>CM030360.1:152856211-153576756 GCA_017893485.1 Hemerocallis citrina | reverse complement strand
TTGACTAGTTGTTGGAAATCTGCACACATTTCAGATTTTGATCATTTCAACATATTAGATGAAGTAATTTGAGAAAAGTCAAAAATAAGAACTTGAATTAGACTCATTAAACTTTCTATAAAGTCTAAGAAATCAAATTTTCACAAAGAACTGAATTTATAATGAATTTTACAAGACTGTATAATTGGCAGTATTTCAATATTTCGACCCTACTGTAGATTTCGAAGAATTCAGGGTTATAGATACAATATTTTGAAGAAACTTATAACTATGAAATTGTAGTAGACTTGTATACCTTTATTTTGATCTAAAGAACACAAAGTTTCATGAAGTATATAATCTTTTATGATTTTTACAAATAGCATGTGCGGTAATTTTCTGATTTTAAACTTACTGTTTTGCAACGAATTTAGATAAAGTAAATGATGATGATTCTAAGTGATTTTTACTACAAAGATATAGTAGAATTTGTTATGAAATAATAAATCTGTTTTTTGAATAGAATTGAGATTTATAATTTAAATATGGATGAATATGAAAAGAGTTTACTTAATCAAAGAAACCTTGCAACTTATTAAGGAGAATTGTTGGTTGTGTGTGACTAACTAAGAAGTTGTTTATAAGAAATTCGATGTGGAAAATTGTTAATGAATGAGTTGTGAAGTTGAATACTTCGTGAATTATAAACATAAAGTGGATAAAGAGAATTCTGAATAAAAGATGAAATGTTTATGTTGAGGTTCTTTATAACCTATTTGATCTCTAGTGTGAGATGGTTGTTGGAATCTAGAGGCTAGGCAAGAACCTAATAACCGGCATTGTGACTAAGAAAAATTGAGAACTAACTAGTGTGGGTTAAGTATCTCTTGAGAAGTAGCCAGTTTGGGCTAACTTTCTCTCGTGTTGATTTAAGTCCGGTAGGGTAATCTAGCTTTAGGTTGTGTTGATTTAAAACTAAAACTTAAGGACAGGCACTAAGGGGAGATGTGATGAAGTATGGTCAAATGTGAGTATGAGGGCCTTGATAGCACGGTGGGAGGTTATCTTCAGAATTACCGGGGTTGCAGCTTGCGGTGGGAGATATTCCTTCAGAATTACTGGGATCGAAGCAACGCTCATGGGGTATTTGTGTGATGAGGTACCAATGACAGCGCGGTGTGGGATTCATCTCTAGAATTATCAGAGTGTGAGGCGTGATGACCATAAATCACTCACGATGGAAGGACGACTCTCAAGAATTATCAGGGGTCATAACTCGTGGTGTGGATATTTGCCTCCAGAATTACTGGGTGTGAGGCAGTGTGTCCAAAATTACTTGAAGTGGGAGTGCGATACTCAAGAATTATCGGGGTGGTACTAGATACTCATAAATTATCTAAAACATACATTAGTCACCGTAGTAGTAATTCATAGTAAGGGATTAAACCCTACATTAAGGAGTACGATAAGGGCTTGCCCTTGGACCTATGTAGTATGAGATGCATAGAATCCGAATAAGTATGCATTAGTGCATCGTATTGTAAATCTGCATTAGGCATCTAAGGCATATCATACATTGACATAGTTAGGATAGTCACTTTTTTACACTTTAATATGCGGCAAAATTTAAAAAAAGTACACAAAGTTTTGGGCCAGTTTAAAAAAAAATACACAAAAGTTTTTTTTATAAAAAAGGGACACAATGTTTAAATAAGGTCCACTGGGTTAGTTAGGGTTAGGGTTAGGGTTAGGATTAGTTTGGGGGGGGGGGGGGGGGGGGTTTATTTAAATATATGATTAGTTAAGTGATGTTTTTTTAAACACAAATAAAAGATGAATGTGGTTTTTTTAAACACATATGAAAGATGAAAGTGGTTTTCTTAAACCCTACCCTAACCCTAACCCTAATCCTAACTAACCCAGTGGACCTTATTTAAACATTGTGTCATTTTAAAAAAAAAAATTTTGTGTACTTTTTTTTAACTGGCCCAAAACTTTGTGTACTTCTTTTATATTTAGTCTTAATATGCATTCAAGTTTGTGTTTGCTAAAGAGAATTGTTATATTACGACATAGCGAGGATCGCTGTTTTATAATATTGCGTCGGTTGTAAGCAACTTACGTGCCCACATTTTTATCAGTGCAGGACTTGGATTGGCAAAGACTTAAAGACGATTTGATGCTAAAAATTATTTTCAGATTCATGTTGTTGATGTTTAAGTTGTATATTTCTTTGTTGTAATTTCCGCTGCGTTGATGTAAAGAACAATGTTGATTAATAAAATGTTTTAATTTCCTTGTAAAATTTGTACGAATTGAAGTAAAAGATCATGTTGTGCTACGAATTGCATGTAAATAGAATTCAGGGTGTTACATTTGGAGAGTGAAATTCATTCCGAATAAGCAACACTAAGTAGTTTCCTAGATCCATTTTGGGTTATATATATATATATATATATATGCTTGTGTGTGTGTGTGGAGAGAGAGAGAGAGAGAGAGAGAGAGAGAGAGAGAGATTTTCCATTGCAAACGAGGCTATTTGCACAGACCCGTTGCGAACTCCTCTCTCAGTCGTTGGATCGACTTGATCAAGATCCAACGGCTGAGATGAACCCTGCCGAAACTCCCTTCTCTTTCACTTGAACACTTGGGGTATTTTGGAATTTTCACCAAGTTATACCCTTTCACCTCATTCTCCTTCTCTCTCTCTCACTCAGTCTCCCTATTCTCTCTATTGGCTCTCTCTCACTCCTAACCGAAACCCAAAACCCAAAACCCAACACCCAAACCCTCCCCCGACCTCCGGTGCCTCCTCTGACTCCCGACCACCTCTCTCTCACTCTCCCTACTCTCTCCCATTCCCACTCTCAACCGAAACCCGAACACCTAAAACCGAAACCCTAAACTCTCCCTCGACCTCGGCGCCTCCTCCTCCGACTCCTGACCGACCACCTCTCTCACTCACTCTCACTGTCCCTACTCTATCTCGTTCCCGAACCCACCGAAACCCCTCCTCCAATCTTTGAAAGATAATCGGGAACTCGAAACCCTAGCTCACTGTTTAAATCTGAACACATCGTCAACAACATATACACCGTACAAATCTCTACTGTGCAAGGCAATTACTAAATTCTGGCTTCGTAGATGTAGTTATGCAGATTTTATTGTTTTGTAATTACTTGAATTTATTATTGTGATGAGTAATTATGTAGATGTAGTTGTTGTTTGATGTGTATTGTATTAGTTTTCCTGATGATTGTAGACGATAGAACGCTAGATATAGTTGTTGTTGTTCGCTAAAATTATAGATGTAGTATTAGTTGTTGTTATTCTATATTAGTAAAATTGCACAAATGGAAACCAAAAATTTAGAAACTTTGTGAGTAAGTCGGATTCACCACACAAACGCTAACGCAACTTTTAGAAGTGAGTTTCGACTCGCGGTTTGCAAGATAAGGCCGTGTATCTCTTTTTCACAAGAAAAACCAAAATAAAGCAATACACGGTCGTATATCGCAATCCGTGAGTCAAAACCCACTTCTAGAAGTTGCGTTAACTTATTTATGGTGAATCTGACATACTCACAAAGTTAGGAATTTTTGGTTCCCGTTTGTGTGATTTTACTAATATCGAACAACAACATACGTGATTATTTGAAGAAATATGTTGCGTGTTTATAACTTGACCTAAATTACAACAACACTGACTCAATCTTGTTTTTTTAAGTTGAACTGGATAGATAATTTTGACTAACTCAATCATGTCATTTATTTAGCGGTATCAATATGCACATGAAGAAGATCCAACCGGTGAAGAGAGTCCTGAAAAATAAGGTGATGATTTGTTGTGAGGTAAAAAATTTATTGTGTATGTAAAATTCAAGTACTAGATTAGAAATTTAAGATCTTTGAAGGTTGAAGTGTATGTTACAAGTTTTGATTGGAACATGGTTGTGCAGACGGAAGCTTGATCTTCATAGAGATTTATATTTCTGAATGTGTATATATGCTCATGTAATTGCTTTTTTGAAACTGTGCTAAGTTGAGGAATATAATTGAAGTTATACGTTTAATTTTGTTATGTAATTGTAATTGTTTTTGTGTATTGTTATTGTTGTTGATGAGAAGGTGAATGTATTTAAATGTTATTGTTGTTACCATTGAAGATGAATGAGATGCGAATGCTAATTTGAGTAGATGTTGTTATTATTGTAATTGATTTGAAGCTAAAAATTTTGGTGCAGAGGATGTGTATGTGTGCAACTAACAGCAGCTGTGTGTGTTTGTAATTTTTTTTTTTGCACACCCGCTATTGGCAATAACGGGTTGTGCAAGCTTATTATTGGCGTTAGTGGGTTAAGTATAAAAATTTCAACAGAGACTTGATTTTTTAAAACAAATTTGATCAAATCCCACTATTAACGATAATGAGTTAAGTTATAATTACCCGCTATTGGCGGTAACAGATTAAGTTGAAGATTTGAAACAGAGACTTGATTTTTGGATGCAAGTTTGTACACATTTATCTTCTACCTTAAAGGTTGTTAATGATAACGGGTTACGTTAAATATATCTGTTATCACCAACAACATGTTAAGTTGAAGAATTCTAACAGAGAGCTTGTAATTTTTCAAAAATTTCCTAAAACCTAACCTGTTATTGTCGATAACGGGGTAGGTTAAATAAACCTGTTATGGCCAATAACGGATTAAGTTGAAGAATTCTAACAGAAAACTTGAAATTCTTCAAAATTTTCCTAAAACATTCCCCGTTATTGGAGATAACGAGTTAGGTTAAATAAACCCATTATCGCAAAAAATGGGTTACGTTGAAGAATTCTAACAGAGAATTTAAAATTCTTCAAAAAAAAATTTAAAATCTAGCCCGTTATTGCCGATAACGGGTTAGGTTCAATAAACCCGTCATCTCCAATAGCGGGTTAAGAATTCCATCATAGCATGCTTTTCCCCTTGATTTTTTATTTTTTATTTTGGTGTGTGTGTGTGTATGTGTGTGTGTGGGGGGGGGTAGGGGGGTAAGGTGGCATTCGGTCCACCCGGGCTGGGCCGGGCCGAAGCCCAGCGGGATTGACCCGGTTACGGGCTAAGGCAGGCCTGGGCCGGCGTTGAAAGCGGGTCGGGCTGGGCTTTTGCTGGAATATTGAGGCCCGGCTCCGGCCCTGTGCCCCAAGCTTGGGGGCCGAGCCGGTTTGGGGTTATTTTCATTTTTTTAAATTTTTTTTTAAACTTTTTAAATTTTGTTCGCAATTGTTAAAATCATATAGATAAAAGAGATATCCAAAAATTATATTTATGAATTACAAAGTGTAATATGTAATCAAATAATTGAGTAAAATTTCATTTCATTCAAATAACTTCAAATTACAATATGAGGGAAACATTTGTATTTAGAGATCGAGATTGCCTCTATTTAGATTGAAGAGAAGGCAATGGACTATTGTCGTGCATTTCTACTTAACCTAAATATAGAATCTCATCACCCTAAATTTTCCCAATTATTTACAATACATTATACAAACTACATTCTACTAGTTCTTCACTCGTCGCTACTTGTTGATCCGTTTAGTGATTCTTGTAAATCTTGAGTCATCCCTTCCGCTTTCATCCAATCTTCAGGCACATACCAATATTTCCAAATTCTTTGATGTCAAGCGATTCCTGTTCGGGCTCATAATCCTGCCACCAAGAGAAAAAGCACTTTCCGATGCAACGGTTGACACAGGTACAATTAGCAAATCTTTAGCCATGCGAGAAAGAATACTAAAAATATTTTCATTAGTTTTCCAAAAAGAAAACACATCTACTACTTCTTCAATGTGAGGTTGTGCACTATACCAATTCAAGTCATTTGGTGAACTGGTTCTTAGTTTTTTTTTTATTTTAAGAGATTTAAAGCACTACTAGTGGCAAGACCATTTTCCTTTGATAACATAGAAGAAGAAGAAGAAGAACCAATATTTTGTGTTTGCGTAGTGTTAGATGAATAAATTCTATCGTAACTATGATATAAACTATTCAAAACATTTTCAAATTTTTGTAGTGAAAACAACATGATTAAAATCATCTATTTCTTCGTGGGGAGCATAAGTATAAAAAATCTCAATTAAATTTTTTGTGCCATCTAACTTAATCATGGGATTCATTACACTAGCAACACAATATAACATAAGCGGATGAAAATATTTTAAAATTTTAATATAAGCGGCATAAACCATTTCTCCAATGAAAGAGTCATTAACCTAATCTTTAATTGTTGTCATCATAATGACAATTGCAAGTAAAATACCACTAGATATAGATGTATATATTTTTGAAAATTATAAAGTAGCATCATTAAAAGGTTCTAAAAATTTGTACAAACTATCGTAAAAAAACCAAAAATAATCATCTAACATACAATCTTGCATACCCATTGCAATACAAATGTAACACCCTAAATTTCTATTTATCAAGAGTTTGTGATTTTACGTATTTTGTACGTATAATTTCATATGTATATTTTCTTCATAAAAATATTTCTTTATAGCATGAACAAGTACTTGTTCTCTTTATTTTCCAAAAAAACTATTTTTAAAAGCTTAATTAAATTCTAGGCCTAATTGTCTCTTCTTAGCCCATCTTAATTAATTAATTAATTTAATCAGTAGAGCCCATGGTTAATTGGCCTATTAGTAAGCCCATTTAACTTAATATCTCTTTTTATTAATCTAACGTGTAGTGTAGACAAGTTTAGTGAACAATTAATTAATTCACATGAACAACTTGTAAAAAGGGGGTACTAGTTGGCACGTGCATGCACTAGAGTGTGCATTGTGCACCTTTTACCATAGGCCGAATTATGCTTGGAAGAGTGGGAGAGATGGAAGTGGTGGAGAGTTTGTTGCTTCATCATGGGTAGTTTCTATAACTCCCTAGTTCATCTAGACCCTTGATCCCTAACCATTTGGACTCATCCTAGTCCTCCATTCACCCTCAATTTGTATAAATACCCCCCCCCCCCCCCCCCCCCCCCCCCCGACACTTCATTCTCACACTAGAAAATTTTGAAAAGAAAGAATAGAAAGAAAGAAAAGAAAAACAAATTAGTGAGACAAAAGATTGAGTAGTTTGTGAGTTCAAAAGAGTGACTGCTAGTGTGTTCTTCAACCTAGAGGTGGCTGGATTTTACAAAGGACAAGGGGGAAGGCTCGGGTTGCATTGCATCTAGGAGGAGAAGTCAAATTGGTGGCTCGATCTAGGAGGAGAAGGCTCTACTTATTCATTGTAGGAGATCCCTAGGAGTTTTGTTTAATTTTCTCTCCATTAGAGGTGGGTGATTTTCTTAAACTTCTAATTAGATATCATGCTGGGGTATGATTGATAAAATTGAAAAGAAACTTAAGCTATTTTAGCCATGTGTTATGAAAATGAGACAAATTGCAATGGATTGACTGTATGTTAAAAGAATGTTAGTTAATTGCAAAATTGTGATTGTTAGTTTAGAATTAACCATGCAACCATGCTTTAATTGATTGATTGTGATAAACTAAGAAGACATGATTGTATGTTTAGTTAGTTGAAATGATCACCATGCAAAATGTGATTTCTACTAATTCATTCGGTTAATGGCATGAAAAAGAGGTAATTATTACTGAAATGTTTGGTTAATAAATATAAAAATAATAAAAGAATCTATGGGAAGTTTTGGAAGCAAAATCATAAAGAAACTACATTTTTGTATGTGCATTTTCGAAATTGTAAGAAAATTTGTATTTAGAGAGAAAAATTACAACTTTTATGTCAAAAATAAAGTTTTAATTTACTGATTTATTTGAAATGATTAAAAATTATGTTATGGAATTTTAGAATTAAATTGGAGAAGAAAAGAGTTTGAAATTAGTTGTTTTTATAAAAATTCAAAATGAACCGAAACTTGGATCAAAACCCCTAAAAACCCAAACCATATCAAGTTAGTCACTTGGACTTATTGGCTAATGGGTGCGTTCGGGTGCGCTCTACTGTAGCGTGGGTCTGGTCTTGGGTCTCGGGTTCGAAACTGGGTAGGAGCCGTGTTTTTTATTTTTTGAAAAAAATCCCATAACTGAAAGGCGAGTTTTTAGGGATTTAAACCCTCTCCTTTGACGTGGTTGCGCCCTGTCCTTTCTGGTTAGCATGTGCGCCACAGTGCGCTGCACTGTAGCGTGGGCTTGGCTGTGGGTCGCTGGTTCGAATCCTGAGTTCGGCAATTAAAATAGTTTTTCATTTTTTTGGTTTAAATTGATTTTTTTGACTTTTAAAATTCGGGAAAAATTATGATACTTATTATAAAAATACAGGAACTTTATGAAAAATATTTGCACATTGTTTCGACTTAAATTAAAGAGTTGAGAAGTAAAAATTGAGTAGAACTCTATAAAATTGATATTTGTATAAGTATAAAAAGTGATTTAATCCATGAGGAGTTATACTAAATTTATAAAAGAGAATTTTGTATAAAAAGAATTTGAAGTGTGTTCATTTATGGATTTTATTTATTATGTTGGGTAATGTATGCATTGAAAGTTAAATGAAACTATGATTTTGATTTTTGGAGAGAAATAATAGTGCGAGAATTAAATAAAATTATTGAGACTTATTTTCTTGAATGAGAATGTTATAAATCGAAATTTGACTTATGTAAGAAATTGACTTATAGAAAAGAAATGAAAAAATTATTTGAACTATGAAAAAGACTATATGAGTATGAAAACTCAATTTTTGTGATTGTGAAGTGAAATTGAGGACTAGAGTATAGTTAAGCCTCATACCGGCATTGAAAAAAGATTGTTGAATTGAGATTTGAAATGAAAAGACCAAGATTTGGGTCGTATTATATAGATGGTTAAGATCGTTATAGTGGATGGGCTAACTCTAGAGAATTGATTTTTATTCATGATTCAAATAACTAAGGACTAGACACATAGTGAAGATGTGACGAAAGTAAGAGAAAAACATGGGTATGAGGGCCTCGGAGCTACGGCGTGAGAGTATTCACAGGCTGTCTACACGATGCGTCGTGTCATGACATGGATATGTCTCCAGGAGTCCGTACCGCAGGCGACGCTTGTGTAATATCCCGGACGGATATTACCGTATATAAATTATTATTTTATTATTATTTTGCCTTAATTCCAAAAATAGAACATTTTGGTGATTTTTACCCGGTTTGCTCCTAGACATTATCTGTATCCAGATATCGGTCAGTATATATCCGTCTTGTATCAAATTGATATCGTGATCTTCCGAACTAATAATAAAATTTATTTTATTATTATTTCCAAGATTTAATTATTTTTCTACGGATTATGCAAAGATTTTCCGGTATACGGACATATATGCGCACATACGAGTAGTATGACGATTAGTACATTATACGAATTATGTGTTGTGTATTTTGGACAACACTTGCCTTGTTATGACAAACCTATTAGAGGGTTAGGGTTTGATTAGGAGGTTAAACCTAGGGTTACAAAGACATAAAGGATTAAGATTTCTTCTAGAACAAACCCTCCTCCACACCAACTTTCCCTCACATAACACCTCCCCCCAATCCCACCTCCCACCTAGGCATGGCCGGCCTCCTTGTTTTGGGGTTATTTTGTGCCATATGGTGCACTTACCACCTCCCATCCTCTCCTATAAATACCCCCTCCTTTCATCACTTCTCTCATTTTAGAAAGATCAAAAAGAAAAAAAGAAAGAAAGAAAGAAAGAAAGAAAGAAAGGAAAAGAAAGAGAGAACAAATTAACTTGAGAGTTTTGTTTTGTAGGGCTCTTAGAAGCCTTCTAAAAAGCTAGGGGAAGGAGAAGTTTTACTAGCTAGTTCTTCCATCAAAGAAAGAAGCTAAGGTGGGGGTTTCTTCACACTCTTTCTTTGTTTGTTTGTTTGTTTGTTTGTTGTTTGTTGTTGGACTTCTTCTTCTTCTACCTTCTTGTTTTGTTTTGTTTTTGGGTTGAGTGTGTGGTATGTTGTAGTAAGTAAAAGAGGAAAAAGAAGAGTAGTAGTAGTAAGTACTAAAGATCATAACTTTAGTATTGTAATCTTTTGTTTGTATGTTATTGGACTAAAGAAACTTACACATTGCATAATGTTGAACATACAACCATGAGTGGTTGTAGGACTTGATTCACATAAGCATATGAACTTCATTTTACAACCATTGTGGGTTGTAGGACTCTTTATGAAACTTGGACTAATAAGAACATAAGTTCTAATAAAAAGATATTTCCTTGTAAACACTAGTTGTAGAATTAATTAAAAAGATCTTTCTTTTATTTTTAATCACTAGTTGTAATTAACAAAAAAGATCCTTCTTTTATTGTTAACCACTAGTTGTAATTAATTAAAAAGATCTTTCTTTTATTTTTAACCACTAGTTGTAATTAATTAAAAAGATCTTTCTTTTATTTTTTATCACTAGTTGTAATTAATTAAAAAGATCTTTCTTCTATTTTTAATCACTAGTTGTAATTAATTAAAAAGGATCTTTCTTTCATTTTTAATTACTGGTTAAAAAGATCTTTTCTTTTGTAAAGAAAAGTAAAATAAAATAATCTTTTCTTTATCACTAGTAATAAATAAGGTTAGTAAGCAACTAAGTAGTAGTATGCTAAATAATAAGTAGTAGTATGTAATAAATGAAGTAGTAGTAGCATGTATGTAATTAATAAGGTAGTAGTATGTTTATGTCCATAAAGTAGTAGTAGTAATAGATAGTTGTATGTTGTGATTTTGTTGTAAATAAGGTAGTAGTAGTAGTAAGTGTATGTGGTGCTCTTGATAAGAATGAAGTAGTAGTAGATAGTTGTGTATTATGTTTTGATTAAAATAGAAGTAGTAGTAGTAGTAAAGTGTTGTAGGATTGCTTCTAAAAATATTTAGAAGCAATATTCATGCTCCTAATGTTGTAGCTTTGCTTCTAAAAATAATTAGAAGCCATATTTATGCTTCTAATGTTGTAGGACTACTTCTAAAAATATTTAGAAGTCATGTTCATGTTTCACATGTTGTAGGATCTTTTCTAAAAATGGTTAGAAGCCATTTTTATGCTACTAATGTTGTAGGACCACTTCTAAAAATGTTAGAAGCCATATTCATGCTTAATTAGTTGTAGGATGTTTTCCCATCATGCTTTATGTTTAGGATGTTGTAGGACTTTTGCTAAAAAAATATCCTACCATGTTTACCATGCTTAGTTAGTTGTAGCTTTGCTTCTAAAAATAATTAGAAGCCATATCCATGCTTAGTTAGTTGTAGGATGTTTTCCCATCATGCTTTATGTTTAGGATGTTGTAGGACTTTTGCTAAAAAAATATCCTACCATGTTTACCATGCTTAGTTAGTTGTAGCCTTGCTTCTAAAAATAATTAGAAGCCATGTTCATGCTTAGTTAGTTGCAGGACTTTTGCTAAAAATATCCTACCACGATTCTATGCTTAATTAGTTGTAGGATGTTTTATGAAATTATCCCATCATGCTTTATGTTTAGGATGTTGTAGGACTCTTTCTAAAAATATCCTACCATGCTTAACGTTTAGAATGTTGTAGGATTCTTTTCCTATCATGCTTGGTAATGTTGTAGGATTCTTTTCCTATCATGTTTAGTAACTCACTTATGCTAGAATTTTGTAGAATTCATTCCTAAAGTTTCCTATTATGCCTAGTGACTTAGTTATGCTTAGAATGTGTAGGATTCAATCCAAAAGTTTCCTACCATGTTTGGATAAATTTTATTGTGCCTAGAGTGTTGTAGGACCCATGATAAAATCATATACCATGCTAGTTTAATTGTTGGAAAGCGATATACCATGCTAGCTAAATTGTAAGTATTTTGCATATCATGCTAGTTTAAATTGTATACAAGTTGTATACCATACTAGATAAATGGTAGGGAAGTGTATACTATGTTAGTTTGATTGTAGGTAGGTAATATACCATGCCAGTTTTATCTATGCCATACTAGCTTAATAGTAATTAAGTTGTGTACCATGCTAGTTTATATGGATACTCATGTTTACATGGTACCCATGCTTAGATAAGTGTTTGTTCATGCTATGTTAGTGAATGATCACGATTCATGCTAAGTAAGTAGGTATCATGCAGATTATTGATCATGTTAAGTTAAGGATACCCATACTAGGACGTTCATGCTTAGAGTAAAGAAACTACCCATGACTAGTTGTAGTGATTTATGTTGGATTCTATACCACGCTAGAGTAATACATGATTAGAACGTTGTAGGAGTGATGTTAGAATATCTACTATACCTTGGAATGATTGTATGTTATGTTAGCTATCTATCCATGCTTGTGTTATGGGGATTAGTCAAGATAAGTAGTAAGCTTTCATGCTCGCTTGACTATAGTAGACTCTATGTCTAGGTCGTAGTGATTTTATGCTTAAGCTCGATGAAAGCACAAACATTAATCATATTCATACTTAGGAGTGTGATGGTGAGTAGTTCTATTTTGTGATTGGATTACCTTAGGAAGATGCCTACGAGTGTATGCCATACTTAAGGCGCTATAGGTTGAAGTAATAAGGATTGGGAAGACCACTAGTGATAGTTGGTCCGATAAAGGCCGTTAGGTCGCCTTCGGATCCTTCCTTAGTAGAATACCGACCGTAGAATATTAGTAGATTCTTCTGTTGCTTCTAACAATAGAAGATTAAGTTTGTTAGTAAGCACATTTGGTTGCTTCTAAGATTGATTACCTGTATGGTTGTTTGCACACGGTCGTGCTCGTACGTGGCTCGACTGGCCCGTACGTAGCTGTGGGTCTCATACGTAGCTTAGTTGGCTCGTATGTAGTTTGTTATCTCGTACGCGGCCCGACCGGCCCGTACGTAGCTGTTAGTCTCATACGCGGCTTATTTGGCTGGTATGTACGTGGTTATCTCCTACGAGGGCCGTCTATCTCGTAGGTAGTTATTGTGTCATACGTAGCTTAGTTGGCTCGTATATGGTTATTACTCGTGTATAGCTTGTTAGCTAGTACACAGTTAGTTGTGCTGTCTAGGGTGATGTTACCACCCTAAGGGCTATCGACCATCAAGACATATGTTCCTACCCTAAGGAACTGTGGAGGAGTCGCTCCTTGGGTACCGTCGAATCTTAACCAGGGTAGGTTGATCGAGGACCGGAGTATAGACAGAATCCAAGTCTAGGGCAGCGGCGTGCGTGTATATTCGCAACGGCCAAAGTCTTGGATCGATGAGCCACGAACCGGGTCCTGAGGGATTCTGGTAAATCTAGGTTGAGCGGCCTAGTAGAGTTGTCTTGCGAAGCCTAATTTAAGGCCTAGCACGTTGTGTTATAATATCGTCATCCCTAGGATTGTTCGAGTCAGGGACATCACTAGGATAGTGACTTATAAGGATCAGTTTACTTAAACCCTTTTGCCGGGAGAGAGGGGTCAGTTGTAGGGGGCCCCTTACACTAACTCGTCCCTTGAGGCAGATCATAGGTGGTGTACCGGGTTGTACCTTCCTGTCAAAGGGATACGCACGGTGCCGTCTCATAAGTTGAGGACACGGGTTGCGTATCTCGCTCTGTTAATTCCTGGAGTACCGTGGCTAGGGGTGCCACAGGATGCATTGTGCAGTCCTGCGCTTGCGATACCCCAGAGGGTGCCACAGGGTAGGCTTTGCGCTGCCCTGCGCTTGCGAAACCCTATAGTGTGATTTTTTGGAATGACGCCCGATACGTTGGGATCGTCTAATTTGAGTGAGGTCCGGTTAGCCGGGTCGCGGTGGCGAACATAGACACCACGGGCGAAATGCAACAGTGGCACATGACCACATCTGCAGCCTCGCGAGTCACGTGTAGTTGTCAGGAACAGGTCGTGTACAATTAGAATTCTTAATGTGGGTTCAATCCCTATATATGGAGAAACGGCTTGAGATGGAGTCGCATGTAGTATGGGCTGCATGTTGCTTTCGGAGACTTGCTGACATTAGAATAGGAAGCGTCCTTGTTCTACCTTCCCGTCAAAGGGATACGTACGGTGCCATCTCACAAGTTGAGGACACGGGTTGCGTATCTCGCGCTGTTAATTCCTGAAGTACCGTGGCTGGGGTGCCACAGGATGCATTGTGCAGTCCTGCGCTTGCGATACCCCAGAGGGTGCCACAGGGTAGGCTTCGCGCTGCCCTGCGCTTGCGAAACCCTATGATTTGGATTTTGGATTAAGGCCCGATACAATGGGCAATAGTGGCAAACATGGACACCACTATATGACTGCAGTGGCGGAACTAGACCGCACCTGCAACCTTGTTGAGTGAGGTCCGGCATGCCGGGTAGTAGTGGAAAACGGAGACACCATAAGCAGACTGCATAGGGGGACTTGACCCCTTCTGCAACCTCACAGAGTCATGGAGTATTGTCAGGAACGGGTTGTGTATAATTAGTTCTATTTAAATATCGCGTTAGAGTCTAGTCATAGCACTCACGAACACTTAAACTACACCAACACCATTATTATATTTTGTATATTGTTTGGAAGATTCGCTGCTATATGATCAGCCTTTAAGCGTCAGTGAATACTGACGTCCCCACTTCCATAGGTACTGGATCGCCAAAGTACAAAGGCGAGATTCAAGAGGACTCAAGGCAAGGAAAGCAAGGAGTCAGTATTAAGTTTAGTTCCGCTGCAAAATATGTATTGATTCTGGATTAGTTGAGAAGTACTCTGATGTAAGATGTGAAGGTTGTAATACTTAGAAGTGTAAAGGCAATATTGTAACTCCATTGTAAAGTATTACAGTTGTACAGTATTCAGAATTGTAACACATTGTGTATTGAATAAAAAGTTTTAAATTCTCCTGTTTTTCTGTGTATTGTGACTAATTGAAGAAAAGATCTTGGCTCGTGTCACGGTTTCCAGTATCGGAAATCGGGGCGCTACAGCTTGTGGGGTGTTTGGTGACTGTGGGTGGTGTCATGTCCCATGACAGAGGCTAAATTATCCATAGGTTCTACACGATGCATCGTGTCATGACGTGGGATTCCCCTCCAGGTTGTCTGGACATGTCGTAACTCATAGAACATCTAGGATACTTATCGTAGTTACTGTAGTAGCATGGCGAGGGATTGAACCCTGCAAGATGAAGAACGGTTAAGGGCTTGCCCTCAGACTTATATAGTATGGGATGCATAGAATCTGAACAAGTGCGCATTAGTGTCACGTAACATACATAACTGCATTAAGGACTAACTGCACCGCACAACACGATATCAATAGGATAGTCCCTTTGTAGTTTTGTTTGTGATCAAGTTTTTGCTTTGTTTAAGTATTTGAGAATCGTTATACTGTTTGGCATAGAGAGGATAGCCATGTATAATATTTTGTCGGTTGTAAGCAACTGACGTGCCCACAGTTTCTATGCAGGGTAAAGTGATTAACAAGACTAAAGTTTGCATGCTGCTTAAAGAATGATTCAAGTGTTGTACATTTCTATTCATGTAATTTGTTGTAAATTGCTTCCGCTGTAAATATATAATGTAAATGTAACTCTGATGTAACAAAAGTCTTTAATTCCTTGTAAAATTGTGCGAAGAGAAGTGTAAAGATCCGGTGGAACTTCGAATTCAGTTTGTTTTGGAATTCGGGGTGTTACAACAAAATTCTCTAAGATTAAAACGATAGTGAAGAACAACACTTAATAAATCAAAAGAAAAATTCCAACGATGTCTAACATCTTTAGCAAAATGTTTAAATACAATTCCCCTAAGTTGACATCAATCATTATAAGCTTGATATATTAGACCACTCAACGTAATAAAATGAACATAATTTCTCATTGCCTCAATTTTATCGTGTCCATATTTAAGTGCATCTTGTACCTAAAGATTTAATATATGACAAACACGCCTGACATAAAAAATTTCCGGTTCTAAAGGATTATGTGTAATTAGCAAACTAGCAATTGCCTTAGTATTATTAGTGGCGTTATCAAAATCAATAGCAAAAACTTTATCAAAAAAACCAAAATTGTTACATGCTTCTATGATGTGTGTGGCAATTATTTTACTCTTATGTGGGTACCTAACAAATCCGAATGAAATTATCCTCTTTGGAAGTAGCCAATCGGAATCTATCCAATGACATGTTACACACATCATTGGTACGCCGTTCACTCCTACCCACCTATCCGATGTCAAAGAAACTTAGTGTTTAGTAACGTAAGTGTTGTTACAAAAAAATCCTTAGCCTCAATATAAACTAATTTACAGTCACCCTTTAATACATTCCTAGGAATTTTTTATATTGGAGGTTTAATGCGGAATGTGCAAAGGTCTCTACATTCCTACTTTCGCCAAAAGAATATGGTAATTCATCTCTAATTACTAACTTAGTCATTTTTCTACGAACGATATCGTGATCGTAATTATGATTATCTATTTGGCCGGTCTTAGGGTGTATTTTTTGTTGTGTGGGGTTGTCTTTAGAAAATTCGGGTTGACATTTACTTAAATGTCGTTGAAGTGTACCTGTTCCCAATCCTAGTTTAAACTTATAGGGTGCTTGACACTTCTTACAAACTTTTAATCCTACATTCTTATGATTTTGTGAAGGGACATAGTCAAAATATTTGTGTACTTCGGATGTGTTCCCTCTTGTTTTACGGGTTTGAGATGGGCCTTGTTCTGATGGTTGTGGTTCTATGTCTTCTACTTCTACTTGATCCGGGTGTGTTTCATGAATATCGGGAAAACTATCATAATTGTAAAGTGTTTCTTCACTATCCACATATGGAAGAGGAATGGAAGGAATGCGATGACTAATAGTGGACTCTTGGCTACTATGTCTACCACGTGATCGGTTAGATGCCATCTAAACTAGTGTATGTTATAAAAATTAATTCTAATGTATGTTTTAAAAATTAATTGTAGTGTATGTTTTAAAATTTTAATTCTACAAAATAAGTAAAGATAGATAAACTAGTGTATGTTATATAAAATTATTCTACAAAACAAATAAAATGACAACTATAAAATGATTATTCTAGTGTATGTTTACCAATTTACCAAAAAAATCTAAAAAGAAGAAGAAGAAGAAGAAGAAGGAAACCCAATTTAATTATGAGAAATAAATGATAACAAACAACAATGATAATTCTAAAAATTATATAAATATGAAAATACCGTATGAGTGTATAATATAGATTGAAGAATGAAGGTAGAGAGAGTTGAGAACTTGTAGTGTTGTTGTTGATTGTTGTTGGATGTTGTTGATGTTGAATCTTGAAAGAGAGTAGTTGAATGTTGTTGATGTTGAATCTTGAAGGAGAGTAGTTGAATGTTGTTGATGTGGTTGATGTAGAATCTTGAAAGAGAGTAGTTGAATGTTGTTGATTTATTGAGAAAGTTGAGAGATAGTAGAGAGAGTTGAGTGAATTTGTGAAGAGAATTGAATGAAATGAGGTTGTATATATAGAATATGTATTTCTTCAATTTCCCAAAATACCCCCAAAAACTAGCTAGTATAAATCCGTTGGGGGTATTTTAGTAATTTTACATACCCTTTTTAATAAAGAAATTTCTGGGAAAAAAGCAGTAGCCAACGGTCGGCCCGCGGGCCAGCCCGGGCCAGTTCAATCCTGCCCGGGCTAGTGCGGGCTGGGCCGCTATCGGTTATTTTTTGCGTTTTCTTGAACCAGACCGACCCCCACGTTTGGGGCGGTCAGACCCCGGTTCGGCCCGGGTTTGGGCGGGTCGGGCCGGGCTGGTTCAGTCCCGGGCCAGCCTGGACCGAATGCCACCCCTTGGGGGGGGGGGGGGGGTTATATAGAGGGTGAATAAATAATTTTCTTTTTTAAAATTAAAAACCAGCAGAAATTACCATTCTAAGGGTGTTGTCATCCTGATCCAACATAACCTTCTACATGTAAGGAATGACATGATGAGTCACATTAAACATCCTATTGAGAACTTTCTCCTTATTTGTTCAACGTAATTTTTATAGTGAGTAGTGGGTTAAGTTAAATAATTCAATCATATAACCCGTTATTTTGCTCTTTTCCAAGTCGAGCCCCTAACCCTAACCCTAGCCCTAACCCTTACATATTAGCTTTAGTTATATGATTT
The DNA here is from genome assembly GCA_017893485.1 of Hemerocallis citrina. Lineage (NCBI taxonomy): Eukaryota > Viridiplantae > Streptophyta > Magnoliopsida > Asparagales > Asphodelaceae > Hemerocallis > Hemerocallis citrina. Next base: position 153,558,651 of record CM030360.1, on the reverse strand, counting down.
GTTGATTTGTAAAATTAATTTTTTTTTTGTTTTCTTAGAACTTTGACATTTTATTTTTCCTTTATATTTATCTTATTTTTTCAAAAAAAATTCATTTTTTTTATTTTTTAGAAATTAATTAATTTAATTTTTTTAATAATTATTAAAAAAAGAAAAAAAAGAAAAAAAAAATCAATATATTGTTTGGTTCAACCCTAGCCTTAGCCCTAACCCTAACCCTAACCCTCTAAGCATAGTCCCAACTTCGCACTTCGACTCTCTATAACACTCTTCACTTTTATTCTCAAAAACCTTGTTTAATCCGTTATTTTTTTGATATTTTGTATTTATTTTACTTTTTTACAATTTAACTAAATTTTTTTTAATAAAAAAATATTTGTTTTTCAAAAAAAAAACTTTCATTCTTTTTCAACTCATTTAATTTTAAACGCTATTTTACCTATTTTAAATAAAGTTATTATATTAAATTGATTTTTTTGGAGTTTTCATTTTTTATTTTATTTGACATTTTTAATTTTGTTTAATATTTAATTAAATAAGAATTATTTATTTTTTTCCAAAAAAAATTATTCTATTTTAAAATCATTTATTTAAAATTTATTTTACCTATTTCAAAATCAAGTTTTAAACTATTTTGATGGATCAAAGTTTTTATTTTTTATAATTTGACACAATATGCCATTCCTTACATGTATAGGGTTATGTTGGATGAGGATGACAGCACCCGCAGCATTGTAACTTCATGGCTCTTAATTAAAAAAATAATTTCTTCACCCTCATCCTAACCACCCCCCCCCCTCCCCCCCCCCCTCCCCCCCCCCCCCCCCCCAAATTCTCTGTTTGAATTTTTCAAGTTAACCCGTAATTGAAAATAACGGGTTAAGTGAACTTAATCCGTCATCTCCAATAGCGGGTTAAGTTGATGAGATTTTTTGAAGAAAATCAAGTTCTCTGTCTGAATTCTTCAACGTAGCCCGTTGTTGGAGATAACAGGTTAATTAAACTTAACCCATATCCAATAGCGGCTAAGTTGATGAAATTTTGTGAAGAAAATCAAGTTCTTTGTTTGAATTATTGAACTTAACCTGTTATTGGCGATAACGGGCAAGATATCTCCAATAACAGGTTAGGTTGAGAATTTTGCGACAAAATTTCAAACACACAACAACATTGTTCTGCTGCATACTCATCTTGCAATCAGCATACAACTCGAAAATTTTCTAACAACAATAACAACAAGCCCACACATTCTCATCTATTCATAGACATACACATAACTTCATAATCATTCTCATCCATCTCATTCTTCTTATAACAACAATAACACCCACATAAAACCTAACACAAACCACAATATACAACAACAACAATACATAAATACATATACACGAGTCAAGAAACAAAATGTCAACATAGACTAACATCTCAACTTATCAGTATCTCAACTTAACAAAATCAACTACATACATAAACTTCCAATTTGAATAAAATCAAACTTCTTGATTCACACATACGTTTCAAGTTTGAACTAATACATCACTTCTAAGTCACACATCCGTATCATCTTCCTCGCATGACCATCAATCAACTATAAAATTAATGAGGTTAGAAAAGAAGATGTATCAGTCAATTAAGAGATGAAATAATAAACTACATAAATTTCAACTTAATAGTTTTGGAATTTTGTGAACTTGCTACAAACCCGTTATTCGCTACCACCTCTTCCGAAAGGGCGGTTTGCGTCCACTCGGTGAGAGTTGTTCGGGCTTGTTCCTTTGCCAAGGGAGATTTCTGCGTCAAACTTGTGTCACTTGTGATATCGGCTCATCCAAATCTTTCTCTTCTTCCTCTGACACCTTCGGTTCTTGTTGGTGCGGTTGTTGTGGCATGACAATGCGAATTTACCCCTTGTCACGCTTTTACGCCTTGGTACATGTACCGTTGAATTTAAATAAGCATCAAGTTTCACCCATCACCTGCATCTTTAAAACAGCGGTGGAATGGTTTCAGGATCTCCCTTATTACCTCCTTCATGCTCTCGGGCAAGACACTTTTTAATGTACGAGAAACTATCCGGACTGTCTCCCAAGTTTTATCAATCTAAAATGAGCTGAAATATATAAATTAAACAATATTGTTAGGAAACCCTTTTCATAAATATATTACTTTAACTTAACAATACATCCTAAGAAAAAGATATAAATATATAAAGTACACTAACCATTGCTCGATACGTCAAAGCCTTCAGCTGATACATTGGTTGAGAAGAGGAATATGCCGGTGGTGGTTTCTCCTCAGTCGGGGGAATCAGTATCTAGATACATGCTGGTACAACGGTATGCGGAGTTACATACAATCTTCTAATATGCTTGTACCACATTATATATACATCTTTACTCGAACCATCGTAACGTATTCGATATCCAAGTATCATTCGTACTGAATTGATAAGAGTTCCAATTTATGTTAAACCACCGATATTGTAAAAAGTCAACAAAAATGTGAGAAAACCACACAAATCACCACAAAAAATTACAAAACTTTGTGGGTAGGTCGGATTCACCACACACAAGCTAACACAACTTGTAGATGTGAGTTTCGACTCACAGTTTGCGAGATACGGTAATGTACCACTTTACTTCAAGAAAAACAAAAATAAAGCGATACATTGCCATATATTGCAAACCATGAGTCGTAGTTCACTTCTAGAAGTTGCATTAGGTTTTGTGTCGTGAATTTGACCTACCAGCAAAGTTCCATAATTTTTGGTCGCCGTTTGTGGAATTTTTATGTTATCGTACTCAAAATAGAACAAATTATAGTTTTTGTTGTTTGATATGTGAGAAAACTGTACAAACAACAACAAAAATTTCCAAAACTTTGCGAGTAGGTCAGATTCACCACACATAAGCTAACACAAATTCTAGAGGTAAGTTTTGACTCACGGTTTGCGAGAAACGGCAATGTATCACTTTCATTTACGAAAAGATAATAAAGTGATACATGGCCATATCTCGCAAACCATGAGTCAAAACTCTTTTATACAAGTTGTGTTAGCTTGTGTGATATGAATCGGACCTACTTACAAAGTTTCATATTTTTTGGATGTCGTTTGTGCAGTTTTCTAACGTATTTGTTCTTAAAATATCCCAAATTAGAGTTGATTTAGTTGTTGTTTGATTTAGTTGTTGTTGTCGGATTCATCACACACAAGATAACACAACTTCTAGAAGTGGGTTTCGACTCAAGGTTTGCTAGATACGACCGTGTATCACCTTATTTTGTTTTTCTTCTTCAAATAAAGCAACATATTGTCGTATTTGCAAATTGTGAGCCTAAACTCACTTTTAAAAGTTTTGTTAGCTTGTGTGTAGTGAATCTAACATACTCGCAATGTTTCGAAGCTTTTGGTTCCCGTTTGAGCAGTTTTACTAATATCGAACAACAACGATTACAACTACATCTACAATTTGAGCGAACAACAACAACTACATATAGTGTTCTACCATCTACAATCATCGAACAACTATATACAATACACATCAAATAACAACTTCATCTACATAACTACACATCATAAAAATAAATTGAAAAATTAAAAAATTACGACATCTACAAGACTACATATATGAAGCTAGGATTTAGTAATTACCTTGCACAATGTGGATTTAGACGGCATAGGTGTTGTGGATGATGCATTTAGATTTCAACGACGAAGTAGGGTTTCGGGATCCCGATTATCTTTCGAAGATTGGATGAGGAGGGGTTTCAGTGGGTTCGAGAATGAAAGAGAAAGAGAGATTAGGGAGAGTGGGAGAGAGTGAGAAAGACAGTCAGAATGAGGTGGGCGGTCGAGATGGGGAGGAGAAGGCGTCGAAGGTCGGAGGGGCTTAGAGTTGGGATTTTTTGGGTGTTCAGGTTTCGGTGGGTTCGGGCAAAAGAGAGAGACAGAGAAAGAGAGAGAGAGAGAGGGGTGCTCGGTTGGGATTCGAAGGAGGAGGCACCGGAGGTTAGAGGAGGGATCGGGTTTGGGTTTTTGATCTCGGTTGGGGGTGAGAGATAGGCAGAAGAGATAGTGTGAGAGAGTGAGTGAATGAAGAGGTGGGGTGAAAAACCCAAAATACAACCCCCCCTCCCCCCCCCCCCCCCCCCCCCCCCCCCCCCCCGCCAGGGGGGTTAAGTGAAATGAGGAGAGTTTGGGCAGGCTCAACACAGCTGTTGGATCTTGACCAAGTCGATCAAACGGCTTAGATGTGCGTTTGCAACGGGTCTGTGCAACTGAAAATCTCTCATATAAAAGAGAGAGAGAGAGAGAGAGAGAGATCTTAGAGTGACACTCACTTGGCATGTATTAGTTCCTAAAAACACATGATCCACACCATTCAATGTGATCTATATGTCATAAAACATATGAGGATGTGAAGTCACGAGCATTAAATATGTTTTGCCTATATATTAAGTCGTCTCATTTCTTTTATTACAGAAAAACCATTGGCTTTACATGTATGTGGGGAATGGGTAGAACATGTTGAAACTCAGTAATTTTACATCTGCATTTATTTTATGACATGTAGATCACATTAAACGGTGTGGATTATGCATTTATGGGGAGGAATGCATGCCACATGTGTGACACTCTAGGAAACTTTGTACAGTGTCACTCTAGGATCTTTGTCTTCAAGTGTGCACTCACATCTATACCGCTGGATGATTAATTTAAGACGAAGGCTTGGTTTGATGTGAGCTATCTGACAGTCTTGATGCGAGTGCTCAAATAACTTTTGCAAGCACAATGCTCCCTTGAACTGTAACCCCTGTTTTCCCAAAAAACGTATTTTTGTATATTTTCCGTATATAACATTTTTGCAAATTATTTTTTCGGTTTTCAAATACTTTTGTCAAAATATATTTTTGATCTTCTATTAAAAATCTATTTCTTTATCAATAATTTTATTTGTAACTGTTCCTTATAATTTTTATACAAATCTTATTATTGTTATGATTACTTTTATTTTTAATACTATTATTATTGTTATTATTATTGTTATTGTTATTGTTTTTATTATTATTATTAATATTTCTATAAAGTCCTAATTGTATATTTTTATTAGTTATTGTATTTTCCTAATACCCAAGACCCATTTTTATTTTATTAGATTTGTTTTTAAAACCCAACTACCCTATTTAATATCCCCAACCCAATAACCCCTAACCCATTTATCCTAACCCGTTAATACCTACCAACCCATTATCTTATTTCTCCTACAACCTACCCATTACTCATTAAGCCCTATACCAGGCCCGTTTGCAACCCATCAAAACCCAAACCGTTCTAATTTACCCATACCCAAAATTCTATCAGCCTAAACCCTAAATCTTTCCCCCTGCCTATATATTAACCCATGCAACTATCAACCGCCGCTTCATCTCCCCCAGCTGCCTGTTCAACCATCCGGCTCTCCATCATCCCCCACCCTGTCTCTTCGTCTACCTCCAACCCATCTACGTAATCAGCTTTCTCTCTCATTTACCCTCTCCCCCTGCATCCCCCTGCCCCGCCTTCGCAGCCCCCTGCACCTTCTTTCCCGCTCTCATCCCCTCTCCTCTGTGTTCGTCCTTGCCACCTTCGCCACGACCAGTGGCAACCCCGCGTCCCTACCATGCCACCTCGCCAACCGGTGCACATCGGCGGTGCACTCCTAGTCGACAGTAGACACGACCAGTCGGTACTACGATTTCTTCGGTCACGCATCCAAGCAGCAGCAACGTTGCAGTCTCCCTCGTGCGTGCCCTGCCTCCAACCGGTCGCGGTGTCTCCATCCTCCTGCGGTGCACCGCTCAGCCAGGCAGCAGCCATCGCTGTCTCCCTGCTTTGACGTCAGCCAGCGCCAGCCCATTGGCTTGGAGTGAGTTTTGATCATGTTGGTTGTGAGCTGTCGATTGTCGTGATCTTGATCCCTTGATCTTGACCGTTGGATATATTTCATCATCATCTCATCTTGATCATCATGATCATGTCCCCTTGGTTTTGTTTCTGGCCGTCTGTTGGATCTACTTTGATCATCACCATCCTTATTGTCACCATCGGGGTGATCTTGGTCGTTCGATCGTGATCATCATCAACTTCATCATCACCTTGATCTGGACCTTCCGATCTTGTTGATCTTGATCTTGATCGCATCCGTGCCGATTCACCCGATCTTTGTTTGATCATCTTGATCTTGATCGTCATCGTGATCCAGTCATTGGAGTTTGTGTATTCATGATTGGTTCGTTGTGTTTGTGCCGGGAATTCGTTCCCGTTATTCTTGCTCTTTGCTTCGTTTCGTCATCGGTTAAGGCAAGTAACTTGTACTTAAATTCCTTTGTATGATACAAGTAATAAACACTGCTTGTAGTGTAGTTGGGTTCTAAAGACAACTCGTGTGTGATGTGTGATTGATGAGTTTGTCTCTATAGTGCTATTTGACCATAGTTGACTCACGACAAAAAAATTTGACATGAAACAACTTAGCTTTTGCCCGTTTTTTATTTGATCATGTATGTGGAAATTTGTGAGAATTTGAGTATTTGTTGAAATCCATGTAATAGACTTGTTTTAGATATGTTAATTACCCTATTTCATGATGCTTGGACACTTGGTAGACTCGATTTCATTGTTTGTTGTGTTTGGATTAAGTTTCGTTGGATCTATGTTGATTTTGATTTTTGAGGAAATTCTGTATTTTGCCGATAATCTATCTTGATCAGTAATTTAGACCATATTAAGGTCAGAATCTTCATTTCAGTATAAAACATGATTTGTAGAGGAATTCGTCTCTTTCCAACCACTCTGACCTTGATTGATTTCTTTTTCGTATGTGTGAGATATGACTATTTTACTACAGAGGTATAATTCATTTCCAGATTTCGGTTCTTGATGATTTTAATGATTAAATTATTTTGATACTAGTTCTAAATATATTATTTGATTTGAAATTTTGGCCAGTGTTTATATATCTAATTAGGGATTACCAAGAATTTTTGTGGATTTTATTAATGAGTTTTATTTGCTGTTTCATGCTTGTTCATAAAGACTATACTTGCTGTACTTTGCTTGCTGTTCTGTAAAGAATCGTATTTTCACCCTGACTCCTTTTACTGTATGAAAAATATTTGTGAAATATAAAAGTTATCTTATTTTATCTATTTTCATCTCCCTTTGGCGGATTTGAATTTCGTTTCACGATTTGTGAGATATTACAGTTTTCGTACAACAGTGTTCGGAATTTCAGATTTGCCAAACTATCGTTTATTGATGTTTTATGATTTTTGATGACTGATCTAATTTTACTGGAAAATTATAAAACTTTATATTTCGATACTAGACATATAGGAGAATACCCCAAATTTTTTGTGGATTTATTTAATGTGTTTTCATTCTGTTTTCCTGCTCTTGAATTCGAATTTCTGATTTAGGGCTGAACATGTTTTCTATTTTCAAATCAGTTTTGAATTGTGTTTTTGTGAATTAGTATGTGATTTATTTATATTCACTGGATTTGGTTGGGACTCTGTTTTTTAGACATTTTAACGGATTCAGATTTGCATGTTTGTAACACTGGGAATCACTGTTTTACTACAGTATGGTCTTTTATCTTGAACTTGAGATTTATTTATTTTATTCTTTTATCAGATATCTTGCACTCGTACATGTTTATCTTGCAACTTGAACTTGCCACATGATCATTCCATGTTATTCTTGACATATTTTGCACACCAACATGCTTGTTTGACATTAATAATAAAATAATCAAGCTGGGGTTTAAGAAGAAGATCTAATAGTTGATAATTCAGAAACGTGTACTCGGAAGGGAATCCACTGATCCTATGTAATTACTTGAGACAAGTATGATTGGACCACGACCACAAAATGACAAGATAGCGTTTTCTCGAGATCCACACCGTCTTTCACATCAAGATCCACGTCAGATACTGTGATGAACGACTCAGATCGCCCCACGTCCCTCGGAATCCAAATCCGAGCGACTGGCGATCCGAACTGTGTATTGGAGAAAAACAACTTTCTCCTCAACAATCGTGCAAGATCATGATCAGACGGCTCAGATTGGACCGCGACCACAAAACGACAAGATAGCATTTTCTCGAGATCCACACCGTCTTTCACATCAAGATCCGTGCCAGATCCTATGATGAACGGCTCAGATCGCCCCACATCCCACGGAATCCAAATCCGAGCGAATGGCGATCCGAGCTGCGTATTGGAGAAAAACAACCTTCTCCTCAATAATCGTGCAAGATCTTGATCAGACGGCTCAGACCACGACCACAAAACAACAAGATAGCATTTTCTCGAGATCCACACCGTCTTTTACATCAAGACCCATGCTAGATCCTGTGATGAACGGCTCAGATCACCCCATGTTTCTCGGAATCCAAATCCGAGCGACTGGCAATTCGAGCTGCGTATTGGAGAAAAACAACCTTCTCCTCAACAATCGTGCAAGATCTTGATCAGACGGCTCAGATTGGACCACGACCACAAAACGACAAGATAGAATTTTCTCGAGATCCACACTACCTTTCTCATCAAGATTCGTGCCAGATCTCGTGATGAACGGCTCAGATCGCCCAACGTCGCTCGGAATCTGAGCAACTGGCAATTCGAGCTGCTCACATGGAGAAAGTAGCGGTGAGCCACGTAGCTCGGAATCCGAGCAACTGGCGATCCGAGCTGCTCACATGAAGAAAGTAGTGGTGAGACATGTCGCTCGGAATCCGAGCTGCACATTTGAAGAAAAATACCGCCGAGCAACCCCAACCGTCAGATTGTCTCAAATATCGCACCGGAAGATGATGAGCGGCTCAGATCACGCCACATCCATAAAACGACAAGATAGCATTTTCTCGTGATTTGAACCTCTTACCTCGTGATTCGCACCATGATGAACGGTTCAGGTTACCCCACATCGCTCGGAATCCCAATCCGAGCAACTGGTGATTCGAGCCACTCATATGGAGAAAACAACGCCGAACCACGTCGCTCGGAATCCGAGCAACTGGCAATCCGAACCGCTTATGTGGAGAAAATAGTGCCGAGTGACACAATTCGTCCGATCTCTCAGAATTCCGCTCTGAAGCAAGATGGAAGGCCCAGATCGTGCCACATCATAAATCGGGATAAAAATTGATTTTTTTATTTATTAAAATCGAATTATTTATTTAAAAAATTGCAAAAAATGATTAAAATTCGAAAAAATTGATTAAAAATTCTAAAAAATAATTATAAATTTGGGGAAATATTTTTTAGCCCCTGGGTAAATAATTATTGCTTGGAATAATTAATTGAGGTCCCCGAACATAAATCACCACTTTGCAAAATTAAATAAATGGTCTGAAAAATAGATAAAAATTAAGAAAAATCACCAAAATTCCAAGAGAGCTCGAGAATAACCTTGAGCGTGCAACCAGCTCTGAAAATTACCATAATACCTCATACAATGATTCGATACCCCACATTTGGACTCCGATACAACTCTGCAAGCCATTAAAACAGTAAAACTACTCCTCAAAGGCTGATTAAACTCAGTCTTCGGGAGTGGGGGGCTCGTGATATGGCTAAAAATAGGGTTAAATCGGAACTGTCCAAATCGGGCATGAATCTTAAAGATCAGGGGTAAAATGGTAATTTCACCTACAAGCGGGTCGGAAGTGGGTACTGGGTCTTTTTTCCAAAGGCCCAATAACCCATGAATGGATCTGATGCGGTTTGTTTTTGGGGGACGTGTGGATGCACCAGGCATGAGTTCTTACTCGATTTGTATTGAAGGAGGAGACACCTATGCAGACGACCCTTGGTTGGACGAACGGTACTGAGGTAGGCGATATTGAGGTGGAGGCTAATGCTCGGCTCGGATCTTTGAGGCTCGGAACTGAGAGTCTCGTGTACCTGCAGACGGTCTCGGAACATCGGGGTTGGTCCCGGTGGCAGACCCTCCGACGATCTAGTCAGTCACTAAGTGAGAGTAACAGTAATTTATGGTTTGTGTGGGGAAAAAATTGATTACCTAGAGAAAGAGTAGGGGTCTGGTATTTATAGAAGATGCCAACCGGGTCTGGACCCGTTTAGGGCCGGGTCTGGATCCGGTTGCCCGTGTGGCTAAAGCGGTGGAAACCCGGGCGATTTTAGGGCTGACGTGGCAGATGCCCGGGCGGTTTCTGGGCTGACGTGGCAGCGGTCCAGGTGGTTTTCCAATGCTGATGTGGCTGATATGGAGGATCAGGTGGTGCGCGCATCCTGAGGGGATCCTGTGGCCCAGGATGGGCCATGTCGTTCCTAACCCATATCACAAGCCCCACACTCCTGTAGGACTGGGTGAACCAGCCCTGTAGGAGTGATTCTTCGCCTCCGTAGGAAGAGCAGGGTGGATGTTGGGGTGAGAAAGTAGGATCTGCTATCTTCCGAAGAGGCCGGGGGGTAGAAGGAATGGATCTCTCGTTGGTGTTTGCGCAGGGAGGCTATGTAGAGGAGTAGGACAGCCAAAGCAATGCTTGCCGAGGCTTGAGGGTCGGCAGACGAGCCTATGGGGTCGGCTGACGAGCCCCAAGGGTCGGCAGACGAGCACCTCGCTAGTTGGAAGAGCGAAGGGACGTTGAGGCCTTCCGTTGGGGCTTGATTTGCCGAGCATTAGGGGTCGGTGAACGAGCTCCTGGGGTCGGTAGACGGTCCCCTCGCTAGTTGGAAGAGCGAGGGACGGTCCCCTCATGAGGTCGATTTTGAATGAGATTTGTTTAAAGTGCTTGGGGGTTGGCAGGCGAGATCCTTGGGTCGGCGGACGAGCTCCAAGGTTCGGTAGATGAGCTTATTGGGTTGGTGGATGATCTCCTCGCTAGTTGGAAGAGCGAGGGGGAGGCAAGGTCTTCTTCTGGGGCTCGGTTGGTCGAGCACTAGGGGACGGCAGACGAGTCCCTCATGACAAGAGGTGGGCTCATGGGGCTCGTGGTGCTATCCGAGCTCCGAGTTCTGAATAATGGAAGATATTTTGGGACTCGCGGTGCTATCCGAGCTCCGAGCCTCTCTGGATCAAAGGAGGGTACTTGGGGCTCGTCGTGCTATCCGAGCGCCGAGCCCCTCCGAAGTAAAGGGGGCTAGATGGGGCTCGCGGTACTATCCGAGCTCCGAGCCCCATCGAATCAAGGGAAGGCAATTGGGGCTCGCGGTGCTATCCGAGCGCCGGGCCCCTCTGAAGTAAAGGGGGCTAGCTGAGGCTTGCGGTGCTATCCGAGCGCCGAGCCCCTCCGTAGTAAAGGGGGATATATGGGGCTCGCGTTGCTATCCGAGCGCCGAGCCCCTTCGTAGTAAAGGGGGCTATATGGGGCTCACGGTGCTATCCGAGCTCCGAGCCCTCCGTAGTAACGGAAGGCAGTTAGGGCTCGCGGTGCTATCCCAGCGCCGAGCCCCTTCGAAGTAAAGGGGGCTAGCTGGGGCTTGCGGTGCTATCCGAGCACCGAGCCCCTCCGTTTTAAAATTAGAAGAGGAAATATTGGCTCGCGCTTCTATCCGAGCGTCGACCCTTCTGTGAAATAGAAGGGAAATTATTGGCTCGCGCTTCTATCCGAGCGTCGACCCTTCTGTGAAATAAAAGGGGAATTATTGGCTCGCGATACTATCCGAGCGTCGACCCCTCTGTGAGAATAGAAGGGGAATTATTGGCTCGCGGTGCTATCCGAGCGTTGACCCTTCTGTGAAATAGAAGGGGAATTATTGGCTCGCGATACTATCTGAGCGTTGACCCCTCTGTGAGAATAGAAGGGGAATTATTGGCTCGCGATACTATCCGAGCGTCGACCCTCCTGTGAGAATAGAAAGGGAATTATTGGCTCGCGATACTATCTGAGCGTCGACCCTCCTGGGAGAAATAGAGGGGGAATTTACTGGCTCGTGATACTATCCGAGCGTCAACCCTTCTGTGAGAATAGAAGGGGAATTTACTGGCTCGCGGTGCTATCCGAGCGTCGACCCCTCTGTGAGAATAGAAGGGGAATTATTGGCTCGCGATACTGTCCGAGCGTCGACCCTTCTGTGAGTATAGAGGGAGAATTATTGGCTCGCGATACTATCCGAGCATCGACCCTCCTATAAAATAGAAGGGGAATTATTGGCTCGCGATACTATCCGAGCGTCGACCCCTCTGTGAGAATAGAAGGGGAATTATTGGCTCGCGATACTATCCGAGCGTTGACCCTCCTGTGAGAATAGAAGGGGATTTATTAGCTCGCGATATTATCCGAGCGTCGACTCCTCTGTGAGAATAGAAGGGGAATTATTGGCTCGCGATACTATCCGAGCGTCGACCCTCCTGACTTGTCGAAAAAGCCTTTTGGGCGCAAAAATGTGGAGGGGTAGTGGGGTAATTTCATGCCTATTGCTGACGTCATCGGCGCAAAGATCAAAGCGTTTCCATATCTTGGTGGCCGCTGGATCTTGTCAGTTAAGATCCGACGGCCAGATCTTTTTTGCGGAAATCGAGGAGTCGCTTTTCCTCTTTAAAACCCCATCCCCCTCCCTCATTTCTTCATCTTCACTTTTTTACTCACTTTCCAATTTTTTAACAAGGGCGGGAATCTTACTTGTCTTCGGCAGATTTTCCAGTGATCGTAACTTTCTACGCTCCAGGTTAGTTTTTTTCTTTTTAGTAATGTCGCGAACTCAGTTCGGATCCGAGGCTAGCCCGTCAGGTCGTTCCGCAGAGGAATCCGAGCGGGAAACGTCATCATCCTTGAGCAAGTATAAGGTGAAGGAGGAGATTATCACCGACCCTGGGTCAGACGATGAGGACGATGTTGTCTTTGTGGTGTCCCCATTGAGGTCCAGAAGACCAGGGAAGGAGCCCATGGATGAGGGTGACGAGGAGGAAGAGGAAGAGGGGGACGTCGAGGACGAGGAGGAAGAGGATCAGGAGTGGGATGGTGATGAAGAGGAGGGGGACGAAGATGAGCAGGTTGCCGAGGGTGACGAGGAAGACGAGGAGGATGAGGTCGACGGACAGGAGGCTGGCCAAAGCACGGCTGGAAGGCCGACTGGGGTCGGAGAAGATCTTCCACCACTTCCCCCTTTTGTCGACTCCGTCCCCCGAGCGTAAGGCTCGCCCTCGTCGGAAGAAGAAAGTCATGACCATCCCCCACAGTCCTTCCTCACCCGATGAGTACGCACCGAGACCGGGTCTCGAGTTTCCCCCTGTCACCTTCAGGAATCCAGGGTCGATTCGTATGTATCCTGACGACATTAAGGACATCGAACCGATCCCTCCCGTGCCGGGCGAAGACACTCGGGTGAAGATCCGCGCAGATAGCATCCCGAGCATTCTGAAGGCAGAGTACCTCAACATTATCAGGGCAGCCTACTATATTCTGCGGGAGTTCGAGATCTTCCTTCCGAGCCCGGGTATTCGGCCCACCACGGCTCTGGCGCCGGGGTTTTGTATGTTTCCTGAGGACGCCTTCCTCTCGGGGCTGAGGCTGCCCCTCCATCCTTTTGTGAAGAGGGTTTTGAACTTGGCGAAGCTATGTCCCATGCAGTACGGTCTGAACTCCTGGAAATATTTAGTCTGCTACATGCTGAAGTGTCAAGAGAAGGGAGTGAAGCCGAGGCTGACGTATTTCCGAGCTATTTTTGGGATTGGTTCACTCGGAGATCAGGAGGGGATATTTTACTTTTTGCCTAGGCTGCATAAGAAGGTTATGCACGGTCATCCGGACTCTATAAAGGCGTGGAAAGAAAAGTATTTTGTAGTTCAGGACTAAGGGGTCTTGGGGAATCCCAACCAGGTGGAACTTCGTTAAGCCGAAGCACAAGCCTTCGAGGAAGAGCGACTTGACCGCCAAAGAATTGAAGAGGGTGGAGAAGATCACCAGGGGGTACAGTATAGCATGGCCTCGAGTGACTGAGATACACCTCGCCCGGGCCGGACTGAGTCCTGCCGACCCCTAGTATGTCTCTTTCTGAATATGTTCATTTCCTGCCTTCGTGTTAAAGTTAGCTTTTCTTCTGTGTTTTTGTAGGGATGACAACCTAACAGGCGGATGCGAAGAAGTTGTTGCTCGCTGTCGCCGAGAAGGCGAGGGTAGAGAAGAGGAAGAAGGTCGAGCAGGAGAGGATAGCGGCCGAGAAGCAGAAGCTTGCCGTGCAGACCGGCGCGTCCTCCCAGGTGCAGGCGTCGGCGGTCGAGGAGCCTTCCCCGGCGAAGAGGACTAAGAGGCCACACTCTCAGTCCTCCCATTCGTCGAGGGGGGCTCGGGATGCGGCTGGCGGTTCGGGCAAGACCGTGGATGCCCCGGAAAAAGGGCTCCCCCCTCTCCGGCCGACCGCCGAGGAGATGGTGAGCTAGCATGGCACACTGCCATTTGCCCCTGATTGGTCAATCATGCGAGGCGATTCTCTGCTCAATGGGCCTATGGCAGTCGAGTTCGTCTCGAAGTGTGCCACCGAGCGCGATCGGATGGCCCTGGTAGTGCAGACCGCGGACCAGGCCTACATGCGGTGGTCTCAGGCGACCCTCTCGGTAAGTTGGCTTGGCTCTGTTTTGCTCAATGACTTGGAGTTTTTCTGATCTCTCTTTCTTCGAACAGGCGATGCTCCATGGTCAGCACTTCCACAAGTGCTTGGAGAAGGAGATACGCATCGAGAGGCAGAATGCGGAAAAGTACCTCCGCGAACTGAACAAGGCCACGGATGACCTGAAAGAAGCCCGGGCGATGGTGGCCGTCCACGAGGCCAAGATAGAGTCGCTCTGTAAGATCCATAAGAAGGACCGGAAGGACCTTGAGGTGAAGATCGCGGCCGAGGCGGCTAGGGGGAAGAAGGCACTGCAGGAGATGGAGTCAGCCTTGGGGGAGACCATCATGGTGGCGCAGGACGTGGCATACGAACAAGCCAAGTCCCATTTTAAACATATTTACCCGAGCAGAACGTGGAACATCTCTACTACGGATGGGCGCCGAACCTTCCTCTCACCCTGGGGGGCAACGATGCAGGGGGGTAATCAGGTCGATGAAGAGGTGCCACCCCCCCCCCCCTCAAGAATAGATCTTTTTCTTTTTCTTTTCTTGTTTTAATGTAAATGCCTTGGGCGGACTGGCCACCGCGGCTTTTGTATCAAATTTTTGAAAGAAAAGAAATTTATTTTTTGGGCCGATCCTTCCAGACTTGTGTTATTTGTGATGTTTGTTCTTGTCTTTTGATAGACGTACGGGACCTGTGTCGCCCTTCCCATTGTTGCCGAGGTACCTCTAGATCGAACGGGGGAGGAGGCCACGGAGGCAGTTTTGCTTCGTCAACAGAAGCAAGCTCGGGACCGAGTCGCCGCCTTTTACTATTTTCTGAACAAGTCCAGGGAGCTCGGCTTGGAGTTGGCACGCCTGAAGAAGGCCGTAGCCGACCGGGACTGGTGGGTTATCGAGACCGGCTGGTCCCTCTCGGATGTTTCGAGTGTGGGGTTGGCTTCGGAGTCATTTCTTCATGAGGCCGTAGTCGAGAAGGAGCTGGAGATCCACAGACTGAAGCTAGTGTTGGGTGCTGGTTTGATAGAAGGGGCTAGCAACGCGACCCCAGGGCGGTCTCCTGATATTTCTACCGGATGGGGTGCAGCCCGAAGATGCGGGAAGCTCAATGGCAGGCGTGTCTTCCCGGGCCGGTCCGGACGAGCGTGATGGAAGCCCCGAATTCGAGTTCCCACCGAATGAGTGAGTTGTGCGCCTTTTCCTTGTATTTCTACCGACTTTCATTGAGTTGTAAGCAATGAGTAATGAATAAGAACCTTTGATTTTCCACACTCTGATCACCTTGGTTGTTAGGGACGGTTGCTGGGCTAGTTGCGCAGGGATCGGCTCCAATGCGACCTATTGCAACGGGCGCGACGGTCGCGGCGCTTAGCTTTTCGATAAGCAAAAACTGGCGATGTTTCGCATTCCCATGAGCACTTATGGCGACGTTTCACCTTCCGTCGTTTTGCATTCCCAGACGCAATAAATGAGGGCCTCACGGGGCTATATAATCCCCCTCTCCCCTTGTTGGTGGCCAGGCAGTGAGCCGTCTGACTCGGGTGCCCGCCAAAAGCGAGCGCCAAGAGAATGAAATATTTTCGAGTACTCCGGATCGGAGGCACACCGATCACCCTCGGACTATTCGGGGTTCAGGCTGTTAGAGCCGTGAGACCCCGGGTTGTTCGTTGGTGAGCGGTGGGCCGACCGATTAGTTTGGGGGTTCCGAGATAGCCGAAGTGTGGCTCTTCTGCCGTCTTCGAACAATTCGGGGTTTTGGGCTTGCAAGAGTCGTAAACCCCGAGTTGTTCGGGGGCGAGAGAAGGGTTAGCTGAATAGCTCGAAGGCTCGGAGCGTTTGTTCCGGGA
This sequence comes from Hemerocallis citrina, assembly GCA_017893485.1. Lineage (NCBI taxonomy): Eukaryota > Viridiplantae > Streptophyta > Magnoliopsida > Asparagales > Asphodelaceae > Hemerocallis > Hemerocallis citrina. The sequence continues at coordinate 153,542,245 of CM030360.1, read as the reverse complement.
CGGAGAGAGCAGCGGGTCGATGGCCCCCCTGCCATCCTCGAACAATTCGGGGTTTAGGCTGGTAAAGGCCATAAAACCCTGAGTTGTTCGCGGGTGAGAGGGTGGTCAATAATTCGACACGAGGCTGGGGGCGTTTGCCAAAGGTGGACGCTCTAAACCTTAATAAAATTTTGTCAACACACGGTTGTGGGTCGTGACCGAGCATGGTGGTCGAGCGGCTTTGAAGAAAGCCGCGGCCTTGCTTCGGTTCGTCGAGCCCCCATGTTTGTGAGAGAACCATACGCGAGGGTGTCGAGGTCTCTGTCGAGCGTCAAGGTCGCGGTGCCTTGAAGAAGGCACGCACCTTGCTCGGGGTCGACACCGAGCTCCAGCACATGTTCTCAGGGAGAGACGGTTCGGGCGTGGCTGGCGGATGTCACCTCGTACGTAGGTTGATGAGCTTCAAGAAGCCCAAACCGAGCGAGGGACAGATGCCGAGCCCCTTTACCGGTGAGAAAGACAAGTGCGGGCGTAGCAGAGGGTCGCCGCTGAGCATCAAGGTTGCGGTGCCTTGGAGAAGGCACCCACCTTGCTCGGGGTCGACGCCGAGCTCCTGCTCATGTTCTCAAGGAGAGACGGTGCGGGCATGGCTGGCAGATGTCGCCTCGAGCATAGGTTGATGAGCTTCAAGAAGCCCAAACCGAGCGAGGGACGGATGCCGAGCCCCCATACCGGTGAGAAAGATAACTGCGGGCATAGCAGAGGGTCGCCACAGAGCATCATGGTCACGGTGCCTTGGAGAAGGCACCCGCCTTGCTCGGGGTCGACGCCGAGCTCCTGCACATGTTCTCAGGGAGAGACGGTGCGGGGGTGGCTGGCGGATGTCGCCTCGTACATAGGTTGATGGGCTTCAAGAAGTCCAAACCGAGCGAGGGACGGATGCCGAGCCCCCATACCAGTGAGAAAGACAATTGCGGGCATAGTAGAGGGTCGCCGCCAAGCATCAAGGTCGCGATGCCTTGGAGAAGGCACCCGCCTTGTTCGGGGTCAACGCCGAGCTCCTGCACATGTTCTCAGGGAGAGACAGTGCGGACGTGGCTGGCGGATGTCGCCTCGTACATAGGTTGATGAGCTTCAAGAAGCCCAAACCGAGCGAGGGACGGATGCCGAGCCCCCATACCGGTGAGAAAGACAATTGCGGGCGTAGCAGAGGGTCACCGCCGAGTGTCAAGGTCGCGGTGCCTTGAAGAAGGCACCCACCTTGCTCGGGGTCGACGCTGAGCTCCTGCACATGTTCTCAGGGAGAGACGGTGCGGGCGTGGCTGGCGGATGTCGTCTCGAGCATAGGTTGATGAGCTTCAAGAAGCCCAAACCGAGCGAGGGACGGATGCCGAGCCTCCATACCGGTGAGAAAGACAATTGCGGGCATAGCAGAGGGTCGCCGCCGAGCGTCAAGGTTGCGGTGCCTTGGAGAAGGCACCCGCCTTGCTCGGGGTCTACGCCGAGCTCCTGCACATGTTCTCAGGGAGAGATGGTGCGGGCGTGGCTGGCGGATGTCGCCTCGAGCATAGGTTGATGAGCTTCAAGAAGGCCAAACCGAGCGAGGGACGGATGCCGAGCCCCCATACCGGTGAGAGACAATTGCAGGCGTAGCAGAGGGTCGCCGCCGAGGGTCAAGGTCGCGGTGCCTTGGAGAAGGCACACGCCTTGCTCGGGGTCGACGTCGAGCTCCTGCACATGTTCTCGGGGAGAGACAGTGCGGGCGTGGAGGAAGCAGAGTTGTTTGATTGGATGCACGTTACCAAAAATCCAACCCGGCCGAGCCGTCCGAGCGCCGAACCCGAAGCTTCTAAGAGAAGCTTTTTGGGCTCGCATTGTTATCCGAGCGCCGAACCCGAGTCTTGTAAGAGAAGCTTTTTGGGCTCGCACTGTAATCCGAGCGCCGAACCCGAAGCTTGTAAGAGAAGCTTTTTGGGATCACGCTGTTATCCGAGAGCCGAACCCAAAGCTTGTAAGAGAAGCTCTTTAGGCTCGCGCTGTTATCCGAACGCCGAGCTCGAGATATGTTCTTTATTTGTTTACAAAATATGAAGCTTGGGCTTGTTTTAAGAAAGCTGGCACATTTACAATATACTTGAACTTTACAAAAGACTAGGCACGACGTGCCGATTACAATCATGATAATTTACATGGAGGCTACTCTGCTCCTAAGAACTTGATTAAGTCTTCCGCATTCCAGGGCCTCTTGATGGGCTTGCCTTCGGCACTGGTCAGGAGGTACGTGCCTGGGCGCACGACTTCAGATACTTTGTACGGGCCCTCCCAATTTGGTGCCAATTTTCTCTTCTGGCCGGGATTGGATACCGCCAGTTTTCGGAGAACAAGTTCTCCGAGTTTGATGTCAGTTAGGCGCACCTTCTTGTTGTAGAACTTCTCAATTCTTTGTTGGTAGATGCTTCTTCTAAGGGCGGACTTTTCCCTGACCTCGTCTATGAGGTCCAGGTCGGTCCGCAGCTGTTGGGAGTTGGCGGCCTCGTCGAAAGCCATGATTCGGGGTGAAGGGATCCCGATCTCCAAGGGAATGACGGCCTCAGCAGCCGTATATTAAATTGAAAGGGGATTCTCCCGTGGGGATTCTCTTTGTCGTTCGGTGGGCCCAGGGAACGCTTGGTAATTCGTCGACCCATAACCCCTTGGAAGAGTTATCGAGTCGTTTCTTGAGGCTGTCCAGGATTTGGCAGTTCGCGTTCTCGGCCTGGCCGTTAGACTGGAGATGGCATACTGAGGAGAAGCGCTGCTGGATCCCGAGATCTTCGCAGAACTTGCAAAAATTCTTACCCGTAAATTGAATCCCATTATCCGTGATGAGCACCTGTGGAATCCCGAACCGACAGACGATGTGTTTCCAGAAGAACTGTTGAGTCTGTCATTCGGTGATCGTTGCTAATGGCTCGGCCTCGATCCACTAGGTGAAATAGTCGATCGCCACAATGAGAAACTTTCGCTAGCCCGTTGCTTTTGGAAATGGGCCTACCAAATCCATCCCCCACATTGCAAAGGGGGTCGGACTGGCCATGGACCGAGGTTCGCCTGAGGAGCCCTCATCACTGGGGAGAATCATTGGCAGGGGCCACACTTCTTCACTAGGGCGAGGGCGTCTTGCAGCATAGTGGGCCAATAGTACCCGTGATTTAGCGCCTTCCGTGCCAGTGAACGGCTTCCCATGTGACATCCGCCGATCCCCTCGTGCAGCTCCTTGAGGGCGTACTTGGCTTCGTCCGGGCTCAGGCAGCGGAGGTAGGGTCTGCCATCTGTTGTTGTATAGGATCTTTTGAAGAGGGTGGCATTGATGACCGCGAACCTTTCAGATCGAACCCTGATCTGCCTTGCTTCAGCTCGGTCTTCGGGGAGCTCTCCCTTGACAAGAAAATTTTTGATAAGAGTGGTCCAGTCATCTGGAGGAACTCCGTCTTCGACGCACAGAACCTCCGGGGTGTCTATACTTGGTTTCAACAGGACTTCAATCAGGACCGTACGGTCGAGGCCTTCAAAGGATGATGAAGCCAATTTCGACAGGGTGTCGGCCTGGGCGTTCAGCTCCCGGGGGATCCTTATAGCAGCCGATTCGTCGAAGGACGACAATAGGCGTTGGACGATGGCCCGGTACGTGATCATCCGATCGTCACGGGCCTCGTAGTCCCCGGTGATCTGGCTGACCACCAGCTGAGAGTCACTAAAGGCCTGGATCTGTTTGGCACCGGCTTGATGAGCCAGGTTTAGCCCGGCGATCATCGCCTCGTATTCAGCCTCGTTGTTTGAGGCCGGGAAGTTGAGGCGGAGACAATACTGGAGGAGGAAACCATCCGGACCTCGAAGAATGATGCCCGCACCACTCCCCGTTTCGCAAGAGGAGCCGTCGACGTAAACTTCCCACGTCTAGTCGGCTTCTTTGTTCGTGGGTTGCTCGGAGATGGTGCATTCTGTAATGAATTCGGCAAGGGCCTGGCCTTTGATGGAGGTTCTCGGTTGGTAGCCGATGTCGTACTGGCTGAGTTCGATCGACCATTTAACTAGTCGACCGGAGCTTTCGGGTTTGTAGAGCATGGCCTTCAAGGGTTGATCCGTAAGTACCTGGATCGAATGCACCTGGAAGTAAGGACGAAGCTTCCGCGCGGCTATGACCAAGGCAGATGCCACTTTCTCCATTCTGGAATACCGGGTCTCGGCGTCGAGCAGGACCTTGCTTACATAGTAGAGGGGCTTTTGAACCCCCTCCTCTTCTCGGACGAGGACGACGCTGAGCACGTTCTCCGAAGCGGATAGGTAGAGCCAGAGTGGCTCCCCTGGTTCAGGCTTGCTGAGGAGAGGAGAGTTGGCGAGGTACTCCTTCAAGTGTATGAAGGCCTCTTGCTGTTGCGTACCCCACTCGAACCTTCCAGTGCCGCGCAGTGCTTTGAAGAACGGGAGTGATTTCTCTCCGGATTTGGAGAGGAAACGGCCGATGGCCGCCAGTCGCCCCGTTAGCCTCTGGACTTCTTTGACATTCCTGGGAGGGGCCAAGTCTATTATGGCCTGAATTTTTTTTGGGTTCGCCTCGATGCCGCGCTGGCTGACGATGAACCCTAAGAACTTCTCCGAGGAGACACCGAAGGTGCACTTTGCCGGATTGAGCCTCATGTTGTGGGTTCGAAGGACCCCAAAGGCTTCTTCCAAGTCGGCGACGTGGTGCTATTTGACGAGCATGTCGTTAACGTATACCTCCATGTTACGCCCGATTTGATCTTTAAAGAATCGGTTGATGAACCTCTGGCAGGTGGCGCCGGCGTTCTTCAGCCCGAAGGGCATGACCCGGTAGCAATACAGTCCCTAGTCTGTGACAAAGGACATCTTGGCGATGTCCGGAGGGAACATCCGGATTTGGTTATAGCCTGAGAAGGCATCCATGAATGAGAGAAGCTTGTGACCCGAGGTAGCATCGATCAGGGCATCAATGCGGGGGAGAGGGAACGGATCCTTGGGGCTTGCTTTGTTGAGGTCGGTAAAATCTATGCAGATCCTCCAACTCCCGCTCGCCTTCTTCACCATGACGACATTCGCCAGTCATTCTGGGTAGCTGACCTCTTGTACAAAACGCGCGGACAAGAGTTTGTCCACCTCTGCATTTACTGCCTGTTGTCGCTCAGGAGCAAACTTGCGCTGCTTTTGGACGACTAGCTTCGACCCGGGAATCACGATGAGTTTGTGCATGATGAGATCTTCGGAGATACCGGGCATGTCAGAGGGCTTCCAGGCAAAGAGGTCAACATTGCGCCGAATACAGGCGATTAAGGCAGACTTGAGGTCGGGGGCAAGGGAGCAGCTTACACGAAAGTGTTTCGTCGTATCCCCTATCTCAAACGAGACATTTTGCAGCTCGTCCGCCGGCTCTGGCTCTGGCTGGGTCCTTTTGGGCTCCATCTCGACGACGTCGAGGGGAAACACACCGCTTCTGATCGTCATCATGTAGCACGAACGTGCTGCTTCCTGATTCCCGCAGACTACTCCGACGCCAGTATTGGTAGGGAATTTCATCTTCTGATGGTAGGCCGAGGGAACCGCTTGGAGGGAGCAGAGCCCCAGGCGGGCGAGGATGGCGTTGTAAGCTGCCTTTACATTCACAGCCATGAAATCCATGGACTCGGTCCTTCTGTTGGGCTTTGTGCCGGCCGTGACGTCCAGGGTGATGATCCCCTCTATGGTCATGGGGACGCTAGAGAATCCATGAAGGGTATACCCGTTTGGCTTTAGTTTCTCACGGGAGAGCTTTAGGTTCTCGAATGCTTCAAGGAACAGAATGTTGACCAAGCTCCCGTTGTCTATGAGGATTCTCCGGGCGTCGAAGTTCGCCATGCTGAGGTTGATGACGAGGGCATCACAGTGAGGGAGCCGGACCCCCTCCAGATCCTCTCCTGAGAAGGAGACAGGGAGTTGCTGGACCGGGGGGGAGAGAGGGCCCTGGACGGAATTGACGTCCCGGATGAAGGCCTTGCGGGAAGTGTTGGATTTGCCTCCCATAGGCCCTCCGTGGACGCAATGCAGGATCGCTTGACCCACCGGCTCATCGGGATCCGGATCCCGCTCGGGACGCTGTCGGTGCCCTCGAGGAGGAGGTGAATCCCTCCTGTTTCTGTTGTCCTTAGGTTCCCGGGCGCCTTCTCGTCTGAACTCTTGTAGGTACCCTCATTGGATGAGGGCCTCAATTTCGTCCTTCAGGGCACGGCAGTGATCTGTGTCGTGCCCGTTGTCCCGGTGAAAACGGCAATAGAACCGTTGATCCCTCTTCATGCTAGTGTTGTTGGACGGTCGAGGGGGATACTGGACGAGGTCACTGTCTTCAATCGCTAAGAGGATTGTCGATACATTCTGCGTCAGTGGGGTGTACCTCTCGAAGCGGGGGATCAGCGGAACCCTTTTTGCGGAGCCCCCGTCTCTTGGAGCTTTTTTCGCCGGTTCAATTTCGTTGGCCTTGCGCTTCCCCTTCCCGGGAGCTTCCTTCTGATCCTCGGGATTGAGGGCCTCCTCGGCTCGGATGTACTTTTCGACCCGGTTGAGGAGGTCGGGGAAGTCTACCGGCGGCTTCTTGGCCAGGGAGGCCTTCAGCTGTCCATGTCGGACGTTATGGAGGAAGGCTGCCAAGGCAACACCGGGGTCGAGGGATGAGACTGACCTTGCCTCAGCGGTGAACCTCCGGACAAACACCCGGAGGGGCTCCCCCTCATTTTGCCGGAGTCCGAGTAGTGATGCACTCGTTCTCTCGGCTTTTCGGCTGGTTACGAAGTGGGCGAGGAAGCTAACCTCCAGTTGGTCGAAAGAATAGATGGAGCCAGGGACGAGCTTGGAGAACCATTCTCGAGCCGGACCCCGGAGTGTTGCGGGGAAGGCTCGGCACAGGAGGGGATCCGATGCGCTGTGAATCATCATGAGGGTTTTGAAGCCCTCCATGTGATCAGCAGGATCGCCCTCACCGTTGTATGTCTCGAACTGAGGTGGACGGAAATTGCGGGGTATCTCCGCCTGCAGGATGAAGCCGGAGAAAGGGGGACGAACCGGTCGGTACCCCTGGGTTGCTTTTGGGTTGCCGTTACCAACGTGGTCGAGGCGCTCCTCCATTTCTTGGAGGCACTTCAAAATGTCGCCATCATACTCCGGGGGAATTGTCGAGTGGCGAGACACGGTTGCCTCGGCCTGTGACCGTGTGTGGGAACGGCGGGCGTTCTCGTTGACGGGGACTCCTCAGAGGGCACCCAAGATTTCCCTTCGGAAGTCCTGGAACTCCTGGTGGGTAACTGGGGCTCCTTTGGCCCGGTTCAGTTGGGTAGACTGTTGCTGACCGACTTGGCTGAGTGCAGGTTCCCGTCCTTGGGACGGGAGTCGGGCATGGTTCGGAGCCCTTTGGGATGGGGGTCTAGGATGGTTCGGAGCCGAGTTGGAAGCGGCTTCTCCCCTGCCACGGCTGGCCTGGCGGTTCAAGATTACCCCCCGTAGGTCGCTCTGGACCAGGCGGGAGGCGTTCGGCTGGGCCCCGTGGCCGACCCTTTTGTTGTTTAGTCCTTGAGCATCGGCATCGATGCCTTGCGAAGGCACGTCGTGTCGGCGTGCGGAGGTAACAACTTTTGTGGCTTTGGGCGCCATGTGAGCTCGGGTCGGCGTCTACTAGGGTACCGTTGGAAGTGAGGCTCGGATTGGCGTCTACGATAGGCGGTTTCCCACAGACGGCGCCATCCTGATGCGGTTTGTTTTTTGGGGACGTGTGGATGCACCAGGCGTGAGTTCTTACTCGATTTGTATTGAAGGAGGAGACACCTATGCAGACGACCCTTGGCTGGACGAAGGGTACTGAGGTAGGTGGTATTGAGGTGGAGGCTGATGCTCGGCTTGGATCTTTGAGGCTCGGATCCGAGGGTCTCTTGTACCTGCAGACGGTCTCGGAACACCGGGGTTGGTCACGATGGCAGACCCTCCGACGATCTAGTCAGTCACTAAGTGAGAGTAACAGTAACTAGGGTTTGAGTGGGGGAAAAATTGATTACCTGGAGAAGGACTAGGGGTCTGGTATTTATAGAAAATACCAACCGGGTCTGGACCCGTTTGGTGCCGGGTCTGGACCCAGTTGCCCGTGTGGCTGAAGCGGTGGAAACCCGGGTGGTTTTAGGGCTGACGTGGCAGATGCCCGGGCGGTTCCCGGGCTGACGTGGCAGCGGTCCGGACAGTTTTCTGACGCTGACGTGACTGATCTGGAGGATCAGGTGGTGCGCGCATCCTAAGGGAATCCTGTGGCCCAGGATGGGTCACGTCGTTCCTAACCCATATCAGGATCCATCTCAACTGGGTGCGGGTTTCAACCTGCGAGAAACCCGGTCCAGCTGGGTAGAATTAGGGTTTATGATTATACCTAATCAACGGCCCTGATTCACTTCTATCCATTCACTAGGAAGTAGGGATTTGATCTTATCCCAAAACTAGTCCCTAAGGCGGCTATAAATACCCCCCATCCCCTACTGTTAACAGGTAATCAATCTTTTGCCAGTAAAAGCTCATTCATAATCTTTCTGATTACTGACTTGAGCGTCGGAGGGTGCGTCGCCGAGATCAACTCCGGTGTTTCGTACTTTTGCAGGTGAACGGCGGGAGATCACGGTCAAACTCCGACGAAAAGGCTTCAAGTTTGACTATTCAACATCCCAAAAAATCCACAAATTCTATCTGTTTGCCCTCACACCAGATTTAGCGGTAATACTAATCATATGAGAGATTGTTATATATCTTTACATTAGAACAAGGCTTCTATATGTTTCTTCCCTAGGTTTATCTAATATTTACATTTTTGTTCTTGGTATACAGATGTTTTGATTATCTTATACAGGTGAAAGAATAAACAAATGATCTGCATGACATCCTTGCTGAGAAATTTTTTTTATATGTATACCTTATCCTTTATGATGATTTCCTTTATATTTTTATAACGAGAGATATAACCTTCAATCTTTTTTACTAAGCCCACAGACACTTGGTGACGTGTAATTCTAACATGTATATATACAAGAGGGTCCTATGGCATATGATGACACACTAAAAATCCAATAAATGCAATCAAAATTCATGATTCACACGGTTAAAATTGATCTTCATGCTACAAAAGATAGAGTGATGTAAAATCACTAAATTTGGACATATTTTGCCCAACCATCACGAGGTTTGCAAAATAAACATGTTTTTTGCAATATATTAATTGTGACCAACTGATGCATGGACACAACATGTTCAGCTTCGTTAATATTTCATTCATTTATGTTTTAGGGGAAAAAAAATCAAGAAACCCCTAGTGTTATTTTTTTTTATCAATACAATAAACCCCATACTTTGTTAATTATTTTTGTTTTTCTTTTTAATTATGACTTGGTTTTTTCTAATCAAGAAGCTCCCTAACATTTGCATTTTTAATCAGGAACCCCCTAACATCTGCACTCTTAATCAAGAACCCCCTGCCGTTAATGGAGTAGGGGGTTTCTTGACCAGAAAATAAGGGTATAGGGTTTCTTGATTTAAAATACAAATGTTAGGGGGTTTCTTTATTTTTTTCCCTATGATTTATGTTATGTTGAACACTTTGAATGATGTGGACCATTCACTTTGGATGGGACGGGGTAGAATTCGTAAGGGTTACATAGGAGGAAATTTCCTCCTATGCCGCATTTTCTCTCGATTTTCTCATGTATGCCGCATTATCTCCCGATTTTCTCATATATATATATATATATATATATATATATATATATATATATATATATATATATATATACTCACACATAAAATGTGAGGATACAGTATCTTATAGTAGAATATATATGTGGAATCGATATCAGGCTTCAGTTGTCTGGTCTTGTTATTTTGGTCCTCAAAATCTGTAAAGATTTTGGTGATAACTATTGTTTCCAACATCAACAGTATGAGCACCTTTGGTCCAGGATGCTCCTAGGACTTGACTAAGATCCATGGACCAATAACCCTTGAAGTCGACAATGCCTTCTGGAACACGTTGGCAGTAATTTTATTGACTAAAATATGGCAGCTACAGTAATAGCAATTGGGGGAGTATCATGTAGTGGTGCTTTGTTAAATTTTTATCATTTGGGATAACATATTAAAAGACCAAATTACCCCCTCAGCAAAGACCCCATACGTGCAGTGGTTTGATGGATTGAAGGGCAATTTTGGAAAAAAAAAAAAAAAAAAAAAATTACTGTAGCTGGACGGGAAATGATCTCCCGGACGGGGTATCATTCCCCGTCTGAAAAGATTTTTTTTTTAAAAAAAATAAATAAAAGGGAAGGACGGGGTATGTTTCCCCGTCCGACCCTTTTTAAATAAATAAAAAATAAAAAATTATTCAGACGGTATATGATATCCCGTCTCACTCGATTAAAAAAATTTTAAATCGGAGCGATGGTATATGATATACCGTCCTTTATAATTTGAGAATTGCTATACTGGTTTCTCATATATGAGAAACCAGTATAGCAAATATGCTATAAAATGGCATATAGCAAAACCACTGCAGCCATCCGTTTCTTATAAAATGGCAAAATGCCAATTATAAGAAACCACTGTGGATGCTCTCAAGTCTTTTTTTCAGGAACCTTGTGCCTGCCAGGAATTGCTCCTTGGTCAAATTATCGTCTAAGTTTTTACAAACAAATAATAGCCTATTATTAGAGATTATAGTCCCACATTGAGTAGTTGGTTAGTTTTGTATTTGGTTTCTCCTATATATAGGAGATATTGTACTCAGTTGTTTCTCAATTCAATATTCAGTATTGTCTTCATTTCTCTCTGATTTATCTTAACATGGTATCAGAGCAAATTATCCAAATTTTCCCTTCTTAAATTTTCTCTACAAAAATTCTCAAACTCCAACAGCCAAAGTCATACAAATTTCTTCCAAAAATAAAATAAAATAAAATAAAATAAAATAAAATAAAATAAAATAAAATAATAAAATAAAAAATAAAATAAAATAAAATCTCATCGTCTTCTTCACTGCAGATTGTTTCTTCAACAGTCGATCTCATCTTCTGTCGTCGTCCTTCCTCGTCAGATCCTGCCGTCATCTGGATCCTGTCGATCATCTGGATCCTGCCATAATTTGGATCCTGCCGTCGTCCTTTCTTGTCAACCCATCATCTGGATCCATCTGCACAATCCATCGGCAAGCCATCATCTGGATCCTGCCGTCGTCCTTCCTTATCCCTGATCTCAACCGTCACAGGCGCAGAACTACTACTCCCTTTCGGGTACGACGAATCAAGCAGCCACTTCCTCTCAACTAGCGCATCCGAATCATCGTTGTCGGCACCGTCATCCGATCGGAGCGGGGCCCTCTTCCTCGTCAGATCGCCGATCTCCCGCTGTCTCTTTGTAACCCTACTTTGTAACCATTTTCAGTATTGTTTTCAAAAAAAAAAATCAGAATAAAAAAAATCAAAATAAAAAAATCAAATATATATATATATATATATATATATATATATATATATATATATATATATATATATATATATATATATATATACAGGTACTACTACCTGATGGCATCACAGTCTCTCTCACATATTTTTGCCTCCACTGACTTCCCGATGCAACCGCCTCTCGTTCCTCCTCCAGATTCCAAAAGCAGCAGCACCATTTTTAGTCTACCTATACAGGTACTACTACTTGATGGCATCACAGTCTCTCTCACATATTTCCGCCTCCACTGACTTCCCCGATGCAACTGCCTCTCGTTCTTCCTCCAGATTCCAAAAGCAGCAGCACCATTTTTAGTCTACCTCCGGCCTCCTACCTTCTCCTTACATCATTCCTCACCCTACCCCACCTCTACTTCCGCCACCGGTAGCACCGCCCTACTCCCTACCTCGATCCAGACACCAGCAGCATCTCCCTCCACATTGTGCTCTCAGTCATAGCAGTCACAACAGTGCTTCTTCGCTCACATCATCGGCCATGCCCATCACTCCGGCCATGCCATCTTCTGCTGCTTGGGCTAATACTCAGCAATGCCTCACTCAGCTGGAACTACAGCTCATGGGTCAGTCTATCAATACTGGCTCCTCTGCTCCTGCACTTTCTGCCACTCCCGGTATGTATTAGTTCTGAATTTTAAATTCTGGTGCATCACATCATCTCACTAGTAATCAGACACTATTCACCACCTGCACAACACTTCCCTCTCACTCTTCATCTTTACACACAGCTGATGGCTCACCACTTCTTATTACACACTCAGGGACAATTAACTCTCCCACTCTCACATTACCATATGTTCTCTATGCTCCTCATTTATCCATAAACCTTATTTCTATTAGTGCGTTATGCGATAGTAGTCTTGTCATTACTTTTGACTCTTTAGGTTGTTCTAGTACTATTCCTCCACCAGTGAGAAGTTTGGGCATGCTAGTCGTCATGGTCATCTATATTATCTAGATTTTCTTCGTGCACATCACTCTCCTTCTAGTTTTGCTGATCTTATTTCCTCTGATGCTAATCTGTGGCACAGACGTTTAGGTCATATTAACGCATCACGACTTCAGACTATAGCTCGTAGTGGTGCCCTTGGTTCTCTCACTTTTAAACATTTATCTGATTGTCAGGGTTGTTATTTGGCCAAACAAATTGCCCTACCCTTTAGTCACAAAAGAACTTCTGAAACCACTCACCTTTTTCAACTTGTTCATTCCGACATATGGGGACCCTCTCCCGTACCCTCGTGGAAAGGCTATCTCTATTATGTTGCCTTCATCGATGACTTCACTAGACATACATAGGTTTTTCTTATGCGTCAACGATCTAAGATACCTGATATTTACCGGTTCTTTACAACTATGATTCACACTCAGTTCGGTGTGCGCATTAAAAATTTTCAATCGGACGGTGCACGTGAGTACACTTCTGCCACTATGAGATCAATCCTTCAGTTTCACGGCATCCTATTTCAGCAATCATGCCCTCACATACATGAGCAGAATGGTGTAGCTGAATGCAAGCAACGTCACATCCTTGAGACGGCTCGCACTCTTTTACTCTCCTCTTCTGCTCCTCGTTCTTTCTGGGCTAAAGCCATCATGACCTCTGTTAGTCTCATCAAAATTACTCCCTCGTCTGCCCTAGCTGGTACGACGCCTTACGAGGCTCTTTATCATTCACCTCCTGACTACAGTATGCTCCATACCTTTGGATGCACCTGTTACGTCCTTCTCCCTCCTACTGAGTGCACGAAGCTCTCCGCTCGTGCTGCTAAGTGCGTTCACCTAGGTCTCAATCCTGAACACAAAGGTTATCGTTGTTTTGATCCATCAGTGGGTTGTGTCCGCATTTCTCGATATGTCTCCTTTGTGGAAGACTCCCCTTACTACCTGACCCCCCCCCCCCCCGAGGATACTAAATTTCTCGATTCCTCAATTGTTGCTAGCCCCTCGACTTTATCTTCCCGCATTCCTTTTGATCCCACTCCTCAGCTCCATTCACATCTCCTGCAGTCCTTACACCTTTTGTTCCCCCTACCGAAACTCCACCTGCATCCCCACAGTAGCCATCACTCATCCCACCTACTTCCCCACCACACATGCACCTACTCCACCGTCCTCACCCCCCACACCTTATCAGTCCACCACCTCTTCGTCAATCTACCCATTCCACTTTTGGTATTCCTCCGGCACGTTATACACCTGATGCCACTGGTCCTTCTAAACAGTTTGGTTTTGCCACCCTAGCTTCCTACTCACAACAGTTTCATGCATATCTCACTGCTATACATTCTACACGTGAGCCCAGAACCTATCAAGATGCAATTCAATATCCTAAATGGAGGAAAACTATTGTAGAGGAATTCAGTGCATTTGATCAGACTGGCACTTGGGATGTTGTTTCTCTTCCAAAGGGCGTTCAGCTTATTAGCTGCAAGTGGATCTTCAAGGTCAAATATCAACTTGATGGATCTATTGAGCGGCACAAGGCCCGTCTAGTAGCCCGAGGGTTTACTCAGGAGCATGGCATTGACTATAATAAGACCTTTGCTCTAGTTGCACATATGACTACTGTTCGCACCCTTCTTGCTGTTGTAGCCATCCGCCAATGGTCGTTATACCAGATGGACGTGAAGAATGCTTTTCTTCATGGTACTTTATCTGAGGTTGTTTATATGGATCCTTCTCCTGGCCTCCCTACTCCCCTCGTCATGTTTGTCGTCTGCGTCGGGCTATATATGGTTTGAAGCAGGCCCCTTGAGCCTGGTTTAAGTGTTTTCGCCTTGTCATCACCAAGGCTGGTTTTAGTCAGAGTTCTCAGGACCATTCTATGTTTATGTGGTCATCACCGCAAGGGAGGGTAATTCTACTACTATATGTTGATGATATGATCATTACTGGGATGACTCCACCGGCATCCACACGGAAATACCTTCACCAGCAGTTTCATATGAAAGTCCTTGGTAAGCTACGTTACTTTTTGGGTTTAGAGATTGCTCATGGATCTCAGGGGATACTCATTTCTCAGCAAAAATACACATCAGATATTATTTCCGTTGCATGTCTCTCTGACAGTCGATTAGCTGACATACCCTTAGAGCTTCATGTGAAGCTTCGTCCCACAGATGGTGAGCTCCTTCCCGATCCTACTAGATACAGGCAGATTGTTGGACAGCTTGTCTACTTATGCATGACCAGACCCGATATTGCTCATGCAGTTAGTATTGTCAGTCAGTTTGTTTCCGCTCCTACATCAGTTCACTACGGTGCACTTCTTCGGATCCTCAGATACCTTCGGCGCACTATCACTTGCTCATTACTCATGCCTTCTACATCCAAAATAGAGCTCAGTGCATATTCTGATTCAGATTGGGCAGGTGATCCGACTACCAGAAGGTCTGCCACAGGTTTCTGTCTATTTCTTGGTGATTCACTGATCTCATGGCGGAGCAAGAAACAGGCAGTTGTTGCGTGTTCTTCCACCGAGGCTGAGTACAGAGCAATGGCAGCTACTACTAGAGAGATTGTTCATGTTCGTTGGCTGTTATCAGATATGAGTGTCACTCTTACAGGAGCTACTCCACTTTATTGTGATAACCGAAGTGCATTGCACATTGCAAGCAATCCGGTCTTTCATAAACGAATGAAGCATATTGAGATTGATTGTCATTATGTTCATGAGTGTTTTGAGGCAGGGACCGTCTCTCTCCATTCTGTTACCTCTTCCCAGCAGACTACAAACTTCTTCACCAAATCACATACTTTTCAGAGATTCCGACACTTAGTAGGCAAACACACATTGTTTGACCCATCATGAGTTTGAGAGGGGGTGTTAGAGATTATAGTCCCTCATTGAGTAGTTGGTTAGTTTTGTATTTGGTTCCTCCTATATATAGGAGATATTGTACTCAGTTATTTCTCCATTCAATATTCAGTATTGTCTTCATATCTCTCTGATTTATCTTAACACCTATCAATAAAATCCCAACAAGATCGCAGGGTTTTTTTTAAAAAAAAAAGAAAAAAAAGGGTAACATCGTCACCGCTTCATCAATAAAACATTAACAAAATAAGTAGTACAGTAATTATACATCAATCCGTTTCTAGAACGGAACAATGAAGAATGATTACAAAGCTAAGCCTACATTACTAACTAGTTCCTCCTCTAACTAAACTAGTAAACGAGGCATCTGCACCCTGTTCTCCCTCCCTCCTAACCCTCTAGATATGATTTAAATTCCAGAAAAAAATCTAATTTGGCATTCAAAAATCCATCGAACAATCTCTCCCCCCTAGAAAATCTGTCCACCTTCCCCCAAACGTCCACCATGGCAGCAACCTCAACCACCGTCTCTTGCTGGCATGCTTACTCCTCTCCCTACGACGTTGTCGTCGTGTGTCCGCCAAGCTAACCCTACCGTGATGCCATCTTTCGATTGGTATCCAGTTCTCAATAGTAGCTAAACACCACCGCTTATCAAATGAGACGCTTGCACTTTCCGTTCACTCTACCAATTATAATTGAGTTTCAAACCAAATCTACTTTGAAATTCAAATTACACCAAAAATTCTCCACACATTCCCTCACTAAAATTTGAATTTCAAAAATCTATTTTGAAATTCAAAATTCATGGAATCACCCCTACCACACTTCTAAATCAAATTTGAATTTCGAAACCCCAATCCAAAATTCAAATTAGAATAACACAACCCTAATTCGAAATTCAAAAATTGAATTCAAACTCCAGCTCTTCTTCCCCCCTCCATCATCCGCTCCGTCCATCATCGAAGTCGAACTCACTCCACTCCTACCAGAATTCCCGTCATGCGCCTCCATCGCTCGTCACTCCACCACGTCGCCATCAACTGATGGCACGATCCAAACGACCTAAAACCCCTTCGTCAACCCTGTCGCGACTCCAATGATGCCTCCCATGACATCACCGAAGCGAAACGAGCCTCCTGACACAGCGATGCTCTCTGCGCCCTCCGTTGACCAGGCCCAACTATTTTCCTCATCGCGCCAAACTCTAATTGGAATCTCGACGAGAAAAAGCACAACCTTTGGCTAGCCACGATCTTGCGCCACTCAAACGAACCCTAGGTAGAGCCTCACTGCGCTCTAACCCGACAATAACTTCACCGACCCACCAAAACCGCCCTCCACCAGACCCCTACCCAACAACGCGCTCAGCACAACCAAACTCAACTCCCCACCCTGACACACCTAACCCCATTGATAGTCGCCCGCTCCATATTGATAATTCTATTACAAATATTTTTGGGATATTTTTTGGGCCGGATTCTGGTGGGCTCCGGCCACCAGTGGCGCCGGAAAGTGATTGGATTACGTTCCTCTCGTCGCGTACTATTCTGTGGTGTACTCATTTTCCAAAAACTGTTTCTGTATGAATGAGAAATATAGGTCCAAAATTGGGTACTCGGAATGTACTAACTTGAAAATTTGGAATTGATAGTCCTACATCGGGAGATGGGAAAGAATTCTCTAGTATATAAGCTAAAGAAATGGACTAAAGGGCGTAGCCCTGGGGTTACCACTAACATGTAGTGGAGAGAGGACCTAGCCAAAATTACAAACACACACGCGCGCGCGCGCCCTGCCCGGCTCGGCTTGGTCTGGCCTGGCCTAGCCTTGCCTTGCTCTGGCTCTAGCCTATATTTTTTTTGCCCCACTCCAAAATTTTCTCCAGCTTACTTTGAGGCTTTTCAAATTCAGTAACTGGTACCATTACTCTGTAATAGCAGAGTAATGGCTCATCAGTTACGGTTTTTGAAATTTTGTAACTAGTACCATTACTTTGCTGTTACAAAGTAATGGACCCTTCAGTTACTCCTCTTCTCCTCTAAAACAAGTAATTTTTGTCTGCCAGTAGACAGAGTTTTCAAAATCTCATTCTTCTTCTTCCTCTGAGTCAGAGTCTGAGAGTACAACACAGCTATCGGTTCGCTTAGATCTCTGAAGCTAGGGTGTTGCTCTTCAGGGAAAGGTAATACAGTTATATCCTGGGAGGCAATTAGTCAACCAGCGTCACACTAAGGGGCGAATTTTTCTTGAAGGACAGAGATCTTAATCTCGACTCTTTATTGAAGTGTCTGGTTTGTTCTTTTATTTCCTATAATTATATTTCTTCACAAACATTGTTAGCAGTTTCCTATTTTATGAAATTCAAGTTCTAACAATCTTAAAACAAATTTTTTCCTCTATTCTAACAGTTTTTGTGAAGATTATTTACAAGTATTGTTATCATTTTGGAAAAACAACAACTAACAGTTCAATTTTAACTGTTTCAGAAAATGGAAAACACATAAATCAAAAATGTCAGTGAACTTCTCAGTGCACAAACACCAGTGACCCAAAATGTGACTGCACAATTAGTTGCGGCATAAACGGTCGTTCTACCTGCGCATATAACTGTGGGTGAAAAACCAGAACAGTTTAATGGAACTGGACTCAAGAAGTAGCAAGGGAAGATGCAGTTCTACTTGACCACCTTGAAGCTGGATAGGTTTCCCACTAGAACTACCCTTATGCTGGCACCTATGGATGCACACTCTGTTGCTGCGGTTGATGCATGGACTCAGGGTGATTATCTCTGCAGAAACTACATCCTCAACGGCTTGGTAGACCCGCTCTACAATTTCTACTGTGTCTTCAAGACTTCCAAACTTCTGTGGGGGTCTTTGGAGAAGAAGTACAAAACAAAAGATGTCGGCTCCAAGAAGTTTGTAGTTGGCAAATTTTTGGACTACAAGATGGTTGACTCCAAGACAGTTGTGAGTCAAATTCAGGAACTGCAGGTGATAATGCAGGAAATCACTGCAGAGAACATGATGCTGTGTGAACCATTCCAGGTTACAGCATTCATTAAGAAGCTTCCACCTAGATGGAAGGACTTCAAGAACTACATCATGCACAAGCGAAAGGAGATGTCTCTTGAGGACCTGATTGTCAGGTTGTGGATCGAAGAGGAGAATCGCAAGGCTGACAAGTTCTATAAAAATTAGTCTATAGAAAAGGCCAACATGGTGGAGCACGAACAGAAAGGCAAAAAGAGGAAGTTATTGCAACAGGTCTTGAACAAAAAATCTGCAGCAAAGAGGTTTGCTGAAAAATGCCACAAGTGTGGTAAGCTAGGGCACAAAATCTCTGATTGCTGTAGCAAGGATAACAACCATGCTGGAACTGGACACGCAAAAGGGAATGAGAAATCCCATGCGCACATAGCTGAGAACTTGTCCGCTGGTCTCTCTGACTTGGACCTCTGTGCTGTTGTATCGGAGGTAAATCTGGTGGGTAGCAATCCTCGTGAGTGGTGGTACGATACTGGGGCCACCAAGCACATCTGCTCAAATAAAGAGATGTTCACCTCATATCAGAAATGCAACAAGGATGAACAGTTGTTCATGGGTAATTCTTCCACCTCTAAGATTGAAGGAACAGAGAAGATAGTGCTGAAGATGACTTCAGGCAAGGAACTAACACTAACTAATATGTTGAATGTTCCAGATATTAGAAAGAACCTGGTTTCGGGATCTTTGCCAAACAAGAATGGATTTAGGGTCATTCTTACTTCTGATAATTTTGTACTTTCAAAGAATGGAGTGTACTTGGGAAAATGGTATGTGAAGGATGGAATGTTCAAATTCAATGTAATGACAGTCATCCCAAAATCTATTGTTCCTGTTGTTCCCAAAATTAATGAAATTAATCCTGTTGCTTATGTTGTTGAGTCTTTTTCTGTTTGGCATGAAAGACTAGGCCATATTAATCTCAATTCTCTGCGTATATTAATTAACATGAATTTACTAGCAAAATTTAAGGTAGATAACTGCGCAAAATGTGAAGTTTGCACAGAGGCCAAACTCACTAAAACCCCATCTCGTTCTATAGAAGAAACACTTAAACTCTAGGTCTAATTCACACGGATCTGTGTGATTTAAAATATATGCAGACCAGATGTGGCAAAAAATATTTTGTGACATTCATAGACGATTGCACAAAATTCGGTTATGTATGCTTGTTACATAGCAAAAATGAGGCCTTGAATAAATTCAAGGATATAAGCTCGAGGTTGAGAATCAACTTGGCCAAACGATTAAAATTGTTATGAGTGATAGAGGAGGGGAATATGATGCACCATTTAATATGTTCTGCTCTGAATATGGAATAGTTCATCAGATAACTGCTCTTTACTCACCTGAATCAAACGGTACTATCGAGGGGAAGAACCGAACTCTAAAGGAGATGATGAATGCCTTGTTGTTGAATTCTGGGTTACCCCAAAGCATGTGGGGGGAAGCGTTACTGAGTGCCAACTATATTCTCAATAAAATAACTCACAAGAAAACTGGCAAGACACAATACGAACTGTGGAAAGGTAATGTACCTTCCTATAAATACCTCAAAGTGTGGGGTGTCTAGCAAAAGTAATAGTACCTAATCCAAAACAGGTCACAATAGGACCTAAGACCATTGATTGCATATTCATAGGCTATGCACACAATAGTAGTGCATATCGGTTCTTGGTATATAAATCGGATATACCGGACATCCATGTGAATACAATAATGGAATCAAGGAATGCTTCCTTTTTTGAACACGTGTTTCCGTGCAAGGATGCTATGCATCCCAAACGTACATGTGAGCAAGGAAATGCAAGCACTTCGGTTGATGAACCAGGACATGATAATGATGAACATAGACGAAGTAAATGGGCTAGAACATCAAAGTCAATTGGTCCTGACTTTGTAACGGCCTTTCTGTTAGAGAATGAGCCCAGAACATTCAAGGAAGCTATGTCTACGCTTGATACTCCTATGTGGACGGAAGCAATTAAAAGTGAAAATAGACTCCATTATGCAAAATCATACATGGGAGTTGGTCAATTTGCCTTCTGGATGTAAAGCTCTAGGATGTAAATGGATTTTCAAACAAAAAATGAAACCAGATGGTTCAATAGAGAAACATAAGTCGAGACTTGTGGTACAAGGATTTAGGCAAAAGGAAAGCCTAGACTTCTTTGATACATATTCTCCGGTCACAAGAATAACTTCCATAAGAATGCTGATAGTTATTGTAGCTCTACATAACCTCAAAATACATCAAATGGATGTCAAAACCGAATTTTTAAATGGGGATTTAGAAGAAGAAATATACATGAAATAACCTGAGGTTTACGTAGTTCCTGGACAGGAAAACAAGGTGTGCAGGCTTGTAAAATCCTTGTACGGATTGAAACAAGCTCCAAAGCAGTGGCATGCAAAATTTGACAATGTTATGATGTTAAATGGTTTCAAAATAAATGAATGTGATAAGTATATCTACATCAAAGATACTCCAAATGGATATATTCTGCTGTGTCTGTATGTAGATGACATGCTCATTATTAGTAGCAATAATGACATTATCAAACAAACTAAGAACATGCTTAGTGGTAAGTATGATATAAAAGATTTGAGAGTTGCAGATGTCATACTAGGAATCAAAGTTTGCAGGACGTCTGAGGGAATTACTTTGTCTCAAGCTCATTACGCTGAGAAAGTACTTGAAAGATTCAAGAATTACTCCAATGGGACTGCCAAAAGTCCTGTGGATATCAGTCTTCACTTGTTCAAAAACACGGGTGACAGCATATCACAATCGGAATATACATGTGTAATCGGTAGTCTGATGTACTTAACAAATTATACAAGACCGGACTGGGCACATTCAGTAAATGTACTGAGCTACTACACAAGTAACCCAAGACGAAGTCACTGGAAAGGAATAACTAGAGTATTGAAATACTTGCGACATACTCAGAGTTACGGGCTGCATTACACCAGATATCCAGCAGTACTATAAGGCTACAGTGATGCCAAATGGATATCGAACTCCAAGAACTCAAAATCCACAAGTGGGTATGTCTTCACTCTTAGTGATGCAGCTGTATCATGGAAATCCTCTAAACAAACGTGACTGACCAGATCCACCATGGAATCTGTTTATTGCTTTAGACAAAGCGGCAGAGGAAGCAGAGTGGCTTCGAAATTTTTTAGAGGATATTCCCATGTAGGAAAAACCAATGCCTTCTATATGTGTACACTGTGACAGCCAATCGGCTATAACAAGGGTACTGAGTTGTAAGTATAATGGTAAGTCTCGTCATATCGGAAGACGACACAAAACCACTAGACAACTGCTCTCAAATGGAATAATCTCTATAGAGTATATAAAATCGGCCGACAACCTAAAGGATCTATTTACTAAAGGTTTATCACGAGAGCAAGTTGTGATCATCAAGAGGAATAGGTTTAAAGCCTATGACGAAAGAGGATACTTGATGGAAACCCTACTTAGAAATTGGAGATCCCAAGATCCAGGTTCAAGGGGACAACTAAATCTTGTTGAATCGATGTGAGAACTGAGAGATTAAAATCTTGTACCCACTCTCAGGATGATAAAATAGTGCTGCATGCAAAGGGTTAGGATAACCTAGGCTTTTAATGGCTTTGAAATAAAAGTGGGGTATGGCAGGATACTCTTTATGGGCAATCACCTTGTGAGTGTGAAATGGAGCCGTTTCTAGGATAATAAAGAGATGCTACATTCTCCAAGTTCACTCACGATTAGCCAGGGTTGTTCAAGGCGAAAATGAACACAACAAGAGAACCTAGTTCTATGAGGAGATGAAACTGTGAGATAGTTATTGTCTAGGTTCACTATTGTTAGAACTTGAATTTCATAAAATAGGAAACTGCTAACAATGTTTGTGAAGAAATACAATTATAGGAAATAAAAGAACAAACCAGACACTTCAATACAGAGTCGAGATTAAGATCTCTGTCCTTAAAGCAAAATTTGCCCCGTAGTGTGACGGTGGTTGACGAATTGCTTCACAGGATACAACTGTATTACCTTTTCCTGATGAGCTATTACTCTGCTGTTACATAGTAATAGTACCCGTTAATGAATTTGAAAAGCCTCAACAGTAAGCTGGGGAAAAATTTGGAGCGGAGCAAAAAAAATATAGGCCAGAGCCAGGCCGGGCCGGGCTGGGCTGGTCGCGCGCGTGCGTGTGTTTTTGTCATTTTGGCTAGGTCCCCTCTCCACTATACGTTAGTGGTAACCCCAGGGCTACGCGCTTTAGTCCATTTCTTTAGCTTATATACTACAGAAATCTTTCCCATCTCCCGATGTGGGACTGTCCATTCCAAATTCCCAAGTTAGTACATTCCGAGTACCCAACTTTGGATCTACATTTCTCATTCATACAGAAACCGTTTTTGACAAATGAGTACACTACGGAATAGTACTCGATGAGAGGAACGTAATCTAATAACTTTCTGATGCCACTGGTGGCCGGATCCCACCGGAATCCGGCCCGAAAAATATCCCAAAAATATTTCCAACAAATCCCACCCCGAAGAAACCCCTATCGACGAAGCCCTCGGCGGCTGCCGACTAGGGCACACGCTCAAATCGAACCCGTTGCCGTAATCGTCCGTCACCGGACCAGTACGCCTCCCCCTCGCACCCTTCTCCTCTCCAGGTGGCGCCGCTCCGCCGTCGATCTAGTCCCCTTAGAATCAAACCTCCTCGCAGCGTCGTTACTCTCCAAGATCTCACATCTGACGAAACGAAGTCGTCACCGCACCACACCGCACCTCTATGGCCCCAGAGGGTGGAGAGGGGGGGAAGGGGGAAGAAGATGGGGAGGACAAGGGAGTCCTCCCCCCTCCCCCTCGGATCTAGGGTTTGCTTTTTTTATTTATTTATTTTTGAATTTTTTGGGGGAGCTTCTCTCTCTAGATTTTCTAGAGAGAGACTCTTTTGATTAACAAGTTGGTAGGTTTAAAGTAGGGTAATTGCAAGTTTAATATGTACAACATTCAGAAACACTAGTAGAAAATGCTACAGTCGCAATAGAAATTTTCCTTGTAGAAGAGTACAATTCCATGGTTAGTGTACATTTGTAAGGGATTTTTCTTCATTCCCTTGTAATTGTGCTGTTGTGAAATCTCTCCTGGTTAATGTACACATTCGCAACGGAATTTTAACTATCCCTTGCGAATATTAGCCACAATAGAATATCTGCAATGGAAGTTGTACCTTGCTATCTCCATATACAAGAGAATATTTACAACAAATTTGTCTCTTGCAAGTGTGTTTTAAAAGGGATTTTTTCCGTTGCTAATGAACTATTGCTACAGAGATCTGCAAGATACTGATTCCCTTGCAATTGCTATATCGCGAATGCAATTGCACACATTTTTTCTTCATTACTGATTATATTTGAATGGCTTAACCAAATTTACAAATTAAAATAATGTATTTTGACAATGAAGAACATATAATTATTTCACATATTGATTCACACAATTATATAAAGAAAACACAATAATGCAAAATAAATTTGAATATTATATAATTCAGAACCTTCTCATTACAAAATTTTTTGTTTGTTTCATAGTGCCAAAACAACAATACATTCTAGAAGAAAAGATAAGCTGTGAAACTCCAAGAAACAAAATTAAATGTTTTCAAAATAACTTTTAACCCACTACTACTTCCATGTATCCCCAACTTCACTTTTCACGTAAGGTCTTCTACATGTTCCTTATTACCCACTGTCTCATAGTCATCGCCACTACATATAGACTACATGAAAAAGAAACAATACAAAATTAGAACTCGTTATTCAATATATATAGATAATAATATATTATCCAATTGAGGCAATTAAATATATAGCTACCTCTTGTCGTATTTGACTATTGGATGAGTCGACAGTAGTATATTCCAACCTTTGTTTCAAGGCTTCCATTTTATCAGGATGCAGCTCACAAAAGAAGTCCATAAGAACTTGATTTTGTATTGCCTCCTTTGCTTTCTCAACTTGGCAGAGAACCACGACCTGCTTGATTGAAAAGAGACTAAAAAATGTCAAAGTAGAATACTAATTGACTACTGGATGTATAGAGTAATGAATTCTTACCTTTGGAATATTAGAAGCAAGACTGTTCAAAATTGTACGAACCATATGAATTACATCTGACTCAGTATCAATGATATGAATCAAATGAATCCCACCTGTGTGTGTGTTTGTGTGTGCGTCGAATAGAAGCAATATATATATCAACAAAAAGGTTGTTGGGCACTAAAAGAATGATACAATTAACTCACTAATTAATAGTAATTTAGACCAGGAAGCATGTAAGTTGTTCATGAGAGAGCAATGACATTGTATTCAGAAGCCATGCATACCCCTCTAATGTGCTATAACAGAAAACTGCAGACTACATCGCAAATTTCTAATTACCTTCATACGAGCATCAGCAATTAGTGGTAAGAAGATGAAAATAGGATCAGCAGGAGTGCTAATATACAAGCTGCCATCTGTTGTTAAAAAAAAGACAGGAAGATATTAAATTAGACTGTTCCTGACAAAAAGAAACACCATTTGTTTATAAATACAAACAGTATAGCTTATTTTTTTCTTTCCGTATTCTCAGATATCTTTCCTTATACATATACCTTTTTCAATTTCCCTTTTTGCAAATCCTTTTCCAATACATGTTATACTATACAACAGATCCTCTATCTCTCTTTCTTATTCATCTTGATCAAAATTTCGTATGTCTAATCTTTCAGATTTTGAAGGACAATGTAGTGGAACCTTCTTTAGCATCCTCGACATGTCTGAGGATATTGATAGTGAGGTTTCAAATTAACCTTTGTTCAGAGAATTAACCAATTATAAGATGTCAATTTTAAGAACTAGCAAGCAATATGACTTCAATATAAGGTTATTCTTAATTAGTACTTTGTGTCTAAATATGATACAAAAAATATAACTAACAGTCTATTACGGCAAATATTTTCACAAATAGCCCACGAATGCTAATAGTTTCGAAACTGGCCCATAATCGCAAATATTTTCAAAAAGTGGCCTATTACGGCAAAAAACTCCAATATAACCAATGAAGAAAACATGAAGTCATGCACCCCACAAAACAATAAATTTGTAACTAAATTGCCAATAGCCCATATACAAGATCTTATTGGCCTAAGCTTCTAATACAATGTACCAGACATTATACAGTCATGTAATATACAGTCAATAGCCCATAGCCCATATACAAGATCTTACTGGCCTATTTAGCTTCTAAAACAATGTACCAGACATTATATAATCATCTAATATAGAGCCCAACTTTCAGAATACACCACTACACATCTTTGCATCATGAAAATTCATTTCACAAAGTTAAATTAAAGTAATTTTAAACCAATGCATACCATATACAATAATGATAATTTTACTGCAAATACTGTGGAGGAAGTTGTAGAGCACCCAAGCAATTATGAGCAATGAACCACATGCCCATCTCTTGTACAACAAGTTACACAATAGATTTAAGAAAGTAACCAGTTAAAATCAAGGCAATATACTCTCTGTCCCAACCATAAATAAATCTAATCATAATAATATTTTCATAATACCATTGTGAAAGGAATCAGTTTACTGGCGGAGATGTTAGCATATGGTGTGGAGAATTGACAAGTTAAAGGTAGGCTGCTAACATATTATAGCTATCCTTTTACATAATAGGAAGCTAGCGCAAGTCATGCATCTTACCGCCAAAGTGATAATTTTATCTATACCAAAAGCAACAAGAGATATCTACGGCTATTTGTACCAAAGTTGAATTTACCTGTAATGGAGTGATCCTGGCATTGAAAAAATCCATAGCCAAACTATAGGTCTGATTCAACTCTGCACATGTAGAACTTGAGCTAAGACAAGCCTTTATCCGATTCCACTTGTAAGAACTCTCAACTCTCCTTTGCATCCAAATGGAGTAGTCCTCCAGTTTGTACTCTCTATATGCCCTACTTGGTGCAAGATGTCCTGAACCCCCACTGGTCACTAAAAACATGAATACTACTAAACTAGCCAGAAAAATAATGAGAATTAGCATTGCAACAAGGTAGAACAAAAGAAGCCATGGGATTCGCCAGAATGCGGCTATAAAGCCAGTAAGGGCGATGATTAGGATCAGAATTCCTAAGGCTATGATGGGCCATTGTATTAGGTTAAGGCACGAGTTGTCGGTTTGAGTAGAGAGCCAGATTCCAGCAGCAATGATGGGAACAGAGAGTAGTACTGCTGTGAAGTTAATAGCAGCGATAAGGGCGTTGTTGAGAACCATTGTGTGGGAGTTTGGAGAATTGGAAGGGGACAGGGTTAATTGCTTATGGATGAAGGGGAAGAGGATAGCTTGATCTAGGGGTGATGCTTTAATCCTAGCTGGCTCAGTCTTTTTGAATGGATAGGTGGGAAAGAGAACGTAACCTTTTGCTTTGGCTAAATTGTAATGTTTTTCATTTCTGGAATTTGATATTACCTCTTTTCTGAAGTATGATCCTCCATTAGAAAGAAATGGTATTGATTCCCACTTTTTAATTTTAAATGAGTTTTCCCACATAGAAAGTGTTGCCTGATCAGACTTTATTAAGAGAAATTTATCAGGAAGGATCCATTTTTTATTATTATTATTTTTCTCATTCCCCCTTTTTGACTCAGATTGAAACACAAAAGGCCCATTGCACATTGCAAATGCTGGCATTGTTCTGGATCTCTGTTTGCACCAAGATGCTAGACCAACTTGTTTATGGCTCAAAATACTCTTAAGTGAGCAACCCAACTATTATAAATAAGCAAAAGCTAATTGACATTTTTTTTTAAGTTCTCAATGCTTTATTCCGTTCAACAAGCTCAGGCTGCTCAGCGACAACCTTGAAAACTCCAAATACACGTATCTTCTCAAGTAAATCATAACTTCAAATACACGTGCAGTGGAGAGAGAAACACTATACATACAAGATATTCGTAATTCATATCTTATGCAGCATATATAGTAGATGAGAAGCCCCAATTTTTTGCAAACTCAACCAGTATTGAGACAAGGAACCATGTATATATGCATTCAAACTTGTGACCTCACAGGCTCTCATCATGATCAACAAATTCTTTGGGAAATCCAAAAGCAACTGGTTAAAACTACACTAGTGGGGAGACCTGTGACTGCATGTAACAATTCTGGGTCATTATTATAGGAGATTTTGATTAATGATGTGAAGCTGCTATAAAATTCCATCATCAAGCAAGTTAGACAAATAATCTGATGAACTAACAAAATCCCATCATAGGTAAAATAAATTATAGCAAGAGCAACAATGCAGACTTAAACGATTAGCTCATGATAAGTTTAACCTAAATGAAACGAGAGAGACAAAGTTAGATAAGACAAGTTAGATAAATAGTCTTCAATAGAACCCATCATAGGTAAAATTAATTATACAAAGAGCAACAGACTGGAATAGAACCCAGAATACGGGAGGAGATGAATACCGAGATTAGATCGAGGGAGGAGTTGAAGGCGTGGATGGAGGTGAGGGGGCCGATGAGGTCAGGGACGAAGATGGGGCCGCCACGTGCGAAGCGCGGGTGACGGTAGCGGGAAGAGGCGACGGCAGCAGGGAAGAGGGGGGCGACGGCAGCGGGAAGAGGAGGATTTAGAGATTGGGTTTGGGGAGAGAGAGATTTAGGAATTATTGGGTTTGGGGAGAGAGAGATTTAGGAGTTTTAGAGGGATAAAATGAAATATTTGGGGGAGGAGAGAGGGAAAATGAAATATTTTGGGGGAAAATAAATTAGGACCACAGTGGCAAAATTATCTATGTAATGCACGTGTTTATATCTAATTTATTTTTAAAAATAAATATTTTATTACTACTTTGATAATGGAGTATTGTTTGTTGCAATTGTTCCCTTGTAATTGTCAACACTTGCAACGGTTGAATAAAATCTCTTGCGAATGTCAAAATATTTGCAATGAATGGGTTTGTTGTGAGTAATTTGTTGTTGATAGTAACAACTACAATGAATTTATGAATTTTTGGTGCTTACAAATAATCCATTGTTATTGCAATGTTTTCTACTGGTGAAACTTATTGAATTTGTACATGATCAAATTTCAAATGAGTTGAATTTCTTTATTTTAGTATATCTGTATATGAATTTTGGTCATTAGAACTGGCTGTTCACTAGGAATTTTTCCCCCTTTTAACGTGAAATTTAATGAAATTAATTTGGAGATTTGGTAAAAATGGGAGCTAAGTATACATATTGGAAAAGTGCATTAGTAATATTGTTGATCATCCTCTTACTCTGACAACTTTTTATTGAAGCGTTATTACTTCACTTATATTTACACGCAAGTTAATTTCTAATACAATGTGGCAAAGTACTCTTTAAGAGAATTCACCGATGCTCCTACAGAAAAGTCAATTAGAGTCAATCTGTTGTAAGTATACGTCATCCTTTGGAGGTAACATATACAACCTGCACATGTTTCTGGACTCGATAAATGTGTATTTCTAAACTTAATGACAATTATTACTACAACTATCTTTGAGATTTTAGCTCAGCAACTGACTTCTAAGAGGGGTGAAGATTTTATGTTCATGTGGAAATATATAACCTGATGGTTAAATTTCATGGGAATCAATTAATGCCTCATCAAACCCTTTTGTGAGATGGATAGAACTTGAAAACCACAAGACATCAACATGTACTTTGGTCTTTCCTTGGCAAATCACCCTTGGCTTTAATTAGCATATATATATATATATGGGTAAAAGGGATATGAGCAACTTGCTCATTTAGTAAATAAGCAAGTGATGAAGTGGCATGCATGTGATTGGAAAATTCTAAAAGTGGTTAGATACTCAATGTATCATATGCATGCCACCTCATCACTTGCTCATTTACTTTATTTTGTTAGAACTTTAGCATATACTGTACTTAATAAGAGTACCTTCATTTGTCATTTTACGTTCATCGGTGTATTGGAGTAGAAGAAGGCATGTACCATATTTAAGTTTAGCTGCTTGCATGAGTACTTATGGAATGTGAAAAAGTTGTTTTCACATTAAATGATTGAATGGTACAAATAGCAGTTCGAAAGCTTTGTAAATTTTTTTGATAAGTATTTGTTCTCTTTGACTAGTTGTTACTTTTATTTTCCTGTATGATGTAAAGATATTCTCGTCATGCGCATGCGTGATAGCCTCGTGCATTTTTGGGTTCTTGGAAAATTGCAATGTTTAATTATTTTTCTCTTTTGAGGAGGAAAAGAGCCCAGCAAATTGTTTTTGCAACTCTTTTTTAAATGTTACAACTTTTATGAAATCTTTACTATTGTACCACATTTTGCGTATAAAATTATAGTAAAATTAAAAATTGATGACAGTCGTTATAATTTATTACCGAGGAAATAATTGAAACCTTTAACTATTAAAAGAAAACCCCATCGATTCCGCGAGTTTAAAGAATCAGTCGAATCAGATAAAAAAAAAAAAGAATCAGTCGAACATAACTAATCTGTTTGAAAGCTTTTTGGCATCTGTAATTGCAGTAGAAAAAGTTATGAGTACGGGAAGCTTCTCAAAGACCAGTAGTTTATGACCTTAGAGGATATGGGGACTCCTACTGCAAATGTTTTAAATTCGAGTCTTATTCTTAGATTGGATAAGAGCTACTCAGCTACATATCCGGTGCTATCAGCCAAAAGTTGACTTGTCAATTAGATATAAATGAAACTGAAGATTGCATAAATAAAACAAATGAAATCTTCATTGGATGGAAGCATCTCGTTTGACTCTCAAGGCTTAGACTATGCCTCACAAGTCACAAGTTGAAATATGATTCCCTTTAGGAAGATGGCCATAATGAATTTCGAAAGAAAGAAGATATATATATGTGATTCGTATTCATTTCTTTTAGGGACATAGTCAAAATGAATTTTGAAAGCAAAAGATGTATGCTATTTCAGAATCAAACTTTACTAGCTTGATAATTTTGTACATTAAGATTTTATAATATAGTAAGGAGGTTGAGAAATATGATATCGAACTCAACTCAACAAATTTGAAAAGAAACTCCTGAAAACCTGGAGCTTCTCTCTCCTCTCCCCAAAAACCCAACACCAACCATGACCCTTCCCTCCACCGTCCCCAGCTCCAACACCCCATACACCACCCATATCATCCACTTTCATGCTCCCTCTTCTTCCCCACACCCACCCACTTTCTAATTTCTTCCTTTCAGCCATTCCTCCCTGGTAACCTCAACCTGAAAAACCGCATCTTATATCCCCCAAAAAACATCCACATCCATTAGCTCTAACCAAATTCATTCAGTTCTTTCATAGCTTCCCACAACCTTCACGACTCAGTTCTACTGCTTGTCATAGCCACCATGTCCTTTCCCTTCGCCACAGTCGTATTCTACATTTCTTAATCTGTCTTCTCCTTCTCGGCTTCTCCCTGTTACTCTTCTTCTACCCTAGCATCTTTTGCCTTTCCTTTCTTCTGATGAGGTCCCCTAGGAGAGCTTCACAGAAAGTCGAGATTTCAAAGTCGGATAGCCAACCTCCTAAGCGGCTTCAGGGTCCCTTGCGCTTTCACTCCGAGGCCACCATGACGGAGAGGCAGTCGTCCAAGGCTTTGCCTACAGAGCTCTCCATCAAGATCCAATCTACCGGTGGTATGGAGAGTCGAGATAGACGTACCATTAGTATCTCGAGTGATATCTCCCGTCCTTCTGCTGCTTTGGGTCTCGAAGGAAAGTCTCAGGGGATCGTCGATGATTCCGAATTGGTCAGCCCTGCTTCAAATCCGCTTCCGAAGCGCGACTTCAAAGCGAGGGGCAAACTGGTTTTTGTAGAGAAAGATGGGTGGAAAACCCTATCGAGAGTCCCCAGCCCCAAACCCAAGGTTGCGAAATTGGATTCCCACTCTGTGCCGAAGGGATTCAGGCGGTTGGAGGGTGGAGGTCTCGAACCACTTTGCTACAACTATGGTAAATGGGGACACTGGAAGAACAATTGCAAAGAGGGGACGAAATGCTTCTTGTGCAAGAGAAGGGGCCATGTATCTTCTGAGTGTAGATGTTGGAGTTCTTTCAGTGCAGAGGACGTGTCCCCTGGCAGTGGGTCGGGAGATAACTCTTCGGGATCGAAGATGTCGGCCGGTGCAAATGATGGGAAGTCCAATGCTTGGGTGGAGAGGGCAAAGACTGAGCATTTCAAAGATGATATGGCTGCCATCCCCCCCCCCCCCCCCCCCCGGTTGAGAGGGTCCTTATTGCGCCCACGATCGAAATGGAGGAGTTGGGGAACCGGCTGCGATTCATTGTCATTGCATCGATTGTTTTTGGATGTCCCAACGAAGGAGCCATCAAGAACGAATTTCTGTCTAGGTGGTCGAGGACCTACGATTGGGATTGGACCATTAAACGGTTTAGAGAAGACGCTTTTATCATACCGTGTTCGACGGAACCTAGAGTGCAGATGGTCCTTGGCAAGAAGTCGTTCGCTGCTGAGGGGTTCACCGTGGTGTTCTCGCGGTGGAGTTTGGATTTCGGAGAGTTCATGAGAGACAAGCTCGAGTCAAAGTGGTTGTTAATTTCCAATTTCCCTTCGGAGTGTTGGAATAAGGAGGGATTCCAGTCGCTGGTGCAATCATTTGGGTGGGTCGAAGAATTGGATCAGGCCACTAAATTCCTAAACAAATTTGATCTCGCTCGTATTAGGGTCAGTTTTTTTACCTAGTGCGAAGCTTCCGACTGCTATTTTTTCTACCTATAAAGGTCACACCTATAGGGTCGTTATCGTGGTAGAAGTGAAAAGGTTCGTGCCGCGACGAGCATCACTTGAAATGGTAGAGAAAGCTTCAACATTAGTAGACAGATCAAATTTTCATTCTGATGTGCAGCTGAGGTGAGAGGAAGAAGACGATCTCGTACCGTCTGATGGGAGCCATCCAACGGCTGAGCTGCATTCCAAAAGTGTTTTGAATATTTACGAGAGCGGGAGACTTGGGGGTAAGGGGCGGGACAGGCTGTTGGCTGACGTGGTCGACAGTAATAGGGGAGAAAAGGTACGCATGTAGCTCATAATTATAGGGGGAGTGAGCGGCTCAGTACAGAGAGTTTAGTGGCTCAAAAAATGGGTATGGTACAATCTGTTTGCCTCTCAAAGCCCATCACTATGTGCCCCGTTATCAATCATGTTACGCAGCGTGGGTTTCTCAAATCAGTTGCACCGCTCAATGTCATTTCGAGTGAATCAGGGCTCCAATTGTCTAAGAGCACTTCTCTTAAGGGGTCTACGTCAGTCGTCGACACAGTTCAAGCTGATGGGGATGCTGCTTCTATTTCGATAGATCTGCAAAGGTCTATGCAGACTGCTTCGTTCAATTTTTTAGAGGGGATGTGAGTTCCTTATCTAGAGATCAACTAGATTCTTGGGGTAGTCTGCTTAGAGCCTATTCGCAAGGACCTTCCAAGCCCATTCATCATCATTTGATCGACGGTGAGGGCGATACGAGAGACTTACAAATGGATTTGGTGGTCCCGGCTTCAGAAGAGCCTATCTTAGCAGAATGTGGTAGTAAGGCCAATCTTCGAGTTCTGCTTTCGTCTGGTTCCAGAAGGACTTATGTAACCCCTGTTTTCATTAATACGTATTTTTAAAGGTATTTTTCCGTATTTAAATTTTCAGTATCTTATAACTATTTTTTTTTCTTTAATTGATTTTATTTAAACTATTTTTTTTGTGAGCCCAATTATTTATTATAAGCCAAAGTTTGCATTTTAAGTTTATTAATTATTAATATGAGCCAAGTTGTATTTTGATTTTATTATTGGTTAATATGAAACCCAATTGTTTAATTCTAAGCCCAAATTCGTATTTGATTTTTATTAAATTAATCCAAAGCCCAATTGTTTAATTATTATTTAAAGCCCAATTCTATGTTTTGATTTTTATTTTATTAAATTAATTTGAGCCCAAAATATTTTAGCCCAATGTCCTAATTGTTTTTAGTTAAATATTTTGAGCTCAAGAACTAAGCCCAAATCCAGAACCCATATAATTGTACAGTTTTATCCTACACCTATCCCTATACAATTTCTTCACTTTTTCCCACTCTTCCCACAATCCCGTAACCACTCCCCCACTATCTCTCTTTCCCGTTATTAACACTCCCCGTTTACTCTCTCCCGTTCAATATCTCCATCTCTCTCTCTGTTTCTCTAACAAACAGAGAAACGAACAAAACCCAAAAACAGATCGTCTCCCCCCCTTCGACTCCTTCTTCCTCCTTCACTCCATAATCGAACCCACCTTCTTCCTCGACAACATCTCCGAGAACCCGAAGCATGGCCAACTCCGCCATTGACGACTTCCACCCGCTTCGTCTTCCCCATCGAAGCTCCAAACCAGTCGAGCTCTCCGCCCTGAGCCTGCCAATCGCAGACCAATCGCAGACCGTCGCCGCTCTCCCTTGAGTCGTACGACCTCGCCTGCTCCTACTCCCTCCTCATCGCGAAGCGCAGCCGCCTGAGACCTTGCTCCAACATTTGTTGCCGCTCGCCATTACTCCACCTCACAAGCCACTGTTCATCTCCTCCTTTGTTCTTCGAGTCGAACAGAGCACGCCGTCGCTCCTCGACCAGCCGCTCCGCCGTTGACGTCGCTTCCCAATGTGGTGTCGCCATCGCAGCACTACCGCCGTCGCCGTCGTCCTTATCTCTCTCTGTCTCTCTCTCTGTTTCGAAGCGGCGACGAAGAAGAAGAAGCAGATGTTCGGATTTGGCGGGATTGAATTTGGACCATTCAATCGCTTCAAGATCCGTGCTCCCCTGATCCGTGTTCGCTGTTCTGCCACAGCTGATCCTAGCCGCTGTTTCCTGTTCTGGATTGGATCCGGTGTGCAGCTGCTCTCCGATTGGCTGGCTGTTTCTGTCCCGTGTTCGGCTCGCAGCGGATCTCAATCTGCTGTTCCCTGTTCTGGATCCGATCGGGTGTGAAGAAAGGATCTGATTGGACCATTTCGCTGTTTGCTGTTCTACCCGCGCCAGATCCAACTGTTGTTCTGCTGTTTTGTAGCTGATCCAGTGTGGGGAAATCAACTCTTGTTGCTTGCTTTTGGAGTTCTTCGTACGTACCTTGCACGTGCCTCTTGGGATTGTTCCCCGGGATACTGATCCCGTTATTCTTAAATTATTTCGAATCGACTACTACAAAAAGGCAAGTCCATTGAACTAATTTTTTTATTCTAGTTCAAATTAATTGATCTCCTGCAAGTAGTTCCATTTTTTTATCTTAAATTTGCCTTGTGTCCCTTCTCGTTGGGAGTATTGAGGGTTTACACGAGCTAACCCGACATACTCTTGACCTCCTATAATTGTCCATTGACTCAAACCTAAGCCCATATAGATATAATCGATATGAATAAAATGAATAGAATTGTGTACAAAGGAAATGAATGGTAATTGTATACATTGATTGAATGAGACAATCGTGATTGGATTAATGACTTCATAAAGTGGATTGTACACAAAAAATGACATTCTAATCGTTATATGACATTGTAATGGGTTCCATAATCTGTAGTAGCACATTAATTGGCATTTTAATGAACGTATGTGTGATGGCTTTTTATAAGTTACTGCTGCATTGTCTGTCTTGTACTGAGGTTTCGACCCAGTTATAATTGGAATTAGCTGAAATAATATAAAGAGAATTGTTGTTTTAGATTTACTATTTCATGTTATTATCGTGCAAATGTTGCTGCATCATTATCGTTCCCTTGACATCGTTATACACATTTACATGGACATGAATGATTTAATAAAATACTAAATAAGCCGGGGTTTATAAGGGTTGACCTAGTAGTGGGAAATCTCAGAAAATGTACTCGGTAAGGCCTATATTGATATCGTATTGAAATGGAAAAAGAAGTAATGATTGTGAATGATTGATTGAGTAATTGGAAATTGATTGATTGCAAATGGTAAATGATTGTTATTGAAACCGAGTACACGCTCTGTAGACCCCACCACTATGTCTCAAACGTACACTGTTTTGCGTGCACCGAACCTGTAGTATGGGATGCAGTAGTACGTGCACTAGATAGGAGAATGACACTCTAATGGACATAAATTGACATATATACTTTATTAAGACCGTTGTTATTAGTACCATTATTGCCCTTGCAAATTTGATCTTGATTCATAATCTCACATGTACCTTATTCCCTTACTCTCTGTTTTCACTACTTGCTTTCCGTACTTGCTCTAAGGACAAATTATTTTATTTTTTTTTAGATAATCAAGTACAGGTGAGCCAAAGAGAATTTCTAGGAGGCATTGATTAGTAGATCTTCTACAATTGGAACAGGAGTCTCTCGAGTTATTTGGTAAGTCTTTATATTCCAGAATTGGTTATTGAATTTCATTCTCGTTTATGTGATTATGATTCCTGTGTGGTTGTGGTTCATTTTTCTTATATTGTTGAGCTAAGACTGGTACAGCTTATGAATAATATGAGTTAGCGTACTTATATCATTCGCTGGGCCTTAATTACGTGCCTGTGTTTCCGTATTCCGGGAAGCGGGGCGTGACAACTTATGAGAGGGAAGAGGAAGTAGAGGAAATCGAGTGTCTGAGAGAGTTTTCGTCCCAGCTAAATGTGATTCCCCTAATGATGACGATCTTATTGACGCTTTGAAGAACATCGACGACGACTCACCACTGATGAAGGCTGCCAGGTTGTGGGACATTAAGAGAGACGATAGAGTTGAGGAGTCTCCTCCGGCGAGAGGCAATTTTTCTTTTAAAGGAAAAGGGAAGGAATTGGCTTCTGAAGATCTTAGACGTAGTTCTAGGCAGAAGGAAAAGCACGGAGAACGTCCAATTTCCAAAGACGAACTAATTGCTTCCGCACCAAAAAAGAAAGTTCCCGTCTCGGCATTGACAATTGAGTCTTTTAATAATTTAGCTATTATTGATTTTATTCGTGATTCGTTGCTTATTAGTTTAGCAAAGGTTTGTAGAGTGGAGTTGAGTTTCGAGGGGTTCTCGCAAGTAGATAGAGCCAAGAGGTTGCGAGAGTGGGTCAAGTGTTAGAAGGGTTCGTTAGAAATTTTATTTAGAGTCCTCCCTTTTGTTTATCAATGGTATACGCTTTTTGGAATGTTAGATGGTTGAATTGTACCAAGAAACGTAGGAAAGTTTCGAGTATGTTGTACCTTCACTATTTGACAGTCTTAGGACTGTGTGAGACTAAGTTGGTAAATTCGTCCTCAGGGTTGCTAGATCATTTGTTTCCTAGAGGGAACTGGGAATGGTGTTCTAAACTAGCGGTAGGACAGTCTGGTGGTATCAGTGTTGGATACAATGTTGACAGTTTTGAATGTATTGATTTCATGATTGGAGATTTTTCTGTATTGGTGAGACTTAGATCTAAAAGTGAGGAGTTCTGTCAAGTGTTCCCAATGGTCTATGGTCTGAGTAATGCAGTGGAACGGACTAGATTCTGGGATGAGATGTCTGAGATTAAGAACTAGTGGGGAGACGCTTGGATTATTGGGGGTGACTTCAATATTACTTGATTCTCAGATGAACACATAGGAAGAGGGTGTAGTGCTACTGAGAGAGCTGTTTTTAACCAGGTCATTAATTACTTAGAGTTGCGGGAAATTAATTTTTCAGGCAGGAAATTCACTTGGTCTAATATGCAAGATCGCCCAATTCTCGCTAAATTGGATCGTATTTTAGTATCGTAGGATTGGGAAGCTCATTTCCCTCTTGCCGCGGTAAAAGATGTCCCTCGGGATACCTCAGATTATGTTCCTTTGATTCTGATCCCGAACAGGGAGTCTACTCGCATATTCAAATCTTTCCATTTCGAAAAAGCGTGGTTAAGGAACGGTTTTTTACATCCTTTAGTCTCCTCATCATGGAATTCCCCTATTCATAGGAGGGATGGTTTTCAAGGGGATGCAATTTCAATATGGAATGCTAAGATTAGTAGACTTAGAGGAGTTCTAAGGCGATGGGCAGGTGGAGAGAGAAGACTCACCCAAGTGGTTAAGGAAGGACCGGTGGACCGTATTCATGGTTTGGAGATCATCAAAGAAGCAAGAGAGGTCGATAGAGATGAATTAGTTGATCTTCATAAGGCGAGATTGGATTTGGACATTATTTTCCAAACTGAAGATGATTATTGGCATCAAAGGTCGCGTGTAAATTGGCTCCTAGAGGGGAACGCTAATACTGCATACTTTCATAGAATCGCGAATGGTCGGGGAGAAGATCCAATTTTATTTCGGGACTACAGATTGGGGACCGGTGGGTCTCTGAGGAGCAACCGGTCCGAGTCCACATCGAGAATCATTTCAGAAGAGTCTTAGGAGTTTCCAGAGAGAAGTTTTGTTCTCTTTATGATTCTTTCTGGTCGCGGCCGACTGTACAGGGATTAGAAGCACTTGAGTCTCCCTTTCAGATGAGTTGAAATCCTTAGCGCCGTTAAAGAATTGGGACAGGACAAAGTCCGAGGCCTGGATGGATTTCCTATTTTTTTCTTCACACACTTCTGGGATATCATTAAAGATGATTTGTTCTGCATCTTTGAGGAGTTGTTTGTGAATAAGGGTCAAATCGAACGGCTCAATTATGCGACTATCATGCTTATTCCTAAATCTAAGAGTGTTAAAGAGGTTGGTAATTTCAGGCCCACTAGCCTGTTGAATTCATCCTTTAAGATCATTGCTAAGGTTCTCGCTAACAGGTTGACTCCGTGGATGACAGCTTTCATTCACTCGTCACAAACATGATTTATCCGGGGGAGAGAAATTCTCGATAGTATAGTTACTGTGCACGAGACCATTTTTCAGAGTGATAGGGATAGAGAAGAGGGGTTTATGCTCAAACTCGATTTTAAAAAGGCATATGATACTGTGGAATGGGACAGGATGGATAAATTCGTGCATTAGAGGTGGTAAATCGTCAGTGTTGATTAATGGGGTTCTGACCAATCTCATTATGTGTAAAAGAGGGCTTAGACAGGGTGATCCGCTATCTCCGTTGTTATTTACCTTAGTCGTGGAAGTATTGTCTGAAATGATTTTGCATTGTTCTAACCAGCATCTTCTTCGCAATATCGGATGTTTGGATGGTATTCGTAGTATTCCGATTTTGCAATATGATGACGATACACTGCTTTTTGGGGAACGATACTAATGAGGTCCTAATTTTCAAAGGTATTTTAACGTTCTATGAGGCTTGGAGTGGCTTGAGGGTTAATTATGATAAAAGCTATCTCATTGGACTGGGGAGAGGGGACGCGACCTCATCTGCTCTTTTGGCTAATGTTCTGGAGTGCAAAGTTGGGAAATTTCCCATTAAATATTTGGGAGTTCTGTTGCGTCCCAGGAAGCTCATTCGTAGTGACTGGAATGTCTTGTATGAGTGCATTGAGAAATGCCTGCCAGGGTGGAAGAAGAATCACTTATCCTTAGGAGGGCGGATTACCTTAATTAATGTGGTCCTTTCTAATGTTCCCATTTATTGGATGTCCATTTATGAGTTCCCATCCTGGGTGATCAATAAGATTGACAAAATTCGTAGAGATTTTTTATGGAGGGGGAGTGGAGATGATGGCAGGGGGTTGCCTCTAGTGAAGTGGAATCTGGTTTGTAGAAGTAAAGAATGCGGGGGTTTGGGAATCCTTAACGTTCGTGAGATGAATCATGTGGTGGAAAATTCACTCACGATTTTTCACCGACCAAGGTTTCGTTTGGGATCGTTATCAAAGACGTAGACATTTCAGATTCGGGGGAGGTCACCATCAGAGACACATTTCTCCGATTTGGAAAGGGATAAACAGATTGGGTGATCTTTTTCATGCTAATGCACCTAGCAGGGTAGGAAACGGAGCTAATACTCATTTTTTGTTAGATTCGTGGATTGGGCCTAATTCTTTGGCTTCTCTTTTCCCAGTGCTTTTTTAGGCTGCCCGTAACAAATTCACCTTGGTAGCCGATTATTGGGTCAATAGGTCGTGGCATATCCAATTTTCTATTCCCTATCTCGTAAATGTTCAGGGTATGTATGCCCCTCTTCTTACATTCTTACAGACAACAAATATTATAGATTCCAACATTCACGACGAGAGAAGTTGGAGGCTTGTTTCCAATGGATAGTTTTCGATAAATTCCATGTATCGGGCTCTTACCGATGGGGGTTTGAGATGTGAGGAAAGTAGAGTAATTTGGAGGTTGAGTGTCCCGTATAAAGTTCAGGCCTTCTTGTGGCTTGTTTCCAAAAATGCGATTTTAACGAGAGAGAATCTTCTTAAGAAAGGTCTGATTACAATGGATTTGTGTCCTAGATGTAGCCTCCAGGTGGAATCTATTCCACATCTGTTTCTGGAATGTGCTATCAGTAGACGTCTATGGGATTTCATCCTATTTGGGTTTGGTTGTAGTAGATTTCCTCTTACTATCTCCCAATTGTGGGGAGAATTTAGAGAATATGAAGTGGCCCCAGGAAAACGTAAGGATTGGGATTGTTTGGTAGCGGCGTCTTTATGGATCATTTGGCTAGATAGAAATGATTTATGTTTCAGAAATCTCATTTCTACTTTCCGACATTTGATTTATAGAATCTTTTTTCTCACTACATCTTGGATCTCCATTCTAGGTATCAGGAAGAAAGCTCGAGTGGGTCATCTGTTTCCTACAGAGGGAGGTAACAGCTGATCGAGAACGATCGTTTAGGGTGCATGCAAGGAGGGCATTCAGGGATATTGGACGGTATTCATACCTTTTTTTAGGTCTTCTGTATTCCGAATCCTTTTGTATTTTGAGTTTTCTAGGTCTTTCAGCTTCTATGTATTTTGAGTTAACTTCAGCACTTAAGTGTAGGGTTGTAATCTGGTTGTTAGCACTTTTGTGTGTTGAAGTTTTTTGGATGTAATTGTGGTTCTTTTTATATATGAGTTGGATGACACTTCTCATACCATCTCTTGTTTCAAAAAAAATATAGTAAGGAGGTTGGATTTCCTATATCTTTGTCTAAATGTCCTAATACATTAAATGCAACCGGTTTCTTTCAGCCAGCCTTCAACAAAGTAGTTGTATGATTAGGACTGCAAGGTTTGAGCCCTGGGCATACACATGGCTCAGCATATAGAGGAGCAAGGAATAAGCTACTCTCATTCACCAATGAAGAGTAATGCTATCACAATCTTTACGTCCTAGTTTTATTCCACTACCTGAGATGACAAAATCTTAACTGTACTATATGGATCCTTGATACACTAAAGGAGACTGTGTGACAACGGACAGTAAGGTAAACTTAGTGATACCGGCCGGTAACTCAATTTAGTAGAAACAATTGAAGGATTGAAAAATATATTTGATTTTTCTACTTGCTTTTGACATCAGAATCTTAACATAGTAGAAGCTTGTTGCTGCTTATTTTGATGTGAGA
Source organism: Hemerocallis citrina (assembly GCA_017893485.1). Classification (NCBI taxonomy): domain Eukaryota; kingdom Viridiplantae; phylum Streptophyta; class Magnoliopsida; order Asparagales; family Asphodelaceae; genus Hemerocallis; species Hemerocallis citrina. Next base: position 153,501,297 of record CM030360.1, on the reverse strand, counting down.
CCAAACAGATAGTGAGTTTATATTTGAAGAAAACTACTGAAGATCTAATATTTGATCGTCACCGCAAAAAGTAGTTAGAGCTCCCTAGAGTAGATCTGGATCGTTGATTGGAGATACTTGGTACTGATAAAAGCTTTTGGAGGAGGCGAATATTTTCCTGAATATTTTCAAAATTTTCTGGATTTTTTCATAATTTTCCCCAATTTAAAATTACTTTTTCAATTTTTAAATTAATTATTCCAATTTTAATTAATTTTCAGAAATTTTTAATTAATTTTCTGAATTTAATAATTATTTTTGGAATTTTTAATTAAGTTTTTGAATTTTTATTTAAGTTTTTGAATTTTAGGGATTTTTTTATTGATTTATTTGCCTAGTGTGTGTTTTGAGGCGATCTGATGAGTCGATCAGGTCCGGGCTCACTTGAATTAAACGGATGTGATGGCACTAGCAATGACGGGCGACATGGCGCGATGTGGAGCGTGAATCTCGCATGAGCTCGCTAATCGGAGTGATCAAGCGGCCAACATTTGAAGTGAGCGATAGGGATGAAGGAAGGCAACGTGACTGCATCTCGAGCGTCCATCGTGAGGGGACTTGTTGATCTGAAGGATCCGACGGTTGTGAATGACCATGAGAGGCCTTTAGCATGGTTGACCATTTCGCTGAGTTCCATTAGTTTTTTTGGGGATTTTAGGGCTTTGTGATGATGGAGCTCGGCGAACAGGGGAGCTCGGCAAAGTGGGAGCTCGGTGAAGCGGGAGCTTGGCGACTTTGGAGCTCGACGATTTTTGAGCTCGAAGAAGTGGAGCTCGGTGAACAGGGGAGCTCGGCAAAGTGGGAGCTCGGTGAAGCGGGAGCTTGGCGACTTTGGAGCTCGACGGTTTTTGAGCTCGAAGAAGTGGAGCTCGGCGACTCGAGTTCGGCATCTTGGGAGCTCGGTGACTTCAAGCTCGGCGGCTTTGGAGGATGGAGCTCGACGAACATGCGAGCTCGGCAAAGTGGGGCTCGACAACTTTGGAGCTCGGGAGTTTGGCTGAGCTAGGAGTTTGATGAGCTCTGTTTTGGGCAACCTTTGTTTTCGAATTTGATCGGGGCATCGAGCTTTGAAGTCAGAGCTTGGCACAGCTAGGGCCTGGTGATGTTTCGGAGTTCCGGGGTAGAGCTTATTCGGGCTGAGTTATTTAAGTGCGGACTTAGCCAACTTCAAGTTCTCGTTTGAGTTGAGTCTTGCTGAGTTGGAGTTGTTCGGAGTTTTTCAAAGCTTTTCCTACAGCCGATATTGGAGATAGGGTGTATGGAGAAGCTTGAGTTTGGGTTGCTTCTTGTAGTCGGGGTTTGTTGATGGTGTGGAGCTTGAGGTTGGTTTGAGTTATCTTTAGAGCTTGAAGTTGATGATGGAGAGGCCAAGAGGTCCATCTTTTTGAAAGGCATTGATGATGAACTAGTTCTAGTTGGCATCAGTTCCAAGAGCTGCCTTAAACTTGCTTTCCTGCACCTTATCCTTATATTCAACTGCTTCTCCTTCAGTCTCGATTGCTAGCGACATTGGCATTCTCTTTTCCAAGGGTAAGAAGCCATTTTTGGTCGCGGAGTTTGATTTGAGTCAGCTTTATCGAATTGGATTTTGGCCAAGTTAGAAGTTTTATTCAAGTTCGAGTTTGTGCATGACAAATGTTTGTTGCGCGGTCTTCCTCATCGAATTGTTCTTTTTTCGATGAAACGTTGTGTTGTTTGCTTGTTTCATTGACTACTTTTTTCATCGATCAAGCGTCCCGTTGTTCATTTCATTGAATCGCTCTTTCGTCGACCAATCGTTGTGTTGTTCTCTTGTTTTTTCGATAGAGTGTTTCATTATTGGATGAGCATTCCATTGGTATGGGAGCTGAGTGCTTTAATCGTTGGGTTTTGTGTATGTAGCTGACCTAGAAGATGTTGACTCTTAGTTTGGTGTGCACAAAACGTGTCTATAAATACTAATAAGTTTAAATTAAGTTGTTCAGATTTTTAGGTTAAAATAATATCAATAAAAGATTCAAAAGAGATTCAAGAATATGCAAATAAGGAAAACAATAAAGAAAATAAGTAAAGAAGGAAAGCAATAAAGAAAGATTGCAAGATCAAGCAAAAAAAGAAGTTATTCAAAAAGAGCACATGTTGATTAGTGCCTAAGAAAGCTATCATGACCAGTTGTTGCTATTCCATATTTGTGAGATTTTGTCAGTATTTGATTGACTGATGATTGATTAGTATATGGTAAGAACATAAATTGGATTCGTTATGAACAACACGATAACAGTCGCCGCACCTCATGTCGGTCGATCGCATCGCAGTCGACTGCACTTTAGAGTAACAGACTGAAGCAGTCGACCATTCATCTCTCGACTTTTCGTCAGAAAGATGAACGGTCGAATGCACCTAAATTGCGGTCGACCGTACTTTGTGCTGTTCACTCTTTTGGAATGTATCGTTTCTAATTTTGAAAGATACAATTCCCCGTCTATATAATTGGACGAAACCACTGAGTATTCCTCACCTATTAATTCTGAGAAAAATCTTCTGGACTAATCTTTCAACAATCAATCCGAGTGTGTGTGATAACTATTTGTATTCTTCAGTCAGGATCATTGAGGGTCTTGAGTTCTTTTCTTCTCTTCCACTTCGGTGAGATTGACGGGACTTGTGTTAGAAGTCCTGTGGGTGTAATAGGTCTCTCGACCTGAATTCGAGAATCACTGTATAAGGGTTTGAGTATAGTAGAACGCTTGTGGCGGAGAATTGCTACAAGTAGGTGGTGTGGACGTAAACCTGGGGGACGAACCACGTCATATCGCTTCGTCACTTGTGCTATCTGTGTTTGATTTTCTTATCTCTTCTTATTTACTTTTCTATTCATTTTAATTTTTTTAACTCCGCACAATAACCCTATTCACCCCCCCAGGGTGATTTACAGCAGTATCAGAGCGAGGTGCTTATCAAAAGCTTAAAATCTTAAGCAAAAGGTCCAATGGCCGAAATCCCTCATCCCGAACACTTTTACTCATCGGAGCCATTCGTCTCCAATGGGACAAGTCTTACACACCATATTTTGATGGAAAATTCTATGATATTTGTAAAGTTCGTACGTCTCATCTTCTACAGATGCTTAGAGAAGAAGTGTGGAATGTATGCATTAATAAAACAGATATTCCGGTCAGTGAGTGAAAGACGGCCTTCACAAAAGAAGAGCTAGCACTCAAGATCTCAAATTCCAAAGCTATGACGGCTCTCTATGCAGGGCTAAATAATGAAGAATTAATGCGATGCGGGCGAAACTGCAAGACATCATACGAGATTTAGAACAACATGTTGAAACGGCATGAGGGAAACGCTTCTGAGGTAAAAGCTAAAGTAAATCTATGTTTTTATAAGTTTGATGTTTTTCGTATGTTGCCAGGAGAAAATATAGATCAAATGCTTTCCTGCTTCGATATCATTGCACACAAGCTTGAGAGCTTAGGTAAGGGGTTGGATGATGACCGAAAGGTCAGAAAACTCATTAGCTGTCTCACACCCGAGTGGGATGTAAAATCTGCTGCAATGAGGTAGAGTTTTAAGGAAAAGGGATTCGATTACTACACCTTCCAAGGAAAGCAGAAGACATACGAGATGGAGATGATGGAAACCAAAAGATACAGACAGAGCATCGGGATTGAACCAAAAAACGAAGAGAGAACCATCACCCTGAAGGAAGAAAAATCCCGACCATCAAAAGTAGATTTAGATCGTAAGGAGTCAGACAAAGACATCGCCCTATTGACTAAGCAATTTGGTAAATATCTCAAACATAAAAAATATGGCAGGTACCAAGGAGAAAGAGAGAAGGATAAAGATGACGTATGCTATAAGTGCAAGAAGTCTAGACATATCCGTACAAATTATCCCATCTCACAGGACAGGAATGTGGACTACTACCACTCAAATCCGGGTTTGAAAAAGAAGGCATTGAAGGCAACATGGCTAGACTCAGACTCAAGTGAGGATGAGAAAGGTCACAACGATATCGGCTTCATGACTCTTGGAAATGGTGAGGTGCAATCACCATCTCAAGAAGTGGTAATCGAATAACTCACTTATGATGAGTTACTAGACATGTGTAATTCGCTAAAAGATTATGCTAAGAAATTAAGTCTTGAACTAAGGCAAAATAAACAAATTTCTAATGAAGCACATGACTCTTGTATTGCTAAAAATCAAAAACTAAAAAATAAAATGCTTTGATCCTAGAAAAATTTGAGTCCTTTAGAAAAGATCATGATGTATTGCTAGGAGAAAATGAACTTTTAAAACAACAAATTTAAGAATCCTTAGCAACACATGTTGAACACTTAAAAGAAGTTTATGAGAAATCTGTTTATATTGTTAAACTCAATGATGATTTAAAAGAATGCAAAAGAAAATTTGATGAGGTAGTAGAACGTTGTAATGAAGCCCTTGAACAAAATAGAATACTTGATGTTACACTAGACACTCTTCGTTGGAACACAAAAGACGATGAGATGACTAAAAAAGACTTTGTAAAAGAGTAAGTGAGCTTGAAAAAATTGTTGAAAAATATGAAGGGCCCAGTTACCTTGTTACAAAAAATTCAAGATCCTATCATGATAATCGAGGGCTTGGTTACGAAGAGTCAATACACCATCGAAAATCTAAATCATCAGGTCATACACACTTGCACAATCACCAACATAATCAAAAACCAACTCAAAACTATGCAAGTGTACATGACCCAAGACATAGTCATATCACATGCCACTACTGCTGTAGATTAGGACATATTTCGTATAACTGTTCATTAAAAAGAAATACTAACATTGTCTGGGTAAGAAAGAATGTAAGTGCATGCTCAAAACCCACTTGGACACCTACAAAATTCCTTGTAGGTGGTTCGACTCTCTCAACATAGAAGATCGCAGACACCTTGAAAGAAGATGGTCGAGAGACTCAACAAGTTATACTAGCAACCTGCAACTCTATCAAGGAAAAAGAAGAAGGACCTTGGTTCTTCAAATAAGTATAGCACCGGGTAAAATCTACACTCGCTTGAATTTATATTAAATATTAAGATTACTTATCTCCTAAATAAAATGTCTAGAGAATTTGCTATTTATCTAAGGAATACATGAATGTGTGAATTTTACGACATCTGAATATGTCATTACAAGATCTAAAAATTTGAAGCAAGTCACTTTGCAAAAACCATAAATTGTATGATTAGTCGACCGACCGGTCGACTGTACTATTCATTGGTTCTTGATCAGTCGAAAATGGACCCGTCGACCGTATGGTCGACCGTCCACCCCTCTGTCAAAAACCCCGCAATCAGAACTCCTTTTTTCGTGTAATGCGGTCAACTGTATCTGTGAACCGGTCGACCGACCCACTCGGATGACTTGATTTTTCTCTTTCCAGTATAAATACTCCCTCATCTCCTTCCTCTCAAACCACACGAAAAACCCTAGCCTCCATACACAAACCCATCAAACAACCTTCTTATCTTTCAATATTCTCTTCAAATTTCTCGTGTGCTTTTTCCCTCTCTCAATGGCTTCCTCTTCTCACAAATCGAAGGGCAAGAAAGCTATTGCCTCTAAATCCATCACTAGAGATGGTATAATCTTTCGTAACTCAAATTGTGATGATCGTAACTTTTCTGATCTTTGGAATGCTCCTGTTGTTGCCAATCAGGTAATCAACTTATCATCCTTAAGGGGTCAATTTTCTATTATGGTTAGGATCCTTAGAGACCTTGGGTGGGAAAACTATCTTACTACACCTAGCACCCACTCCGAGTCATTAACTCGCCAGTTGTATGCCAACCTTGAAGGTCTTCAGAACGATGACCTCACCATTTCCTCTATTATTCTTAGGAGAAGAGTTAAAGTCACCCCCGACTATCTCTGTAGGAAATATGAATTTCTCGAAGGGGAATTTGATGCATATCATCTAGATTTTAAAACTCTTAATTTTAAACCTTGCTATAACCAAAATACAGTCAAATCCATGATCGTCCAACCTAAATTCTCTCATCTTTCTCATCCCGCCCCCACAAATTTTACTGATACAGCTCGTGTGTTAAATAAATTGTTAATGCAAACATTTGGCCAAAAAAGAATGACAAAACTGAAATTTGGGTCAACCAATCTTCATCATTTTCCTTATTCTTGGTGAATATAAGTTTGATCTTGCCACATTCATCATTCACACGATGAATTATGCAACTTCTACAAATCGTGGTCTTCCTTTCAGTTCTCTCATATACAATCTTGCCATTGACTCCCGTATTGATGTTGGGAATTTTCTCCTAAGCAAAAATATTATGCCCATCATTCCTCAACAAATGGGCATCGATGTATCGTTTACCCAGCGGGCTAGTCGTCATCAAGCCCAACAACATGAGCGCCAAGCCGAACAACACCCATAAGCCTCTTCCTCCTCCCGTCGCAAGAACACCACTCCCTCTTCCTCATCTTCATTCGTGACTTATGAGCAGTTTGCTGGTCATCAAATGCAATTGTATGGCTATTATGCAAGGAATGGTCGACCGGCTGACTCTCTATATTTCGTTTTGTTTGTACAGGATATGCGGTCGACCTTACGGTCGATCGGTTTGCTCTCGGTTTTATTCTTTATCTTATATGCTTGACTGGTTTTGCGGTCGACCGTGCGGTCAGCCGGTTCTTTTCTTGGTTACTCATTTTGATTTTTACAAACCCTCTATTCACCATTTTCTATAATATCGATTTATTGAAATACCTCTTCTTCTATTCTCTGCCTCGCATCTGTATTGGGAAAATCTCAAATCTATGATACCATGAAGAGCTATCCCTATATATTAAAGAGTTTCGCTATCAATGATATGATGTAAGTTGATTTTCCTCTGCTTTCAAAAATTATTATATTTCCCAAATTCATCTCATGCTTTATCATGTTCCCCAAATTAACCTCTTGTTTTGCTTAATGAATGTTCTTTTCATTTTCAAATGGCTTTCGGGGGAGTATGTTACATACTTAATTTATGCTTGTCTTTTGCCCCCTCTTGGTATGTTCCAAAAGGGGGGAGAATATTTTTATGAATGTTTTTAACTGTAAGTAAATATAATATTGAATATTATTATTTCTTCTTCATATATCTTCTATGAAAATATTATGTATAATAGGAAATATTGAATTAAGGGGGAGTATTTACAAATCTCTCTTGATCTTTATCTATGAAAATCTATGTTACAGGAAGTACTAAATTCAGTGGGAGTATTTATATGCCTTATTTTTTTATTTTTAGTTTCAACATTCAAAGGCATATTTTGTTCATACCAAAAGGGGGAGATTGTTGACTCTTAGTTTGGTGTGCACAAAACGTGTCCATAAATACTAATAAGTTTAAATTAAGTTGTTCAGATTTTCAGGTTAAAATAATATCAATAAGAAATTCAAAAGAGATTCAAGAATAAGAAAATAAGAAAAGCAATAAAGAAAATAAGCAAAGAAGGAAAGCAATAAAGAAAGATTGCAAGATCAAGCAAAAGAAGAAGTTATTCAAAAAGAGCACATGTTGATTTGTGCCCAAGAAAGCTATCAAGACCAGTTGTTGTTATTCTATATTTGTGAGATTTTATCTGTATTTAATTGATTGATGATTGATTAGTATATGGTAAGAATATAAAGTGGATTCATTATGAACAACACGATAACGATCGACCACACCTCATGTCGGTCGACCGCATCGCAGTCGACTGCACTTTACAGCAACAGAATGAAGCATTCGACCATTCATCTCTCGACTTTTCGTCAGAAAGATGAACGTTCGACTGCACCTAAATTACGGTCGACATATTTTGTGTTGTTCACTCTTTTGGAATGTTTCGTTTCTAATTTTGAAAGATACACTTCCCCGTCTATATACTTGGAGTAACCCACTGAGTATTCCTCACCTATTACTTCTGAGAAAAATCTTCTGAACTAAATTTCAACAATCAATCCGAGTGTGTGTAATAACTATTTGTATTCTTCAGTCGAGATCATTGAAGATCTTGAGTTCTTTTCTTTTCTTCCACTTCGGTGAGATTAATGGGACTTGTGTTAGAAGTCCTGTGGGTGTAATAGATCTCTCGGCCTGAATCCAAGAATCACTGTACAAGGGTTTGAGTAGAGTGGAATGCTTGTGGCAGAGAATTGCTACAAGTAGGTGGTGTGGACGTAGTCCTGGGAGTCGAACTACGTTATATCACTCCATCACTTGTGCTATCTTTGTTTGATTTTCTTATCTCTTCATATTTACTTTGCTATTCATTTTAATTTTTTTAATTCTGCACAATCACCCTATTCACCCCCCTAGGGTGATTTACAGAAGAGCTATTGCCGGAATAAACTTCGGGAGGCTGTCGAGATGTGTACTTGCTATTTGACCCCAGCAGGTTTGTTGAGACAGTTGTGAGACGAGATTTTTCATAGAGCTTGTCGTTTGATCCCGATAAGTTTGGCGAGATAACTCTGAGGTGGAGTTGAACGTAGAGCTTGCCATTTGATTCCAAAAAGTTTGGAGAGACAACTCTGAGACGGAATTGAATATAGAGCTTGTCGTTTGATCTGACAAGTTTTTAAAATCAACTCTGAGATAGATTTAAATGTTGAACTTGTTGTTTGCTCCCAACAAGTTTAGACAGACAACTCTGGATGAAGTTGAACGTTTGAACTTGCCATTTGGTCCCAGCAAGTTTTGTAGAGGCAACTCTAAGACAGAGTTGGACGTAGAGCTGACTGTTTGATCCCAGCAAGTTTGGAGAGTCAACTTTGAGACAGAGTTAAATGTTGAACTTTTTGTTTGCGACTAGCAATTTTAGAGAGGCAACTCTAGACGAAGTTGGAACATTTGGACTCACCATTTGGTCCCAATAAGTTTTGTGGAGGCGACTCTGAGACGGAGCTGGACATAGAGGTTGCTGTTTGATCTCAATAAGTTTGGAGAGTCAACTCTGAGATAGAGTTGAACGTTGAACTTGCTATTTGTGCCCAACAAGTTTAGAGAGGCAACTCTAGACGAAGTTGAACATTTGGACTTTTTGTTTAGTTCTAGCAAGTTGTGTAGAGTGAACTTGATGATAGAGTTGGGTGTTTAGCTTGTTGTTTGATCCCAATAAGTTTGAAGAAACGACGCTAGGTCGGCATTAGATGCAGAGCCTATTACATGAAGATAAGGGGTTGTTAGAAGAACTCGAGCTAAAAGTGGGGCGTTGAACTCATTTTACAGAGTCAACGAGTTGTTGATGGAGCTCGTGTGAAGAGCAAGAGTGTTGAACTTGTTGTTTGGAATCAACGAGTTATTGATGGAACTCTAGCGGTGAGCAAGGTACTGAACTAGTAGTATGGAGTCAACGGCTTGCTGATGGAGCTCGAGCAGAAAGCAGAGTGTTGAACTTGTTGTTTGGAGTCAACGAGTTGCTGATGGAGCTCGTGTGAAGAACGAGGCAGCGAACTCGTTGTTTGGAGTCAAAGAGTTATTGATGAGCTCGTGTGAAGAGCAAGATCGTTGAACTCATTTTTTGGAGTCAATGAGTTGTTGTTGGAGCTTGACCAGTGAACAAGGCATCAAACTCGTTGTTGGAGTCAACGAGTTGTTAATGGAGCCCTAGTGGTAAGCGGGGCATTGGAGTTAGCGAGCTTTTGACGGGGCTTGAGTGAAGTGCAAGGCATTGGACACATTGTGTGGAGTCAATGAGTTGTTGATGGATCTCGAGGAGAGAGCAGAGCATTGAATGCGTTGTTTGTTTGGAGTGAACGAGTTGTTGGTGGTGCTTGAGCCATGAGTAAGGTGTCAAACTCGTTGTTTGGAGTCAACAGGTTGCTGATGAAGCTCGGGCTGTGAGAATGGCATCAAACTCAATATTTGGAGTCAATGAGTTATTGATGGGGCTCTTGCGAAGAACAGAGCATTGAACTCGTTGTTTGGAGTCAACAATTTGTTGATGGAGTCTGAGCGAAGAGCGAGGCGTCAAACTCATTGTTTGGAGTCAATGATTGTTGATGGAGCTCGAGTGGAAAGTAGGATATTGAGCTTGTTGTTTGGGGTAAACAAGTTGTTAACAAAGCTCAAGTGGAGAGGAGGGCATTAAGCTCTTTGTTTGGAGTTAACGAGCTATTGACGGAGCTCGAGCTAAGAGCAGTGCATTGAACTCATTGTTCTGAGTGAACGAGTTGTTGACGGAGCTTGTGCGATGAGCTAGATGTTGAATTCATTGTACGGATTTATCAGGTTGCTGATGGAGCTTGAGAGGTGAGCAAGACGTCGAATTCATTGTTTGGAGTCAACGGGTTGCTGATGGAGCTCGAGTGGAGAGCAAAGCGTTGAACTCATTATTTGAAGTCAATGAGTTCCTGATGGAGCTCGGGCGGTGAGTAAAATATTGAACTCGTTGTTTGGAGTCAATGAGCTATTGATGGGGCTCATGGAAAGAGCAGAGAGTTGAACTCATTGTTTGGAGTCAACGTGTAGTTGATGGAGCCTGAGAAAAGAGCGAGGCATCAAACTTGATGTTTGGAGTCAACGATTTTTTGACGGAGCTCAAGTGGTGAACAAGGCATGAAACTCGTTGTTTGGAGTCAACGGGTTGCTAAAGGAGCTCGAGCGGAGAGCAGAGCATTGAGCTCGTTGTTTGGAGTTAACGAGATGTTAACAAATCTTGAGACAAGTGCAGTGCGTTGGACTCTTCGTTTGGAGTTAATGAGTTGTTGACAGAGCTCGTGTGAAGAGCTAGACATCAAACTCATTGTTTGGAGTCAACGGGTTGCTGTTGGAGCTCGAGCGGTGAGCAACGTGTTGAACTCATTGTTTGGAGTCAACATGTTGCTTATGGGGCTTAAGCAGTGAGCAAGGCATTGAACTCATTTTGTGGAGCGAATGAATTGTGGGTGTTCTGAATCTTCTTAATATTCAAGTGAAGTCCTTTATGTTTGTTCAACGTTGAAGTAATTCCGTTCTTCTTTATGCTGAGAAGTGGTCTTGTACACCGGATGAGGTCTTCAGGATGTCGAGCTTGCTTTCCTTTGAAATACAATGCACTTGAAGGAGTTAGAATTTTTCCGTTTGCATGGCACGTCATGCGAGAAGAAGTTGGAGCTTGCTCAGGTGAAGGTGGTAGGAAGGACTTGAAGGTTGCCCGCCTAAAGAAGGCTTATCTTGAATTTTATCGTCACGAGTTTAGGCAGCCCTGGGGAGCTGTTAGCTGGCAAGAGGCATGTTAAGATGTTTGTGTCTCATAGGCAGACCATCTCTTTATCGTGTAGCTAGAAAGACGACTTGTAGGAGAACTTGTTGAGTAGTGCTTGCATGACTTTTGTAGCGATGTTCAAGTGCGAGATGTAGACTCATTATAATTCTGCAGCTGTAACGAGCCTTATTGTTTGCAAAATAAGAGATTATTTACATGCATGTGCCTTGTCGTGTGGGTTGTCTTCTTGGGGGTTGGCTAGCCGTAGGAGTTTCTCTTGGGGAGAGTTCGACTCCAGACTTGCCGTCTTGTATGTAGCTAGTTATGTGAGCAACTCTAGGGAAGAGTTGGACTCTGAACTTGCTATATGGGTCCTCCAATAAATTGTGAGAGACACATTGAGTGGCAAGTTGAACTCTGATTTTTTTCTTTTTTTAAAGTTTGTTGGAGTAACTGCAATCTACGATTTTGGACCTCTAATCTGTCTTTAAGAAAATTTAACTAGTTTCAAGAACATATCGAATGGCGAGTTAAGCCTCAAACGTGCTTGGTTGCAGATTGCTAAAGCAACTCTGAGCAATGTGTATGGATTCCGAACTTGTTAGTTTAGAGATTTAACAGGTTGCAAGAGCAGACTGAATAGCGTGTTGAACTTTGAACTTGCTTTGTTGCAAATTGCTAGATTAACTCCGAGCCATGGGTATGGACTCCAAACCTGTCGTTAAGGTGTTAACGAGTTGCAGGAGCAGATCGAATGGCAAGTTGAACTCTGAACTTGATTTGTTTCAAATTTCTAGAGTAACTTCCAGCCACGGGTATGGACTCAAAACTCTTCTTATAAGGAAATTCTAATGAGTTTTTTGTTCCATTTTTAGGAGTAAGCTTGATATTTAACTTATTGTATGCATCCATAGAGTTGTACAATAATTTTGCAAAAAAAAAATACTAAATTTTATTGGAAAATAAAACTAAGTGGACGCTTTAGTGGATGGCCTTTATCACATGCAATGACCGGTAGCAAAAGCGTTCTTTATTTAGAAAAATACTGAAAATACATAGAGGAGACGGGTGTTAAGCGTCCTTATTGAAGTTCATGAGGTGTTCCACTTTCCAAGTCTTTGCCGATAGCTCCTTGCCCCTTTCAAGTTAATGAGTCGCTAGGCAAACAACTTGGTAGACTTTGCCTGGATTTGCCTGTTTTATAGCGAGGCTCACATTATTTTGGAGAAAAAAGTGGAGATCTTCAGGTTCACCAATGTGTGTAGGAAGGACTGTTTCTTTCCGCTGAATGGGCAGAGTGGCTTCAGGCGGGGTTTATTGCTGTATTCTGATGAGAACAAAATTGGACCGATTTGGAGATGATTTGACAGGTTTGAAAGTTCTTGGCAGGATTATCTATGGCAGTGGCTTTAAACTTGTTTACAGACTTGGAGTTACTGTGACTGCTTTTCAGGCAGTAGTTATATGGCGTCGAGGGGGAGAACCAAGCTCCCCATTATGGCGGTGTAGCATGCTCGTGCTGCCTATTGGCACCCTACAACTTGGCCTATGCCTGCTGTTGTTGGCAACTTCATCTTATGTGGTAGGCGGAAGCAACTGCATGAAAGGTCGACAGGCTTGGACGGTAAAATATTGCATTGTATGCGGCTTTGATGTCGACTACCATAATGTCCAGTGCTTTCGTTCGAATAGCGGGGGCTCTTCCTGCTGTCTCGTTGAGTGTGGTGATTCATTCTATTTAAATGGGGACACTGGGGAATCCATGAAGTGTATAATTGGCTAGCTTGAGCCGGTCCCGGGAGAGCTTGAGGCCATTGAATGTGAGTTGTTCAGACACCTTTTAAATCTTTGTCGGAGAAAGATATTGGGACCCCGGTGTTTTTGGCAGATGGAATGTTATGTACTGAGTTGACTTCACTGATGAATGCTTTGCAGGTGGAGTTGGAGTCTCCCCTTATCAGACCTATGTGAATGGAGTGCAGAATGACCATGTGTTCTGAGTCTTGCGATTCGGAGGGCCTCTCTCGACGCTTATTAGCCTCCTTTCCCGGAGGGGTTTCGGCGTTGTTGTTTTGTTGGAAAAATTGAGAGAGATTGCCTTAACCAATCAGGCCTTCTGTAACACCCATGTATTTTATAATTTCAAAATAGTTATTGTATTTCTTTTATTGCTATTAAATATTAATGTTATTATTATTATTATGTATAAATATACAATTTTATCTCATATATATTTCTTAATTTATTTATTCATTTGGTGGAGCGGATTTTATTGCAAAAATTGAACTAGGAGGGCCTTAGAATAAATATTTGATCAAATAGGGGTTTATAGTTAATTTTCCACCTTATATCTTCTTCTTCCCCTTCATTTTGTTTAGATCGCAACCCACATTTCGACCGAAACCCATTTTCGACCCCATTTCCCTCCCATTTCCAAGCCCAAATCCAGGAATTCGATTAAAATTAGGGGCATGCTAATTGAAGGGTTCTCTTCCTTATGGTGGCTTTAATTTGGATAAAAAACAACGGGAAGGTATACCATATTTTATTTTATTTGTATAGAATTAAGTGATTTTAATTTCTATTGAATAGAAATATTGTAGTAGGGAGATTAGGAGGTGTTGGGTATTACTGAGGAAAGAAATTAGCAAAGTATTGGAGATTTTGCAAGTTTCTTATAAATTAGGGTTTGGGGTTTATAAAAGGGAAGTAAATATATGAGAATTATCTCCTTAATAATAGTAGAAATTGTAGTTCAACTGTTAGAATAGTATGGGGTGATTTTTAGTAATTTTATGGTTATAAAATTCCGTAGGAATTTGAATATTACGTGCATCGCACTTGTGCATGCCAGGTATTCAAAAAAATGCCTGAGTGACATTAGGTTTAATATTATTATTACATGTGAATGTTTTGGATGTTTTGAGCCCTAATTGGCTTTGAAATTTGATAATAGGAGATGTTAGCGACAGGGATATCATGTGAGTATGATTTATTTTATTCTATATATATATATATGATGTGCTATGAAAAATTTTAAATCATGGTTGGCTATCTGTAATGCGTAAAGTGTATCGTAGAAAGTCATAAGTATTAATGGTGTGTATATGTATGATATGAGGTTATAATATTGAGAATTAGATAGTTATGATAATACTGGTATATTGTGAATATGGAAAATGAACTAAGGTACTTATATATAAATCTATTGACTAAACTATATTTATAAAATTGTATATTTATATGCCTGATATTAAATGCATGTGTATTTATGAAGTTCTGTATTCATATGAACGATATTAATAATGTGTATATGCTTATGAAATTAATGGAGTTATATACATTTATAGTATAAGAAAAAATTATAAAGGAGATATATTTAGATAGGGAGATATAAAGGAAATATATATACAGAGATATAAAGAAGATAAAATGGTGAATTTGTATGATTTGAATATTTGGTGCTTTGAGTAAAATAATGGATATATGTGATAATATGAAGTAGTTAGGAGTTTGATATATGTATAATATACGGATGATAAATAGAAATTATATATATATATGAGGTTATGATGTGTTGACTAATATAAGGTATATTTATGAGACATGGGTGATAATGAGAAGTCATATGATAAATGATGAATTTAATGAATTGATATATGTATGATATAGAGATGTTTAAGGTGAAATTATTCGGTGATAACGTGATGTAATAAACTAAATAACACGGCATACTCATAATATATGATAATATGATAAAATAAATAATTTGGTGTTTTATGATATCAAATAATATGATATAATAATTTTATAAATTAAATAATATGGTGTATGCATATCTGAGGTATGATGAGAGGATAAATAACATGGTAAAGGCCAAAGATGTGATAATATGTTGAAATAAAAGATGAGATGATATGTGGTGATAATATGATATGAAAATATGAAACGAAGATGATAATAACATGTAAATTTTGTTGACCAATACCTACAGAAATCCTGGGGGTTTGAGCTGGACCTCCTAATAACCAAGGACCGGCTTGGGGTGCGTGGTTATTACCCAAACTATGTTTGGGGTACGTGTTTTTATCGCTCAAGCTATCGGCTTGCGGCCTGGTCGGATGCGTAAGACCCTTGGTGGGAAGCGATGGGTAAGACCCTTGGTGGGCAGCGATTTGTGTATGACGGAGCTATCGGCTCTAGTCTTGTTGGATGCGTAAGACCCTTCATGGACAGCGATGCGTAGAACCCTTGGTGGGCAGCGATTTGTGTTTGGCGGAGCTATCTGCTCCAGTCTTGATGGATGCGTAAGACCCTTGGTGGGCAACGGTGTTTCTTTCGCTGGCTTCGGCTGGGAGGAAGTACCAAAGTTCTACTTGGGGTGCGTGTTTCCCTCGCTGGTATAGGCTAGGAGGAAGACGTAACCTCTGACGCGTAAGACCCCGGGGGTCAGAGGTCCGCGTGTTTACTGGGCTGTTGGCTTTCAGTATATTGGAATTCTTTGGCTCACTGGTCGACAAATTAATAAAATGAATAAATGTGAAATGAAAAGAAAAATGGGAAAGTAGAGAAAGTATATGATGTGAAATGAGAATGGAAAATTACAAGTGTATTATGAGTTGAGAATAAAGAGTAAAATAAGTTATATTATAAGATGAGATTGAGAAAATAAATAAAGTGAATGATATGAAATGAATATGAGAAAGTATAGAAAGTGTATAATATGAAATGGGAAAGAAAAAGTAAGGGAAGTATGTGTGTGAATTAATATGAATAAAATGAAGAAATTGTATTATGGGAATGAATATGAGAAGTAAAGAAATGTATGATGCATTATATGAATGAAAGTGAGGAAGTATGTATTTGAATGGAAATGATAGGTGACGAAATTGTATTATGTGAATATCTATGAAAAGAGAAAAATATGTATGAGAATGAATATGATAAGTGAAGGAATCCTGTATGTAAATTAATATGAAAAGTAAAAGAAAATATGTATGTATTATACGAATGAAAAGTAAAGTCATATGTATTAGGAGTGTGAAACATGAAGTAAAATATGGTATGATATGAGTGGCTGCACCTTGGAATTGTGTCGAGAAACTACTTGCCCGCTATTTTCATGGAAATGGTGGGAACTACCTGCCTTGGCACAACTCCTAGGGTGAATTGGTGGGTTGCTGATATAATAATTGTATTGGAAAATAGTAAATGAAATGTAAAGTAAATTGTAAGATGAAAATGAAATTGAAGTAAAGTATTAACTGAGCTATCGGTTTGAGATGTGATGTTATATTATCCAAGTTCTATTTGGGGTGCGGTGATTATTACCCAAGCTATCGGCTTTGGGGTGTAGAGTATAATTTGATAAGAATGAAAGTTAAAGTAAATCGTAATATGACATATAGATGAAAATGAAAGTAAGATATATTATCAATAAGAATGATAGGTAACTTAAATAGCATGATGAGGTGGGAATGAATTGTAAAGCAAAGTATGTGATAAAATGAGAATGAACATTAAAATAATTTGTATGATAAAATTAGAATGGAAAGAAGATAAATTGTAATATATATATTGAGAATGAAAGTTAAGGTATACGAGATGTTATGATATGTGTTATAAGATATGAATGAATGTGATATTATGAGATTGAATGCATATGAATAAGATGCGATGAAAACGGATGAATTTGATAATATGAAATAAAATAAATACCTCTGATGAGATGCTATGAAAGTGTATGTGATATTATTGATTGTAAGAATGTGAAATTATGTGATGAGAATAAATATCAATATGTTGTAAGATTGATGAGTGTGATGCTATGTAATATGAGAATGAGAAAGAAAATGTATATGAAGGAAGATGAGTATGAAAGAATATGAGTCATGAGTATGTAAATGAAAATGAATGGTAAATGAAGTATGTGGTTAAATAAGTAGGAAAAATGAGGAAATTTCATTACATGTTTATATATGAAAATAAAGCAATGGTTATATGAAGATATTTATGAAAAGAGGAACATTTGTGTTATATGATTAAATATAAAAAGGGAAGGAATTATATATGTGAATTAATATAGGGTTATGTATTTGAGTAAAAAGTGAAGGAATTATCTATGTGAATTAATATGATGTGGTGTATATGGGTTATGACTGTGAAAGAATCATGCATGTAAAATTAATGCGAATAACTCGAAGAAGTTGCGGTATGGAAAAGAGTATGAGAAGTAAAGAAAGTGTGTATGTATGATGTAATATTATATGAATGAAAAGTAAAGAAAATATGATATTGGTGTGAAGCACAAGTGAAGTGTTTTATGTGATGAATAGTGCAATGTATAATGTGATGAATGTGGGAATTATTTCAAAACTAAAGATAAGTTGTGATAAAAGTCGATATAAGTTAATATGCCATGGAAATGGTAGGAACTACCCGCCGAGGCACAATTTCAAAGTAGTGAGAGTAGATATGGATCTGTAGATGGGTGCAGATTCAGAATGATACTTTGGTATAAAGTCACTTTTATGATGTTTTTATAGTGAGATTTCAGGTTGAACTTCATTATCATGATATTCGTAAGTCCTTTCAATTTTTTTTATATAGTTTTATTTATTTTCAACTAACAAATTATACTCAATCCAGAAATGACTAACCCCTATTGTTTTCTAGGGGTTAGGGGAGTCCCTCCCTGAGGGTGGACAATCCTAACTCTCCTGTAGGTTTGATAGCTACGAGGTGAGCTAGTGTTGTAGTTTGGTAGTTACATTTTTGTTTGTAGTAAAATGGATTACATATATGTATTTATTATATGGAGAAATGAGGGTAGGTGATGTATTATTTTGTATTTTGGTAGATTATGTGTATAACTGTAAGGTGTAAGGATATATATAGTGCTGTGATGAAGTATGAAAGCCCGTACCCACCTCGTTGTGGGGTACTGGGTTCTGTGGTTGGTTTTTGAAAGGTTTTTCTAAAGTTTTTCTAAAACTCATATATGTTTTCAAAAGAATTTTTGGTTTTTAATTCATATCTTGCTTGTTATGAAGTATTATGCCCCCAGAGCCGTATATATTAATGCCTGTGTGATGTTGAATGATTTTTCCTGGGGAGGATTGATATATATTACAGGTACATTGATTTTTGTATTTGTTTGTAGATTTCCGTAAGGAAACTCTGTAAAATGGCTAATATTTCAGCGGAAACTCTGCCGAAATTTTTAATAAATATATTTAAGTATTTTTCTAAATAAGACTTGGTGTGGATAAGCAATAGATTATGTTAGAAGTTATTTGAATAAGGAATAGTTAATTTTTTCTTTTTTGGGGTGTTACACCTTCAAGTTCTTCTTTAAGGGCTCAGAAGTTGTCGGTAGTGTGTCCATGGTCTCTATGAAATGCGTACCATTTGTTCATGACTCTTCTTTTGCTAGTTGTGGACATCTTGGGGGGATGGCAGATTATTCCGTCATTATCACCTTCCATGAGGATGGCCGATACACTTGCGTTGAGGGGAGCAAACTTATCGAAGCGTGGTACTGGAGGAGGGCGGAGATGAGCTGCGCCATTGTAATGAAACTTCCTGGGTCCTTCATCGCTTTCATTCTTTAGTTTGTTTTCGGAAGGTGAATCTTTGTTGCCTTGAGGATAAAGAGTTTCCTCGTCTCTAATATATTTGTCACTCCTTTCTAGGAGTTCAGTGAAACCTTTAGAAGGCTTTTTTTGTAAGGGAGGCTTTCAAGTCTTTGTGAGTGACGTTGTGGTGGAAGGCGGCAGCCGCCACTGATGACTCTAGGGAAGAGATGGACTTTGCTTCAGCTATGAAGCGTTTGACAAAGTTTTTCAGCAGTTCTCCATCCTTTTGCTTTAATTCTAATAGGGAGGTACTTTTTTTTCAGCCTTGTAGCTGCTAACAAGTGCGCTATGAAGAGATCCTTGAGTTGGTCGAAGGAAAATATTGACTCTGGAGTGAGGCGAGAGTACCATTCCCTTGCTGATCTTTTCAAAGTTGCGGGGAACGTTCGACACATGAGCGCATTGTTGATGTTATAGACTATCATTAGAGTTTTAAAACTCTCAATATGGTCAGCCGGGTCAGATTCTTCATCGTAAGATACAAATCGAGGAGCTTTGAAGTTCTTTGGAATGGGTGCATCAACGATGAGTTTGCTTAAAGGAGGTCGATTGGGGCGGTAGGCCCTGCTGGAGCAGTTCCCCTCATTCTTTATTTGTTCCAGGTGATCTTCTACTTCTCGGATGTGGCGATGGACTTGGTCGTCCCCCCTCTTGGATCTAGTTGAGTCGCTGGATTCTTCTCTTGATGGAGTGGAGTGGCGGCTCCATGAGCGTCGATCCTGATCGTGGCTTCCCCGCATAGCTTGGAGGATGTCATGTTTGAGGTTCTCCAATTCGGCCATAGTGAAAGGGGCCTCTTACTCTTTGTTTCTTTCAAGAGGCTTTTGATTCTCATGAGTCTGGCTTCTTGCTGCAGTGCGCCCTCTGTGAGAGGAAGAATATCTTGATCTCCGCCATTGGGGAGAGTTGCTTCTCCGGCTTACTTGATGTTCTGAGCGGGAGGCCTCGGTCCGGGTACGCCCCTCATCCAAACGGATCCATAAATCGGTCCCTGGTTGTCTGGCGTTATTGATTTGACGGAGATTTCTTGACCTCTGGGGACCTCGCGAGGCTGTTGAATCGCTGAAAATATTATGGACTTAGATATGGTCGTGTAAAGGGCGTTGTCCTGATTGCTTTGTCGGGAGCCTCTCAGTGCTTCTCCGTTAACAAGAGCTTGATTAGGCTGTTGGGGCGGATCCGGTTAATGAGGAGGAATGGGGTCCTCCATGGGAGGAGCTTGCTGATGAAGAAAGTTGGCTAAATGGCTTGAGGTCGCTGCTCCCCTTCTTAATCTCGGTGGCATGGCGGTAAGTTTGATCTTTGATGTAGATCTGTGTAGTTTCCCACAGACGACGTCAGTCTGTTGCTGCTTATTTTGGTGTGAGAGCAAATAAGAGTGAGTTTATGTTTGAAGGAAACTATTAAAGATCTACCATTTGATAGTCGCCGTAAAAAGTTGTTAGAGCTCCCAATAGTAGATCCGGATCGTTGATTGAACACCGTGATCTGAATACGATGGTTGCTGACATGACTGATGGACCTGCAAAAACCCTGAAACACCGGGGGTGGCCACGTCGACATACCATCTGACGCTCGAGTCAAAACCAGAGGGAGAAGGATAGTTTAAGAGAGAAATTGAATATTTATTGATTACCTTCTTACTGGGGATGGAGGAAGGTATTTATAGGCCTAAGAAATAGCTTAGGAGATTGATATGGATCTGTTAAATTGATATGAATCTCTTATCTCTTGCTGAATCGCTTCCTTAAGAGATAAGACACTCTTGTCTTGGGATAAGAGATTTGACTTACAACCCTCATGGGCTGAGTTCTCTCCTAGTGGGCCTAGCTGCTTTTGATAGGCTTGAGAGTGGTCCATGTCATGTAGATGAGCTTGAAAAAGGTCCGGACCCGTTAAAGAGGTCCGTATGACTAATTTGCATGTAGAAACTTTATGATCTTTGCTGAAATTGTACAGGCCTGATTTGCAATAATTTTTACCATTATCAGTGGAAGCTTGAAAACTTGTACACATGATTCTAGGCAATTCATGTAAGGATTCTATCACATTGTTAAGCATTCGTTTACAGATTGATGGAGATTTATTGTAGCGTGATTAGCATCATTTTTCGACATTATATAACTTGCAGCCAAAGGACATTCGTAAGAGAATGGTGCATGTCGATGAATATTCGTTGAATATATTAGAACAGAAAACCATTTTAAACTGGCTCTGCAATATTAGATCTATTGAAATATATCTATAATTGTTACCTGGATGACAGTTTTAATTGAGCATATTTTTACCTACTGCATGTTTAGTATGAATAAAAATTTGGCTGACTGTTTTTAGGAACTCTCACCTTCGGTTCTTTTAAAACCTAACATTTCAAATTTTGAACTGGAAGAGTGTCAAATTCTTTCTGATTATTCTTACTAGTAATTTACAGTAATTTACACGTGCGCGTTTTAAAAAATATATAATTTTTTAAAGTAAAAAACTTAGACGGCATGGCGAAGAAAGGGTGCGTGGGTTTTGAGAAAGAGGGAGAGGAACAGTCGTCTTGTTTTTTGAGAGAGAGAAGGAGTTTGTATGTGTAGTTTACGTGTTTGATGGGTTTATATAAAGGATTTTGGTTGTACGTGCGTTGAACGGACTGGTAGATTGACAAATTACACTAAGGCCTTCTCCCATTATAGTAGTACTAGTAATTTTCACGTGCGATGCACGTTTTCATAAAAAGTTAGAGTTGAATGTGCGATACATGTAAGTCGGTAGTAATCAACACTTGTGATGAATGCCTTAAACTTTTAAAAAAATTGGAGTTGAACAGGCATTGTACGCAGTTTTTTAAATTTTTTTAAGGAAAAATCTTGAATTGTACGTACGGTGATATATTACGAAATAGATTTGGAGTTGCACGTGCTACGTACGTATTTGTTTTGTGACAAAAAAATTTAAAAATTATTTGGTTGGTGAAGGCAAAAACTTTGATTTACATGTGTGATGCACTTGTTAATAAATAAAGTTAGAGTTACACGTGCAATGTATGTATTTTATTTGTGACGAAAGAAATATTTAAAAAATGTTTGTTTGGTTACAAACTCAAAGTAACAAAGTGACAAACTCTCTCATTAATAGCAGTGTATATATATATATACATATATATATATAAACCTGGTTCAATCATATTCAGATTTATCTTGAATTTCACAAAGCCTCCAAATTTGACTTTCTCTGAAAAAATAGTTTGGGGGGAAATCTAAAGAGTTGAAAGAATGCACTTGAGCATCGGATTTTATGGGGGGTGTTGCCGCTAAAATCGGTGTGGGGGCAAACAGATAGATTTGTGGATTCGAGAAAAGTTGAATAGTCAAACCTGAACGACTTCACCGGAGTTTGACCAAGATCCGTTCGCCGTAAACCTGAAAAAAGTGCGAGACACCGGGGTTGATCCCAGCGACGCACCCTCCGACACTCTTGTTAGTAATCTGAATGATTAAGAAAGAGCTTTAATTGGAAAAAGATTGATTACCTGGTAATAGTGGGGGATGGGGGGTATTTATAGCCAACTTAGGAATCAGTTTCAGGATAAGATTAAATCCCTACTTCCCGATGTAAATGGATAGAAGTGGTTAAGACAGCTGATTAAGGATAATCATAAATCTGAATCCTCTCCTATCCGGTTGGACTGGGTTTCTTACAGGTTGGGACCCGTACCATTAAGACAAATCCGTTTATGGGTTATTAGGCTTTGAAGAAAGGCCTAGTTCCCATTTCAGACCCGTTTATAGGTAAAATTACCATTTTACCCCTGAACTTTAAGATTCATGCCTGATTTGAATGGTTTCGATTTAACCCTATCTTTAGTCATATCACGAGCCCCCCACTCCCGAAGACTGAGTTTGATCAGCCTTTGAAGAGTAGTTTTACTGTTTTAATGGCTCGCGGAGTTGTATCGGAGTTCAAATGAGGGGTTTAGGATCTTAAACGAGGCATTATGGTGTTTTTCTGAGTTGTTAGTGCACTCAAGATTGTTCTTGAGCTCTCCTGGATTTTTTGGGAATTTTTCTCGATTTTTTAATTATTTTTCGGATCATTTACTTAATTTTACGGAGCGGTGATTCATTTTTCGAGGGCACTAATTAATCATTCTAAGTAATAATTATTTACCCAAGGGCTTAAAAATATTTCCCTAAATTTATAATTATTTTTTAGAATTTTTAATCATTTTTTCTGCGATTTTTGAATAAACAATTCGAATTAAATAAATAAAAAATAGATTTTTAAATTCTATTTATGATGTGGCGCGATCTGGACTCTCCATCGGCTTTGGGCGCGACTTTTGAGGAGATCTAACGTCTGTGGTTGCTCAAATGTGGATTTTCCCTTTATTCGGGGGTCGGTGGCAAGTGACTTCGGCAGCGTTGCCAACCTCCGCCAATCACCTCGAGGAGCTGACACGTGTCAGGAAGAAGGCCGAAGTCGAGGAAGGTTCGGGGTCCCTTGCCAAGGTGCGGAGGTACCTCGGCGTGGCGACACGTGCCAAAGTGGTTCGGCGAGGTTTGCCGAAGTCCGAGTGAGCCATTTTCCCATGTTTGAGCGTCGGTGCCAAGAACGCTCGGCAAGGCGTGCCGAACGTTCAAAGTGAGTTTTTTCTCACGTTTGAGCGTCAGTGCCAAGAACACTCAGCAAGGCGTGCCGAAGTTCAAAGTGAGAGTATTTTCTCACATTTGAGTTTCGGTGCCAAGAACGCACGACAAGGCGTGCCGAAGTCCAAAGTGAGAGTTTTTTCTCACGTTTGAGGGTCGGTGCCAAGAACGCTCGGCAAGGCGTGCCAAAGTTCAAAGTGAGAGTTTTTTCTCACGTTTGAGCGTCGGTGCCAAGAACGCTCGGCAAGGCATGCCGAAGTTCAAAGTGAGAATTTTTTCTCACGTTTGAGCATCGGTGCCAAGAACGCTCGGCAAGGCGTGCCGAAGTTCAAAGTGAGAATTTTTTCTCACGTTTGAGCGTCGGTGCCAAGAACGCTCGGCAAGGCATGCCGATGTTCAAAGTGAGAATTTTTTCTCACGTTTGAGCATCGGTGCTAAGAACGCTCGGCAAGGCGTGCCGAAGTCCAAAGTGAGTTTTTTCTCACGTTTGAGCGTCGGTGCCAAGAACGCTCGGCAAGGCGTGCCGAAGTTCAAAGTGAGAGTTTTTTCTCACATTTGAGCGTCGGTGCCAAGAACGCTCGGCAAGGTGTGCCGAAGTTCAAAGTGAGCTTTTTTCTCACGTTTGAGCGTCGGTGCTAAGAACGCTCGGCAAAGCGTGCCGAAGTTCAAAGTGAGAGTTTTTTCTCACGTTTGAGCGTCGGTGCCAAGAACGCTCGACAAGGCGTGTCAAAGTTCAAAGTGAGTTTTTTCTCATGTTTGAGCGTCGGTGCCAAGAACGCTCGGCAAGGCGTGCCGAAGTTCCAAGTGAGTTTTTTCTCACGTTTGAGCATCGGTGCCAAGAACGCTCGGCAAGGCGTGCCGAAGTTCAAAGTGAGTTTTTTCTCACGTTTGAGCGTCGGTGCCAAGAACGCTCGGCAAGGCGTGCCGAAGTTCAAAGTGAGAATTTTTTCTCACGTTTGAGCATCGGTGCTAAGAACGCTCGGCAAGACATGCCGAAGTCCAAAGTGAGTTTTTTCTCACGTTTGAGCGTCGGTGCCAAGAACGCTCGGCAAGGCGTGCCGAAGTTCAAAGTGAGAGTTTTTTCTCACGTTTGAGCATCGGTGCCAAGAACGCTCGTTAAAGCGTGCCGAAGTCCAAAGTGAGAGTTTTTTCTCACGTTTGAGCGTCGGTGCCAAGAACGCTCGACAAGGCATGCCGAAGTCCAAAGTGAGTTTTTTTCTCACGTTTGAGCGTCGGTGCCAAGAACACTCGGCAAGGCATGCCGAAGTCCAAAGTGAGTTGCTAACAGCTTGGAGATGACAACTGGCCTTATGATTGTTAATCTTCTGACTATTTTGACCGTTAGTCATTAATAAGACGGTACAACTTTTGATCTTTTTGTGTAAATGGGCCTGGCTATTGGGTTTTTGAAGCCCAATATGCTCGTTTTGTGTGCCAGCCTCTATAAGACTCACCCCCCTCATTTTTTCACTTCTCCAAATTTTCACTCAGGCATAATTTTCACTAGCGAGAGCTTCCAGCGATCGAAATTTTTGACCGCGTGTGTCACGTCAAGGTAAATTATACTTAGTTTATTTTAAGTCAAAAATGTCTTCTCTTTCCCCTACTTCGGAGCCCTCCCCCTCTGCTGGCAAAGCGCTGTCTCCGAGTCAGGTGCCTCGCGTCGACAGGGGCAAAAGAGTCGATAGTCGGGATACCATAGTGGAGGATCCGAAGCGAATAAGAGAGTTCGGGAGGCTGCCAGGTGTCTTGACGGGCCTCCATAGGGTTCAGGAGCATCCGGAGGAGCACGCCGAGCGTATTATATACGGGAGGGGGCGGAGCTTCGAGGAGAACGCTGCGATGGAGACTTTAGAAGCGGACGACACCGTCTCGATCCTCAACGAGGCAGACCTGGTGGCGATCCGGGAGTGCTTTCAGATCCCGGAGGAATTCGAGCTGATGTTGCTGGGTCCCGGGGTAAGGGCCAACTTGCTGATGCCAGTAAACATGTGTTTCTGGCCGGTCGACGCCTTCATCGTCGGAGCGCGTTTGCCACTCCACCCCTTTGCCATCCAAGTGCTGAGGTGGTTCGGGGTCAGCCGGATACAGCTTATGCCGAACGTAGGGAGGGTTATCAATTGGTTCGTGCTCCACTGTCAGGCAGCCGAGATCGAGCCGGACTTGAGGGTGCGTCGGACACTGTATCGGCTTCATCAGCAGCACAAGTCCGAGTTTAGATATTACTTGGCTCAGAGGCATGGTGCTCGGCTCGTCAGTTGCCCCGACTCGATAAAGCACTAGCAAGACAAGTACTTCATCGTTCGGAGCCGCAAACCGTGGTGTATACCCTCGGATTAGGTGGAAAAGGTGACGAAGAGGGTAAGGGAGCTGCCAGTGCTCTACCCCAATGAAGAAGAGATGGTTCAAATTCTCTTCGACCAGCCGAAGTTCGATTGGAGAGATCTGACGGAGGAGGCACTCTTCAGGGGAGGGCTCTGCCGCATACATCCTAGTATGTGGTTTTATTCGTTTGTTTTTTCTTTTCCAATTCGATTATAACTTGTGTTTTAACCAAACTTTTCTCTTGTTGCAGAGACTATGGATTACGATGCGATTTTGGCGCAGAGAGCAGCCCTTGGCAGCAAGGCACCTCGGAAGCGAAAGAGGGTCACCACGAAAGTGACCGCACCGAAGCTAAAGACTGTTGACATCACCGTTCAAGAGGCAGAGGCTTCAGCAACGGTGATCCCAAGGAGGTTGACAGCAGCGACCTCGGCATTGGCCGAGGCTGGGGAGTTCCCGATGGTGGCTGCTCTCGGGATGGAGGCGGCCCCGTTGACGGTGGAGGCTGAAGTGTTCCTGACAGAGGAACACAAGAAGATTTTTGTTCCGGACTGGCAAGTTCTGAAGTTGGACGGTTTCCTCGGCGATTCAGCGTCAAGCATGCAAGCGGTGAAGCACTTGGTGACGCCGAAGGACCGAGCTGCCATGGATGCCGGAGGCGTGGGGGACGACGGCCTCGAGATCGCTCGCTCGGCGGTGTCGGTGAGTATTTTGATTTTGCACTTTTAGACAACTTACATATTTATTTTTCTAACTTTTTCAACTTTGTGTTTTGGCTGCAGATAACCATCCACTTTGGTCATCTCATGGAGAAGATCATTGAGCTTGAGAAGGACCTGAAGAAGGAGGTCGACTGAGCTCTAGCCGAAAAAGCTTGGATCACCAATGAGCGATCGGCAAGTTGAAGGTCGAGGCGGACGGGAAGACAACGAGGTTGGAGTACCTCGAAGACCTCATCAAGAAGCTCGAGGGCGATCTGCTTTGGCAGAAGAAGGAAGCGGCAAAGTAGCAGGCCGATGCCGTGGAAGCTGCTAAGGTTGCGGCGGCGAAGGAAGCCAAAGCTGCGACTATGGAGAAGGCCCAAGGCTTCCTCGTGGCCAACATGGCCAAGGCGTACGCTCGCGCCATCGAGCAAGTTAGCGAGTGCTTCCATGAGGTCGACTGCTCCGGGTGGCGTCTCTTCCCCGATGACATCGACGGTTTTGACGACGATTCCGAGGGGGAAGTTGGGGACGAAGAGGCAGATGCCGAGGTCGAGATCGTCGGCGAGCGTCAGGGATCCCGCTAGCGATGGTTGCACCTTCGGGGGAGTCCGACCCCGTCTCTTCCCGACGCCCTGGGAAAGAGGTCGCCCCCTGACTTCAGCTTTTTTTTTTTTTACTTTTGTGTTTTTGATGTATCGCCTAATTGCAGACTGGCCACCGAACTTTTGGAATGAATGAAATCTATCATTTTGAATTCGACTAAGTGTTTGTAAATCTTTGGAAATGAGTTTACAAAAATTTTCTTGAAATTTGGCAAAGTGTTCACGTCGCCATGCCTAAAGCTTCGGCTACGTGTTCACAAATTTTTTTTTTTGTTGAAATTTTGCTGTGTTCACGTCACCTTGTTCAGGAGTTTTGGCTATGTGTTTACCAAATTTGCTAATTTTTGCTAAGTGTTCTTGTTGTCTGCATTGGAATTTTCAGCTCGTCGATGTGACACAACTTGTCGAAGCACCTTATGTGGTTGAGGAGATATGTCCCGAGGCTGGCCTAGGGACGACGAGGTTATGCCTTGCTAGGTGCCGAGAGCGCCTTTACAAAGTTGAGTTAGGGCTTCGCAGAGCCGAACGTGAGCGGAAGCATCTGCAACTAATTGTAGGTCGTCGAGATATCGAGATTTGGAGGCTAGAAGAGAGGCTTGGGGAGACGACCCCCGAAGGCGATGATGATGGTCAGTCAACAGCCTTTAATCTCGGCCTGAGGCTTAGGCATCTCCGCCATTCTTTGATGAAGATGACAACGGAGGAGATGAACTGGTGATGAGATTTACGACTTGACGATAGCAGAAGACGAGCTTTTGGCAGGGAGAGAAGAACTAACAGCAGCGATGGACAAGTTGACGGTGGAGCAAGATGAGTTTTTAGCAACAATGAGCAAGGTGACGGCGGAGGTTGACGAGCTGAAGAGGGTTACGGTCGACAAGAGCATCGAGGTTACTCATCTCCGTCGAATTATTGCCGACAGTCCTGGTGCTGCAGGTTCTGCTCGGCTTCCTCGCTTAAAGATAGATATGAAGGACGACTCTCTGAAGGAACGAATCGTTGAACTTGAGGCGGAGGTCACTCACCTCAAACCCCAACCTGAACGGGTCAATGTCAGAAGCACGTCATGTACTCGTGAAGAGAGCGAGAGAGGAATTTCCTTTTACGAGCTTGCGACTCGCTCGCCCGTTGCTCACCGAAGCCCCGGTGACGCACAAAGTAGGGTGGCTGCTTCATCGAGCGGAGCGTCCATTGGGGCCAACGTTAGAGGCAGTGCTGAAGATGCATCTCAGTTTGCCGGTCTAGGAACGAGCTCCGAGGTTAGGGGTCGGCCATACAACGTTCGCCGTCCCCGGGTGTCTTTAAACCGGAACATCCCAGCCCCGAGGAGGCATTGAAAGAGTTGTCTGTCTTTTATTTCTTTTTGTTCTCCAAGTTTTGTCCAAGTTTTGTATCTTGTCATAAGTGCGAGAAGTTTGTCTTGTAAATGGATTTGTCCCTCGATCTTTAATGCAATGATATTTGTTTTGTGAACATGCACGTATTGTTGGCACTTGTTATTTGTTTGGCACATACTTGGAGCGGGGTCGAACAATGTGTTGGGCCCCAGGCTTGTGGTTTTGAGAGTGTTAATGGTTGTGTGATTGGTTCCAAATGGCGAACCACCTCTAACTTGCTTAAGAGCAAGTTTGGGAAGCGGAGTCGAGTCAAGTTTTGGACTCCGAACATGTCATTTGAGTAAGTTTCAATGGTTGTGGAAGCAATTCCGAATGGCGAACCACTTCTAACTCGCTTAAGAGCAAGTTTGCGAAGCAGAATCGAGCCAAGTTTTGGACTCTGAACTCGCCATTTGAGTGAGTTTCAACGGTTGTGGGAGCAGTTCCGAATGGCGAACCACTTCTAACTCACTTAAGAGCAAGTTTGCGATGCGGAATCGAGCCAAATTTTGGACTCCTAACTCGTCGTTTGAGTAAGTTTCAACGGTTGTGGGAGTAGTTCTGAATGGTGAACCACTTCTAACTCGCTTAAGAGCAAGTTTGCGAAGCGGAATCGAGCCAAGTTTTGGAGTCCGAACTTGTCGTTTGAGTGAGTTTCAACGGTTATGGGAGCAGTTCCGAATGGCGAACCACTTCTAACTCGCTTAAGAGCAAGTTTGCAAAGCGGAATCGAGCCAACTTTTGGACTCTGAACTCATCGTTTGAGTGAGTTTCAACGGTTGTGGGAGCAGTTCCGAATGGCGAACCACTTCTAACTCGCTTAAGAGAAAGTTTGTGAAGCAGAATCGAGCCAAGTTTTAGACTCTGAACTCGTCGTTTGAGTAAGTTTCAACGGTTGTGGGAGCAGTTCCGAATGGCGAACCACTTCTAACTCGCTTAAGAGCAAGTTTGCGAAGCAGAATCGAGCCAAATTTTGGACTCCGAACTCATCGTTTGAGTAAGTTTCAACGGTTGTGGGAGCAGTTCCGAATAGCGAACCACTTCTAACTCGCTTAAGATCAAGTTTGCGAAGTGGAATCGACCCAAGTTTTGGACTCCGAACTCGTCATTTTTTGAAAACACAATTAGGGTATTAAACAGAGATAAAACAATCACAAGAGAATTATTATGCAAAAGAAGTTCTTTATTAATAATTGCTTAATCGGCCGCTTCTAAGTTGCAGGCTATTATTACAATGGGAGAATAAAGAAATAAATACAAATAAAAAGAAGGTAGTGGCCAGACATTTGATGGTACTCGGAGAGGCATTCAAACACCCTCTTGGTACTTCAGTAAATGGTCGGCATTCCAAGTTCTTTGTATCTCCCTGCCTTCGAGGTCTTCAAGATGATATGCTCCTGGCCGAACTACCTTGGAGACCTTGTATGGTCCTTCCTAATTCGGGGCTAGATTTCTCTTTTTGCTAGGGAACGAGATGGCTAGCTTCCTGAGGAATAAGTTTACTTCCTTAAGATCTGTGGGAAGGACCCTTCTGTTGTAGGACTATTCGATTCTTCTTCGATAACTCTCTTGGCGAATCGAAGCTCTTTCACAGAGCTCATCGATAAGGTCCAGATTGGCTCGGAGCTCTTTGGCGTTCTGCTCTTCATTATATGCAACTAGGCGGGGGATGGCAAACCAACTTCTAAGGGGATTACGGCATCGGAACCGTAGGTGAGGTTGAAGGGCAACTCTTCTGTGGGAGTCCTTTTTGTATTGCAGTAGTTCCACAATACGTTAAGAAGTTGTTCTGCCCACAATCCTTTAGCCAACTTATCCAGTCTCTTCTTGATGTCCGAGAGAATTTGCCTATTGGCGTTCTCTACTTGGCCATTGGATTGAGGGTGGGAGACGGAGGTGAACCGCTGCTGAATGCTGAGGTCTTCACATAAGGAGCAGAATGCTGTCCCCGTAAACTGTGTTCCTTTATCTGTTACAAAGACTCGAGGTACGCTGAACCTGCAGATCACATTCTTCCAGAAGAACTGTTGCACTTTATTCTCAGTAATAGTTGCTAGCGGTTCGGCCTCGATCCATTTGGAGAAATAGTCGATTGCCACGACTAGGAACTTGAGCTGGCCCGGAGCTGGTGGGAACAGACCTAGCAGGTCCATCCCCCACATTGCCAAGAGAATTGGACTCGAGAGAGATGTGAGTTGGGCTTGCGGTAGGCGGCGGATAGTGGAGAATTGCTGATAGGGGCTGCATTGCCGGACATGTTGGTCGGCGTCCCGAAGTAGGGTAGGCCAGAAGTACCTATAGTTCAAGACTTTTTTGGCGAGGGACCTTGATCCCGAATGGGCTCCACCTATCCCCTCGTGGAGTTCTTTCAAGGCATACGAGGCTTCTTCTGGAGAGAGACATTTCAAGTAGGGTCTGCCATCTACTTGGGTATAGGAGCGTTTGTACAAGACTCCTTCAACGAGGGCGTACCACTCCGCTCTCGTTCGGATTCGGCGAGCTTCTTTAGGTTCTTGAGGGAGGCTCCCGTCTTTGAGGAACTCAATTAACGCCCTCTTCCAGTTGTCTTCGAGTTGGACAGGTAGCGACTCCATTGAGTCGGGGGCTTCTTCTTTGATGCTAGGCCTTAGTAGAACTTTGATTAGGACGGTCTGCTCGAGACCTTGGAGAGAGGAGGAGGCTAGTTTTGAGAGGGTATCTACTTGGGCATTTTCCTCTCTAGGGATCCGCTGGAGTTGTGCCTCTTCGAACGAAGCCAGGAGACTTTTGACCTTGACTAGGTACCTGGCCATCGGTCGTCTCGTACCTCGTATTCTCCTAAGACCTGATTCACCACGAGCTGAGAGTCACTGAATATTCGGACACATTGCGCTCCTGCCTTGCGAGCCATGCCCAAGCATGCTATTAGGGCTTCGTACTCAGCTTCGTTGTTGGAAGCTTTGAAATTGATGCAGAGGGAGTATTAGAGAACGAAGTCATCTGGGCATGCCAGAATAACCCCGGCTCCGCTCCCTTCGGTGCAAGAAGAGCCATCTACGTACACTATCCAGATGGGTGTCCCATTTGCCGCTTGACTTACTTCCAGGATCGTGCTTTCCACTATAAACTCAGCTAGGGCTTGTGCCTTGATAGCAGTCCGAGGCTGATAAGATATGTCGTGTTGACTTAGTCGATTGACCACTTCATTAGACGTCCGGAGTTCTCGGGCTTATGCAGGACCTGCTTGAGCGGCTGGTCGGTAAGGACGACCACCGAATGGGATTGAAAATAGGGATGAAGCATCCTGGCTGCCATAACCAAGGCGTAGGCTATCTTTTCCAACCTTGGATAGCAGAGCTTTGCGTCTCTAAGGACCTTGCTCACATAATAGATAGATTTCTGAGCCTTGTCTTCTTCCCTCACTAGGAGAGTGCTGAGGGTTTGCTCGAAGGCAACGAGGTAGAGGTAAAGGGTTTCCCTGGGTGTCGGCTTGCTGAGGAGTGGGGGGTTGACCAAGTAGGCTTTGAGTTGGTCGAACGACTCTTGCTGCTGCTGGCCCCACTCGAAGCCCTTAGCCCCCCTGAGGGCTTTGAAGAAGGGGAGACACTTTTCTCCAGACTTGGAGAGGAAGCATCCTATCGCCACAAGGCGTCCTGTGAGCTTTTGCACTTCTTTCACATTTGTAGGAGGAGCCATATTTAGTATGGCCTTTATCTTCTCATGGTTGGCTTCAATCCCCCTCTAACTAACCATAAAGCCCATGAATTTTCCCGATGAGACCCTGGATGCACATTTATTCGGATTTAGTCTCATGTTATGCTTCCCTAAGATGTCAAAGGCTTCTTGGAGGTCGGCAACATGGTTGGACCCATTGATGCTTTTTACTAGCATATCATCGACATAAACCTCTATGTTCCGCCCGATCTGATTGTTGAAGACCTTATTGACGAAGCGTTGGTAGGTGGTGCCAACATTTTATAGCCCGAAGGGCATTACCTTATAGTAGTAGAGGCCATGATCTATGACGAAGGACGTCTTTGGGATATCTGGGGAGAACATTCGGATTTGGTTGTATCCGAAGAAGGTGTCCATGAAGCTCAGCAGCTCATGGCCCGAAGTGGCGTCGATCAATGTGTCGATACTGGGAAGTGGGAAATGATCTTTGGGGCATGCTTTGTTTCAATCTGTGAAGTCGATGCAAATCTTCCAACTTCCATTGGCTTTTTTTAACATTACGACATTAGAGAGCCACTCCGGATAGTTGACTTCTTGTATAAACCGGGCTTTTAGGAGCTTCTCCACCTCTTCCTTTATGGCCTGCTGGCGTTCGGGGGTGAACTTTCGCCTCTTCTGTTGAACCGGTTTGTACCCCGAAGCGACACTTAGATGGTGGACGAGGAGCTCTTCGGAAATCCCCGGCATGTCAGCAGCTGTCCATGCGAAGAGGTCGCGGTTCTTCTTTATGCACTGGACTATGTCGGAACAGAGGGCAGAGGGAAGGATTTTGCTAATGAAGAATTTGCGGGTTGGATCTTGCTCCGAGAAAAGCACTTCCTCCAGCTCGTCTACCAGTTCTGACATAGGCTCGGTGTTTCCCTGGGAATTTCAAGGGTCTCGAGGGAAAGGACGGGTCCTCCGATCGATGTCATATAGCATTTGCCGGCCGTCTCCTGACTTTCCCTTACTTCCCCTACGCCCGCCTTGGTGGGGAACTTCATTTTTAGATGATAAGCTGATGGGATGGCTTCTAAAGCAGCTAGGCCAGGTCGACCTAGGATCACATTGTAGGCGGCTGAGACGTCAACAACCATGAAGTCCATTGGCTCCGTTCGGGTAGTAGGAGTTTTGCCAGTAGTTACGTCGAGGGTTATAACACCTTCGATCGTCACTGGCACTCCCTGTGAACCCATGGAGGGTATAGCCGGTGGGCTTGAGCCTATCCCGCGATAATTTGAGCCCTCGGAAGGCCTCTAGGAAGAGGATGTTGATAGAACTGCCATTATCCACTAGAATCCTTTCCACTTTGACGTTAGCCATGTGGAGGTTAATCACCAGTGCATCACAATGAGGGTTTGGACACCCTCTAGATCTTCATTCGAGAAAGTTACCGGGACTGCAAGACCTTTGGGAGGGGATAGGCTGTGCATCGAATTGTCTTCCCTGATGAAAGCCTTTCGAGATGAGTTAGAGGTTCCCCCCATTGGACCTCTGTGGATGAGGTACAAGATGCGCTCTTCTTCGAATTGGGGAGTCTCGTCAAGCCTCTCGGGCCGCTTGTTAGCCCCCCTGGGGGGTGGAGGAGGATCGACCCGGTCCTTCCTTATAAACTTGGCCAGCTGCCCTCTCTGAATGAGGGCTTCGATCTCATTCTTCAGATCCCGACAGTCATTGGTGTCGTGGCCGTGGTCTCGATGATAGCGACACCACTTCTCCTTATGCCTCTTTTTCCCAGGAGTATTCATCTTTGGGGCAGGAGGTAGGATCCCTTCTTTCTCTACCTCCATTAGAATGGTTGAAACATTGGCGTTGAGAGGGGTAAACTTTTCAAATCTGGGAGGTGGACAACGCTGACCCCCGTTGTCCTTCTGGAGCTTTTTAGCTCCCTCGTCTTTAGCGGCCTTCCTCTTAGTTCCAGAAGAGGATCCCTCGAATGTGGGGCGATGTTCAGCTTCCTCCGCTCGGATGTACTTCTCACTTCTGAGAAGAAGGTCAGAGAAGTTTCGCGGGGGCTTTTTGGCTAGGAAGGACCGGAGGTTCGAGTTGAGGACATTGGACTGGAAGGCGGCTGCAGCGACCGATTGATCAAGGGAGGCGATGGACCTGGCTTTCGTGGTAAACCTCTTGACATAGTCTCTCAGTTTCTCGCCCTTCTTCTGATTAAGAAAGAGTAGTGAAATACTCGTTTTTTTGGAGCGACGGCTGCTCACGAAATGGGTTATGAAGAGGATCTCGAACTGTTCAAAGGAGAAGATAGAGGACGGGACAAGGCGAGAGTACCATTCCCGAGCTGGGCCTTTGAGAGTGGCCGGGAAAGTCTTGCATAAGAGGGCATCGGAGGCCTGATGGATCATCATGAGAGTTTTGAAACTCTCGATGTGATCCATGGGGTCTGATTCTCCTATATATGTCTCGAACTGTGGGGGCTTGAAATTTGCTGGAACGGGGGCCTCCATGATGGTTCGGAGAACGGAGGTCTGCTTGGACAGAGGGTCCACCCTCTTAGCTCTTCATCCCTATCTAGTTGACCGAGGTGCCTCTCCATCTCGTGGAGACGGCGGTAGACAGCATTATCCCTTCGACGGTATCCTGGTGAGCCTCTGGACTTGTCTTCATACGAAGGGGGGCGTGGGCTACGACGACGGTAGCTCGGGGACTGGTGAGGACTAGGGATGTGATGGCGGTGGCTCGGAGCTTGAAGAGGACTTAGGGACCGATGGTGAGGGCTTCGAACCGACTCAGGAGTGGGGACCCTCTAAACATTATTGTTGTTGTTTGGCAAGATATTGAGGGCCTGCAAGATTGTTGCCTGGAACTCTTGGAATTCTGCTCGGGTGATAGGTCTGTTTTGGTCCCTCTAGGACTGTCGACCAGGGGGAGAACGGTGCCTTCTTCGACGGTACTCCAGGGACTCCCTCCGCCTCCTATGAAGAGGAGACCTCCTGTGGTCGCGGCGGCGAGGAGATCGCGCATTTGGACGTTTTGAGCGGGAGGCTCCCTCTCGGGCCCGCCTTTCATCCAAACGGTGGTGAAGGTCTTCCTCTTTCTGTCAGTTGATTATGATGTTGCGGAGGTTATCTGAAGGCCAAGGGTTGTGGGATGCCATGGAGTCGGCAAAAGGGTTATGTATGGTGATATGGTCACGGTGAAGAGGTTGCTTCTGAGGATGAGGACGAGAGGTCCCTATACCAGCGTTCTGGGGCCCGAGTTGAGCCCGCTGGGGTTGAGGGTTCTGAAGAAGAGGATGCTCCTGTTGCAGGGGCGGATCAGGCTGAGGAGGGAGTTGTCCCTACTGTTGGATGGGTTGGAGGGGAGCCTCCGATTGCGGTTGAGGTGGAATGGGAGTGGGCCCATGGTTGGACCCTTTGGATCTTACTTTCCTTGGTGGCATGGCTGGAGGCGGTATTGACGGGCGGAAGAGGTTGGATTGCTATTCGTTTTCCCACAGACGGCGCCAATCTGTTGCCGCTAAAATCGGTGTGGGGGCAAACAAATAGATTTGTGGATTCGAGGGAAGTTGAATAGTCAAACCTGAACGACTTCACCGGAGTTTGACCGAGATCCGTTCACCGTTAACCTGCAAAAAGTGCGAGACACCGGGGTTGATCTCGGCGACGCACCCTCTGACGCTCTTGTCAGTAATCTGAATGATTAAGAAAGAGCTTTAATTGGAAAATGATTGATTACCTGGTAATAGTGGAGGATGGGGGCTATTTATAGCCGCCTTAGGAATCAGTTTTAGGATAAGATTAAATCCCTACTTCCCGATGTAAATGGATAGAAGTGGTTAAGATTGTTGATTAGGAATAATCATAAATCTGAATCCTCTCCTATCCGGTTGGACTGGGTTTCTTACGGGTTGGGACCCATACCCATTAAGACAGATCCATTTATGGGTTATTGGGCTTTGAAGAAAGGCCTAGTTCCCATTTCAGACCTGTTTATAGATGAAATTACCATTTTACCCCTGAACTTTAAGATTCGTGTCTGATTTGAACGGTTCAGATTTAACCCTATCTTTAGCCATATCAGGGGGATATTAGGCAGAGGACATGAATGATGGTCTGTTTGCCTAGTTACTGGATTTCAGGTTAGTGGAAGATGCCCATACTTTTGTGTTGGTATCTTTCTATTCTTTGTTATTTGATTTCTACAATTATAACTATAGAGTTGAGATTGCACACGCTTATGAATCCAACCACATGTTTTTAGTTCCAAACTATATAAACGGGAAAGAAACGCTAGGGTTTAGTGGTAAGCTTCTTTACTAGTAAGCAAGAGATCGGGTATATATGTGTGAGGGCACGCAAAATAGAGATGAATGCACACTGAATATACATGTGAGGGCACAAAAATAACCCATCTACCGAGTTAGAGCATCCACAGTCGTTTTTCTCATATGCTATAAAATGGCAGCTACAGTAATAGCAAATACGATCGATCGCTGCAGTCGTCGTTTGCTATATTGTTTCTCATTTTTTAGAAAAAAGCGAGCGACGATATATGATATACCGTCTCATTGTTTATAATAAATTAAAAAAAGTTAATTACTTATTAACTATTAAACTATATTAATTAACTAAATTAAATAATATAATAATAACTAAACCTAATTAATTAACTAACTATACCTAATTACTACTCTTAAATGCTACCAGACAGCATTAATAGCCAACTTAAATGCTACCCAGTCAGCATTAAGCCCACTGCCACCTTTTCCACGGACGGGGTATGATACCCCGGCCGGGGTATCATTCCCCGTCTGAGGGAAAAGTAAAAAAAAAAATATTTTTTATTTGGAGAGTCATACCCCGTCCGGGGTATGTATCTCCGTCCGACCTATTTTTTTTTTTAAAAAAAAATGAAAATTATAGAGACGGGATATGATCTTCCGTCCGAATCGTTTAAAAAATTATTAAATCGGAGAGACGGGGTATCATACCCCGTCCTTTATAATTTGAGAAAGTTCATTTCGTTTCTCATATTTGAGAAATGAGAATAGAACGGTTTGCTATAAAATGGATAAATGAGAAACGATTGCAGAGGTCGTTTGCTATTCGTTTACTATAATATGGCAAAATGACATATATAGCAAACGACTGTGGATGCTCTTATAATAGTTAAAAATAGTAAAGATATTAAGGCAAAAATATTGGTGTCTATTAACCTATAATCTGATAGCTTGTGGGATCCAACAAAAACAAATTCCGTGAACCGACCACTGGCCCAACGCCCAAACGAGGAAAATGCATAATAATTTTATAAATCTTCCTTGTACAAAAGAGGTATTGTTTCAACCCTTTATCAACAAATATTTTTGTATAAATACCCAATATATCGCCATTTGATCACATTTGGACATTGGATAAGGAAGCATGAAATAAGAAGAAGAAAGTGTTCATACTTAACAGTGCCATTGTTAAAATCAGGTGGTAAGCCCTTATTTATGGATGAATAACTTTTATGCATATGCTCTGGAGGTGAACATTTGATAATAGTTGGGATCAAGCAAATAGTGGCCATAAGATATTATTTGTTCAGTATCTTCAGATTATAAATTCAGCCAAAATTTTGGGGTTAAGGTGGATCTTGAAGAATGTGGTAATGTGCTGTTTAAACTCTTCCTAGATTAGTTGCAAATATGCTGTTAATTCGCGTTGCATTGATCTCAACACACTAATCAGTAATCACACAAATTTTAGGTCTTGAAGATGTAATTTCAATTATTCTTTACTATAAGGAAGAATTCTGTAGCTAATATATTGTTTTAATTAACAATCGATCATTTCTTTTTAAAGGAAATCGTACATCATATAAATTGAAAATTAAACAAGGACATGCCCATTTTTATTCTTACCATGGAAACATTTATATTCATTCAATATGATCAGTCCACAATGTAATAAAGATGAAAAGTTTCAGTTACAATTATAAAAGCATACACATGCATGTATAGTCCTTTGGACCCGGCCCAGCCACATCGTTAGAAACAACGCAAACTCCAGTTCCGTTCTTCGTTAGAAAACACTGTTCCTGGCAATTGGGAAGGTAACAATTGCTATGATTGAAGAATGTCTGGCATCTTGCACTTTCTGCATTGGGCTTTACCATCACTGTCCCAACTGTAGTTGTCGCAACTGCAGTTTTTAAAATAAATAATAAAATAGTAAAATATCTAGGAAAAGAAAAGCAGTAGCCAAGCTATTGTTCCGTAGTCCTAAATTCTAACCCACTTGTTTTTTTTTCTTCTGTAAACAACTTTATTATGAATATTGAACGTTAGATGCCCAATCTTACATCTCTAATCTCTAATCTCCCATATTATAATCGGAGAGTTGAGATTGTCATTTGTAGACATTCAAATCCGTGCATTGCCCGTAAACAGGGGCGGACCCATATTAGGGTCAGGTTGAGCACCCTGTATTTTTGCAAAATCGGGAAGATGTATATGTATCATTCTGTATACCAGTTTTGACAAATTAGATAGTTGACTTTGTGGTTAGATGGTTCAAACTCTACTATAAGAGAAACATGGTTCTATTCCCAAAGTTATGCAACTTATTTTTTAAATTTTAACTTGGTTTTGGATTGTGAATAAACTTTCATTAATGTCTTTAATAAAATTATACTGTATAATTATAAAATTTTGAATTTATAATTAATTTTGAGAATAACACAAGTTTGAGTTTTTCTACTTTTTCTTATTAGGCATGCAATTCAACTTATATATATTATGTAGTTATTTACTTAACCATATATTAGAAAATAATAGATTTTATCACTAAATATCCCATAGTTAAATAATTGATGGTTTCATATAACTAACAAATTGCTAAAAGTAAAAACTACTGTTCAACATAAAATCTATACGCAATATTGTTCTTTTACATTTTTTGACAAATAAATAAATTTTTTAAAAAGTACTATTTACTTATGCCCATCCTGACTGAAATTTCTGCATCTGCCACTGCCCGTGAATAATCAATATGAAAAAGGTCTCAGGTTCGAGGCCAAACTACGTACGTCGGAAATTTCACATTTAAAAATATATCTCTAATCTCTAATATTTTAATAGAAGAGTTGGGGTTGTCATTTGTAGGCATTCAACTTTGTACATCTCTTGTGCATATTTAATATAAAAAATGTCTCGGATTCGATGATATTTTATTTTTAAAAATATATATTTATTAAGATGTGCATCGCACGAGTAAATGACTAGTAACTGAATAAATTACTAGTAACTGTTACTTGCTCCTTTGTGATCATAGATTATGTTAGATTATGTTAGATGGCACGAGTTTAAATATTAGTCTGAATGGGATACTTCTACGAAATACACGAGGTGTTGAATAAAATATTGTCTTTTAACTTGTTTTATCCTCAATTATTTTGCATAGCCAACTTCAGTTTAGTTGTAGTAACTGTATCTTAATGGGTAGGGGGTTGGGGAATAGGGGTAAGAGAGATATGGTTAGGGACTTCATTATGAACTCCAAGGCGGAGGTGGTAGGGTTACAGGAGATCAAGCTCGCACACGGGTTTAAACTCAAAAGAGTAGGGGGCAATAGAATCAAGGAATGGGTGCTACGCCCATCCTCAGGAACTTCGGGGGGGCAATGCTATTGGGTTCAACCCGGATATTTTCACCTGTTTCGAGGAATATAGTGGAAAGTTCTCCCGGACTATTCGACTAAGGTGACGATCTGACAATTGGGTGCATACGATCACGGTGGTTTATAGGCCGAACATGGCAATAGACCGAGATGCCTTTTGGCAAGAACTTATCGATATTCGATAACGATGGTCGGGAGCTTGGATCGTTGGGGGAGATTTCAATATTACTAGATTTGCATTCGAGCACAGAGGAAGAGGCTCGAGTGACAGACACAGAGAAGAATTCAATAGGGTGATCATGGAGCTGGAGTTGATCGATATCCCAATTAATGACAGACTATTTACCTGGTCAAACATGCAAGCGTCCCCGATTATGGCCAAGTTGGATAGGATCCTAGTTTTGATGGATTGAGAGGCTAAATTCCCACTGG
The DNA here is from genome assembly GCA_017893485.1 of Hemerocallis citrina. Lineage (NCBI taxonomy): Eukaryota > Viridiplantae > Streptophyta > Magnoliopsida > Asparagales > Asphodelaceae > Hemerocallis > Hemerocallis citrina. The sequence continues at coordinate 153,461,035 of CM030360.1, read as the reverse complement.
CAACTGCTAGATCTATTCCTAGACCTACGTCGGATCATACCCCGTGTAACGCCCCGAATCCCAAATACACTGAATTCGAGATGTTCTACAGGATCTTTTCACTTTCTTTAGTACAATTTTACAAGAAAATTTAAACTTTTCACTTTACATCAGAGTTTACATCATATATTACATTTACATTGCACAGCGGAAGTAAAAATTTACAACATTTACATAAATATACAACAACATGGTAAAATCTTTATGCATCCATTCCTCTTTAACATGTAATATGCCATTTATCCTGCATACAAAACTGTGGGTACGTCAGTTTATTCAACCGACGATAGTTATACATGGTCATCCTCTCTATGCCAGAAACAGTATAACGAATCTCATTTCTTAACAGATCACAAACTTGTTCACATAACAATCAAAGGGAGGAAATCTTAATGATGTCGTGTTGTGATTGTGCACTTAATCCTTAATGCAATTACTTAATTTACATGACACTAATGCGCACTTGTTCGGATTCTATGCATCCCATACTACATAGGTCCGAGGACAAGCCTCTTAATCGTTCTTCATCTTTGTAGGGTTCAATCCCTCGCCATGACTTAATCTACTTCTGTGATTACAGTGAGTATCCTAGATGATCTATGAGTACAAGCACGTGTCCTGGACCCTGGAGGGGAACCCCACGCCATGTCTTGACTCATCAAGCATGCATTCTGTGGCAATTCAAGCCTCCTCCCTGAACACGATCCTCTTGCAGTCACCAGCACATCCCACAAGCGTGGCTAAAGTTCGATCATTACTGAGTTGTGCCCACGCCATGTCTTGACTCATCAAGCATGCATTCTGTGGCACACACACCCGCACCGTAAACTCTAGTTCTCATACTTATGTTTTCTCTCACTTTCATCACATCTTCACTATGTACTAAAATCATTAGAATCATGAATAAAATCGAAGCTCTAGAGTTAGCCTCTCCACCAAACCGGACTTACTCATTTCATTTACACATGACCAACCTTGGTCTTCCTTTCAATTTTCATTTCATTCATTCATTCATTTCCAATGCCGAGGGAGACTTAGCTACTCTTCATTTCAATTTACGATTCACAACTTCCAATTTGAGCATTTCCTACTCATGAATTCATTTATTATTGCCTCAGCATATCATGTTCTTTAACTTTCATATTCGTGTAATTCTTCATTCAAAGTATGACTCATTCCATGTAAATTTCTCAATTCAACCTATGATTCATTTCATATAAATTCATACAGCAATAGAAAAGAGCTCATCAACATCAATCATAAAGTTCACACTCTTAGCAGTAATCAAAATGAAATCTCTGACATATCGAAATATACTCTGTACAGTCGACTTGGGAAAAGGACCAGTCGACTTATACAGTCAATACAAGTTCTTCATAAACACTCGGGAGAGTCGACTGCTGCACATGGCCAGTCGGCTGTCCCACAACTTTCTATGTTCAAAAATCATTCATATGACAGTCGACTGTTATTCCATCAGTCGTCTGTCCTGGGGGTTCTTAACAGTACATTTCTATATTCAGCTCAGTCGACTTGCTACTCGCATTAAGTCGACTGGACAGATTCATATTTCAAATTAAGGGATTATCTTGATTATCTTCCTTACAGTTCTTACATGCACTTGCATCATGCTGTCAATCTACAGTCTACATACATTCATGTTTCATAAACACAGAGTTTCTTACTGTTCAGTAACAACGCAACATGGAATTTCAAGTAACAACACAATGAAAAAATACTTCATTTCATGAAACTACTGGATTATTCATAGTTTAAGCGAGGCATCGGTCGACTGTTCATATCACCAGTCAACTGCACAGATTATTCTTAGTTTTGTTAATCATCACTAGTTCTTTTTCCACAGGCTCATGGCTCCTCAGTCATGTATACCATGAAGAATATGAGTTTAGCCTTACTATTTCATTTTAATTGTACACATGTATGTCAACGAAAGCCTTCTAACAAAATATGAAACGGATGTCTCGTACCGGTCGACTTATCCATAGACAGTCGACTGTACCGACCAAATCTCAATTTTTCTAATATCACTAGTTTCTTTTCACATGTTCATGTCCTCTCAGTCATATGCGACGTAGAAGATACAAAATTGGCATTTCTGTTTCATTTTAGCTCTTACACATATGCATCATGGAACTTTCTATCTAAATATGAGAATATACGTCTCGTATCAGTCGGCTCATCAAGATGTCAGTCGACTGAACAGACCCAAATCATTCTTATTTGCAGTGTCATTATTACACCGCTTGTCCTTCATGATTACCAAACATACTCAGGCAAATTCTAACATGTTGGATTTACTTTTCATAAGCATGGTAACAATTATCACAAGCATGGTATAATTCCTATATTAGAAGTCCTGAGAAACACCCACCTTATTTGACGAAAATAATCGAAATCCAGCAAAAGCTCCTTAATGTAGTGGACGACTCCTCGCTCCTTGCTCCTTGCTCCACACCGAAGCCTTCAGAATGCTACTCGGCCTCCACAGAAAAACACACACAACTCTCTCACCCAAAATACTTCTCTTACAATAATGATTCTAGTGTAAAAGAAATAGGGAATGAAAGGGGGTATTTATATAAAAATTTGAGTAGGATGGAGGGCTAGGATTTAGTAGATAGTTATAGGATCAAGGGCTAGGATGGACTAGGGAGTTGTGATAACCACCCACACTCCACATAACTACCCATGACTCACATCCACTTCTCAACTCAAATCCGGCCAAGAATAGTGCTCAATGCACGTGTATGTGAAATGCACGTGCATGCACAAATCACCCCTACAAGAACTTGTACATACAATAAAAAAGATGTTACACATTACAAGTTGTAGAAACTAATAAAAGGGTTTAATTTCATGGGCTAAAATTAATTGGGCCAAAATAATTATTTTAAAAGATAAGATAAGTAAATTAACATTTGGGCTTTGGTAAAAATAATATTCTTACACATCATGCTAAAAATAATAGTCAACATATTAGACATGCACACCATATATAAAAATAAATAATATTTCATATATTTGAAAAATCAGGGTATTACACCCCGGTCCTACTTGATGCTGGCGTTCAGGGATTTCAAAGTCCGAAGTTCAGATTTGACAAGGCATGGCTAGAAATCCAGGGCTTTCACCACATGGTGATGGAAAACTGGGCGCTCCCAACTACTGGATTGGACTCAGCAACCCGATGGTGTGAAAAAGTCTGCAGATTGCGAAAAAGGCTGCTTAGATGGAATCAGTCTAGATTCTCGACTATCTGGCGTGTAAAAGATTCCTTTTTAGAAGAAATCGATGAGCTAGAGAGATTGGAAGAAACGAGAGTCCTGACACAAGACGAAAGAAACAGGCTACTAGAGCTCCGAGGAAATATTGCCAATCTTTATAAGCTGGAGGAGATCAAATGGCAACAAAGACCGAGGATTTCGTGGCTCAAAGAGGGAGACGCGAATACAGGCCTTCTTCCACCGAGTGGCAAGCGCAAGACGTAGATCCAATCTAGGCCTGTCAATACAAACGGAAACGAGAACATCCCAGGATGAAAATGTGATTTCCAAAACCTTTCACGACTACTACAAGGGACTCTTTGGGAAGAAGAATGACTTCAGGATCCCACTTAGGGACGATTTCTGGCAGGGCCACCAGAATGAGTCAGCTAATTCGCTATCCACATTGGAAGCACCTTTTTCGGAGAGGGAAGTGGAAAAGGCCATCACTCAAATGGGAGCAGAGAAGCTGCCTGGGCCAGACGGCTTCCCAATGATGTTTTTTCAAGTTTCCTGGGAAGAAATAAAAGGGGATATTATGGCTTTGATGGATGAATTCTTCCACAACAACCTCAGACTGGGCATTTCAACTTTGAGGAAGTAATTCTAATACCTAAACGGGTGGAGTCTACTTGGGTGGGGGATTTTAGACCTATTAGCCTCATAAACTGCTCGGTTAAGATCATCAAAAAGGCCCTGGCCATCCGTTTACGAAGCATGATGGACAGTTTAATCAGCAACGCCCAGGTTGGGTTCATCAAGGGCAGATGTATTCTGGACTGTGTGGCCACCGTAGAACAAGTTATCCACCACTGCCACACGGGCAATTCTAAGAATTTTCTCTTCAAACTGGACTTTGAGAAAGCATATGACTCCGTCGACTGTGATTGCTTGCTGGAAGCTCTCTGAGGGAGAGGCTTTGGGGTTAAATGGATCAGGTGGATCAAAAAATATTTATACACTAGTAAAACGGTAATCTCGGTTAATGGGCGGCCGGGACTACCGTTTTCTTGTAAGAAGGGTCTTCGGTAGGGGGATCCGCTGTCACCTCTTCTATTCACTATCGTAGTAGACATTCTGAGGGGCATGCTAGAGAACTGTCGGGGATTAAACCTGTGGCTAGTAGCACTTCTAACCAAGGGTTCACGATTCTTCAGTATGCTGATGACACCCTCCTCTTTGGTAACGGGAACAGGTCAGAAAAAGTTTGGTATTTTTTTAAATCAAAATTATGTCGCAAAAGAACTTGAAAGAGAAATCCTAAATGATTCTTGAGAAATTATGAAGAGTTTTATATAATCAAGTGTTGCAAGAATATTGTTTTATGCAAGGGCATGTTGACCATGACTCAATTCATATGAGGTGGTAACTATGTCAATTCATATAAGATGGAAACTATGTCAATTCTTAGAACATCTGTAGTCGTTTAAGTTAAAAAATGGGTATATAGAAATTTTGGAAATAGCAAATAGCGTAAACACTGCAGTCGTCTATACTCAAAAATGGGTTTCTTTGGATGAAACAAAAGATGATATACCGTCTGAAAATAGCGAAGAAAAAAAAAATTGAAGGATCTGCCGTCTGATAAATTTTTTTAAAAAAATAATAACACAAAAATTCTTCTTTTATTATTATTTTTTTATTTCCTCTAATGTGCAGTGTGTGATCAATAAAAAAAATAAATTTTTTTTTGAAGGACGGGAGATGATCTCCCGTCCAACACAAAAGGCCCTTTTTTTTTGTTTTTTCCCCCTCAAATGTCAGCATCTCATTTGAAATGGTTTTTTTAATAAATTTTTTTCCCAAGCGACAAATCATAAGCCATCCCAAACTTTCACAATTAAAAAATTTGTCTCAGACGGCATATCATATCCGGTTCGACACTAAGACGGTAAATCATCTTCCGATTTCTAAAATATGCATAATGTCATTTCGGCTGTCAAATATGGACGTCTCATGTTCATCCGAAACCCAAAAAATGGGTATATAGACGACGACGACATAGGTTTTTTTTTCTTCCAAAATATCCATTTTTTGGATATATCGCCAATGACTACAGATGCTCTTACACATGCTTAATATTGCAATATGACTCGAGAAAAATTAGAGAAAATATTATGTTGTTGAACAATATTCTATTTGTATTGATAATACATACCTAAGACAAGAATAAGGATGACAACGTAAAAGTAGACTCCATAATAAATCTTGGCCATCTTTTTTTTGGAGAAGTAGTTGGAAATTTTGTATTTTGTATTTTGTATTTTTTTTGGAAAGAAAATTTGGAGTATGACCACCCTGTTTCATTAATAAGGAGTTAATAAAACAAACTCAGAGTACTGAGCCAAGTACAAAGTCCTACAATTCAACAAAAGTACATAGATCCTCCCCAAGCATGGGGGGTGGGACAAAAGAAGGAACAAAACATACATGCATCCAACAAAAGTACAGCCGAATATCTAACTCTCCCCCAACAATACCCTGGGGTGGTGGGGATCTATCATCATTAAAAGGCCAAAAGAACATAACAGAACAAACACGTCCCTCAGTCGAGCGTCGACCCAATCTCGACTTCATCATCATCGTACTCCTCCACCTGGAACACGCTTGCAATCCTCTTTCGAGGACCTGTTGCAGCGGTCGTAGCCCAAAAACAAATAAGATGCATAATGTGGGTCAAATTACCAGATATACTATTACTAGTCCCACGAAAGTAACAGTTATTCCTATCTAGCCAAAGGACCCAGGTCGTAACAGCGATAACGGTAAACCAAGCTTCTCTCATAGATCGTCTCTCAATAGCGAACTTTGAGCCTACCCACAGATCCTCATACATACTAGGGTACTCATTCGTCCCCACGGCGCTGAGTACCTTAACGATGACCGCTTTGCTCCTGGAAACTCTAGAAAAAGATGGTCTCTAGTCTCAAGGAAAGCATTGCAGAACCCACAAATAGAATCCATATTCAGCTGGCATTTAGCCAGGTTCTCTCTAGTCAAAATTGCATTATTCAACACCAGCCATAAGAGGATTTTTATTTTCAGCGGGGTTTTCTCCTTCCAGATAATGCTCGACCATTTCGGGTTACATCCCCTGAAATGAATGCGGTTATAAAAGGAGCGAACAGTGAACGTGCCATTCTTTTCTAGTCCCCAAGATTTCCTATCGGGTCCCTGAGAGCATTTAATTCCGAAGCTGGCGATATGGGTCTGAAGTTCTATGAGCCTAAGCTGAGAGCCCGAGTCCAGTGACTGTTTAAAGGCTAGTTTCCTGGAGCTTCTTCTCCAGGCTGCGGTCACCATGCAGTTTGGTTGTGATGCGTGAGCATACAAATCAGGGAATAGATCTCTAAGTGTGTGGTCACCACACTACTTATCCCACCAGAATTTAGTAAGTCTGCCATTAACAATAGACGACGTCACACGGCTATTGAAGGGTTCATAGGCCTTAGCAATACCTTTCCAGAGCCAGGAGACGCGTGAGCCTACCCTGAAGTCCAGATTTCTCATTCCATTCTCATGCAGGTATGCCTGAACGAAATCCTGCCACCCTTCTCCATTATGGTAGAAGACTTTCCACCACCATTTACCCAGGAGAGCAAGATTCATATCTCGAAGGTCAATAAAACCTAGGCCTCTGTGCATCTTTTTCACGCACGCTTTTTCCCATCTGATGAGGTGATGACTGCCTCTATCAGGACTTGCACCCTTCCATAAAAATCACTTTCAGATGCGATCAATTCTCTGGATAATCCATCGTGGCATTTCTAAAAATGCATATAATAGGTTAGTAGATTTGAAAGGACTACATTGATAAGCGAGACTCTCCCCCCCAAGGACAAAGCTTTACCTTTCCATCCTGCAAGACGGTTCTCCACCCGATCAATGATGGGTAACCAATCAGCCTTCTTGAGCTTTTCCGATCTCAGCGGGAGCCCCAGGTACTCAATGGGAAAACTCTCGATGGAGAAGTTGAGAATCGTGGCATGTTCTTGTGCCTTCTCTGGGGTTAAGACAATGGGGATAAGAGAACATTTGTAGAAGTTAACCCTGAGGCCAGACCAAGCTTCAAAACTATAAAGAATTCATTTGAAAATAGTTATTTCCCCGAGGTTGCCATTTCGAAACAGGAGAGTATCTTCTGCATATTAGAGGATTGAACCCCTTGGCAACTGACTCCACTGGCCACCGGCGAGATCCAGCCAGCCCGTTTGCAGTTAGCCATCATGGACCGCAGTATGTCAACCACAATAAGAAGTGGGGAGAGTGGATCTCCTTGTCTAAGGCTCCATTTGCACGAAAATGGATGACCCGAGACCCCATTCACTAAAATAGCAGTTCTGTTGGTGGTGAGGCACGTGATCCATCTGATCCACCTATCCCCAAACCCTCTTCTAGCCTAGTGCTTTCAGGAGACATTTGCATTCAACCGAGTCATAAGCCTTCTCGAAATTCAACTTCAGGAGGTAGCTTTTAGCATTCGACCTGTGGCAATGATGGATAGTTCTTCACTAGTGGCTATGCAATCCTGGATACACCGTCCTTTAATGAACCCAGTTTGCTCGCAATTAATGAGTATATCCATCACCTTTCCCAATCTATTAGCAAGAGTCTTGGTAATAATTTTAACTGAGCAGTTAAGAAGACTAATAGGGCGGAAGTCACTTACCCATAGAGAATCTACTTTCTTAGGGACCAACACAACCTCAGCAAAATTAATTCTTCCTAATTTAAGCTTATGGTCAAAAAAATCAACGAACAACTTTACAAGATCGTTTTTGATTTCCTCCTAAAAAATCTATTAGAAGAGAATTGGAAAACTGTCTGGACCTGGGGGCTTTGTCCTACTCCTACATTCTGAGGCGAAGGTGCAGTTGGAGGCGATGGTGCCATCCGTGGTTTAGGCAGTCTGTTTTGCCTCCGTTGTGCTGCTAGAGTTCTCCAGGACTGCTAGTGGAGTTAGTGGTTTTCGTGTGGGGAGGTTTGGCCTCCTGGTTCATGGCGCTTTCCTATCGTCCTGATCTTCCTTCGGGTTTGGGTAGTTTGTTTGGCTCCATCAGATGCTTGGTTTTTCCCGGATGATGGATCCGCCCCCGTCCTTTTTTCGGTGTGGCGCTTCGTTTTTATTTTGCACCCTCTGTTTGGCGTGCTATTCAGCCATTTTGGTATTCTTTTATGTATTCTTATTTCTGTTTTACTCCTTGTAAAACCATTGATTAATGTCTGTAACTTAACTATTTTTTATTGATTTATATATGTTTTGATGGCTGGAGCCATTTGGCTCTATCCGATATATCAAAAAAAGAAATATGAATGTCATTTTGAGTATTTAATACTTTAATGAAATAAAGATTTACTGGTAATACTTGAATGAAATAGATTTACCACAAAACTAAGTACGAGGGTGTATCTTCCGTACACCCATGTGCACCCACTACTGAAAATACAAAAATGCCCTAACTTAATATTAAAAGAAATCTAAACAAATCCGTCAAAAGATGTAGTTTGCCAAATTTATTAGTTTTATTATAAAAATATGTTGCCAAGTTTTTAAAAAGTTGTTGCTGTAGCAAAAGAGAGATAGAGTGATGGTGCTGAAAATTCACGTCATATGACACTTTATTTCTAACAATATATATATATATATATATATATATATATATATATATAGAGAGAGAGAGAGAGAGAGAGAGAGAGAGAGAGAGAGAGAGAGAGAGAGAGAAAGAGAGAGAGAGAGAGAGAGAGAGGGAGTTAGTCTATTATGAGATGGTGAGATGGGCTCCTTATCGTGAGCGGGAGCTACCAGCCATCCGATCTGGTTTGATTCAGATTGAATGGCTGAGATCAGATCCCGTTCTCCATCCTGTTTTGTTGAGGGTAAAATGGTCATTTACTCCCTCTCCTTATCTTTTGGCATTTCGATCTCTCCCAACTCACTCCCGCTCTCTCTTCGATCGTAAGAAACCCTAGTCTCCTCTCCTTTTCTTACTCCCACGCTCTCTCCTTCTATCTCCTCCTTCCCGCTCTCGAATCTCTGCCAATCGAAATGTCTCCCCGAATTACCTCAAACCCTAGCTCCAAAACCCTAGCCGGAGCTCTCACCTCTCAACTCTCATCAATCTCACTCCCGCTGTCTCTTTCTTCGTTGAAACCCTAGCCGAAGCTCTCTCACGTTCTCTTTCTTTCGTCGACGAGAAACCCCCCTACCGTGAGAATCGGTTCTCTCCGACTCTTCGTCGAAACCCAAATCTTCGAATCAGCTCTCGATTTCTACTCTCTCCCGTTCTCTCTCTCCAATACCGTCGAAACCCAAATCTGGAAACCCTAGCTCCAAATCTTCCCAAAACTTGAAATCGAAATCGAAACCCCGCTTATTTTTCCTACCCCTCTCCTCATCCCTTACAATCGTTCTACTCTATCTCTCTTATCGAAGCCCCCAAAAATCGAAACCCTAGTGCCAAATCTTCCCGAAACCTGAAATCGAAATCGAAACCCTAGCTCGAAATCTCTAACTCCGATAGAGGTAAAATTCCAATGTTAAGTTTTTTTAAAAAAATTATTTATATTCATCCAAAATCAGTATTGTTCTGAACCTTTTTAGAATCTTCATTAGAAATATATGTTCTTTACGCCTAATTTATATAACTGTATGGTGTTTGTAGGTATGGAAGGACAAGATGGAAGTGCTAATGTCATGGATAATCCTATAATCGATAATATGAATTGAGGGAAGTATTTGGTTTTGTCTAAATTTTTTGAGTTTTCCCTTTTGAATGAGGTGGGGGTTCATTATGCTTTTATGTGGATCTTTTGGCTAAAGATGAACTGCTTTTTTTTATGCTCATACCGTGAACTCAATATTTTGGTTATGGCTGTGATGATATTCACACTATTATGCTTTGAACTGAATATTATGATATTCACACTACTATGGATGTGATGATATTCAGACTCATTCTACACCAAAGATGAACTCATTCATATTTTAGTGATTGAATAATTTCTGAAACTGGGCAATGATGAATTTAATTTGGGTATATATATATATATGATATTCACACCCTTATGGCTCTGATGATATTCACACTCAATCTGGACTAAAGATGAACTCAAATTGCGAGGTTTTAGTGATTGAAGATTTTCTGAAGATGGGCAATGATGAACTCGTCTCTTTTAGTTTCGGAGTTGGTTTTGACATCTACAATTATACTTCTGCTACTTCTCAATATGGCATCGGTTTTGACATTGCTTATTTGAATATGAGATTGGTTTAGACATGGGTATATTACGCTTTGGTGATGCAATCATTATGCTTCCTCATAGATTTTTCTAAGCTACATGAAATGTGATATTCAAAAAGTTCTGAGCCTAGGTAGTGAGGAAAAATCATTATGCTTCTTCATAGATTTTTCTAAGGTACATGAAATGTGATATTCAAAAAGTTTTGAGCCTAGGTAGTGAGGAAATTAGTGTGATACTGAGCCTAGGTATGTTTAGATCTATTGAATATGATGTGTTTTTTAGATGGATCTCTAAGATCTGCATCAAAGAAGTGGATCTGTACTTTTGATGGTGGTTACTCCAGGTTCATACTCTGCGAAGGTTGCACCTGAGGTGGTTGCTGAGTACACCGTGAGGTGACTCCTGCAATTGTGTTCCTTTGAGTAGGACAGAGTGAAGAGGAGGCAACACTGAACTTGAATGAAGTGACTTGAAGGATCTTTTCATAAATTCGGCTGTGTAAGTGTGTGTGTCTCTCTCTGTGAAGGTGGGTCATTTTGGGAAAAAAATGAAAAAATTCATATCAAACTGTGTAGCTGAAGTATTTAAACTTGTTTTCGCTGGATTGGTTCTTACTCTTATCTGCAATGCACCTATTTTTCCTCATTAGTTCTCTCAGTTCACAATAATAATTCTTATTAGTTTCCAATGTTGCTTAAATTTTTAATGACAAATAGGCTCACATGCAATAGAAGTACGAGGCTTCATATTTAATGCCAGCCATGTCCCAACTCTCTAGTTAGAGTAGTATATATGTATAAGATATATGAGGCTCCACATTCCTCATTGTAACTCTTATTTCTTTTTGGTTACATTCGTTTCAGTTGACACCTGAGATGGAGAAGGCTTTGCTTCAGCAAGTCATGACCCTTACACCGGAGCAGATAAACATGTTGCCTGCTGAACAAAGACAGCAGGTGATCCAGCTGCAGGAAATGCTAAGATTGATGCTCATCAACAAGTAACCATATATTAGCGAGTAAATGCTCAACAAGTGATCCAGCTGCAGGAAATGTTTCCTTCTACTTTTCTAGTTTTCTTCTAGGGGACGTACCTTGTTCATCTATTGTAGTCCCTGTTTTCTCTTTTTGGTCTTAATGGTGTCTTATAGGTCTTGAAAATACTGTATAAGCTAATACTAGGAAGTAGGAATCATTCTAATAATAGTGTAAATGGAAGAGTGTTGTGTTCGGCAAGCTGCAGCTACAGAACTATTGATAATTTGTTTCCTGAAGCACTTTCTTAAAAACATATTATGAGATGCTCATTGTGGAACTGCTTGTATGTCTCATTCATGCAGATATCATGGAAATATTTGATGCTTACACTTTTACTATTTGCTTAATTGATCACTATACACTTTTACTATTTGCATAATTGATCACTATACACTTTTACAACTGCTTGTGCAAATGGAGTTGTAGCTCTGTATTGTGGCGATTGAGTTCAGTTTAGTTACCAATTAGTTATGGAACTGGACTTGGGTCAATTATTTTGGATTGCACATATTGTGTGGTAAAAAACAATCTTATTGCCTTTATGCAATTCGCGGTACAACATGGTAATAACTACTTATTTGTAGCCTTTGTCTTGAGTTTGTTTTACTGATGAAGATTGCGGTGGTAAACAAGCCATCTTCATCAGACAGATCTGCTTTGGTTTAGTACTGAGGATCAAGGAAAGAGAGAACCAACCATTTGAAACTTAATCCTGTAATAATTTAATCCTATACTCATGCCAAAATCAACATCAGTAGTAAAGTAAATGAAACTTAATCCTGTAATAATTTACATGTCAAAACAAAAACAAATATCAATTTAAGGAATATGGCGTCCAAAACAAAACAAAACAAAACAAACAAAATTGCTGTTCATGTTTTCATCACAAAGACCAACCTAATCATCATACTCCGATTGTTCAAAAAAGCTTTGCAATAAGAGTCTGCTGCTTGCCTTATTACCATAGAAAGAATCAAAAAACTATCAAACATGAGAGGATGAATAGCTGTCGAAAGCAGAGCACCTTGGACTGCCTCTCCCATAGATGCATAAGATGATGTAACGAAATGCATAACAAGAATACAAAGCATTAAAATAACATTCGAACACACAAACAAAAGACTTTCTTGGCAATGAAATCTTGATCTATGACAAACTATATTCTCTTTACTGAGTATACATTGCTGTGCAAACTCTCAAATGGATAACTAGATTCAGGCCATTCTGAACTAGACATTCACAAGTATAGATGAACAGAAAATCAGGCTAAGCATATAATGAAATGGTGTTCTTATATAAGATTTAATATGGAAAGTACTGCAAACAAAACCAAACTCAAGCTGGATAACTTGCTCAACATCAAACACAGAACTTAATAGATCCACAAACAAAGTCTGGAAATAACTGACATAATCTATAAAAAAAATCAAGAGCTTTAAGCAAAATTTCAATTTCCTAGTACTTCAACGGGCCTAAAATTTCAATTTCAGACCCGAGCTTTTCTTCGGCAGCCTTCTCTGCCTTGACACGAAGTTTCGACAGCTGCTTCTTTCTCTCGTAACTAATCTGTGCCCTCTGCTTTCTCTTTTACTCCAATTCCTACAGACAAAATATCAATAAAGATTATAAGAAAAAAAATTGATTAACATTATGATTTAAGAAAACTGAATTAAGGATCAATTAATCATCAAAAGACAATTAAAGTGCATCCAAGAGGACCATTACCGATCATGGACCAAACAATGATGCTCAAAAGCCAAAAAAACTATTCATCTAGCAAAAATCTTGTGGAAAATAAATAGACGTTTTCATAACATATCTAGCTGTAGCACTCATACAAACTATTGTGCTATCGAATTCACACAACAAAACACAAAAGAAACATACATCACTTGCTAATCAGTTAAGCTAAGAAACATACATATGGCTGCAGGTCTTCTGGAACATATATCAAATGATTCATTTCAAATTATTAATATAAGGGTCATTGTTCCCATCTAGTTCTTGTCCCATTAATTCAAAAACTAAGAGAGGGCATATAAAACACAAAAATACCATTGCTATAATACTGGTTTTGCCTGAGCTTCTTTGGACAGAGTCAAGGCCTCAAGCCTCGGCCTCAGTAGAAATAACACTAGTATAAAAGAAACATATACCCAAAAAATGTTAAAACAACAATAATCCCTAACATAATTTACCACTAAGAGGATCTGACTTTGATGGTATCATGAACTTTAGAAAAATCTCTGAGGAAGCATAATGAATGCATCACCAATAGTGTAATATACCATGTCAAAACCAATCTCATATTCAAAGAAGCAATGTCAAAACTAATGTCATATTGAGAAACAGCAGAAGTATAATTGTAGATGTCAAAACCAACTCCGAAACTAAAAGAGAGCCAAAATTAATTAACTATATATGAGGGCTGATCAGGTACGAACCCAAAATTTATTAACCCCTCCGCCATCCGTTGGATCTGCAATTTGATCATAATCGTGATCCAATGGCTCACAATCCTTCCGCTCATCTCACTTACAATGATGGCACAATAAGGATATTTTGCAAGAAACACAAATCTGAATACAACTGTATGGCTCAGTATCACACTAATTTCCTCACTACCTAGGCTCAAAACTTTTTGAATATCACATTTCATGTACCTTAGAAAAATCTATGAAGAAGCATAATGATTTTTCCTCACTACCTAGGCTCAGAACTTTTTGAATATCACATTTCATGTAGCTTAGAAAAATCTATGAGGAAGCATAATGATTGCATCACCAATAGCGTAATATACCCATGTCTAAACCAATCTCATATTCAGATAAGCAATGTCAAAACCAATGCCATATTGAGAAGCAGCAGAAGTATAATTGTAGATGTCAAAACCAACTCCGAAACTAAAAGAGACGAGTTCATCATTGCCCATCTTCAGAAAATCTTCAATCACTAAAACCTCGCAATTTGAGTTCATCTTTAGTCCAGATTGAGTGTGAATATCATCAGAGCCATAAGGGTGTGAATATCATATATATATATACCCAAATTAAATTCATCATTGCCCAGTTTTAGAAATTATTCAATCACTAAAATATGAATGAGTTCATCTTTGGTGCAGAATGAGTCTGAATATCATTACATCCATAGTAGTGTGAATATCATAATATTCAGTTCAAAGCATAATAGTGTGAATATCATCACAGCCATAACCACAATATTGAGTTCACGGTATGAGCATTAAAAGAAGCAGTTCATCTTTAGCCAAAAGATCCACATAAAAGCATAATGAACCCCCACCTCATTCGAAAGGGAAAACTCAAAAAATTTAGACAAAACCAAATACTTCCCTCAATTCATATTATCGATTATAGGATTATCCATGGCATTAGCACTTCCATCTTGTCCTTCCATACCTACAAACACCATACAGTTATATAAATTAGGCGTAAAGAACATATATTTCTAATGAAGATTCTAAAAAGGTTCAGAACAATACTGATTTTGGATGTATATAAATAATTTTTTAAAAAAAACTTAACATTGGAATTTTACCTCTATCGGAGTTAGAGATTTCGAGCTAGGGTTTCGATTTCGATTTCAGGTTTTGGGAAGATTTGGCACTAGGGTTTCGATTTTTGGGGGCTTCGATAAGAGAGATAGAGCAGAATGATTGTAAGGGATGAGGAGAGGGGTAGGAAAAATAAGCGGGGTTTCGATTTCGATTTCAAGTTTTGGGAAGATTTGGAGCTAGGGTTTCCAGATTTGGGTTTCGACGGTATTGGAGAGAGAGAACGGGAGAGAGTAGAAATCGAGAGCTGATTCGAAGATTTGGGTTTCGATGAAGAGTCGGAGAGAACCGATTCTCACGGTAGGGGGGTTTCTCGTCGACGAGAGAAAGAGAACGTGAGAGAGCTTCGGCTAGGGTTTCGACGAAGAAAGAGACAGTGGGAGTGAGATTGATGAGAGTTGAGAGGTGAGAGCTTCGGCTAGGGTTTTGGAGCTAGGGTTTGAGGTAATTTGGGGAGACATTTCGATCGGCAAAGATTCGAGAGTGGGAAGAGGGAGGAGATAGAAGGAGAGAGCGCGGGAGTAAGAAAAGGAGAGGAGACTAGGGTTTCTTACGATCGATGAAAGTGCGGGAGTCAGTTGAGAGAGATCGAAATGCCAAAAGATAAGGAGAGGGGGTAAATGACCATTTTACCCTCAACAAAACAGGATGGAGAACGGGATCTGATCTCAGCCATTCGATCTGAATCAAACCAGATCGGATGGCTGGTAGCTCCCGCTCACGATAAGGAGTCCATCTCACCATCTCATAATAGACTAACTATATATATATATATATATATATATATATATATATATATATATATATATATATATATATATAGGGAAAAAGGGGTATGAGCAACTTGCTCATTTAGTAAATAAGTAATTGATAATGTGTCATACATGTGATTGAAAAATTCTTAAAATGGTTAGTTGTCCAATGTATCACATGCATGCCACATAACCAATTGCTCATTTACTAAATGAGCAAGTTGCTCATATCCCTTTTACCCATATATATATAGAGAAGTTAGGGTTAGAGTATAGTTAGGCCGCCACTTAAGTAGGTGGACTTGGACCGTCACCGTAACAGATGAACATTCACCTAATAGATGATCACGATTTCACAACACTTCCTATTGGATGTCCACTTTTAAAGTATTGCCTCACTAAAAACTTTCCTAAAGAAAAACTCGTACTTGGAAAAAATCCTTAACCAAAGAAAAGAATACAACTTCTCCAGTAATATGATTCTTCACGAATCCGATTCTTCATGAATCTAAGTGGGTGCGACTTACATTGCCTCATAAAACACATTTTGAAGGAAAACCCCAGTGGAAAAAAATCTCATCGAAGGAAAAAAGTACAATACGCAAAGACATTCTTCAGGATGTCCACATCAGAATCTTCAGGATGCTTGCATCTGTAGGATGCTTCCCTTCAAAACACTAAAAAATATTATATTTAGTTCTTACATCAACTTGAATGAAAAATCATTACCAAAAAATATATTTGGTCCTTACATCACAGCCAAAAATTTATCAGCATATACATTTATATGCCTATGCTGATATCTTGTTATGTCAATCTGCTATACTAACTTTTGAAATTTGGACTTTGGGAGAGATTTTGTGAAGAAATATGCAAGGTTCTCTAAAGACTGGATCCGCTTTACATCAATCATCTTTGTGACTTGAAGCTGGTGGGTGAAGAAAAACTTTGGTGATATGTGTTTAGTCCTGTCTCATTTGATGGAGCTTTCGCTTTATACATGCTGCATTATCCTCATAAATGATTATAGGGTTGTTTGTGACTTTTGGGAGCTCACAACCCCCCCGATATGCTGAATTAGAGACCTTAACCATATACATTTTTTACTTGTTTCATGAAGTGCCAGTATCTCAAAATGATTGGTCGATATTGTTGTAATTGTTTATTTGACTGATCTCCATGAAATAGTTGCACCACTGTTAAGAAAAACATATTATGTTTATGATATCTCCTGATGTCAATATTTGCAAGTGTACAAAATTGCAACAAGTAGTATAGTTTTAGTGAAAAACTATCGAACCCACATGGACTAATTATTTTATTAAATACTGAAATTACTAGATGAATCACTATTTGGAAGATCGAAATTAAATAAAGAACACAACTAAATTAAATTAAGCTAAAGAAAAACTAACTAAATTAATTAAGAGAGATGGGTTATGAATTTATATTGTTTATTAATTGCAAAATCAATTCTAGGGCTTTTGACTTCACTTATTTCATCCCACACAATTTATAATTCTAGATGAATAAAAAGATTATTTTTCCAAGTTGTAGACCAAAATTCCCCAAATTATTCAATGTTTTCTTTCGAACAACACCCCAAATATCTCCAACTAACAGTTTGTCATATGTCTATGCAAATTTAATTAATCGAAAACTCATTAAGTTCTGTAGATTTCTTAATGGTCACATCAATCACGGTAAATCATTTCAAATTTTGCTCAATTAATAGTGTTTAATTTTACAGTTCTAAATCAAAATTTACCTCTCGATCTCTCCATGATCCAATAAATCATATAATAGTTGGCCAAACAATTGTAAGCATTAATCAAAAAAATCAAACACACAACCATGGAAAAATAGATAAATAATATAGAATTAAAAATTGTGTTCTCAAAACTATGCTACATCGAAGTCCTAGAAAAATAAATTTAGTTCATAACAACGTTGCAACTAACAAATTTGTTCATGGATTGCATAATGAAATTTAGAAGAGAAGAAGAGAAGATACAAAAAGACTGATTTGTAAATAAAAAATTTTGCAAACCGAGCGTCGCACAATCTTCAGCCTCTCTGTTTCGTTCTCTGTCCCGTCTTGTGCAGCACGCCGAAAAGGACGACATGCCAGCCGCCAACCCAGCACAACAGAGGGGATATCTGTTCTTCGTGGGACCCGCTGCCTTGTCTTCTTCTGCTGATGTGGCACCGCAAGTAGCACAGACCAGCGAAGTCAGCAACTGATTTGATGTCGCTGTCCAGTCTTGAAACCTAGTCGCTGACTTCTTCTCTCTCTCCTCGAGTTCACGCTCTCTTCCCAGTCTCTCCTGGCCTTGAGCTATCACATCGAGCATAGAAGCTACTCTCTGTTCTCTTGTGTGTGTGTGTGTGTGTGTGTGTGTGTGTGTGTGTGTGTGTGTGTATATAGGAAATGCTCAGTTGAAAACACAAATGTCTGTGAAACAACGATCTGGGTTATAATGCATTATAGCCTAGGCCGTTATTTCCAATAACGGCCTAGGCTTGTCTTCATGTTTTCCACAACATTTGCGTTTTCAATGGAGCATTTCCCTATATATAGGAAAATGCTAAAATGAGATGGTGAGATAGGTGAGATAAAGATGTATTTTGTGAGATGAGCAATTTGAATTATCCAAATCTCGATCACACCGTTCACATCATTCTACATATCATCTAGTTGGTATGTACAAAATTTCAAGCGATTTGGAGACCTCTAGCCTATGCATCAAAGCATTCAAATAAATGCATATATATGTATTTCACATCATCTTCATGATGTGTTGAACGCTTTGATGGAAAGGCTAGAGGTCTCCAAATCGCTTAAAATTTTGTACACACCATCTAGATGACATGTAGAATGATGTGAACGGTGTGATCGAGATTTGGATGATTCAAATTGCCCAACTCACAAAAAAACACTCCATCTCTCCATCTCACCATCTCAAAATATCATGACTCTCTCTCTCTCTCTCTCTCTCTCTCTCTCTCTCTATATATATATATATATATATATATGTTGCTGCTAATTTTGGTGTGGGAGCAAACAGATAGAATTTGTGGATTCTTGGAGAAAACGATAAAGCAAACATGTTGACCTTCACCAATGTGTTGACTTGGTCTCTTGCCACTGCTGCGAACCTGCAAAAAGTGCGAGACACCGGAATGGATCCCAGCGACACACCCTCCGACGCTCTTGTCAGTATTCTAAATGATTAAGCAAGAACTTAAAACTGGAAAAGTATTGTTTACCTCTTAATGGTGGTGGATGGGGGGTATTTATAGTCGCCTTAGAGATAATATTAGGAATGTAATCCCTGTGATCAGATAAGGAATGTAATCCCTATGATCAGATTAGGAATGTAATCCTTAATTCCTAGTGAACGGATAGATATGATTCAAGGCCGTTGATTTGGATTAATCAGAAACCCTAATTCTATCCTGCTGGACAGGGTTCATTTCGGGTTGGGACCCGTACCCAATTGCGGTGGATCCGTTCGTGGGTTATTGGGTCTTGAAGAAAGACCCAGTTGCCATTTCAGACCCGTTTGTAGGTGAAATTACCATTTTACTCCTGAGCTTTAAGATTCGTGTCCGATTTGAACGGCCCCGATTTAATCCCATTTTTAGCCATATCACGAGCCCCCCACTCCTGGAGACTGAGTTTTACAGTCTTCGAGGAGTAGTTTTGTTGTTCTAATGGCATACGGGATTGTATCGGTGTTCTTAAGGGAGTTCGGATCTTGCTCGGGGTGTAACAGTATTATTCTGGACTTGTAAAATGCCCAAAAATATTCTCAGAATTTTCTGGATTTTTTGTGATTTTTCCAGATTTTTCTGAGTTTTTTCTCATTTTTTTGAATTTTTTATTCATTTTTCGAATTAAATAATTAATTATCGAAAATATTAATTAATTATTCTAATTAAATAATTATATTTTTCAGAATTTAAAAATAATTTTTCTGAATTAATAATTAATTTTAGAATTTTTAATTAATTTTTTTTTATTTTTAAATATTTTTTCGGATTTTTTAAATAATTAAAACAAATAAATAAATAAATAAATTAATTAAATATTACCTGGACACGTGGCACATTTATGGACGTAGATCGTGATCAGATGGCGCGCATTGCAAAGCAGATCATGCTCTGGACACGTGGCGCGTTTCTAAGCGTCGATCTTGATCAGATTTGTGCGCATCGCAAAGCAGATCACATTCTGGACACGTGGCGCATTTCTGAGCGTCGATCGTGTCGTGACGCGAATTTTGAGAAGATCGGACGGTGCGTGTAGGTCGGTAGGGTATTTTCTCCAATTTCAAGGTCGGTACCTCGTCCACTCGGCTCGACACCTCTGTAATTGTCGAAGTATTGGTGTTGTCGCCACGTAGTGATGCCACGTGGCATTTTTTTTTCTTCTCCTCTGCTTTCTCCTTCTTCTTCGTCTCCTCGTTCTCCGACTTTGCCTCCATTTCCCTTCTCGTCTTCGACCGAAGCTTTCGACCCCACCTCGTCTTCGACCTAGGCCTCGCCCCTCTCCGACCTCACCTAGTGAGGAGCTCGACAGTGATAGGAGGAGTTCGGTTGTTGGAGCTCGACGCAGTGGAGAGGAGAGGTCGAGCTTCGACAATGGAGGAGTGTGGAGCTCGACGTCGTGGCGAACGTGGCGAAGCTCGGAGAGCGGAGGGCTCGGCAGACGAGGCGAGGGGTCGTTCGGCGAAGGAGAAGAGGAGCTTGACGTCTTCGGTGAATGTGGTGAAGCTCGGAGCTCGGCCATGGAGGAGTTGGGTTCGGAGCTCTGAGTTGGAGGTGAGGAGCTTGGCGATGGGTTTGATGCTCATCATTGTTGGAGCTCGACACAGTGGAGAAGATATGTCGAGCTTCGACAATGGAGGAGTGTTGCTCAACGAAAGGGAGTGGAGCTCGACGTCGTGGCGAACGTGGCGAAGCTCGGAGAGCGAAGAGCTCGGCGACTCAGTAAAGTGGAGCTCAGAGTGGTGGTGTTTGGCGGCGTGGAGCTCGATGCTTTGGAGCTCGACGAAGGGGACATCGGAGCTCGAGCTCGGCTGTTGTGAGGGGTCGGCAAGGAGAAGAACTTGAGCTTCGGCGAGGGAGGGGAGAGGTCGAGCTTTGACAATGGAGAAGTGTGGAGCTCGACGTCGAGGCGAACGTGGCGAAGCTCGGAGAGTGGAGGGCTCGGCGAACGAGGCGAGGGGTCGTTCGGCGAAGGAGAAGAGGAGATCGACGTCTTCGGAATATGGCGAGCTTGGGGTGCTCGAAGCCAGAGGACGAAGAAGCCTGTGGTGGTTTTTTTTTGTTTGGGTTGTTGGCGAGAAATCTAGAGGAGAAGAAGGGAATGCTGAAGTGGGTTATGGGTTTGGATCCCTTAACGGGTCGACCCCGACCCTCATGCTTTCCCCCCTTTTTTTGTTCGGCAAATCCGAGCGCGAATTTTGAGGCGCATTTTCGCCACTTTGCACTTCGTTAGTTCGGTAGCTCGGATTTTAGATCCGAGCTACGTGGCTCAATCTGGACGGTTGATCACGATCATGGCGCAAATCATGAGACAAGAGGCTCAAATTTCGAGAAAACGTTATCTTGTCGTTTTGTGGAGACGTGGCGAGATCTGAGCCGTTCATCATGTTCGGACACGAATTTTGAGACAATCTGACGGTGAAACTGGCTCGGCAGCATTTTTCTCCATATGTGGAGGTCGGTACCTCGTCCACTCGGCTCGGTGACTCGGTAGTTCCCCCTCTGCCCATAGTAGCTCGGTAGCTCGGCGTAGTGGAGGGGTCGGAGCTCGACGAGGAAGGGGGTCGGCATATGGGAGAGGTGAAGAGCTCCGAAGCTTGGTGTCGGATCCGCTTTTCCCGTTGCTACAGAGGTCCGATCGGGGTGTGTGACCCATCGTTTTGAAGCTAACTTGAAGATCTACAACTTCTCCTTAGGAGTGGGATGAAGATTCACCCTTCTTCATGGTCAAAATAGCCCCGCAACATCCTTGTCTTGATGAAGTTGAGGAGTGTTTTTGGTTTTGGGGATTTTTTGAAGAGGAGCTCCACTCCTAGGGGTAGAGCAGATGTGTTAGGAAGATCCTCATAAGAGCCATGGGAAGATCCATTCTTTGAAGTGAGTGCAAGGAGCAACACCATGGGAGAGTTTTGAGCTCCGAACTCGCTTAGAAGAGGCCCGCTTTGGAGGCGAGCGGAATGAAGAGCTTGGCTCTAGGAGAGAGCGATTTGGAAGACGAGTTTGAGGAGCAACTCTAGGAGAGAGTTATGAGCTCCGAACTCGTGTAGAAGAGGTCCACCTTGGAGGTAAGCAGAGTGAAGAGCACGGCTCTAGGAGAGAGCCATCTGGAAGACGAGTTTGAGGAGCAACTCTAGGAGAGATTTATGAGCTCCGAACTCGTTGAGAAGAGGTCCGCTTTGGAGGCGAGCGGAATGAAGAGCTCGGCTCTAGGAGAGAGCCATCTGGAAGACGAGTTTAAGGAGCAACTCTAGGAGAGAGTTGTGCTCCGAACCTGTTGAGAAGAGGTCCGCTTTGGAGGTAAGCGGAGTGAAGAGCTCGGCTCTAGGAGAGAGCCATCTAGAAGACGAGTTTGAAGAGCAACTCTAAGAGAGAGTTGTGCTCCGAACTTGTTGAGAAGAGGTCCGCTTTGGAGGCGAACGGAATGAAGAGCTCGGCTCTAGGAGAGAGCCATCTGGAAGACGAGTTTGAGGAGCAACTCTTGGAGAGAGTTGTGAGCTCCGAACACGTTGAGAAGATGTCCGCTTTGGAGGCGAGCAGAATGAAGAGCTTGGCTCTAGGAGAGAGCCATCTGGAATACGAGTTTGAGGAGCAACTCTAAGGGAGAGTTGTGAGCTCCAAACTCGTTGAGAAGAGGTCCGCTTTGGAGGCGAGCGGAGTGAAGAGCTCGGCTCTAGGAGAGAGCCATTTGGGAGACGAGTTTGAGGAGGAACTCTTGGAAAGAGTTGTGCTGAGAACTCGTCGAGAAGAGGTCCGCTTTGGAGGTGAGCGGAGTGAAGAGCTCGGCTCTATCAGAGAGCCATTTGGGAGACGAGTTTGAGGAGGAACTCTTGGGGAGAGTTGTGCTGAGAACTCGTTGGGAAGAGGTCCGCTTTGGAGGCGAGCGGAGTGAAGAGCTCGGCTCTATCAGAGAGCCATTTGGGAGACGAGTTTGAGGAGGAACTCTTGGGGAGAGTTGTGCTCCGAACATTTTGAGAAGAGGTCCGCTTTGGAGGTAAGCGGAATGAAGATCTCGGCTCTAGGAGTGAGCCATCTGGAAGAC
This sequence comes from Hemerocallis citrina, assembly GCA_017893485.1. Classification (NCBI taxonomy): domain Eukaryota; kingdom Viridiplantae; phylum Streptophyta; class Magnoliopsida; order Asparagales; family Asphodelaceae; genus Hemerocallis; species Hemerocallis citrina. The sequence continues at coordinate 153,437,798 of CM030360.1, read as the reverse complement.
GAGTTTGAGGACCAACTCTAGGAGAGAGTTGTGAGCTCCGAACTCATTGAGAAGAGGTCTGCTTTGGAGGCGAGCGGAATGAAGAGATCGGCTCTAGGAGAGAGCCATCTGGAAGACGAGTTTAAGGAGCAACTCTAGGAGAGAGTTGTGCTCCGAACTTGTTGAGAAGAGGTCCGCTTTGGAGGTAAGAGAGTGAATAGCTCAGCTCTAGGAGAGAGCCATCTGGAAGACGAGTTTGAGGAGCAACTCTAGGAGAGAGTTGTGAGCTCCGAACTCGTTGAGAAGATGTTCGCTTTGGAGGCGAGCGGAATGAAGAGCTCGGCTCTAGGAGAGAGCCATCTGGAAGACGAGTTTGAGGAGCAACTCTAGGAGAGAGTTGTGAGCTCCAAACTTGTTGAGAAGAGGTCTGCTTTGGAGGTAAGCGGAGTGAAGAGCTCGGCTCTAGGAGAGAGCCATCTGGAAGACGAGTTTGAGGAGCAACTCTAGGAGAGAGTTGTGAGCTCCGAACTCGTTGAGAAGAGGTCCGCTTTGGAGGCGAGCGAAATGAAGAGCTCGGCTCTAGGAGAGAGCCATCTGGAAGACGAGTTTGAGGAGCAACTCTAGGAGAGAGTTGTGAGCTCCGAACTCGTTGAGAAGAGGTCCGCTTTGGAGGCGAGCGAAATGAAGAGCTCGGCTCTAGGAGAGAGCCATCTGGAAGACGAGTTTGACGAGCAACTCTAGGAGAGAGTTGTGAGCTCCGAACTCGTTGATAAGATGTCCGCTTTGGAGGCGAGCGGAATGAAGAGCTCGGTTCTAGGAGAGAGCTATCTGGAAGAAGAGTTTGAGGAGCAACTCTAGGGGAGAGTTGTGAGCTCCGAATTCGTTGATAAGAGGTCCGCTTTGGAGGCCAGCGGAGTGAAGAGCTCGGCTCTAGGAGAGAGCCATTTGGAAAACGAGTTTGAGGAGGAACTCTTGGGCAGAGTTGTGCTGAGAACTCATCGAGAAGAGGTCCGCGTTGGAGGCGAGCGGAGTGAAGAGCTCGGCTCTATCAGAGAGCCATTTGGGAGACGAGTTTGAGGAGGAACTCTTGGGGAGAGTTGTGCTCGGAACTCGTTGAGAAGAGGTCCGCCTTGGAGGCGAGCGGAGTGAAGAGCTCGACTCTGGGGGAGAGACATTTGGGAGACGAGTTTGAGGAGGAACTCTTGGGGAGAGTTGTGCTCCGAACTCGTTGAGAAGAGGTCCGCCTTGGGGGCGAGCGGAGTGAAGAGCTCAGCTCTGGGAGAGAGCCATTTGGGTGACGAGTTTAAGGAGCAACTCTAGGGGAGAGCTTCAGCTCTGAACTCGCTGTTTAAGTGAGAGAATCAACGGTTGTAGGAGCAGTTCCGAATGGCGAACCACTTCTAACTCGCTTAAGAGCAAGTTATCCGAAGCAGAATCGAGCCAAGTGTTGGACTCCGAACTCGTCGTTTAAGAGAGTATCAACGGTTGTGGGAGCAGTTCCAAATGGCGAACCACTTCTAACTTACTGAAGAGCAAGTTATTTGAAGCGGAATCGAGCCAAGTGTTGGACTCCGAACTGGTTGTTAGAGCTTAGTGAGTTGCGGGAGCAGCCATTTAGAAGAAGCTGGACTCCGAACTCACCATTTAACGTGTCATAGATGTGACTCGAAGAGATAGAGAAGAGGCAAGAGCAATAATTTTCAATGATAAAATGCAAAGTTTTATTGAGATAAACTAAGTGGCTGCTTCAATAGGGCGAGCCATTATTACATGCTATTGGCCGGGTTACAAGCATCGGCCTTATTGAAAATCATGATCCTACTTCTACGATGAGGTGAAGACCTCTTGGGAGGAGCCGAGTCTTGAAGCTCGGCGGGCCTTTATGTTCGTTTGTTGGCTCCTCAGGGGGGAAGCTCGGCCCCCTCTTTTTGGACGAACTTGGTCAGGTGCCCTCGCTGTATGAGTTCTTCGATCTCCTCCTTGAGAGCCCGACAATCATCCGTGTCGTGGCCGTGGTCCCTGTGAAAGCGGTACCACTTATCCTTGTTCCTCTTCTTGCCAGGGGTATTCATTCTAGGGGGAGCGCGGAGTAGTCCTTCCTTGTCTACCTCCATAAGAACTTTTGATATATTAGCAATGAGGAGGGTGAACTTCTCAAATTGTGGAGTCGGGCGGCGCTGGCCATTACTGTCCTTCTAGAATTTTTGGGATCCCACTTCGCTCGTATTCTTCCATTTGTTCCCGGAAGATGTCTCCTCAAGAGCAAGGGGGTTGAGAGCCTCTTCCGCCCGTATGTACTTCTCCACCCTAAGTAGGAGCTCTGAGAAGTCCTGAGGAGGTTTCTTAGCGAGGGATGCCCTGAGGTTGGTATTAGTGACGTTGCGCTCGACTGCGACAGAGGCTACTAACTAGTTGAGGGAGGGAATGGACCAGGCTTCGGCGGTGAAGCGTCGAACGTAATCCCTTAGGCGTTCGCCCTTTTCTTGGTTGAGGGTCACCAGAGATACACTTGTTTTCTCAGCCCGGCGGCTACTCACAAAATGAGTAAGGAAGAGCCCTTCGAACTGATCGAATGAGAAGATGGAGGCCGGGGCGAGTCGAGAGTACCATTCTCTCGCAGACCCCTTCAGCGTGGCAGGGAAGATCTTGCAAAGGAGGGTGTCTAAAGCATGGTGGATCATCATGAGAGTTTTGAAACTCTCTATGTGATCTGCGGGGTTCGACTCCCCTGTATACGTCTCGAAGTGAGGCGGCTTGAAGTTTTCTGGGATGGGGGCCTCCATGATGGTGCGGGAGAATGGAGGTCTGCTCGGGCAGAGGATTATTGCCCGTTGCTCTTCTTCCTTGTCAATTCGGCCGAGGTGACTCTCCATCTCGTGGAGACGGCGGTAGACTGAGTCTTCTCTTTGATCATATCTTGCCGAGCCCCGGGACTCATCTTCGTAAGGGATGGACTGGGGCTGCGGTGATGGTAGCTTGGAGAAGGGCGAGGACTGAGAGTGTGAAGGCGGTGGCTCCTAGCTGGTTCATAAGTAGGTGACCTCTGGTCGTTCTTTGGGGCGATATTAAGGGCCCATAAGACTGTCGCTTGGAAGTCTTAAAGATCTGCCCTTGTGACTGGTGCCTCTCCAGTTTGGCGGTCCCTATGTATGGCACGGCTTACTAGAGAATGAGTTCTCCGCCGATAACGCTGAGGGGATTCTCTTCGCCTCCTCGAGGGAGGGGATCTTCTAGTCCTCGGTCGTCGGGGGGTTCGGATTCTTGAAGCCCCTGAGTTCTCGGGTTGATGGACTCCACCAAGGGCTCGCCATCTATTCAGGCGAGTTCTGAGGTCGACCCCCTTTTGACGGTTGGCAATCACTTGACGAAGATCCCTCTCGGGAGGGCTTTGAGAGGCCATAGATTCAACTGAAGGATTGGGACCCGCAACATGATCATAAGGAGGATGTTGCTTCGGACGACTCTGACGGGAGCCCCCCTGGGCAGCCCCCCGAGACCCTGGAGGGGCCTGTTGAGTAGGAGCACCTTGAACCGGAGAAGGAAGAGGAGGAATAGAAGTGGTTCTTCGGTTGGAGACCGCTGCCTTCCCCTTCTGTTTTGGATGCATGGCTTGAAACTAGTATCGTTGATGAAGTTAGGTCGGATTGCTTTTTCGTTTCCCATAGACGGTGCCAATCTGTTGCTGCTAATTTTGGTGTAGGAGCAAACAGATAGAATTTGTAGATTCTTGGAGAAAATGATAAAGCAAACCTGTTGACCTGTTGACCTTCACCAATGTGTTGACTTGGTCTCTTGCCACTGCTGCGAACCTGCAAAAAGTGCGAGACACCGGGATGGATCCCTCCGACGCACCCTCCGACGCTCTTGTCAGTAATCTGAATGATTAAGCAAGAACTTAAAACTGGAAAAGTATTGATTACCTCTTAATAGTGGTGGATGGGGGTATTTATAGTCGCCTTAGGGATCAGATAAGGAATGTAATCCCCGTGATCAGATAAGGAATGTAATTCCTGTGATCAGATTAGGAATGTAATCCCTAATTCCTAGTGAACGGATAGATATGAATCAGGGCCGTTAATTTGGATTAATCAGAAACCCTAATTCTATCCTACTGGACCGGGTTCATTTCGGGTTGGGACCCATATCCAGTTGAGGTGGATCCGTTCGTGGGTTATTGGGTCTTGAAGAAAGACCCAGTTCCCATTTCAGACCCGTTTGTAGGTGAAATTACCGTTTTACCCATGTGCTTTAAGATTCGTGTCCGATTTGAACGGCCCCGATTTAATCCTATTTTTAGCCATATATATATATATATATATATATATATATATATATATATTTCATGAATAGCCGTCACGTCTCTTGGTGTGCTTGTTCCTCTTTCTCTCCCTTGGTCTTGTATTTATAGGCATACAGGTAGAAGAATTAGGGTTTATTTTTTGCAGAAAACCCCCTATTCTTTATTTATTTCCTTCCTTTTTCTTCTCTTTCCTTTTCTTGAAAACACGTGCTGCATACACAAAATAGGACCAGAAATTAGAGTTTAAAAATAAAATAAAATTAATTAGTTTAAAATTGATTAAACTAACTAAAAATCATGTTAGCTCATTTAAACCTCTTTTACAATTGTTTATTGCATTTTCATCTCAATTGGCATATTAAAATTTATATCTTTCATTTCACACGGCAAAATTGTATAATTTAAAAATCACCAAAACAATAAAAATTAAGAAATCAATATGTTTGTTTTGTTTGTTGATTTTCTTTACCAAAAATCTTCACTTTTTGCGTCAAAAATCGTATTTCTTCAAAAATAATTAATTACTTGAAATCTTATGGAATAAGATAAATTAAACACAAGATAGACGAAAACAAGCACTTTTAATAGATAAATGAGTACAAATATTTGTATAAAAATTAGACACATCATCTCCTTACGGGGATCAGATAAACAACTTGCGTCTATATATCCAACAAGGTCAGCACATTCATATGAATAATATTAATCAAGATCTACTGCACTGTGCTAAATAAAGGGGTGCACATATTGCACTCAAATATGATACTTCAGAACCCAAAATATATTAATTTTCTCTTTTTCGGCCGATATGGATAATGGTCAACTTCTAGCGACCTTACCACAATAGGTGTACTGAGTAGATGACAATCACTCATATTGAATCTCTTCAGGAGATTTTAGCATATTTGACGTGATGTAGTAAAATTCCAGTTTTACTATGCTCAATCTGCAAGCTGAAACAAAATTTTGTTTCACACATGTCTTTCATCTCAAATTTTCCCTTATGATTGCTAGTTGTTTTTTCAATATCTTCAGGAGATCTAGTTAAGTTTATATCTTTCCCTAGGCAGATGTTCACTAAGTCTATTGTACCACATTCTTCCGGAAAATTCTAATACAGTCCGTATTTCTAGACTTGGTTTAAATCCTTCAGGAATTTTTATATATATCTTATTGTCTAGGTTTCCATATAGGTATGCTGTCATCACATCCTTGAGTCTCATATCGATTTTTTCAGAAACATCGAAACTTATCTAAATGTGATGTCCATGACCGGGGAATACGTTTCTGGTCTTTGTGAGAATCCTTAAGCAACTAACCGTGCTTTATACCATTGGATCTAATTCTTTTAATTTGTTTTTCTAACAAACACCAATTTAAAACCTACAAGGTTTATTCATTTTGGGATTTATACCATAGGACCAAACACTCAATATTTTGCGAGGGAATTTAGTTCTGGTTGAATCACATCCTTCCATTTTGGCTAATCTTATCTCTTTTGACATTCAAGGATTGTTCTTGGTTCAGTGTTATCATCATTTTCACCACCCTTTTTAATCTCTAGTGCATATGAAAAAATGTCATCGATGACAAATTCTTTTCGATTCAAGTTTCTCCTGAGCATGTGTAAAACACAAATTTCTCATTTTTGTTGGGTACCGGTACATCTTTCTCAGTCTCTTCTGGGATCTGAGGCATATCTTCGACCGAAGCAATATGCTTTGTTTTTGAGAAATTAAATATTTGGTTTACGACATCTTTCATACCGTCATGAACTCTCTTTACAGGAGATGTTACTTCATGAGTTACTTCTTCAAGATCATTATGAAATCTCTCTACAGGAGATGCTACTTCATGAGCATTATGGTGTGTTATGTTATTCAATTTCCTCTTCTAGGGACCTGAATCTTTAGACACTTTAGGTCTTCCATATTTTTTTAATGTGGAACTATTTTATTTTTTGTTTTATTTGGTTCTTTAGGTATTTTGATAATTCACGACATTCTTCTGGAATGAGGCATTATCTTCATTTTTTATCTCCCCATAACGGAGGGAATATTGTCTCATCGAAATAGGATGCTCAATCTCTATTCCTAGGCATATATAAAAATCATTAACTGCATGTGAGGTAAATTCAGTTCAGAGAAATGGATGATTTGGGTCAACAGGATGGAAAAATGTGTTCTAATTGAAGCATCAAGTAATAGCATGAAGTATAGTAATATTTAATCAGTAGAGGTAAATAAAAATTATTCATTAATAAATTTTAAAGTAATATTGTTCCCAAATCATAAGTGCTAAAAATATAGTTCCAAAAATACCAACATAAGCCAGAAAGTCTCAATGTCAAGTGGTGCAATGTTAAATAAATAAAACTAAGCTACTGATAATCCCCAAAAAAATATGCAAGTGTAAAGTTTGTGTTTTTCGGTTCCTCAAGATCCCACCAAGAAGGTCATCATTGTCTATGTCAAGGGTGACATTTACTTCAATTTTCTAAATTTTCTGATATTTGGCCACCATTTTCTTTGATGTATGACAGGTGCGGGACCAATGACCTTCACGTCCACACTTGAAACATGTATCATTTGGTTCTTTATTACTTGAAGGGGGCTGCTGCTGTCCTTAATTTTTAGGGTGCTTCTTCTGTTTTTTCTACTGTTCATTCTGTCAGCAAGCTGCTGGGGTAATCGTGCTTCCTTCTTCCTTTGTAGGCACCTCTGCTGGAGTGACTACCTCGGTCCTGGTAGCGATGAATGATCAATTCGTTCTTCACTGTTGAAAAAATGACGGCTCTTTAGTGGTCATATCTATCCTTCAGAAGTTCCCACAGAGTTTTTGGATCTTTTGTTGTAAGATACTCATTCTTCAAATCTGCATGAAGATGGCGACGTAAAAGATCTTCGTTTTAGCCTTGTCTGCAGGACTAACATGCTTCTCTGCTGGAGGGGTATTCAACGTGTGTACCAGGTCTAGGGAGCTTAGATGAAGCTTAGCATCCAAATTTCAGATGAGGAATTTATTTCCGCTCCTATCTAGGGCACCAAACTCCAACTTGGTAAGGTTTGACATATAGGAGAAAGATATTATTTTTTGGGGTACTTTTTATATTTATTATAAGTTGTTTAGATATAAAACTTCAGGTATATGTTAGTTGGGTGTACAATTAGGCATTCGTAGTCTCCTACAGATAGAACAACCTTCTGGAACCAACAATATATATTAACAAAATCCTAGGAAAGCTTCATTAACTATAAGAAGATTTCTAAAATGACCGTTCCATCCGATGATTCCATCAATTTCCAAAAAAAATTTGACAAGATATCAGAGTCAGTTCTTATGAACATTGCATGGTTTACAGTAAGACTTGGCCTTTTATTTCAAAGAAGACAGTTGCTGGGCCTGTATTAAATAGGCTCACTACTGATGTTCTCTATTATCTCCAATAACACTAAGTAATGAGATTTAAAAACCACTTTATTTTCGCTAAAATAAAAACTAATGATGCGGTTTGTTTTTGGGGGTGGCTGCACCAGGTGTGAGTTCTCTCAATTTGTTTAGTGGAAGTCGCGGTACTGGCTATACGCTCGACCCTTGGCTAGGGACGACTCAGGAGTAGCGGGAGTGAGGTAGAGGACGGATGCTCGGCTCGGGTCCAGTAGCTCGGCTCGAATCTGGGGGGCTCAGCTCGGTCTCGTGTACCTACACTCGGACTAGAAACACCGGGAGAGATCCCGGTGGTAGGCCCTCCGAACGTCTAGTCAGTTACTGGAAAGCAATAGTAGATAGAGTTTTTAGAGGGAAAAGATTGATTACCTTTTAATGAAGGAGGGGGCCTGGTATTTACAGGCAGAGCATAACGGGTCTGAGATCCTGCTGGACCGGGTTTGGACCCGTTTGCTCGTGGGCCTGGCATGGCAGAAGCCCATGAGGCTCTGGGTTGATCTGATGATCAGGGGAGAGCGAGTTATGAGGGGATCTGGTGGCCCAAGGTGGGCCACGTCATCTGACCCATATCAAGAGCCCCCTACTCCTAGAGGGCTGGATAATTCAGTCATGTAGGAGTGGTTTTGCCTCTGTAGGAAGAGCAGAGTGGTGTGTGCGGTCAATAACGGAGTCCATATCTTCCCGAAGAGACAGTAGGGTAAGATGAAAGGGAATCCCCATTTGGAGTCATAAGGGGTGTCGAGTGCCGAAGAACATGAGCTTGCATATCCGAGCATCGAGGGTTGGAAGACGAGCCCTCTTGCTTGTTGGAAAAACTAGGGGACGTCGAGATCTGACGAGTAGGAGCTCGCTTAGACGAGCGTTGGGGGTCGGAAGATGAGCTCCCTTACTTGTTGGAAAAGCTAGGGGACGTCAAGATCTGAAAAGTAGGAGCTCGCTTAGCCGAGCGTCGAAGGTCGGAAGACAAGCCCCCTTACTTGTTGGAAAAGCTAGGGGACGTCGAGATCTGAAGAGTAGGAGCTCTCTTAGCCGAGCGTCGGTGGTCGGAAGCCCTCTTACTTGTTGGAAAAGCTAGGGGACGTTGAGATCTGAAGAGTAGGAGCTCGCTTAACCGAGCGTCGGGGGTCGGAAGATGAGCCCCCTTACTTGTTGGAAAAACTAGGGGACGTTGAGATCTGAAGAGTAGGAGAAGCTTTTGTTGCTCGCGGTGTCATCCGAGCACCGAGCCTCAAGCTTGTAGGAGAAGCTTTTGTGGCTCGCGGTGTCATCCAAGCGCCGAGCCTCAAGCCTGTAGGAGAAGCTTTTGTGGCTCGCGGTGCCATCCCAGCGTCGAGCCCCCAAAACTTGTTGGAAAAGCTTTGGCAGTTTGGTGGTGACATCCGAATGCCAAGCCCCAAGCTTGTTGGAGAAGCTTTTGTGGCTCGCAGTGCCATCCGAGCGACGAGTCTCAAGCTTGTAGGAGAAGATTTTATGGTTGGCGGTGTCATCTGAACACCAAGCCTCTAGCTTGTTGGATAAACTTTTGTGGCTCGCGATGTCATCCGAGTGCAGAGCCTCAATCTTGTAGGAGAAGCTTTTGTGGCTTACGGTGCCATCCAAGCGTCGAGCCCCCAAAACTTGTTGGAAAAGCTTTGGTGACTTGGTGGTGACAACCAGGCGCCGAGCCCCAAGCTTGTTGGAGAAACTTTTGTGGCTCGCGGTGCCAACCAAGCGCCGAGCCTCAAGCTTGTAGGAGAAGCTTTTATGGCTTGCGGTGTCATCCAAGTGCCGAGCTCCCTAGACTTGTTGAAAAAGCCTGGGGTAGTATTGAAGTAGTTGGCCATGCATTTCGAGCTGTTGTACAAGATGATAGGGCTGAGGGTAAAGAGGTAATTTTGTGCCCTAGGCTGACGTCATAAGCGTGGGAATCAAAGCGCTTTAGATCCTACTGGCTGTTGGATTTTGATGATCAAGATCCAACGGTTAGATCTTTTTGCAAAAATCGAGGAGTCCCTTCCTGTATTATAAATCTCCCACACCCCCTTCATTTCCTCACTTTGCGCTCTCTCTAGACAGCAAGAATTTCTCTAATAGCCGTCGACAACCATTTTTCGGTGATCTTCCCGTCGGTATACCAAGTTAGTATTTTTGATTCGTAATGTCGCGCTCTCATTCCGGTTCCGAGGCAAGCTCTTCAGGTCATCGAAGTGAAGGAGGAGGTTGAGTCGGACATAGGATCAGGGGGTGACGGTGTCGTTGTGTATGACGTGCCCCCTCTATGAGTCCGCAGGCCAGGCGAGGAGCTTGTGGAGGAGGGTGAGCACGAGGGCAGAGACCCCAAGGGAGAAAAGTTTGTTGAGGGGGAGCACGAGGAAGGAGACCCTACGGAGGATGACCAAAAGGAGCCCGAACAGGAAACCGAGGGAGGCGATGATCGAGGAGAAGAGGAAGAAGGAACCACGAGAGGCAGCTGAGGGAGAAGAAGATCTTCCACCTCTGCCCCCGTTATCGACTCCATCTCTGGAGAAGAAGCTTCGGCCCCGTAGGAGGAAGAGGAAGTGGATTCGTCCCGATAGCCCGGGCTTGCCAGAAAAATATGGTCCTGAGTCGGGGTTCGAGTTTTCCCCCGTGTCCAATAAAAACCCATGGTCGATCAGGATGTACCTTGACGACGTGGAGGGGCTTCTCGCATTCACCCCTTGCTGCGGGACTCGGGTCGGTCTATGATTAAGATAGACAGCGACCAGTGTGTCTTGAGGGAGGACTATCTATATATCCTAAGGGCGGCCTACTTCATTCCGAGGGAGTTCGAGCTTTTGATGCCGAACCCTGAAATCGGTCCGACCACAGCTCTGGAGTCGAGCTTCTGCATGTTTCCCGAGGATGCCTTCATCTCGGGGTTGAGGCAGCTTCCGCACCCATTCATCGTGAGGGTTTTGAAGTGGGGGGGGGGTTGACTTCGATGCAGTATGGCCCCAACTCGTGGAAATATCTGGTTTGCTTTATTTTGAAGTGCCAGGAGAAGGGGATCAAGCCGAGGCTCACATACTTCCGCACCATCCTAGGGATGAGCTCGCTTAGAGATGCGGAGGTGATCTTCTACCTCTCGCCGCATCCTCACAGGAGGGTGATGCACGGACACCCGGACTCCATCAAAGGATGGAAGGAGAAGTATTTTATCATCCGGAGCGAGAAGCCTTGGAAGATTCCAACCTTCAAGCCCCCGAAACACAGTGAGTTGACGAAGAAAGAGTGGGCGATGGTGGAGAAGATTGTTGAAGGGCAAAGCATAGGGTGGCCACGCATCACGGAGCTGCACCTGGCCTGAGCCGAACTGAGCCCAGTCGACCCTAGTATGTTTTTATTTTGAATTAGTTTATCTCCCTGTCTTCATGTTAACATTTATTTCTCTTTTCTTTTGCAGAGATGTCTGCCAAGCAGCTCGACAACCGACATGCCTTGTTGGCCATAGCCACCAAAAGGAGGGCGGACCAATAGAAGAAGGCTGCCTCGGCAGTGGGGCCCAATCAAGGACCGGCCTCAGGGCCTGTGGAGCCATCCCCGAAGAGGATGAAGAAGCAACACCATTCGTCGAGATTGACGAAGGAACCGGGGGCGAGCTCCGGTAGCAAGAAAGTGGCCGAGGTCTTGGAGCAGAGGCTCCCGCCGCTTCGCTCCAGCACCGAGCAAATGGTGGGCAAGCAGGGCCTGAGGCCGCACACTTCGAATTGGGGGGTCAGGGCAAAGGATACCCTGCTCGAGGGCCTGGTGGAGATGGAGGTGGTCAAGCATCTTGCCACGGAGCGAGAACGGATGACTCTAGCAACAGAGATGTCCGAGACGGCCTACATGAGGTGGGCTCAGACGCATATCTCGGTAAGTGTTTGGTATTTACTTTAAGCGTAGAACTTAGGGATTCTTTTAACTTATTCTTCCTTGGCCAGGCGTTGGTTCATGGGCAGCACTTCCACAAGGGCTTGGAGAAGGAGATCCTCATCGAGAAGAGGAATGCCAAGAAGTAATTCCACGAGATTACTAGTCTGAAGGACGAGCTGAAGGAGGCCCATTCGGCCCAAGCAGTCTACTAAGCTCAGATGGCCTCGCTGCAAGACCATCATGCGAATGAGCTGGCGCACTTTTGGGCCAAGGCCCAGACAGAGGCTGAGAAGGTGCAAATCGCCATGGCGGAGATGTAGATCACCATGGCGGACACTCAGATCTTGGCCCAAGATGAGGCCTATGCCAAGGCTAAGGAGCACTTCATGCAGATCTACCCGGAGGCTCGGGTTGACCACCTCCATCACAACTGGCAGCTTCCCGTGCATCCGCCGATGCCCGGCAGTGAGGAGGAAGAGATGGGGGACCCTCATCAAGAGGAGGCCGGGGGTGACCATATTGATGAAGAGGTGTCCTCTCCCTCTAAAAAGTAGTTTAGGATTTTTACTTTCTTTTGACTCTGTATTTTACCTTGCGCAGACTGGACACCATTTTTTGTAACTTAAAAACTTTGAATTTATAAAATAAAAGATTTTTGGCCGATCCTTTGTGACTTTGTAGTTTTCGCCAGCTTTTCTAATGACCCAATGTTTTTCCCCTCTTCTTGATTGATGCACGAGGCCATGTGCGCCGACCTCTGTTCTGCTGAGGTCTTCTGGCTCCGAAATGAGCTGGGGTCCAAAGAGAGTGTGCTGGCTTGCCACCGTAAGTAGGCTCATGATTGAGAGGCCGCGATAAACTATTTCATGAACAATTCTAAGGAGCTCAGCCTAGAGGCCGCTCGCCTGAAGAAGGCCATAGCCGACTGGGACTAGTGGAGAGTCGAGACGAACTGATCAGTCTCGGATGCCTCCGCCGGACGCCGGCTTCGAAGTCCTTTCTTGGTGAGGTCTTCGTAGAGAAGGAATTAGAGATTCAGAGGCTAAAACTCATGCTAGGCACCGGTCCGTTCGATGGAGCAAGTCATTCCGTATTGGGTCCTTCTCTCACTTTTTATCTGAAAATGACGAGGCCTGCTGACACGCAGAGTTCCGTAGCCGGGACGTCCTTACTAGCTGTGCAGGCAGAGCGTGTAGACGGTCCCGTGGGGATCACTGAGTGTTAGTTTTAAGCCAAGTGATTTGTAATATCTTCATTGTATCGTGTGGCTGTTTGTGGCGCTTCATGAGTAATAAAAACTTCGATTTCTTTAACCTTGATAATTTGTCAAGTGTGGCGGGCAAGAGCGTATCTCGAGGCCATCGCCGAGTGTAGCCTTGATTGCGGTCGATGTCGAGGCAGAGAGAGCTGTCGGGTTGTGGCCTCGCTTGGGAGCCGAACCGTTACTCCTCGCAGATAGCATTTTATTAGGGACATTTTGCCTTTCGATAAAATTAATGGGGACGTTTCGCCTTTTGCCATTTGGACTCCCCGATGCCATAAATGCACCTCTCTGAAGGGCTATATAATCCTCACCCCCTCATCACTTTTTCACCAGGAATTGGCGGTGACTCACCTGCCACCATCTGACAATTCGGGGTTTCGGCTCCGAGGGCCGTTAATCCCGAGTTGTTTGTGGGTGAGAGGTGGGTCGATCCGGGGGTGAGACCCGGGGTGCTTGTCAAAGGGGGGCACCCCAGTAATGGAAATTTTGGCCGAGAGTCCCGGATCGGTGGCTCTCTTGTCACCCTCGAACAATTCGGGGTTTTGGCTCTGAGGGTCGTTAACCCCGAGTCATTCGTGGGTGAGAGGTGGGTCAACCAAAGGTCTGGGGCTCGGGGAATTTGCCGAAGGCAAGCACCCTAAATCTTTAATGAAAACTTTTGGGTAGGGTGTGGCTGAAGGTCGTTGCCAAGCATAAAGGTCGTGAGGCTTGAAAAAGCCAAGGCCTTGCTCGAGGTCAATGCCGAGCCCCCATACCTTAGGAGAAGCTGGTATGAGTGTAGCTGGAGGTCATCGCCGAGCGTAAAGGTCGCAGGACTTGAAAAAGCCAAGGCTTTGCTCGAGGTCGATGCCGATCTCCCATACCTTAGGAGAAGCTGGTATGACTATAGCTGGAGGGCATCGCTGAGCATAAAGGTTGCAAGGCTTGAAAATGCCAAGGCATTGCTCGAGGTCTATGCTGAGCCCCCATACCTTAGGAGAAGCTGGTATGAGTGTAGCTGGAGGTCATCGCCGAGCGTAAAGGTCACAGGGCTTGAAAAATCCAAGGCCTTACTCAAGGTCGATGTCGGGCCCCCATACCTGTTCAAAGATAGATAGCATGAGTGTAGCCAGAGGTCATTGCCGGGCGTAAAGATCGCAGGGCTTGAAAAAGCCAAAGCCTTGCTTGAGGTCGATGCCAAGCCCCCACACCTTAGGAGAAGCTGGTATGAGTGTAGTTGGAGGTCATCGCCGAGCGTAAAGGTTGCAGGGCTTGAAAAGCGAAGGCCTTGCTCGAGGTCGATGCCGAGCCCCCATACCTGTTCAAAGATAAATAGCATGAGTGTAGCCGAAGATCATCGCCAAGCGTAAAGGTCGCAGGGCTTGAAAAAGCCAGGGCCTTACTCAAGGTCTATGCCGAGCCCCCACACCTTAGGAGCAGCTTTTTTGGCTCGCGGTGCCATCCGAGCATCAAGCCTCAAGCTTGTAGGAGAAGCTTTTGTGGCTTCCGGTGTCATCCGAGCATTGAGCCCAAAACTTGTTGGGGAAGTTCTTGTGGCTGACTGTGCCATCCGAGCATCGAGCCCAAACTTGTTTTAGGAAAGCTAGCACGAGGCCAAGTGGGGTAAATGATTACATCATATTGATTTTGCAAAACAAGGCACAAAGTGCCGATTATATCTTAGAATTGGCAGAGGGGTATCTACACGGGCTAACCCTCCCCTTCGAGGAATTTGATAAGGTGCTCCACGTTCTAGGGTCTTTTGACAGCCTTACCCTCCGGGTCGGTAAGGCGGTATGTGCCGGGACGTACGACTTCAGAAACCCTGTATGGACCTTCCCAGTTTGGAGCCAGCTTCCTTTTTTGGCTGGGGTTAGATACCGCCAGCTTTCGGTGGATGAGGTCCCCAAGCTTGATGTTGGTGGGACATACCCTTTTATTGTAGAACTTCTCGATCCTCTGCTGGTATGTGCTCCTTCTGATGGCAGATTTTTCCCTGACCTCGTCTATGAGGTCTAGACCAGTGCGCAGTTGCGCCGAGTTGCTTTATTCATCAAAGGCCATGACACGGGGCAAAGGGAGCCCAATCTCGAGGGGATTTACTACTTCTGCACCGTAAGTCTGATTGAATGGTGATTCTCCCGTGGAGATCCTCTTCGTCGTTCGATGGGCCTAGAGAACTCTAAGCAACTCGTCGACCCATAATCCCTTGGAAGAATTATCGAGACGTTTCTTCAAACCATCAAGGATCTGTCGGTTCGCATTCTCGGCCTGACCGTTCGACTGCGGGTGGCACACCGAAGAGAAGCATTGCTGGATTCCGAGATCCTCGCAGAAATTTCTAAAATTATTACCCGGAAACTGGGTCCCATTATCCGTGATGAGTATGTACGAAATTCCAAACCAGTAGATGATATGTTTCCAGAAGAATTACTGAGTTTGCTGCTCGGTGATCGTGGCCAAGGGCTCGGCCTCTATCCACTTTGTGAAGTAGTCGATTGCTACTATCAAGAACTTCCTTTGGCTCATCGCTTTCGGAAAGGGGCTTACCAGGTCCATCCCCCACATAGCAAAGGGGGTCGGACTGGACAGGGAGCGGAGGTTTGCTTGTGGCATCCTTCTTACCGAGGAGAATCTTTGACAAGGACCACATTTTTTTACCAGGGCTAGGGCATCTTGCAACATCATGGGCCAATAATACCCGTGGTTTAGAGCCTTCCGGGCGAGTGTTTGTCTCCCCATGTGGCACCTGCCAATTCCTTTATGGAGCTCCTTAAGAGCATACTTGGCCTCGTCAGGGGTTGAGCAGTGGAGATAGAGTCTCCCGTCTGTTGTTGTGTACGAGCATTTGAAAAGGGTTCGTCGATCATGGCGAACCTTTCCGAGCAGACCCTGACCCGCCTTGCCTCGGCTCGGTCTTGGGGTAGCCATCCTTCGATCAGAAACTTTCGGATGGGAGTTTTCCAATTGTCAGGTCGAGCTCCGTTGTCTATACAGAGGGTCTCGGGGAGGTCGATACTTGGCTTCAGGAGCTCCTCGATCAGAGCGGTACGGTCGAGGCCTTCAAAGGACGAGGAGGCCAGCTTCGACAAGGAATCGGCCTGGGCGTTCTGCTCTCTTGGGATCCTCAAGACTGCAGAATCATCAAAGGATGTCAAGAGCCATTGGACCACGGCCAAATACCGGATCATTCGATCATCACGGGCCTCGTATTCTCCGGTGATCGGATTGACCACGAGCTGGGAGTTGTTGATGGCCCTAATTTTCCTGGTGCCTGCCTGGTATGCTAGGGCGAGCCCTGCGATCATAGCTTTGTATTCTGCCTCGTTGTTAGAGGTCGGGAAGTTGAGGCAGAGGGAATATTGGAGAATGAAGTTGTCGGGTCCTCGCAAGATGATGCCTACACCACTCCCCACTTTGCAGGAAGAGCCATCAACGTAAACTTCCCACGTCTGATCAGACTCCCTGCTGTCGGGTTTCTCAGAGATGGTGCACTTTGTGATGAATTCGGCAAGGGCCTGTCCCTTGATTGCCGTCCTTGGTTGTAGCTTATGTCGTATTGACTTAGCTCGATCGACTACTTGACCAGGCGGCCGGAGCTTTCAGGCTTGTAGAGGATGGCCTTTAAGGGCTGGTCCGTGAGGACCTGAATCGAGTGTGCCTGGAAATAGGGGTTGAGCTTCCGCACGACCATAACTAGGGTGTATGCCACCTTTTCCATTTTTGCATATCTGGTCTCGGTTGAGAGCAGGACTTTGCTAACATAGTACAACGGCTTTTGGACTCCGTCTTCTTCTCGAACGAGAACAGCACTGAGTACGCTTTCCGAGGCCGAAAGATAAATCCAGAGAGACTCGCCCAGCTCGGGTTTGCTAAGGAGCGGAGGATTGGCGAGGTACTCTTTCAATTGGGCGAATGCCTCCTACTGCTAAGTGCCCCCGCTCGAAGCCTCCGGTTCCGTGCAGAGCTTTGAAGAACGGGCGGGACTTCTCTCCTTATTTGAAGAGGAAATGGCCGATGACCGCCAGTCTTCTCGTAAGCCGCTAAACTTCCTTGATGATCCTCGGAGGGGCCATGTTGATTATGGCCCGGATCTTTTCGGGGTTCGCCTCGATGCCGCGCTGGCTGACGACAAACTCGAGAAATTTGCCCAAGGAGACGCTGAATGCAGACTTGGCCGGATTGAGCCTCATACTGTGGGTCCAAAGGATGCCAAAGGCCTCTTCCACGTCGGCGACGTGGTCCTGTCCTTGTTGTCTTTTGACGAGCATGTCGTCGGCGTATACTTCCATGTTGCAACCGATCTGGTCCTTAAAGACTCGGTTGACGAGCCTCTGGTAGGTAGCACCGGCGTTCTTCAGCCCGAAGGGCATAACCCGGTAGCAGTAGAGACCTTGGTCGGTGACGAAAGACGTCTTGGCTATATCATGGGGGAACATTCGGATCTGATTGTAGCCCGAGAAGGCATCCATGAAGGACAGGAGTTCGTGACCCGACGTTGCGTCGATCAGAGCATCGATGCTGGGGAGGGAACGGATCTTTAGGGCACGCCTTGTTGAGGTTTGTAAAGTCTATGCAGATCCTCCAGCTCTCGCTTACCTTTCTCACCATCACAACGTTCACCAGCCACTCACGGTAGCTGACCTCTTGGATGAACTGGGTGGACAACAGTTTGTCTACCTCCGCTTTCACAACTTGCTACCTTTTCGGGGCAAACTTACGTCACTTCTGGATGATCGGCTTCGAGCCAGGGACCACGCTTAGCCTGTGCATGATCAGGTCTTCGGAGATCCCGGGCATGTCGGATGGCTTCCAAGCGAAGAGGTTGACGTTGCGGCGAATGCAGTCGGACTTTAGGTCGGGTCGAGGGAGCAGCTCACGTGGAACCACTTTGACTTATCTTCCATCTCGAACGAGACTTTTTCTATTTCGTCCGCAGGTTCAGGCTCTGGTTGGCTCCTCTCGGGTTGCAGTTCGATGGCATCCAGGGGAAACACACTGCCCCCGACAGCCATCATATAGCACGATCGTGCTGCCTCTTGGTTCCCCCGAATGACCCCGACACCTGACTCGGTAGGGAACTTCAATTTCAGGTGGTAAGCCGAGGGAACAGCCTGGAGGGAGCAGAGCCCTGGTCGGCCGAGGATGGCGTTGTAAGCCGCTTTGACATTGACGACCATGAAGTCCATCGACTCGGTCCGTCTGTCGGGGGTCGTACCGGCAGTGAAATCCAAGGTCAAGATCCCCTCTATCGGCACCTGGACACCGGAGAACCCATACAGGGTGTACCCGGCTGGTTTCAGCTTGTCTTGGGGGAGCTTGAGGTTCTCAAATGCTTTCAGGAAGAGGATGTTCACCGAGCTCCTGTTGTCCACGAGTATCCGAAGAACCTCGTAGTTTACCATGACGAGGCTGATGACGAGCGCATCGTAGTGCGGGAGCCGAACCCCCTCCAGGTCTTCTGCCAAGAAGGAGACAGGAAGCTGCTGGACCTGGGGGGAAGGGAGGTCTCAGACGGCTTTTACCTCTCGGACTAACGCCTTGCGGGAAGTACTAGAATCCCCTCCCATAGGCCTCCCATGGACGCAGTGTAGAATGGCTTGGCCTTCGGTCTCTTCGGGCTCCGGGTCCCGCTCGGGACGCTGTTTGGGTGCGCAAGGAGGAGAAGGCCTCCGGTTCCTCGTATCCCTCTGGTCTCGGGCATCTTCCTGGGTGAATTCTCAAAGATACCCTCATTGGATGAGGGCCTCGATTTCGTCCTTCAGGGCCTGATAGTAATCGGTGTCGTGCCCGTTGTCCTGGTGAAAATGGCAGTAGAACTGTGTAGCGCCCCGATTTCTAATACTGGGAAAACCGAGACACGAGCCAAGACATTTTCTTCAATTAGTCACAATACACAGAAAAACAGGAGAATTTAAAACTTTTTATTCAACACTCAATGTATTACAAGTCTGAACATTATAAAACTGCAATACATTACAATAGAGTTACAATATTACCTTTACATTTCCAAATATTACAACCTTCAACATCTTATATCAGAGTACTTCTCAACTAATAGATAATCAATACACATAGTGCAGCGGAACTAAACATAACACTGACTCCTTGCTTTCCTTGACTTGAGTCCTCCTGAATCTCGCCCTTGTACCTCGGCGATCCAGTACCTATGGAAGTGGGGACGTCAGTATTCACTGACGCTTAAAGGCTGATATCAAAGCAGCAAATCTCCCAAACAACATACAAAATATAGCAATGGTGTTGGTGTAGTTTAAGTGTTCGTGAGTGCTATGACTAGACTCTAATGCAATATTTAAATAGAACTAGGATGCTTCCTATTCTAATGTCAACAAGTCTCCGAAGCAACATGCAGCCCATACTACATGCGACCCCATCTCAAGCCGTTTCTCCATAT
Source organism: Hemerocallis citrina (assembly GCA_017893485.1). NCBI lineage: Eukaryota > Viridiplantae > Streptophyta > Magnoliopsida > Asparagales > Asphodelaceae > Hemerocallis > Hemerocallis citrina. The sequence goes on along the minus strand of CM030360.1, from coordinate 153,418,559 downwards.
ATAGGGATTTGAACCCGCGTTATGAACTTCTAATTGTACACAACATGTTCCTGACACCTACACGTGACTGATGAGGTTGCAGACGTGGTCATGTCCCACTGATGCAGTACGCCAGTGGTGTCTATGTTCGCCACTGCTACCCGGCTAACCGGACCTCACTCAAAAAACAGACGATCGTCATTCCAAAATCCAAATCATAAGGTTCGCAAACGCAGGGTAGCGCGAAGCCTACCCTGTGGCACCCTCTGGGGTCTCGCAAGCGCAGGGTAGCGCGAAGCCTACCCTGTGGCACCCTCAGCCACGACACTTCAGGAATTAACAGCGCGAGATACGCAACCCGTGTCCTCAACCTGTGAGACGGCACCGTACGTATCCCTTTGATGGGAAGGTACAACCCACTATCACCACCTAAGGCCTGCCTCAAGGGACAAGTTGGTCGTAAGGCGCCCCCTACAACCAACTCCTCTCTTTTCGGCAAGGGTCTGAGCAAAATGATCTTTATAAGTCACTACCTTAATGATGTCCCTGACTCGACAATCCTAGGGACGATAATATTATAAACATAACATGCTAGGCCTTGAATTAGGCTTCGCAAGACAACTCTACTAGGCTGCTCAACCTAGACTCACTAGAATCCTTCGGGATCCGGTTCCTGGCTCATCGATCCAAGACCTCGGCCGTACGAATATACATGCATGCCGCTACCCTAAACTTGGATTCCGTCTATACTCCGGTCCTCGATCAACCTACCCTGGTTAAGATTCGACGGTACACAAGGAGTGACTCCTCCACAGTTCCTTAGGGTAAGAAAACATATGTCTTGATGGTCGATAGCCCTTAGGGTGGTAATATCATCCTAGACGAGCACAACGAACTGTGTACTAGCTAACAAGCTATACACGAGTAACAACCACATACGAGCCAATAAGCTACGTATGAAACAATAACTACCTACGAGCCAGGCGGGCCTCGTAGGAGATAAAAACGTACATACCAGCCAAATAAGCCGCGTATGAGACCAACAGCTACGCACGGGCCGGTCGAGCCGCGTACGAGACAACAACCTACATACGAGCCAAATAAGCTACGTATGAGACCCACATCTACGTACGGACCAGTCGAGCCACGTATGAGTATAACCATATGCAAATAACCATAAAGGTAATCAATCTTAAAAGAAACCAAACGTGCTTACTAGCAAACTTGATCTTCTATTATTAGAAGCAACAGAAGAATCTACTAATAGTCTATGATCGATATTCTACTAAGGAAGAACCGAAGGCGACATAACAGCCTTTATCAACTAACTATTACTAGTGGTCTTCCCAAATCCCTATTACTTCAACCTATAGCACTTTAAGCATGGCATACAATTGCAAGCATCTATCCACGACAATGTAATTATGGTACATAACATAACCACTCACCACAATACTCCTAAGTACGAATATGATTAAGCATGTGCTTATATCAATCTTAGCATGAAAATCATCATGATCTAGACATGAAGTTCACTACGGTCAAGCATAGGTTATAACTTGAGCGTGAATGCTTACTACTTATCGTAACTAATCACCACAACCCAGCATGGATATATAACTAGTATGAACATACAACATTCCAAGGCGTGGTAGGTATTCTAACATTAATCCTACAATATTCTAAGCATGTATTTAAACTTTAGCATGGTATGCCTCATTCCTAGACATGGTATGCTACTTTAACATTAACATATGGCATGGTGTACATTTTAGTAACATTCTAGTCATGTATACTAGTTAAGTATCAACCTACAACATAGCATGAGTTTCTACAACAATTCTAGCATGGATAGAACATAACATAAAAATCGCTACAACTAACCATGAATGGTTACCTTAAGCTAAGCATGAATATCTACGATATTTTAAGCATGAATATCATTAGCATAGATACCATTAACTTAACATAAACAATAATTAGTATGACACCTATTTACTTAGCATGAATAATGATTAAGCATGATCATCTACTAACATAGCATGAACATATACTTATCTAAGCATGGGCATCATGTAAGCATGAATATTTATTTAATCTAGCATGGTATACAACTTTCCTACCATTAATCTAGCATGGTATACAACTTCCCTACAATTAGACTAATATGGTATACAACTTTTCTACCATTAATCTAGCATGAATCTTATTAAGCATGAATAACTACTAGCATGAATATTTTACTAAGCATGGATAACTACTAGTATGAACATACAACATTCCTAAGTACATATATATATATATATATATATATATATATATATATATATATATATATATATAAACATGGTAAGTAATTTTAGCATTTATCGTACAACATGTATATCATTCCTACACATGATAGGTAATTTTAGAATAAATCCTACAACATTCTAAGCATGAATATCATTCCTAAACATGATAGATAATTTTAGAATGAATCCTACAACATCCTAAGCATGAATATCATCCCTAAACATGATAGGTAATTTTAGAATAAATCCTACAACATCCTAAGCATGAATATCATCCCTAAACATGATAAGGATTTTTAATATAAATCCTACGACATCCTAAGCATGAATATCATCTCTAAACATGATAGGTAATTTTAGAATAAATCCTACAACATCCTAAGCATGAATATCATCCCTAAACATGATAAGGATTTTTAATATAAATCCTACAACATCCTAAGCATGAATATCATCCCTAAACATGATAAGGATTTTTAATATAAATCCTACAACATCCTAAGCATGTTTCTACACTTAGCATGAATAATAGTTAAGCATGATACTTGCTAACTTAGCATGAAGCATGAACATCTACTATCTTTATTGAAACATAACATCTACTACAAATTTACTTGAACATAAACCTCTACCAAAACTTTATTTAACATGAACATCTAATACAAATTTATAAACATCTACTAATGCTACTTATTTAACATGAACATTTACTACACTACTTTACTTGAAACATGAACATCAACTACTACTACTTTATTTTAACCATGAATAGCTACTAACATTTTACATATCATAACCATCTACAACTACTTTATTTTAATCCTTACTACTACTACTTTATTTAAGCATAATACTACTATTTTATTTCAACATACTACTACTACTTTATTTTAATATACTACTACTATTTTATTTAAGCATACTACTATCATTTTATTTTAACATACTACTACTACTTTATTTTAATATGAGCATCTACTAACATTTCTACCAAATCTTCATTAGTGTTTATTATTATTACTAGTGGACATAAAAGAGATCTTTTTAATCCTTTTACAACTAGTAATTAGATTAGTTTCTTTTTCATAAAAACTAACATCTAATTTAGGTTCTTTTTACTTAAGATTATAAAAGAAACATCAATAATAAAAATAAGGTAAGAACCTTCATTTGGTTCAACCAACCATAAGCTTATCTTTTTAGTCCAAGTTCAAAACAAGTCCTACAACCAAAAATGGTTGTATAAAAAGGTTCATATGCTTTATATATAAGTCCATATTCAAGTCCTACAACCCCAAAATGGTTGTATGTACAAGTCTATATGTATATGTCATTTTAGTCCAATAACAAACACAAACAACAACTACCACTATAAAGATTTAATCTTTATGTCATTTGTTTCCATTTCATTTTATGTGATCATTACTTTTAACATTTACAACATACAAAGCAAGAATCACATACAACAATACTATCACAACAACTATCCCAAAAAGAACCAAAGAAAACAAAACAAGGAAGGTAAGAAGAAGAAGAAACATCAAAACAACCATACAAACAAACAATCAAACAAAAGAGAAACTCCCACCTTGTTCTACTTGTAGGAAGGACTAGCTAGCTTAAAACTTCTCCTTCCCCTAGCTCCTAGAACTCTTATGGAACCTACAAGAAAACTCTCTTGTTAGTATGAGGTTCTCTCTTTCTTTTTCTTTCCTTTCTTTCTTTCTTTTTGATCTTTCTAAAATGAGACAAGGTGGAGAAGGAGGGGGTATTTATAGGTGGAGAGAATGGTAGATAGTGCAAAATTGCACTCAACAATATGCACAAAACCCCTTCCCCAATTCAAGGGCCGGCCATGCTCCTAGGGTGGTAGGGATGAGGTGGAGGTATGGTGAGGTATGGTGTTATGTGGTGGAGGTGTTATGTGAGGATTTCTAGAAGGGTTTCCTTAACCTCCTCATGCACACTTAACCTAGGTTAAACACTTATAAACCCTAACAATCTAATAGGTTTTGTCATAACAAAACAAGTGTTGTCCAAAAATACACAACACACAATTTGTATAACGTACTAATCGACATACTATACGTATGTGGGCATATATGTCTGTATACTGAAAATCTTCGCATAATCCGTATAAATAGTTTGAACCTGGCAGGAGATGGTGTGGCAGGTTTGGAAGTTCTTGGTAGAGCTGGTTATGGCCTAGGCTTCAAGCTCGTTTACAGTTTTGGAGTTATTGTGACTATTTTCTGGCGGTAGCTCTATGGCATCGAGTGGGAGAATGGAGCCCCCCTTGTAGTAGTGTAGCATGCTCGTGCCGCCTATTGGCTTTCTATAGCTTGGCCTACGCCAACTGTTGTTAGGAACTACATTTTCATATGAAACGTGGAGGCAACTGCATGGAATGCTGGTAGGCCGGGACATCGATTACCATAAAGTCCAGTGCTTCTGTTTGAATAGCGGGGCTTTCCCTGCTGTTACGTCAAGTGCAATAATTTCTTTGACTTGGACAGGTGCACCAGAGAAGTCATGAAGTGTATAACCTACTGGCTTGAGTTGGTCTTGAGAGAGCTTGAGAGCCTGAAAAGTGGCCATGAAGAGGATGCTTACTGAGCTGTCATTGTCCACCAGGATGCGGCGTACCTCATGATTTAGCATGCAAAGGGTTATGACCAATGCATCGCAATAAGGTGTTTTGACGCCTTCTACATCCTTGTCGGAGAAAGATATCGGGATCCCGATGCATTTGGCAGGCAGAATGTTATCTATGGAGTTGACTTTGCTGACGAAAGTTTTGCGGGAGGAGTTGGAATCTCCTCCCTTCAGGTCTCTCTGAATGGAGTGGAGGACAGTCATGTGTTCAGAGTCTTGTGACTCGCATGGCCTCTGCTGATGCTTATCAGCCCCCCGGGATGGAGAATTTTCGGCGTGGTTGTCTTTCTGAACGAAGTTGGAGAGATAGCCCCTGCGAATCAGGGCTTCCGATTCATCTTTAAGGGTTCGACATCGTAAGTAGTGTGTCCTTGATCACTGTGAAATGTGTACCACTTATTTTTGTCTCTTCTTTCGCTAGACGTTGACATTATGGGGAGAAGGTGGATTATTCCGTCCTTCTCCACTTCCATGAGGGTAGCTGATACGCTTGCATTGAGAGGAGTGAATTTGTCGAAGCGTGACGCTAGAGTTGGACGGCATGAACTTGCACTGTTTTTCTAAAACTTCCTGAGTTCTTCCTCGCTTGTGTTCTTCCGTTTGTTTCCAGAAGATGAATCGTTCTTGCATTGAGGATGTAGAGTTTCCTTGACCCTGATATACTTGTCACTCCTTTTCAGGAGCGCAGTGAAACTTTTGGGTGGCTTTTTGGCGAGGAAGGCTTTCAGGTCTTTGTTAGTGATGTTGTGGCGAAAAGTTGTAGTTGCGACTGAAGTGTTCAAGGTAGAAATTAGCCTTGCTTCAGTTGTAAAATGCTTGACGAAGTCTTGCAGCAAAAGAAGCTGCAGTTGCGACTGAAGTGTTCAAGACGTAAATTTACCTTGCTTCAGTTGTAAAATGCTTGACGAAGTCTTGCGACGAAAGAGCTGCAGTTGCGACAGAAGTGTTCAAGGCATAAATTGTCCTTGCTTTAGTTGTAAAATGCTTGACGAAGTCTTGCGGCAAAAGAGCTGCAGTCGTGACTGAAGTGTTCAAGGCGTAAACTGATCTTGCTTCAGTTGTAAAATACTTGACGAAGTCCTTTAGCAGTTCTCCATCTTTTGCTTCAGTTTTAGCGGAGAAACGCTGGTTTTTTCAGCTTTCTGGCTAGTAACGAAGTGTGCAATGACAAGTTCCTCGGGCTGATCGAAAGAAAATATGGATTCGGGTTTCTGACGTGAATACCATTCTCTAGTTGATCATTTCAGTGTTGCGGAAAATGTCCGACACATGAGTGCATCGGTGGCGTTATAGAACATCATAAGTGTTTTAAAGCTCTCGATGTGGTCTGTCGGGTCTGATTCCCCGTTGCAGGATTCGAATTGAGGAGCTTTGAGGTTTCTTGGAACAGGTACATCGAGGATGGTTTTGCTGAAGGTACGTTGATTAGGGCAATAGGCCATGTTGGACCAGTTTCTCTCATTCTTCATCTGTTCTAGGCGATCTTCTACTTCTTGGATACGGCGAAGGACTTGGTCATCCTTCTTTTGGGATCCAATTGAAGCGTTGTGGACTGAGATGCTATCGTACCGTGGATGTTGTTCAGGACGGCTTTGTCAGGAGCCCCCCGGTGTGTCTCCGTTGGAAGGAGCGTGATTAGGCTGTCGGGGTGACTGTTGAGGAGGAATCTGATCTTCCATAGGAGGAGCTGGTTGACGAAGAGTGGTAATGTGACGGCTGGAGGCCACCCCTTTACCTCTTAGTCTTTGTGGCATGGTGATAGGTCTTTCTTGTAAAACTTCCTATAGACGGTGCCAATCTGTTGCTACTTTTTTCGGTGTGGGAGCAAACAGATAGTGAGTTAATAATGGATGGAAACTACTAAAAGTCAAACTTGTGCCTTGGCCGTTAAAATAGGTTAGAGCTCCCGTGATTGAATCTGGATCGTTGATTGACCTCCTGTGATCTGAAATTGACAGTTGTTGATGCAGCCAATGGACCTACAAAATGTTTGAAACACCGGGGGGTGGCCCCCAGTGACAGACCCTCTGACGCTCAAGTCAGAACCAAAGAGAGAGAGAGAGAGAGAGAGAGAGAGAGAGAGTAAAAAACTGGTGAATTGTTGTTACGTGGAGACTGAAGAGGGGGAGGAGTATTTATAGGCCTGAGAGACATTCTAGAAGCCGGATCGTGAACGTCGGATCTTTCATGTCTCCCCTCCTAAAGAGATAAGATATCTCTGGGAGAGGATAAGAGATGAGACTCCTAGACATCATGGGCTGGGTGCCTCTCTTAGTGGGCCTAGCCTGTCACTTTTTATGGGCTTAAGAGAAGCCCATGTCTTGGAGTGGGCCCAGACCTGTAAAATAGGCCTGTGATGGCTAATCTGCCTGTAGACGCTTTGAGATCCGTGCAGGGATCGTAAGGCTTGATCTGATGCAATTTTTACCATCATCACTTGTTTTGTGAGAATGAGAACAACAGATATCAACCATACATCCATAAAACTTATCATATATATGTAGTAAGTTAAACCATCATCATATTAACAATCAAAATAAATAAATCATGCCTTAAATTTCAGTCCAATCCTTTTCTTAATCAAACATGGTAGAAAGATCAGATTTTTATTTAAATATTAAGAAAGCATTTTCTTAATTAATGCATGGACAAACAAATCTCAAATGCTTTGATTTCTCACCCGCAGACTAATTTACGGTTTGAATTTTTCAATTTGTATTCCTAAAAAAGTGCACACTTGGTTATCACCGAAGGAGTTCTCACATGGTCATAAAATTTATCCAAATTTAAATATGAAATTTCACACTGTCTTTTAGTAGTACGATAGCAGTCCACAAAGTATAGTACAATAAGCAACGAATGCATGTCAATGCATGTCAAATGAGTGACGCTCTAGGAAATTTCTAGGAAATTTCTTAGCTCTTGTTTCTCTCCCTCTTCCACTCTCTTCTATATATATGGAGAGAGAAAGAGAGATTGTTAACACATCCTGATAAATTTTATGACATGTCCGGGATGGCCCATAATATTTTGGGCTTATATGTTATAAACAGCTTTCTTTGTCTCTCGAGTGAAACAAATTATACAAGTTTGTACTTTTAGAAATGTCTCTGTTTTGTCGTAATGTTAGCGAGGAAGAATTTTTCGTTAAGAGTCCATTTATCACATACTAGTATCATATACGTGCGATGCACGTGGAAGGAGAATGAAAAAGACAAAAAATAAAAAAACTACCAACACGTGCGCTGCACGTGTTGACACACATACACAAAAAAATAAAAAATTGTTTATTTGTTTACCAACCCCATCTCTCCTATTATAATAGTTATAGAATTTGTTATCGGTGTAGAACTTTGTCATGGAAGAATGTAGAAAATAACTAAGGATAAATTAAGAGATTGAAGATATAAGAGAGGAGTGAATTTGAGAGAGCATGAGATATGTTTAAACACACCTAACGTACAATTAGTACCCTTATTTATTAAAGATGTACTCTTAGGAGTGACAGTGGCATGTAATATTAGAGTTAATTATCTCTATGACCTAGTTTTTAAAAATATTTGTCAAAATGATTATTATGCTCTCATCTCAGGATTATTATGCTCTTCAAGAGAGCTTCTTCCAAGAGTGGAACAACTAGTAGCACTATAGTACATGCAATCACAACCTAGCTCGTTTCCTTATACTAGGTGTACACCTTAATTATGGAAGGTTGCAAATGAATCTTTTTGCGAGATCCTTCAAGCAGAACCTTACAAAACTCTTCGTAAGGGAGAGAGAGATTAGTTACTCATACCTTATATTGAACAAGAGCTAATTAAAAGATAATTTTTATTAATTCAAAACTTCTTAAGACCAAATTCACTAAACTCTTCTTACAAGATTATATGAAATTTTTCTCCTCATAGATAATCTACCCTCTCCCTTATAAGTTCCCTTTTATAGACGAATGGATGACTTTACATTATTGAGTTCTTACATCATTTATTACATCAGTTTCAATTATTGCTAAAGTTGTGTCATGGTTTACATCATTGAGATAAGTTCATCACTACTTACATCATTGTACACTACTCTTGAAAAAGAGATTCCTCCTGGCCGATATCTTCACATGCTCCACATTTATGCTGGTGCTATGTCTTCATCAGACTATAGTAGTATCCAGCTGTTTGTTTTGTCATTGTCATTGCTCATGTAGATAGTATTTGGTACCAGTTGTCAAACAACTCATGCTTATCCTTGTTGTTCTTTTATATTTGTTATGTTGGTACATTATTATTTTCTCTGGCCTGTCGTAGATCCATATGTTGTTGTCTCTTATCTTCATGTCTTTTATTTTATAGTACATATTTCTGAATCCTATTGCTCTTCTTTCGGGGATTAGCTTATCAAATTCTTCAACTTTGTATGACACATTGTTAGATGCTCCATATATTACTTGGGTAGTCATCCCTATTTTTATAACATATTCTGCTGGAAGTTCTTCATTTTCTTCAAGATACTAAAGGATTACTGAATACATTCTAATATATATTTTTGAGGCCTTTGTAAGACCTGAAATAACTCTTGGTTACCTTATATATTTCTCTTGGCAATTGGATAAGTTCTTCACATTCCCTGGATAGATATATACAATGAATAAGTCATCTTTCCAATAATGCTCTCGTTGTTCTTGGATTGGCTCCTGGTAGGATGATGACTTTGTTCATATGTTCCTGTGATATAGTTTTGATGAACTGGTTCACCTTGGTTACTTGACATAATTTCTCAATATATTATAAAAATAATATTTTCTTTGATACTTTGGTAGGAGATTTCTCAGTGAGTATATTTCCGTGTATGTAATTTTATTTGAGGATGTATTTGCTTCTTCTTTAAGGGAATGGGTAGGTTCACCCATTTCGCTCATTTTTTCACTAACATTGTCCACCATATTTTCTGCGGTTGCATGCTGATTTATGTGCTGGTAGAACTGACTTTGGAGTCATCTTATTTATAATTGTAATTGATTAAATGCTCCCTTTATTTGCTCCACAGTTTCCTTGAGGAAAACTATATCATGTTCTATTTGCTAGACTCTATTTTTCATCATGCAAAAACAAAATTGTCAGTTTCTTGATAGAAAATCCGCTAGTTCCATCTGCCATCTTATTAATTTCTTATTTGCAATAGTTGGATCTATTATTTTGTTATTCTATGATTTTACTTGGGCATTATCCATTCTTACTGTGAATTTTGTAGAGGTAATTTTAGTTTATTTAATTATGAAGTTTGTTGTTTCAATATTTTCAGTTTTTCTTCATCATCTGTGGTCCATTCCTATTTCTTGAACTTTTTAAGTTTTTGTTGTAACCACTTTTTTTTGCTGATAAATTTGGTGTATATCATCTTGTTTGATTTAGTAGTCTAATTATGACTTGTACTTCTCTTTTTTCTTTTAAAACTTTGGAAATGTCTTTATTTTTTTTGCGATATGTGGCTGTAGTTCTATTCCTTCATGCGATAATTTTATTCCTAAGAATTCTTTTTTTGTTTTGAATAGTTCCATTTTCTTTTTTGATAATATAATATGCATTTTTTAATATTTGTATGAATTTTACTAAATGTTCTTTATGTTGTTCTTCGTTTTCGAATCCTATCAGAATATCATCTACATATACCAGTATAAAATTTTTGTATTTTTCAAATATCTTATCAATATATTCTTGAAAGACTCCTGGACTATTTTTTATGTCCAAAAGGTAGTACGTTCCATTCATAGAAGTCTTGTGGTGTACTAAATGTTGTTAATTATTTTGATTCTTTCGTTAGCTTTACATAGTAAAATCTTGAGTTGTAATTAAATTTTGAATAAATTTTTCTTTTTCTTATTGTGTTTAGTAGTATCTGCATATTTGGTAGTGGAAATCCAAATCTTTTAGTATTTTTATTTAATTCCTTATAATTTACTACCATTTGTTATTTATCACTTTTTTCTTCTAAATATTTTCTTACTATGAATGCTGGTGATGAATGTAGACTTTATGATTTTCTTATATAATTATTTTCCATTAGTTTTTTTATATGTATTTTGAATTCTTCTAAATCTGTTGGAGCATGTCTTATAGGTTTAATTATTATTAGTTTGTTCTTATCTATTAACTCTATATGTGCTTTGGGTTTACGTAAGTGCCATTTTGGTGAAGGGCCTCCTCCACACAAATCTTCTAATTATTTTTTTAAATTTTTTGTGTGATTGTTTATTGGACTTGCTGTATGTTTTATTGTCACGCCCCGCTTCCCAGAATACAGGAACACAGACATGTAACTGAGGCCCAGCGAATGATGCAGATACATCATTCATAAGCTGTAAATTTAACTCAACAACAAGATAACAATTTCAACCACGAAAGCATATAAAATCACAACAGGATAACAAAGTACATGACATATTACATGAACATAACCAACAACTGGAAAGAAACATAGTTACGGGTCAAACACGCCCGGATTACAACAAAGATTACATGAATAAAATAAGAATTAAAATAACATGAAATTAAACAAGACTAGAATCTCTGTTCAGCAACACCTTCAGGTAGCTCTCCATCTGGGCTTGCAAGTATATTATTACAAGGGAAAAGACAAAGAGGTACCCGTTAATGCAAGTCACGGGCAGCAAGTGGACAAGCTAACGGGACAATAATAGAATGAAACTAAAAGCAGGAAAGAACAAGGAATCAAGAATCATATGATAGAGCAAATACGACATGCAACAGAATCAAGAACAAGATCTCATGGAACAAATGACATGCATGTAAACAATTAAATAATCCATAGGAACATGTAACATGTGAACGAGTAAGCAAGTAAACGTGTCAACATGAACGTGTAACATGTAAATAAGTAAACCAGTCATCATAACATGTAACATGTAAATGGATCATGCAAGTATACGTGTAAATATCATGTCTTTTATTAACCTAACTAGGTAGCACTTCATGCGTTCCATACCACATGGTTGCTACTCGCAATCAAGTGAACGTTTAGACTAGTGGTGGATTCTATAGGTCACGTACTCGGGAATCATGTCATGTCAAGTCAAGTCAAGTCGAGTCAAGTATATCTTGTATCAAGATACGTGCAATGTGGAACATGTAGTTAGTGTGTCTTGTAACGTGCACATGTAAACCTGTAATTTAGCAAACTTGTAACTTGTAACTTACAAATTTTCAGCGAGGAACCACGAGCCCCCGACTGAGTACGCTCTTCTATATTGTCCACTACTAAATCTTTTTCCTTTATACCTCGGCTTGTTATCTTTTTAATTACAATTAAACATGAACAATAACTACATGCAATAACATGGACGGGTAACATGGCAAGGGTAACATGACAAGATCAAGTAGTCAAGACTTATACGAGGCAGGAAACATATTTCAGGGCTTATAAAACATGTGGATGCGACTAATAGCATGCATAACACTTAATCAAGAAGAAAAAGATATTATAACAACATGCAACTTAATAACAAGCAATTTATGCACAACATCATGTATAATTATAGGAGTATATATGTGTGTATTAATTTTTGTGTTCGTGTCATGCATACGAGAACAAAATATTCACGATCACATGTGAATACAGATCGACGGATTAGGTATGGAAACGGTTATCAATTTGACTTATGAATGTGAATTGGAGTAAAAAATAATATACTTGCGGTATTTTTAGGGCTTGTAATAGAACAAATAAAATTGTACAAGAGACACTTGCCTGGTAATTGACGATGATTAAATTGAAATAGAATAACGGGATCAGTATCCTGGGCAGTAGAACAAGTGCGAGATATTTATGGCAGCCACGCCAAATCAGCAACATTAACTTCACGAAGCAACTCCACTTCAACAACTCCAAGACAATGAACAGCAGCATACTCCAAACTCCTATTCAGGATCGGATCTCCCCACAACACCAAACACCCATACAAGGCCAATAGCAATCCAACACCAATATAATCAAATCAACAGTAACAATCCAAACAGCACAATACCAACTGTCTCCTTCTCCACCTTTTTTCAACAGAGAGAGGGAGAGAGAGAGAGAGCGCACGCGCGGTGAGGGAGGTCGACTGGGCAGCGACTTCGGGGAACGGCGATAGGGAAGGATTTGATGACAGGGAGATGGGTTGTCGAGCGGAGACGGCGCTCCGACTTCGGTAGTGGGGGGTTCGCGACTGGAGGAGGTCGAGGCAAAGTGGTGTGAAGCGGCAGTGGCGGCTTGGCGTCGTTCTGGCTGGGCGGAGAACTCAGGCGACGGCGGAAGGTGCTGAGTGGCGGCGCTGGTTGTCGAGACTGGGTGGATGAACGGGGAAGACGACGGAGAGCAACGACGGAGGTGTGCGACTGAGGAAATGGAGCTTGAAGACGATGCGGGCTTCGGCAGATGTAGGTTGGAGACGGCGGAGAGGAGTTGAGTAGACAGTACTGTCGATGAGGGAGCTCGAGGTTGGCAATGGCGGGCTTGAGCGGCGTCGACGAGGGTGGAAGACGATGATGCTTTCGGAGAACTTGTGGCACAGGCGGCACTCGAAGGGAAGAGAGAGGAGAGGGGAGCGTCGGGTGTGGTTGAGGCTGTCGATGGAGAAGGCGAGCGATTGGCGGTTGACGAGGCTGAGCAGCGCTTCGGGATGAGCTCGGAGATGACGGCGACTTCGGGAGAAGAAGAGGCTGACGGTGACTGTGGAGCTCTTCGATGATGGAGCTCCGAACAGGGTAGGCTTCGGCGGAGGGAATGACTGGATGGGGAAGAGGCTGAGTCGAGCGGGAGAAGAAGGAGGAAGGAGATGGGTTGTTTTGTTCGCTTTGGGTTTGTTTTGTTTGGTTGGTTTCTCTGTTTTGATTGAGAAACATAGAGGAAGAGATTGGGAGAGAGAATGAAACGGGAGAGGAGATTTTATAATAGTATAATAGGGAAAAGATAATGGGGGAGAGAAGGAGGGGAACGTGGTGAGTGAGTGGGGTAGTTACGAGGAGTGTGGGAGAGTGTGCAGGCAAAGTGGGGGGAAAGTTGGAGTACGGGACATAAAAGTGGGAAATAAGGGAAATAATTTTATAGGGATAGGTGTAGGATAAAACTGTACAATTATATGGGTTCTGGTTTATTGGATTTGGGTTGGGCTTAAAAAGTGGGCTCAAAGTATTTAATTAATATAATTTGGTTGTTGGGCTAGATTTTGGGCTCAAATTAATTTAATTAAAATCAAATACAAATTTGGGCTTAGAATAACAATTGGGTTTCAAAATAATACATAATAAAATTAAAATACAACTTGGGCTTAAAATAATTAGTTTAAACAATTGGGCTCATACACTTTAAATAATAAAATTAATTAAGGAAAAATAGTTATAAAATACTGAAAATTTAAATATGGAAAATAAAATATTTTGAAAATGCGTATTAATGAAAACAGGGGTTACATTTATTTAGTAAATACTGATATTCACCACGTTGGGTTGAAGAAACTATAATAGGTTGTATGTTTATCCTCCAATAAGGTTGTGTTATTCTAATTGCTATTGCTTGGTGTTTACAAGGTATTGTAAAAATAACTGTTTTGTGCAATAGAGTCATAAGATAGTATTGTTGTAAAAAGTCATTTCCTAATAATACATCATTATTTATATAATCAAATTGGTATATTATGGGTATTTTGAGGATGTAATTTCTTACTTGTATCATAAAATTTTGTTGGTACTTGTCAAGTATAACAAGTTTGTCCTATTAAACAAGTTATTGCTTGTTTATTATTTCTATCTTGTTTCCATTTTGGTAGTATATTTTTATGGCATAAGCTAGTGCTTGCTTCAATGTCTATTAGACTATGATAGTTTCTTATTTTTTATCCTTCATATTCAAATTCTGTTAGTATGTATAATGTGTTTTTTTTGCTCTTAATGAATTCATTTAGACAATATTCTATATATTACTATACTTTCATTATTCACTGTTATTGTTATTTTCTTCTTCTTCTTCTTGTATTGAGTATGGTTGTACTGATGTAAGGAAGTTAGTTCTTAATAACATTTCATTAACATTATGGTCTTGGTCTACATATAGATATAATAATATTTCATTTCTATTGGTGGTAATATTATTTTATGGATGATTGGATGCCTATTGTTATAGTAGTCTAAATAGTAGTAGGGATTTTCTAATGGTATCAATTATGTTGTTTATATACTTGTTTGTTTTATAAGTGAATTAGTAGCTCCTGTATCTACAAAGGTTATTTGTTCATTCCATTTACCACTGTCATAATATTCTTTTCTATCTTTAATTTATTATTATTTTGGTTATCTATTGTATTTATTATTGGTATTAGTTCCAATGTCTGTTGTTTGTTTCTAATTGATAGTGATATTTTTCCAAACATTATTTATGGTGCTTTTCATTTTGCAATATCCTTTGCTTTGTTAAAATTAAATTCTATATAATTTGGTATGGTCATTTCAGGATTTTGTCTAGCTGGTTTGTATTTTATAATTTCTCAAAATAGTTGCTCTATTTAAAAGTTATCAATATTTCTGTTTTTTACTTCATGCTTATTTGTAAAAGCATAAATATTTCTTATTTTTATACTCATAACCTTACTCTTCTCTATCATTTCTATTCTGATAATCTACGATATATGACTAAACTTTTGTCCTTATTTTCTTCTGCTTTACTTATAGGGAAATTAGGGTTTATTGTAAATTTTATTTTTTAGTACATTAGGTTTTCTTGTACTATTCCTATTAAGGCATCTGGTGTCCTTGATATTATTCCATCATCCATTAGTTAATTTTTAAGGGTGTATTTATTCCTTTCTTGATTTAAGCTTTTATTATTATTTGTACTGCTCCAAGATGTATGTGTCTTAATGTCTTTCTGGTTTTCTCACTTATTTTTTTAATTTCCTATCTTATTATTCTTTCTATTATTAATGAAATTATAGTTTTTTCTTGAGCTTGTTCTATATCTATAAGTTGTTCATTATTTCTAGTTATTATTATGGTATTTCTTTTTCTTTCAAATATTTGAAGTTTAAATATCTCTTATGGGTTTATGTCTAGTTTCGTTGATTTGATTTTATCATATTTTTGTATATCAAAACTCATTTATCTTACTTCTTCATTATTTTCTTCTTTTTCTAATTGTTTTCCTATTTCTGTTATTTCTGTTATCATATTTATTTTGTATTCTTCTATTTCATATTCACTGCTTCCACTTTCTTCTTCCATTACCATTATTACCTCATCTTCACTTATTTTTGATCAATCTTCTTCATATTCTATAGGTTCATAGTTTATGTTATATATTTCTTCAATTTCTTCTACATCTTTTACATTTTCTTTCTTCATTCTTTTAGGACAGTTTGGTGATATTGTAATATCCCGGTCAGATATTATATTTGTATTATTATTATTTTTAAAATTAAAATATTTCTTATAGAAATTACTCGGTTTTACTAATAAAAACTTATTTGCATATATATATATATATATACAAGTAAGTATATATATGTATTGTATCGGTTTTGTGCACCTGTACAAAATCCTGTAAAATGTGTTTTTGAGAAAATATCTGTAAAATCTTGGGCTGATATTAAAAATTATTATTTAATTATTATTTTTCAGAATTGAAATATTTTTGATGGATATTACACGGGTCTGTTAATAAACATTATCTGTATATATATACCAGTCTGTATACATCTGTATTGTAAAAAATTGGTACTGAAATCTTCCGACCTGGTAATAAAATTATTTTTATTTTTATTTCTGAATTAAAATATTTTTTATAAACATTAATCGTTTTAACTAATAAAAATTATCTGTATAGACAGATATATGTACGTATATGTACTGTATCGATTTCGTACGTTTGTACGAATCATGTAGTATGTGATTTTGGGAACATACCTTTTATTTATCCATCATGATCAAATAGAGGGTTAGAATTGGATTAGGATGTTGATTGTAATATAAAATTGCAATTTGAACACCAAATTGATGAGCCATGAGAATGAGAACAAGTGGTCTCTTCTCAACCACAAGCTCACTCTGACGCTCCTATACCCCCCCCCCCCCCCCCCCCCCCCCCCCCAACCCTTGCCAGGCCATTCAAAGGGCAAGAAAACCCTTTCATTTTTCCTCAATCTCCTTCTCATTCTCTCTTTCTTACTTGTTTTATTTTTCAGAAAAAAATTTAAAAAAATATAAAAGAAAGAGAGATCAAATCAAAAGAAAAAGAAAGTGGGTTTCATTTCTTGATTTTTTCTTGAGAGGAGGAGCAAGAACAAGGAGGAGAAGAGTAAAGCTAGTTCTTCCTACAAGCGTTGGGTGGGGGTTCTCAACTTGTCTTTTGTTGTTATTATTGTTATTATTGTTGACTAAATGAAGAAAAAGGACTAACTTCATATGCACAATCATGTTTATGGACTAGAATAAAAGGCATATAAAGATTGAAGTGGTAGAACTCAAATAGAGCACTAAAGAATCGATCTTAAACTAGTATGTAGTTAGAATTAATTACTTGTGTTAAAGTTGAAATTTTGAATCCAAATTAATTTGAGAGCTTCTTGTATGTGTTACTACCATGCTCTAATTTTTATATATTTTTTGGGGTTAAGGTGAAACAAATCGTTTCCCCAAAACAGCGAGCATAAAAAAAAAGAAACTGCTATTTTGGTTGATTCGACTTGTATTCAAGGGGCTGGATATTGAGTTCCTTACGAAATATGAAAAAGTGTTCAACTGGAAAGTTGTAGTAGACGTTCTCCCCTTTCCAAAATTTCCAATTTTTCTAGATTCTGATAAGTATAGCAAAAGTTGTAAGCTTTACAAGTTTCAGCTTTTGCTGTGCTTTTTGTTGTTTTTGAATTGTGTTCAAAGGATTGGATTTTGAGTTCCTCATGGAATCTGAAAAAGTGTTCAACAAGAAAGTTGTAGTAGATGTTCTCCCCTTTCCAAAATGACCAATTTTTCTAGATTCCGGTAATTATAGAAAAAGTTATAAGCTTTACAAGTTTCAGCTTTTGATGTGCTTTTTGTTGTTTTTGAATTGTGTTCAAAGGACTGGATTTTGAGTTCCTTACGGAATCTGAAAAAGTGTTCAACTAGAAAGTTGTAGTAGATGTTCTCCCCTTTACAAAATAGCCAATTTTGCTTGATTCCGATAAGTATAGCAAAAGTAATAAGCATTACAAGTTTCAACTTTTGCTGTACTTTTTGTTGTTTTCGAATTGTGTTCAAAGGACTGGATTTTGAGTTCCTTACGGAGTATGAAAAAGTGTTCAACTAGAAAGTTGTAGTAGATGTTCTCCCCTTTCCAAAATGGCCAATTTTGCTATATTCCCATATGTATAGCGAAAGTTATAAGATTTATAAGTTTCAGCTTTTGCAGTGCTTTTTGTTGTTTTTGAATTGTGTTCAAAGGACTGGATTTTGAGTTCCTTACGAAATCTGAAAAAGTGTTCAACTAGAAAGTTGTAGTAGATGTTCTGAGCTTTCCAAAAAGTCCAATTTTGTTAGATTCCGATAAGTATAGTAAAAGTTACGAGCTTTACAAGTTTCAGCTTTTGTTGTCCTTTTTGTTGTTCTTGAATTGTGATCGAAGAGCAGGGATTTGAATTCCATTAGAAATCTGAGAAAGTTGCTAACTAGAAAGCTGTAGTAGAGTTTCTCACCTTTCCAAAATGTCCTATTTAGTTAGATTCCGATAAGCGGGGTAGGAGTTATGACTTTTAAAAGTCACAACAGTTGGCCTTAATTGGCTGAAGCTCGCTGTTTAGATTGTCCGAAGTTTTTATACCTTTTATTGACTGAATCTGAGAAGGTCACAACTAGAGAGTTGTAGTAGAGGTTCTCACCTTTCTAAAATTTCCTATTTGTTTAGATTCCGATAAGCGGAGTAGGAGTTATGACTTTTACAAGTCACAGCAGTTGGCCTTAATTGGCTAAAGCTCGATATTTAGATTGTTCATTGTTTTTATACCTTTTATTGACTGAATCTGAGAAGGTCATCTCCCAGAGAGTTGTAGTAGAGGTTCTCATCTTTCTAAAATGTCCTATTTAGTTAGATTTCGATAAGCAGAGTAGGAGTTTTGACTTTTACAAGTCATAACAGCTGGTCTTACTTGGCTGAAGCTCGCTATTTAGATTGTTCGAAGTTTTTCAACCTTTTATTGACTAAATCGGAGAAGGTCACCAACTAGAGAGTTGTAGTAGAGGTTCTCACCTTTTCAAAATGTTCTATTGGTTAGATTCCGATAAGCGGAGTAGGAGTTATGACTTTTACAAGTCACAACAGCTGGCCTTAATTGGCTGAAGCTCACTGTTTAGATTGTTTGATGTTTTTAGACCTTTTATTGACTGAATATGAAAAGGTCATCAACTAGAGAGTTGTATTAGGATTTCTCAACTTTCCAAAATATCTTATTTGGTTAGATTCCGATAAGCGGAGTAGGAGTTATGACTTTTACAAGTCACAGCAGCTGGCCTTAATTAGCTGAAGCTCGCTGTTTAGATTGTTCGAAGTTTTTCTATCTTTTATTGACTGAATCATAGAAGGTCATCAACTAGAGATTTGTAGTAAAGGTTCTCACCTTTCTAAAGTTTCCTATTTGGTTAGATTCCGATAAGTGGGGTAGGAATTATGACTTTTACAAGTCACAGCAGCTGGCCTTAATTGGCTGAAGCTCGCTGTTTAGATTGTTCGAAGTTTTTCTACCTTTTATTGACTGAATTTGAGAAGGTCATCAACTAGAGAGTTGTAGTAGAGTTTCTCACCTTCCCAAAATGTCCTATTTGGTTAGATTCTGATAAGCGGAGTAAGAGTTATGACTTTTACAAAGTCACAGCAGCTGGCCTTTTTTGGCTGAAGCTCAAAGTTTAGGTTATTCGAGGTTTTTTCACTTCTTATTGACTGAAACTGAGAAGGTTTTCAACTAGAGAGTTGTAGTAGATATTCTCACCTTTCCAAAAATTCTAATTTTGTTGAATTTTGATAAGAGTAGCATGTTTAATTGCTTCTAGGTTGTTAGAAGGCTTTTTATGTTGCTTTTGTGTATAAAATATCAAGTTTTGTTAGTAAGCTTATACACGAAATTCTAGTTCATGTTAACTATAGTTGTCGTGAATTGTTAGTAGTTTGAATCATGCAGTTGATTATGAGTAATAAGTATCCCTTGTGCTTATAAGTCATGTAATAAGTATTGGTCTGTCTCATACATAGCCCACCTGGCTCGTACGTAGTTGTTTGTTCATACGTAGCTCATTGGGCTCGTATGTAGTAATTATCTTGAATAGATAGGTGATGAGTGGATCTGAGGAGATCTTGTGAAGTCTGGGTTGAGACTTGGTAGATTGTGTCAACAATTGTTACACTATCTTGAAGAGGGAAACATGCGGTACTTTTTCATGATAAGTTGGAAGCACAGTGGCATGTCTCGCTTGTTTGAATCTTTGGGTGCCGTCTCAAGGCACGTTGAGAGTACGACTCTAGGTTAAGAGTACCTTGTAGCTCATACGGCCACATTTGATTGGTTAGGATTAGTGACATCGTTAGGGTAGTAACTGTTACTTAACCATTTTTATCTATGAATTGCCAAGGGATGAGAGTTGGTGTTAGGGGTGATACCTTATAATCCGACTTTTCCTATAGGTCGACACTAGGTGGTGTTATTGGGATGTATCTCCCTGTCAAAGGGATACGGACGGTGCTTTTTCATGATTAGTTGGAAGCACGGGATTCGTATCTCGGCTGTTAATTCCTAAAGTGCAATGATAAGAACGGGAGCATTTTCTAAGAAAATAGACCTTACGACAAGTTATATGCCTTCTCATGATGAGTTAAGGGCACGGCTCAAGGTTGGCTAGTATATTATGGTTCATGTTGGCTTTTGAGTGAGGTCCGGTTCACTAGGTAAATAGTGGCAAACATAGACTCCACTATTGTACCGCAATAGCGGAACTAGACCGTATCTGCAATCTCATCAGTCATGTAATATTGTGTCAGGAACAGGATGAGTATAAGAGTAGAATTCATGACGCAGGTTCAAATCTCTATATATGAAGAAACGACTTGTTATAGGCGTATGTAGTATGGGCTGCATACTGTTCTGGAGACTTGCTTATATTAGAATAAGTGCATTATTGCATTGGTTAATCTTGCATTAGAGTCTAAGTTATAGCATACACTAACACATCAATTATATATACACGCTTCTCTTTTCATCAATCTGTTTGTTTAAAGTTGAGAATCGCTGCTAGTCATCAGCCTTAAAGCGTCAATATATGTACTGACGTCCCCACTTCAATAGGTACTGGATTGCAAAATTACAGGTACAGGATTCAGGAGGACTCAAGGCAAGAGAAGCAAAGTGTTGATTTTGTTTCAATTGTAATATATATTGGTTACCATTGTTTCAATTGTAAATTTATTAATTGTTGAGAAGCATCCAAGTGAAGTACCAAGTGTTAAATATTATTCATTGTACTCTGATGTAATTTTTATTGAAAGTTTGTAACACTTTGGCTTGTATGGCATTGTTGTAATACTGATGTAATGTATTGCAGTTTTATAACATTCAGAATTGTAATACATTTGTGTTGAATAAAAAGTTTTAAATTTTCCTGTTTTTCTGTGTATTGTGGCTAATTGAAGGAAAAGATTCTGGCTTATGTCACGGTTTTTCAGTGCATGGAAATCCGGGCATTACAGATATATGTCCTACTTCTCTACATATATAACAGTTACATTTCTTTGGAATTTTTTGATATTGTTTGTTTTTATTTATTCTTCTGAAGTATTTTTTATAGGATTTTTTGTACATCTTAAAAGTTTTTTAGTATTTTGGTTTATGTCTTTGTATTTTGGTTTTACGTATTTTTATATGATTGTAGCTATTATTACATCCCCAATTATTTGGTTTTGCTTCTTCACAAAAAATTCTTTGTTTATATGTTCTATAGTATTTTGTAGTTGATCTACTTCTTGACACACTTTATCCCTATAATCTCTTACAAATTGTGTTCTATATCCTAAAGATTTTGTTTCTGGTTTTACTTGCTTATTTATATATGCACTATATATGTTTATACTCCATGGATCTGATAGTTTTACGAAAAATGAGTCCAACATTGGACTCTTTTTTTTTTGTATAATAAATATCTTAGAAATATTCTCTGAATTCACAAGCATAGTTATCAAAATAACACATATCGCATATTTCTAAATTTTTTTAGTTTCCATCTGCTTGGTTCATTTTGTATATATTTTGCTTTTCTATTTTTTCATACATACTGAATTCTGTTCTTATTGCTATCTCATAATTTGTAATTATTTCTTTCAGTCCTAAGGTTCTTTGTGCTTAATTTTCTTCAGTTCCTTTGTCATCAATTGGCCTTAATTTTTTGATATTATTTCTTTCTTTTTCTGTTAGTGCATTCCAAAATTTTGCTATTACTCCTATAAAGGTTGCTTCTATAAATTTCTCGAATGTACTTCCTAAGAGGTTTAACCTAAATCCTACAATTAAGGATGCTTTTACCCATTCTTCTATTGTTCTATCCACATCTTTTACATAGTCTAGATCTAGTGATTCTCCATTTCCTGCTATTCTTTTTTCGTAGTGTTCTGTGGGTTCCTATTTTGGTGTTTCTTTTTCCTTTTATTTTCCTAATTTACTCATTTCTCAACTTTGCCATTTCCATGATAGGTGATAAAGTCTTTTATTAGGTGGTGGTCTTAGTATTCATACATATTAGTTGGATTTTCTTTAGGTTTTGTTATAATCTGGTTTTTTTCTTGATCCATTTTTACTTCATTTGTTATATCTAGATATTTTACGGCTTCTACTTCCTCTGAATTGGGATTTTCCATTAAATCTTATATTTCTAAAATGTTAATATTAAGTTTTGTTATTGCTTCTAACTTCTTCAAACCTTCTTCTGTTATGCCTAATTTTTCTTCTGTGTCCTTTGTTAGATATCTACTAAGCTCTTTTATGTTGTTATTGATAACTTTTAAGTTTTTTTTATATCTCTTACAATTTCCGGGCCATTATAATTTTCTTCTAAGACTTGAATGTTTATCATATAAATTTCTAATTCTATTTTTGAATTTAATTTATGCATTGATGTTTTTACTTTTGGAATATTATCCATACCTATTTAATTCTTATAGTTTAATATTTTGTGTGACAGTAGGTGTTGGTAATACAACTTCCTTCTTCATTTCTATAGTCTAATACCGAATATGCTATTATTTTTTGTATTTTCTTGGTAGTTTTTTGGTTAATCTACTTGTTATTAATACATATTATAATGCTTTCTTATTAGTTATATGCTTTCTTTCTATCAACTTGTCTTGTTTTAAATTTTGAAAAGTTTTTTAATCTTAGTATCTTTATTTTTGAGAAATATCCAGTTTTTATAATGTACGAGGGATATTATAGTTTATAATTTTTAAAGTAGGGTGATATAAGAAAATTAACTTTTAGGTTTTTATAATAAATTGGGTCGGTTGGATAAAATATTTTTTGAAACTGGGTCAGTTTGGTGATTATTTGGAAAAGTGGGCCAGTCTGATCAATATTTATAGGAAGTGGGTCATGAGTAGCATTAGTATCGGGTCGGGTCTTTCACTATCCGAACCCGGACCCGGTCCAAAAATTGGACCCGGACCCGGACCTGTGAGGACCGGGTCCGGATCCTATTAAAATATTCCTACCTGTTCGGGTAGGAGCGAGAGTGTGAGCAGTAAGCGGAGGCGGTGAGTGAATGATTTAGAATAGAGGAGATAAGGAAAAGACATGAGTTTTGAGTTTGGAAGAGGAAGATTTAGAATTGAGGAGGAAGGAGGGGAGGGATGATGATAGAATATTTATTTTTATGTTGATTTTTTTTTTAATGGGTCTGGGTCCAGGTCTGGGTCTGGGTCCGGGTCCAGGTCTGGGTCGGGTCTCTTTTGAGCGGATCCGCTTCCGGACCCGAAAGTTCAACAGTCTCATTTTAGGCCCGACCCGGATAGGCGGGTTTCCGGTCCAATGCCGAGTCCGGGGCGAGTCTAGATCAGATCCGGATTTCGGATATTTATACCAATGCTAGTCAGGAGGTTACAAATACGAATATTACCTTATGCTACTTGCTCGGAGTTTGAGGCTCACTCCATCTAGAAGTAGAGTACATAATTAGAGTCTTAGATCATGTATAAATATACTATATAAATAATCGGATATAAGTATTGTATTCACATTTCCATATGCATATCACACACCGAAGTACAAGAAAATTAAAGAATTCTCTAATTATATTTGCAAACAAACAACAAATTCAAATTCGATGAATTTCCCTCCATGCATCTGCTAACCCTTCTAGTTCTCAAGCTTCAATCCTTTCCCAACATACATGAAGCCTTCACACTCGTTACCTCCTTCTCATACTCCAAATCCTTATCCCCTTCTCTACTCATACATACTAGTATTATACACGTGCGTTGCACGTGGGGAAAATGGA
This sequence comes from Hemerocallis citrina, assembly GCA_017893485.1. Lineage (NCBI taxonomy): Eukaryota > Viridiplantae > Streptophyta > Magnoliopsida > Asparagales > Asphodelaceae > Hemerocallis > Hemerocallis citrina. The sequence goes on along the minus strand of CM030360.1, from coordinate 153,394,093 downwards.
TTGGGGAAATGAAAAGGACAAAAAAAAATCTAGTATTATACACGTGCGTTGCACGTGGGGAAAATGGAAAGGGGGAATGAAAAGGACAACAACAAAAAAAAAATCTACCAACACGTGCGCTGCACGGGTTGACAAAATGGCACAATGACAAATGACACTAAGCCCTTCTCCCATTATAATAGTAGAGATATACTCATACTCCTTTCCATACCACCTGCTCAAGACCAAATAGAAGACCACAGAGAAAACCACCATACCATTCAGAAACCAACTAAATTCCAAATTAGCCAAAGCCTCAGCTCTCTCAAGTAACCCATCACTACAAAACACACAGGTTATAGCGGCACTTTTACAAGGCTATAGCGGCATTTTTTGGTGCCGTTATAGCTCATAACGGGCTTATGAAATTGCCGCCGAAAATGCCATTACAGCGTGCATCGTTATAGCTATATGGGCTATCGCGGTGTTTACGGACGCCGCCGCTATAGGGTGTCCACCTATAACGGCGTTGCCAAACCACGGTTACAGGAACATTTCGTTTTGAAAAATTAGAGCTATAGCGGCGCTTTTACCAAGCACCAGGATTGCTCCCTTGAGTAATAGCTAGTATTGGTACCCTGCAGCGGCGCTTGTCTAGCGCCGCGATAGAGGGTACTCAAAAGTTGTAGTACCTATTGTGGCGTTTCGATAGGTTTATTATTATTATTATTATTATTATAAAATTTTGAATTGAAAAAACCAGTAATTAATCGTATATTACAAATACATGTAATCATATTAAATTTAAATGCAAATTAGGCAAATTAATAATAACATCATAATCAAGAACCAAAACTCACTCATCACAAAAAAAACTCAATAGAAAACAAAGTATGTAACACATAAAAATTTTGATACAACGAGTATCAAATGTATATGTTGTACAACACTTAGTTATTACAAAACGCTTGAGTTATTACATCTCAAAACCCGGTGAGTTACCATATAAATGTTTGACTTAGTGCATTTCCAATATCAAAAGCTCGACCTGGTGAGTAACCCGGTGAGTAACAGGATCAACCTACAAAATACCCTTAAAGATAGGTGGAATATATATATATTAACACTTAATCATAAGAAACAACTAAATACAAAGCTTACCAGAAGATTTTTTGGCTTCAAATCTTTGCTCCCTGAACAACATGAACATATATACACTGACCGTTAAAGATCTACACAGAACACCAACTGATTTTACCAACTCATCAATTTCCCAATACACTAATGCAAGCACGAGCCGCAGAAAAGGATATCACCTGATAAGTCTGAAGCCTCACATATGTTTGTGGCATCCTTTATCACAATGTCATAATGCTTCAGAATCCACATTAAGAAAAAGCTAAGAATCACACTGGTAGGATCCATCGACTTGAATTGCTGCTCCTGGTTCTCATTCTCTTGCAACCCCCCCCCCCCCCCCCCCCTCTCTTTCCTCCTCCTCCTTACACCCTACAGTGGCCTCTGTTTCCAAGCACAAACAAAATTACCAAAAATGAAATGAAAAGCAAATTGCAATTAAAAGGAACCAGAAAACAGACATGAACAATACCTTTTATATTGTGAGAAAGAGACTGTTACAGTGAGAAGAATCTAACAATTTTGCAGTAAAATGATGCTCTCTCTCCATATAAATAGCAATTCACTCTCCTATGCATATCCATAAAATTTTCGAAACCCAAAACTCTACAAAAATTTCCAACCGAAGCATTTTTTCTTGTAATGCCCCGAATCCCAAATACACTGAATTCGAGATGTTCTACAGGATCTTTACACTTCCTTTAGTACAATTTTACAAGAAAATTTGAACTTTTCACTTTACATCAGAGTTTACATCAATATTACACTTGACATTGCACAGCGGAAGTAAAATTTTACAACAATTAAAATAAATATACAACAACATGGAGTAATCTTTAAGCATTTGTTCCTCTTTAACCTTTATCAAGCCATTTACCTGCATATAAGACTGTGGGTACGTCAGTTTATTCAACCGACGATCATTATACACGACCATCCTCTCTATGCCGGAAATAGTATAACTTATTTTCCATATTTAGCAAATACAAACTTGTCACATTTCAAACTAAAGGGACTACCCTATTGATGTCGTGTCGTGATTGTGCACTTAATCCTTAATGCAGTTATTTATGTTACATGACACTAATGCGCACTTGTTCGGATTCTATGCATCCCATACTACATAGGTTCGAGGGCAAGCCTCTTAATCGTTCTTCATCTTTGTAGGGTTAAATCCCTCGCCATGACTTAATCTACTACTGTAACTATGGTGAGTATCCTAGATGATCTATGTGTACAAGCTCGTGTACAGAAAATTCTGGAGGGGAATCCCACGCCATGTCTTGATTCATCAAGCATGCATTCTGTGGCAATTCAGCCTCACTTCATGGCACACGATTCTCTTGCAGTCACCAAACATCCAACAAGCGTGGCTAGAGTCCGATCATTCTGAGTTGTGCCCACGCCATGTCTTGACTCATCAAGCATGCATTCTGTGGCTCACACACCCGCACCGTAAACCCTAGTTCTCATACTCGTGTTTTTCTCTCACTTTCATCACATCTTCACTATGCGCTAATCCTTAGTTTTATTAGAATCATGAACAAAAATCAAAGCTCTAGAGTTAGCCTCTCCACTAACCGGACTTATTCATTCATTTCAACATGACCAACCTTGGTCTTTCTTTTCAAATTTCATTTTATTTCATTTCCAATGCCGGGGAGACTTAGCTACTCTTTTGTTTCAATTTTCCATTCACAATTTCCAAAATGAGCATTTCCAATTCATAAATTCATTATGTTGAGTTATCATACTCAAATAGCATTTCTCTTTTCCAATCATGATTTCTATATTGTTCAATAGTCCATAACTATACATGAATTTTAATTATTCATCATGAAACTCATGAATTGTTATTTTTCACATCAAAAACCCACATCACTAGTATTCAATCAAGATGGATATTCACACATCATAATTTGTCGCACTATTCTTCAACGAGAATAATTCACATTTCATAGTTGTCACATTATTCTCAAAATGAGAAATACTTTACATCACTAACGAATATTCATAATTCATATTTTTCATACTATTCTCAATTAGGAATAAATCACATCCATCACATAATATCACTTCAATCTTTACTATATTAATCTTCTTAATCCTTCATTTCAAGTTCTTTTTGCAAAGTATAATTTTTCCAAAAATACACTTATAAAACCATAGTTCTAATTGCACATTTTATTCTCAAATCATGTTTTATTTCATGCAAATAATCCCCAAATTATTTTTAAAAAGTCCCATATATTTTTAGAAGAATAACCATATTTTTTTCATAATTTTTGGACAATTAAAAACCCCAAAAAAAATCAAATTTTCAATCTTGCCGAGGGCAAGATTCGAACCCAGCACCCCAGAGAACATAGCCCAGAGCACAGACCAACAGACTGAACGTGCTAAGCGGCATGACTGTGGCTGAGAGCATTAAATGCTCTCGGTCCGCAGTTGAATTTGTTTTTTAAAAAAAACAAACGAAATAATGTTGCCCACGGGATTCGAATCGGTCACCACAAGGAACCCAACCACGCTCTCTCACCACTTGAGCTACGTGCTCAGGTTGTCACAGTACAATTTAAACTCTTTTTGAACCAATTTCCTCTGTTGTTAAAATGTCTCGATGTTCAACTAGTCCTCATTTCATTTTGCTTTCATGAAAATTACTGTATAACTCCAGATTAATTCTCCCTCACATAATTTACATACTAGTATGAGCAAAATAATTTTTGTAACAATTAAAACATATTTTCATACACTAATTCAAATTATACATAATAATACTACATTTATTCTCTTTTCGACATTTCTTCGTATTTAGCATTCTAATCTCTTTATCAATAAATTTTCACCTTAATTCTCTGTCCTTAATCATTTACCCAACATACAGCACATATTTTAAATTATTCATGCCCATATTAACACAACAGATCAATTTAACACAAGAAATGGTATTATCAATCTACTAACTTTTGTGTGTAATTCTTGATAGTAATAAATGTGTTTTTATCATTCAATCCATGATTCTAATCAATTCACATACAACTCAAATAATAGAACCACATATAAATTTGTATATCCACATTTCAATTATTCAAGAAGTCATTTTTCCCAACTAAAGTGTGCTCTTCTTAATCATTTTCATGCTTCATTCTTTCTAATTAAACTAGCATGCATTCCTACTTTAGAAATAGGGAAAATTTACCCACCTTATTGAAGAAAGAACAATTAGCAATCTCCTAGACAAATGTCCTTGCAACGAAATGCTCCTCCTTGAACACGCACACTAGCAAGATCCGAGCACTCCAAAGCCAACCCGAGCACTTCCAAAGCCGGCCTCTCCTTCTTGATAGAATGCAAGCACAATCCCACACCCTTTCAATCTTTTAACTCTCAAAAGTAATAGAACTATAGGTTTGGAAGAGTTTATTTGCACAAGAATACTAGCCATGGGAGGGGGTATTTATACTAAAAATCAAGGGAAATAGATGGCTAGGATTGAAGTAGGAGTTAGGAACCAATGGTGGAGATTTAAGGAGGAGTTACACAAACTACCCATGATGAGTAACCACCACACCATGATCCCCATCCAAAATTTTAGTTTCCCTCCAAAAAGAAGTGATCCCGGCCTCCTAAGGGAAAGTGCACTTGCACGTGTACGTGCAATGCACGTGCAAGCATTTGGTCTCCAAAAATTGTACATTAAATTTTGTATAAAATAAAATAGTCTTTTAAATTGTATTCTACATGACAAGTTGTATAAAAATAGATTAATCCATGGGCTTTAGTTTGTGGGCCAAAATAATTATTATAATAAAATAAATGAATTACATTTTGGGCTTTTTAAAAGAAAAGGCTTTTCATCCATTTAAAGGAAGGCTTTTTGTATAAAATAATTTAAAAGCATAAATTTAAATATTTATACCCATCACAATGAAAATAATTATAAGATTTAATTCAATCAAAATATTGCACGTGCACACTACGTGCAAAATAAAATAATTTTTCATTAATTAAAAAATCAGGGCATTACATTTCTATATTAGAATATTATTATTATATTGATGCATTTTTGTAAAAAATCCCAAAAATCACTTAAATTTTTTGAAAATAAAAAACCCAAAAAATTTATTACTACTGCATATACATCTCAAAACCCAACAAAAATCCCAAAAAAATTATTTGCATCCTATTTAGAATACTTTAGATTTGTATTTTACTTAAGTTTAAGTCTCATCTAGCAAGCATCCACACACACTTTGCATCTTATTTAGTTAATACTTAGCTGTATTTATACTTATTTAAGAATTACCCTTATTTTTTTAGCTACTTACATTATTACTTTCACAAGCTTATTTCACACACATCCACAACCCAATAACTTAGAGTTAAGGATTAGCTTCGGCTTCTAACCCACCGTCAAGAAAAAAAGTAATGCAACCTCTTACTACAAATGTATGGGTAACCTCCAACACATTAAGGTTATCTTATTGAAGAATGGGATTTCAAAATGGCATAGTTATGTTGCAGGCAATGGACTAAGTTTCTAATAAATACTAACCAATATCCTCTCTTATGGAAAACTGAAAGGCTGAAGCATGTAATGTTTAATGGTTAATTTATTTTAGTATGTATCCAAATCCACACAAAAAAATTGCTAAAACTAGTTTTGGAATTAGAAATTAAAAAGATGTTCGTTGATACCTAGAGATATAGATACAAGTTCACACCTTTGAATAGGACAAGGATTTGTACTTATTTGATTCAATCTTCATATTGCAATCGTTTTACATTTCTTCTATTTCATAACTTTGCAAATTAGGGAACCCAATCATATCTTCTTCTCTGTTTTCATCTTGTTTTAGAAAAATTAACTGGTTGTCTTGAGTATTTGGGGTAGTTGATTATCATTCTGATGAGCAAAGTATGGATGAGCATGACTTTTAACCTTATTTGTAAATTTCTTGGCATTTATCAGTGTCAAGCAGAATGTGGATTTCTTTTCCTTAATAGTCTCAACATGAACATTCTAAAAAGGTAAGTAATCAGGGAAACGTTGAAATAGACTCAACACTTCCCCTCTCCAACTGATTAACTGAACAAAGTGAAAAGTGAAATTTCCTAGTTCTGCTCCACACTATCTAATATAGTTTAAGCACATACTAATAATATAGGAAAGTGTTGGAATACTGCCATGGGACCATAAATTTCCATCAATCAAAATTTACTAAATTTATTCTAATAAATTACCTGAACATAAAGATTGTAAAATTTTTCATCTTCTCTAGTCACACTGTCACAGTGTTCACATACTAATGATACAGCCAAACAGGTTGTCAAAAGTGTTGTAACACCAGCATTAGGACAATGAATTCTATGGAACACAAAACCCTAATAATACACACTTTGCTAAATCCAGTCAATAAAAGTGACTAAACATCGAAGAGATTTTCCACTAGCATAGTCGATAATGTAATGATATAGTGCAAGTGTGTTTTAAGGTTAGGAATATTACTAGCGAATTAGCCATTCCAAAGTCATAGAGCTCAAGCAGGTGAGAAAGAGGATCAACCTGCATAATGCCATTAATGTTAGGAGGTAAATAATATCCCAAAAAATACATTTATTCATAAGGAACTAAAAATAAAGCTTTCGGAGCATACCAGCAGATATTGTTGCTTCAATTTCTACTTCCAAGACAACATGAACATATAAAGCCAGTCTTCTAAAGATCTGCATATTAAACACCTAACTGATCTAACCAACCCAACCATTTTCCGATAAACTATTGCAAGCACGAGCCAGAGAAAAAGAGAACAACCTGATAAGTGTAAAGGTTCACATTTATAAATGGCATACTCTGGTCCACGTTGTATTAATGCTTCAGAAATAAGAATTGGAATAAAGTTTTGAAATATACTTGAGTAAAGAAGAAACAATGCTTCAAAGATATCACAGTAGGATGATCCATCAACCGCATAGTTGCAGCTCTTGTTCTTGGATATCTTATCTTGTCCTGCAATAGCACGAGTCTCCCATGTTTCCAAGCATTTGTCCTGCAAACAAAATTACCAAATATGAAACGAAAAGCAAATTAAAGCTGAAAGAGACCTAGAAACAGACTGTAACGATACCTTTGAAAGACAATTCCAAATAACCCCTTCTCCACTATACGCTCGGCCAAGACGTGAGTGCTTCCGACTACAGCCCAGTATGGCATCTATAGAAGTAAAATGCATATGCATTAACTAAAAAGTTGGATGATGTTATTCAGTGTATGAAACATGGAAAGAGGATGCGGATGAAAATGGAAGTAAATCATATTGAGGAAAAAGTGTGGATACCAGTGTATCTTCTTTTTACTCACTTGTTGCATTGTGAAATTCAAATTAACAACATGGCCTCTTTATTTCAGAACTGATGGCCAAAAATTAAGAAAAAATATTAGAATTTTCATGATAAGTGGCTACTAAGGTCGCTTTGCAAAATGAAAAAGGTTAAATAATCAGGTAGTCAATGCAAAAATGTGATCCAATCAATTAGAAACTATGAAAGAGGAAGATTAGGGTTCCCAAACTTCCAGTAATTTCACTCTCATAGAAATCAGAACAAATAATTGTTAGCATTACAACCTAACAACACATAACAATGTAATAATTGTTTGTATTTGTTAGCAACCTAAAACATTTACAAGATTACTTCGCATAAGCCAAATGATTCAAGAATTTTAATAAAATGATAAATGGCATAATAATTAAAAGGTTGACACTAGATAATAGTAATGCACATACATAAGGAATAGAAACTAACTTGTGAACCAAATGTAGTGATACATTGATGTCGACAAATGGTAGCATGATAGATACTAAATAAAGGGCAGCAGAAATTAGCAGAAATCATTCTATGTTAACACACCACTTCATAGACTCTATAGGGTATCATATGAGTGAACACAGTACTTAATATCCTTTTTAATTGAAGAAATATTTATCAATTTGCATTATGACAATTGATTGAATCTACTAAGTAAGCATTACTCCTGGTTATTTTCTACCAGTTATTTAATGAACAAAAACTCTCATTTCTATTCGGTGTGTTGATTAAATTGCGTTCTATATTTATTTTTCACCATTCTACTTTCAATCTTCTCTCATCTAATAAAATATACAATAACATCAACAACAAAAAACATGCACCTAGCATAGTACGTAGTTCCAAGCTTCTTCACCTAAACTATGGGCCGGGGGAAATGCCTAATAGATTCTCCATACACAATTCAATTTTTATCAAATGTCCGAATATACTTTTACTACTTAAGAACAATTCTGAGAGAGGGGGAGAGAGAGAGAGAGAGCTTACACATTACGCTGAGCCACAGAACCACGGAAACCTGCTCTGATCCTTTACAACGCTATCTACTCTACACATTAACAACAACAAATTATTAGTTGAATTTCTTAACTTCCAGATTTTTCACACAATCACAAACTCTACACATACCTCCTTACCTTGTTAACTCTCGCACCAACAGAGACAAACCAGTTCCGCATCAAACCTGTCCCATCCGCTTTTCATCTTCAGAATCAAATTGAAAGAAAATTGCTTCAAAATTCGTACTAAATAATTATTACTTATATTTATATATAAAAAAAAAGATACTCATTTACCTCAAATTTGATGGCGATGAGAAATCCTCGTTCACTTTTGGCCAATTTCAAACCTGTAAATTTTGTTGGAAATCGGTCGGAAATTATGAAGAAAGGGGAACATTAGGGTTTCCAAACATGTAATCATTCAATTTGATAGAAATCTAGAACGAGTATCACTTGGCCTATTACAAATTGACATTTGTTCTTATCGTTTCTGGGCATAAAAGTTTGGACCACCCAGGTCAGTAATGGCATCTTAGACATGTTATTACTTTAAAAGTCAAGCTTGCTGGACTTTGACTAGGAACATAAACATTTCGGCCAATATGGAAGCTCTTTGGAATAGAAACACTTGACTTAGAACCTTCGTTGAAGTGTGTAGCTTCAGCAACTTGGGAGTTAGACAATCTAAGATGTGGCTACTATTTTGAAATTTTTTACTTTCTAAGAACGAGGACTTTTGATCTTATGATGAGTCATAAATCAAGTTAGGGACATGATTTATTTTACTGCATTTTTGTTGGACCCTGTCTGTAACATGAACAAAAAACTATGAACAAAATCCTGCTATTGCAAGCTCATCCCACAGTCAACTCACCAATGAAAAATATATCCTTTACTTGCTATTTAAAGTTTGATTTAATTTATTGGTTAATGAGAAAGAGAGATCTAACATGACAAAGCATGGTCTTTTTCTACTTGTAGATTCTCATCTACTGTAGATCACCGACAAATCTAACATGACAAAGCAATAACCAAAAAACCCTGATACAAGCAATTGAAACTGTGGACCAATCTATTCAGTAGTATCAAGACTAATTGAAATTTCTTGATGAATAAAAAGTAAATATACAGCAGAGATTGCAGTCCCTCATTAGAGCAACTGGCAAAATATGGCATGAGCAAATACATCAAGTAAAGGGAACAGAAAAAAACGAATCTAAAGTTGTTACTAAGTTACATGATTTATTAAAGACTGCCAGTGGAGCAAACACAGAAAAGTTGCTCCGAAAAAGTCAAGCAAAAAGTTTTAAAACTGATCCAAAAGTCTTGAGTGGATCAATCTACATACTGGAGCTGTTAAGTATTGAATTAAGGTTTCAAACTTAAGCTCCAAAGTTGCTTTTTGAATGAATTAAAAATCATTAAAGCTTTGGTATTTCTATATCTTTTCCTTTATCATATCATTATAAAGAACAATAACGTAGACTTTTAACCAGACCTACATTATATTCTGAGCCTCAAAAGGTCATAAATGCCAAGTTGAGTAACACCAGATTGAAGATTATTTTAACAACGAGCAAACCTAATAACCGGGTCAACAATTTAATTGTATAAATGAAGGATAGCGCAGCATTCATAACAGTAATTAATACTTTTAAGTACAAGTGTATCAACAAAGACTAGCATAGTGTTCTTAATAGCAACTTCAGCAATGATCATCTCAGGATTTTTTATGCTACACAATACCCACAAGGCAGTCAAATATGTAATTATTGAAAAGTCAATAAACAAATTCATTCAAAAATATGACAGGAATCCTACGAGAGAATTGACAGGAATCACACCATAGTTTGCGTCCTATGAAAACCATGTATTTAGATATGATACTATATAGTTAACCTTATATTATCCCATGGAGTATTTACTCCAACAAATTAACGGCGAAGAAAATAGCGAGACAACATAGGTAATGTAAACGATTTTCTCTTTAATGGGTCTAAGTATTCAAGTTCTATATGCATAATTTTTTTTAAAAAAAAATCTTAAATCAAAATTTAAAAGAGGTTTTTACTATGAGAAAGTTAATGTATGTTCATGTGACCATCATCTATTAATTCTTGTTATCTGAAGAAATTTCCTGCAAACCATTTTCTCTTACAAAGAAGGAGAAAATTCCTACATCAATTACTTTGTCATCTTCATATTGACTGATGGTAATTTTATCACTGTAAATCACACAATAAAAGAAGGTTTTAGACAGAATACAACAAAAGATGCACATTTAGTCATTGTGATTGTGACAAAATGAGAAGCAAATTTTAATGTTCAATCACATACTTCTTTCAACAATGCTCCAAAAGCTATCCACTATTATATGAGACACTGATAAATTCAAAACACAACAAAAATTGAAGTCCCTAACCTTTTTCTAGATATTTCTTTAATTTGTTAGATTTCATTGTCAAATAGGAATTGTACAATATTACTAAACAATTAAAATAATAATCTTTACCGAAATTGGACGATTAGGGCAGAGATCGGCGGCTGAGGGATGAAGAGCTTGACGGTGAGGGGTCTGCAAAAGTGAGGAGGAGCGGCGAGGGGTACGGGGAGTAGTGGTGCGTGATGAGCGGCAACGAGAAAACAGTGCTCGATGGACAAGAGAAGCGAAGTAGGAGCATGTGCGGCGAGAGGGTGGTGCGGCGCGAGGGAGGTGCGGCGCGAGGTTAGTGATGAGGGGAAGAGAAAGGAGTGGGTTAGAGGAGAAAGTGTCTTGGAGGGGGAAGAATTAGGTTTGGGAAATTGGGGGGAAACGAAAAGAGAGAGTGCGGGGATTTAGAGCGGGTATAATGAAATAAAAAATAATTGGCCTATCACGGCGTGTGACATATAAACCTCCGCTATTAGTCTAATCTATAACGGCGGTTTATATGTAACACGCCGTGATAGGTGTATCATATTTTAAAGGCAAGTTATATATATAAATATATATATGCTTTCTATCGGTTCTACTCATTAATTAATATATAAATCTACAAACGAACAAAGCTCAATATTGTCAAGAAAAACTATAAAATTCTATAATCATTAATTACTCTTTTCAAACTCGAAAATTAACTAATTCTCAAATTTATTTCTTGCGATACAAAACTGTATAAATCTTGCAAGTCGTTAGTCGAAACTTTCTTATACGAGTGGAGTTAGGTTGTGTGTGGTGAATTCTAGTCTAGCAGAAATTTACGTAATTTTAAGATATCGATCAATTGTGCATTTTTCAATTGTGTAGCTTTCTTTTAGTTATACTGTTCAAAATATTAATCGAGTTACAAGTGATACATTACCGTATATTGCAAATCCTGAGTCAAAACTTACTTCTTCAAGTTGTGTTAGCAAATGTATGGAAAAATCCTATCATATCGCAATATATATCAAACTTATTCTCTATTTGGTATATAATACTAACATGATGACTACTACGTACGTACTGTAACTGATTGTAAAAAATTATAATTACATAATTAATGTGATTTTTGATAAATGTATGCATGACAAATATTTTATTAGTAATGAGATGAGGTATAAAATATTTAATAAAAAAGGAATAAAATATATTTGATAAATTATGTACTATAGAGTAATATTGTGTATAGTAATGATAATCCTATTCATTAATGTTAACTACGTCATAATTATAGAATCAAAATTCTTTCATGCATTCTTCATGATAATATTCGATAACCAAATTTCGTGCTATCTACATGTAAAATATTATTTAAATATATATATATTAAAATATAAAAATATATATAAGAAACCAATTATTTTACAAGATCTATCCCGGTGTTTGTCCCGTAAATGCCGATATGGGTATTTATTTTATTTTTTAACTGATGCTATCCCAGTGTATATAGCGTCCAAGCCGTTATAGCTATTTTATTTATTTAAAAAATTAAATTAAATTAGTATTCGCACGATAAAGAGGAGTTGTGTCGACGTTTACATGTAACACGCCGTTACTGTTTGCACCTATGGCGGCGTTTCGTCGAAACACTGGTATAGAGTATGTGTTTTATTATAAAAAATTCTTCCACATCTATCGCGGCGTTTACCGTAAACGTCGGGAAATGTATGCCGTTACAGGCCTTGCGGTTTGTAGTGCATGGCCCTTAGACCTCACAGTTTCTCTCCCATCTTCCCTCTTCACAAAACAACCTTTTTAAGAATCATCCCTGAGCCCCACAAAACAAAGCCCATAACAATAAACGAAACCCCATGGAAAATAATGCTTACTGACCATACGAAGCTCACCAAAAAGTTCCTAGTAATCCAAATTCCTAAAATAGTGGTAAGAAAGGAGCTTACGATCACAATATGAAGTGGCGAATGGTAATGTCCTTCAAGCCCACTGTGATCAGTTGAGTGCAAATGAAGTAGAAGCTACTCTTGGAAGAAAACCACCGCAGCCATTAAATGCGCTAGACCGCGTAATGCTTTGCACTTTTTTTTGTTTGGGGGGGGGGGGGAATCATATATTCTTTACACTTGTTGATGCGAATACGGTCAAATATTATAGTAAACAATGCGTAAATGACAAAAGAGGTGGAGATTGTAGGAGTGCTCGAAGTTGTGAAGGTGGTATGAAGGGATTGTCCAGTCGTTATTGAATGGTTGGTGGCGTGAAGGGGAGATGAAGAGCTCCATGGTTATGTAAATTGTGGTGCTTATGATGATTAGTAGAAATTGAGCCATGTTATGAATATGTCTTGAATACTCGTGGTTCAGATTAGAATAAGGTACAATGAAGTACGAAGGTCGAAACTGTAGCGCCCCGGATCCCCGTTACCGGACATCCGTGACACTCACCAGAATCTTTGCCTTCAAATGCATCTCAACACAGTAATAACACGGAAATTTAAAAACTTTTTTATTGCCAAATAAAGTCATTACATTATTGATTACAACCAATGTCTTGTTCTTGACAAGAATACAAATTACATAAACTCAGTAAATCTTATTACAAACATACATCACTCCTTTCTGTAAAGTTAACAACTTTCCCCCGAACTGGCAGTCGATGGCTCACTATCGAAGCTCTGCTAAACGGTCAATCTGCTTCGCTGGGACTTGCTCCTCGACTTGAGTCTTCTGCTGCGTGACTCTGATATCTCTGCACCTGCTCGAAAGATAGAACCGGTAACTAAAAGGTGGGGAACGTCAGTACTTCGACTGATACAATACTAATAATAACAGCAATCCTCGAAACTGGCAATCACAAACCATCTTGAATGGAAAGAGAAACATGCATCCCAAATTATGTAGTGCTCGTGTATGCCATGATCTAACAACTAAATGCACCAATCACAAGCCTATTCTAAAGCAAGCAAGACTTGGGAATCTGGATCCGCATGAATCCCATACTACATGCATTCCAGATCCAAGCATAGCCTAATCTAATGCACAAAATAAGAATACACACGATGCACCTACTCTAATGCAATTCAGTTGGGAATGTATGCATCTCATACTACATACTTTCCCAAAATCAACTTCGATGGAAACGTATGCATCCCATACTACATACTTTCCAAGGAGTTTGCTTCTCCTGATTGTAGGGTTCAATCTCTCTCCATGCATCCTACCCTTATACTCATCCAGTTCCCAATAGATTGTCCGTCGCCCAAGGAGGTTGCAGCTGGTCGATCTAGTTCCGCCACTGCAGTGCCTAAGTGGTGGTCGTAGCTGCCACTTCGTACCTGCGTACGGACCTCCTCAGAAAGCTGCGTTGAATCCGGTCGCCCGACCGTATGATTCCCATGTCCACCCCTATGGACCGACGCATGCGTGTTCACCCCTGATCGGGTTATGAACTTAAATATATACCAAAACACAAAACTCCCGCGGATAGGAACTGTGAGCGCCTCGGCAGGTCAAATCCTTCCAGCCTCCCGTACCTTACTCCGGCAAATCTTTGGGAATTAACAGATCGAGATTCGAGTCAAGGACTCATCCATGAGTGCCGAAACGTATCCCTACGACTGGAAGGTACAACACTGATTATGGTTTACTAGCACTAATACAATTTTCCAAACCCCTTAATATGCCATTCTAACCCCTGCCTTATTCTAATCATTCAGGGTAAAGATGAAATTGCTTCCACACTTGCCTATCAACCTCAATCACAGATATCAATCATCCCTAGACAAGAGTCATCAACTCTGATAGTTCACACGGAACAATGTCTTCACAATACTTAGTCACAACCAAGACTAAACGACATACGAGTTTCTGCCCAAAACTTAGAATGGTCATAACTGTAATACCCCGCAAAATAGCATATGGCTATTTTTGCACTGTAATTTGTGCACGTATGAGTTTTGCACACGATTACATATTTTTCGAGGAAATTATCAGTTAAATTGAGAGATTTCAGACACACGAGCTGTTCTGAACCCGATAAGGTAAACTCGGAATATCAGTCTCGATTAAACTGTGGTTTTGTCCCGATTGTTTTGACCAGATAATTTTTGGGAGAAAATTATAATTTCTATAAAACATGTATTTTTATAGGATTTTAATTTATATGTATTGGTTATTTCAATTAAACTAGTGCTTGAATTGAATGTGAGTTGTATTTGTGCACTAGGGTATGGTAACCTAGGGTATGGTGACATAGGGTTCCTTAACCTAGCATAGGGTTAGGAACCCTAGCATCATGATGATCATGGCTCGATCTTTATGAAGATCCAATGGTGGATAAAATTCACCATGTGTTATGTGGGTATGTTGACTTATGGAATAGGAAGTTTCCAAGGAGTTTCAAGGAAGCTTCCATGAAGCTTCTACTTGGAAAGTTGGCACCCCATCTCACCATACATTCTCCCAAAACCCTAGCCCTCCCATCCTAGCCCTCCACCTCTCAAATCCGGCCAAACATTCCAAACCCTAGTCCTCCATCTCCTATAAAGACCCTACTCTACTTCACTTCTCATTCCTTCTACTTCTTGACTTGGGATTGCTTCAAAAAAAAAAAAAGGGAGAAGAAGAAATAAAAAAGTAGAGAAGGAGAAGTAGGAAAAGGAGGAAACCTTGAGTAGTGGTAAAGGAGAAGAGTGGTAGAGAAGGAGGAGGTATTGGCCAAAGCATCTACAAAAGCAAAGGAAGGAAAGCAAGCAAAGCAAGGAGCCAAGCTACAAGGAAATTTGGCAAACTTCAAGTGGGTGATCTCTTCAACTCTAAACTTGGAATTTATTTTCTTTTGAGTATGAAATGGATGTTTAGTGGCATTAGACATGATGTAGTTACCATGTATGAGCATGTGAAGTGCTAGGGAAACATAGTTGTATGGTAAGAACAACTTCTTCCTTAAGCTTGTTAAGAAGCATGATTGTGAGGGTATATTGGGAAATTTTTTACGCCCAAACGGTTTGGAATATTGGGCTAAAATTTTGAGAAGTTGTTCCTCTATGTAGGTAGGGTATCCATGATTTTGTTCACAATATTTTGATGCGTTTTAATAGCCCAAACGCGGGGCCAAAGTCTGGACAGAGAGCAGCCAAATTGCTGCTGCTGTGCAGATTTTCGCTGTGTCTTTCCGACCGTATACCTCATTGTAGGATGGTAATTTTGAGCTGAAAATTTTTTTGGACTCTCTGGTATGTGTCTACAACCATTTTCTAAAATTTTATAATTTTCCAAGGTCGTTTAATGCCTCAAAAAAATGGTAGAAGGCGACTGGTCTACAGGTGCTGGCCGAAGATGACTGTGTTTGGACTGAGGTGAAAAGGGCCATAACTCCCTGTACGTTTATTATTTTGCCATGAAATTTTGGGAGTAGCTTGAAGTATGGGTCTACTTGATGAATCTCAAATTTTAGAATTTTTAGAGGTCGTTTGATAAGGTTTCAATTATAAACCGTACACAGTGGCAAAAGCTCTGCTGAAAGAGCAACTAGAAATTATGCCATGTTTGAGGAGTCGTAGATCATTGTGTCAAAAGAATTTGAATGTAAATTTTGGACACAATGAAATGGTATATGTGTGGATTAAGAATCTCAAGTTTCATGAGCATTGGACATAAGGTTGATTTATTATTGAATTTCGAAGTAGGCTATGTTCAGCTTAGTACAAGTTGTCTAGTCCGTGGAGATGGGTATTCCTGGACTTATCTGTTAAGAATTGGGACGACTGGACAACTGGAGTTTACAGTAGGGAATCATAGTGTTCTAACCCAACAGGAATTTTGTAATTCCAGTTTGTAGGTTGGAAGTTATGATTTTCCAAAGTTGGGATAGATTCGGCCTTGTCGAGGTAATGTTTGCTAGAGAAATCAACTTTTCCCTTGTTGTGCACCCGATGGAAATAGGTATCTTTGAGGACCTTAAGGATTGATTCTGAGGACGTGTCCAACTAGGAAGTCAAAGTAGACACTCCCAGCTTTCCATAGGACCCGGGGTCGAGCAATTCCGATGAGTGAGCGACTTCTATAACATTGGGGAGGTGCAGCAAGTGCAAGAAGGAATATACTGCTAAGAATATATATGGGTTATTTGGGTGCCAAGATGATTGAGAGAGTCGCCCACTGGGGGATTGCAGTGGATCTCCCTACCCTTCTAGAAGTATGATTGTGTTATATTTCGATGAGTGTAGCTTGGGTCACAGCTACCGCTATTTTTTGAATTATTTTATCGGACAATTGATGAGGAACCCTCGGTGTAAGGGGGATCATGAGCTATCGGGTTTTAATGATGTCTTAGCAATTCATTTGGAACTCGAGTAAGTTCTTGTGCTCATGGTGGACATGAGTGAGTTGAGATATAGCTCTGGTCGATTATGTTTGGTGTCTCAATGCTTGAGTCTATCAATGGTCAGGAATTGATGGTTATGTGTGTGTTTACCTTCATTTGAATTGTATTGCATTCTTGGGCGCCGTTGGACTACTCGCTGAGGGTCACGGGCCGGGATTATTTGGTCGCTGACCAGTGAAGGTATTGGGAATCAGTGGAGGTGATTTCTGTGATGATTATTGGTTGACAGACTGGACAGGCTCGACATTATTGATCGATACCGGGTGTGATCTGGGTAACAACTTGTTTTCAGTAACTGCATTGATTAGGTTTTCTTTATTTTTGCTCGAAGACCGAATTGGTGTTCGGGGTAATCCCCTATAATCCAGCTCGTTCTAAGGATTAGCGGTAGGTGGCGATACTATGGGGTGGTCTCTTCCTGTCGTTAGGGATACGTGTTGCTGCGCGTATCTTGCACTGTTGATTCCTGAGGTACCGTGGTAAGGACGGATGGGATCCGGGCACATGCTAGTGGACACGAACGGGTTGTATGGGATACGACGCTATAGGTATGTTGCGGTATATCTTTAAGTTCGTCACGGCTGTTAACTGCAGAACGGTGAGACCGTTGACTGCAGAGCGGTGGGACCGCATATCTTAAGTTCGTCACGGCTTTCAAGGAGGGTCTGAGGCAATGACGATTGGTGACTACGGGCAGCGCCCCGAAGCATTTATGTTATTTATCTCCTCAATTATGTCATACTATCAGGAACAAGAAGTGGACCAATTTAGAATGCATTGCATGGCGAGGGATTGAACCCTATATTCAGGAAAACGAACTCTTTGGAAAGTATGTAGTATGGGATGCATACATTTCCATCGAAGTTGATTTTGGGAAAGTATGCAATATGGGATGCATGCGTTCCCAACGAATCGCATTAGAGTAAGTACATCGTGTGCATTCTTATTTCGTGTATTAGACTAGACCATATCATGTTTGGCCTGGAACGTATGTAGTATGGGATGCATGCGTATCCAGAGTTTCAAGGTTGCTTGTATTACAATAAGGCAGGTGATCAGTGCATTAGTTGTTAGACCATGGCATACACGAATACTAGAAAATTAGGATGCACGTTTTCCTTTTCATTCAAATGGTTTGTGGTTGCCAGTTTGGAGATCGCTGTTTCCTTATCAGCATTGCGTCAGTAGAATGTAACACCTCGAATTTGTAAAATACCGAAAATACTTGTTTTTATATATTTGGAGTGGTGAAAAATTATTTTTGATATATTTTATTTAAATATTGATATCGGTATGGATATTTGTGGTAGATAGGTATTATTGATATATTAGGAGTCATGAGTGGGGATTTTATGTGAATAAATATTGTTTATTTTATTTTATAATTTTGAAGGATTATTGCGAGATAATTGCAATGTATTTTGTATTGTTGGTGCTATTAAAGAAAAGAGTTGGGGTTTACTGGAAATATTTTGGAGGTCTAGGGGTCAATTTGTAAATATCCATTTATAAAAATATTATTATTATTTGGAGGGAGAACACCTTAGTGTAATTTGTCCTCAACCCAAATATTTTCGAAAGCGGACCAGTTATGGACTAACTTTGATAAATATTTTCGAAAGTGGACCAGTTTGGTAAATATTTTCCACAGTGGATCAGTTTGGTAATTATTTTCTTATTAAACCCCCCCCCCCCCCCCCCCCCCCCCCCCCCCCCCCCCCCCCCCCCCCCCCTTCCTTCTCTTCTTTCCCTTTTCTTTTCTCCCGACCGTAAGCTTCGACCGAATGGAACCCACCCATTCGGCCGGGTTTCTCCTTCCCCAAATCTACTCCAAATCTCCATTGTTTTCAAATTAAATTGAGGGATTGATTAATTGGAGGGTCCTCTACGTCATTGCGGAGTCCGTTTTTCGAAAGGGTTTCGAAAAGGTAAACCCTATATTTTATTTTTGTATAAGATTTTGTGTGGTTAATTTATTTTGAGTTGAATGGTTATGGTAGGAAGATTTGGAGGTGTTGGACATGGTAGAGGTAAGCGATTAGCAAATTATTGGGGGTTTTGCAAGTTGCTAAAAATTAGGATTTTGGGTTTGTAAAAGAGAATCATATATGTAAGAGTTAATTCTCGTAGGATAGTGAAAAATATAGTTGTGCCATTAGAATAATTTGGGAGTGGTTCGAGTAATTGTTTAGAGGATAAAAACCCCTGTGGGAATTTGAATATTATGTGCAATGCACGTGTGCATCACAGACGTTCGATAAAACGCCTGAGTGATGTTAGAAATAGTGTTATTATTTTCTGTGGTTGATTTGGATATTGTGAGCCTTATTGCTTTGAAATTTGATGATAGGATGTGATAGCGACTTGGATGCGGGATGGCATGGTGGTGTTTCGAGCCCTCGCGGGATATTCTGTGAGTATGAATTTTTATTTTATATGCATAATGTGCTATGATTGATTTTAAAATATGGTTTTTGTTTGATATTTGATAATTCGTTATGAGTTTGGCCCCCAGAGCACTATATATTATTGCCTGTATGTTTCGGCTCATTTTGGCCTGGGGAGCCCGTAAATTTATTGTGTGTATTGTGAGCTACGGAATTTTGAGCAGAATTCCGTAAGCTTTTTGTGTTTCGGGGCAAAATTTACAAGGGAGACTCTGTCAAAATTTTTCCTGAAATATAACTTTCGTGGTTTATGATTAAAGTGATATAGAAATTGAAAGATTTGAGTTTGGAAAAAAAAAAAAAAAAAAAAATTTGGGGCGTTACAGTTTGGTATCAGAGCTTAGGTTAACTAGGATAAAGTTTGTGATGGTTTGTATCCTAGTGATCCTGTCATGTGAGTATGGGTTCATTATTGCTAAGTATGGATTTAGCTATTGAGTGAAGTGATCCCTAGTATTTTTATCTGACTTAGGGTCAGTGTTATCCCTGATAACCCATGCGGGTGTTTTGCCTTATGGCATTGCCATGTTTTCCTTAGAGGCCCCAAGCGAGAAATTGAACACCATATTAGAGTTTTGTTATATGGGTTGCGGTTTGCCGAGTGTGGCTATTTTCTTGGGGTCTTGTGTATGACATATAGGTGTATATCCTATAGATTGTGAGGTGATGTGTTGTTGTGGTCATTATACTTTGCCGGGAGATGGGTTAGTAGTGAAGGCTATACGTATGGTAGATGTATGGTTGAAGTGTGATGCAAGGAGGGTTCGGGTGAGAAAGCCCGATAAAACTCGGTTTCTGATGGAATGTAATGCCTTGGACGATGAAAGTATGTCCATTGGATTGGTGGTAATACCCAAGGTGAAGATTAAAGAGGTGGTTGGTAAACTCCTTGATATATGAGATGATGGTTCCCTGATGTTGAGTATTGAATATCGGGAGTTGAATAAGGTGACTATTAAGAATAGGGTGACAGATGTCTGAAGTAGAAGAAGAATATTGGTATTTATTGTGTCCCCGGAGTGGACGGTACTAGAATTACCTGGTCAAGTTGATTTTTCCTTAGTAGCAGATGGCGGCATGACCCTGTATGTGGGTAGTTTATTAATACAGCTGCTTATTCTACAGCTGATCAGTCGAGTTAGGATTCGAAATTGTTGCTAGTTGTAGAAGGTGCATGACCTCATTCTGGATGAGATTAATGGATAAGTCTATTTTGAGGTGTGTAGTCGACAAAAGAAATATGCAGAATTGCGGCGATCAAGATTTCAAATTGCTAAGTTGTTGAAAGTTCAGTGGTGCATTAGAGTAATGACTATAATCAGGAATTGAGAAAGTTGGTGAAGAGAAGTATCTGGAATTGTTTGGACAGTTTTCTTAACCCCTATAGCTCGAGGACGAGCTTCCTTTGAGGTGTGTAGAATGTAACACCTCGAATTTGTAAAATACCGAAAATACTTTTTTTTATATATTTGGAGTGGTGAAAAATTATTTTTGATATATTTTATTTAAATATTGATATCGGTATGGATATTTGTGGTAGATAGGTATTATTGATATATTAGGAGTCATGAGTGGGGATTTTATGTGAATAAATATTGTTTATTTTATTTTATAATTTTGAAGGATTATTGCGAGATAATTGCAATGTATTTTGTATTGTTGGTGCTATTAAAGAAAAGAGTTGGGGTTTACTGGAAATATTTTGGAGGTCTAGGGGTCAATTTGTAAATATCCATTTATAAAAATATTATTATTATTTGGAGGGAGAACACCTTAGTGTAATTTGTCCTCAACCCAAATATTTTCGAAAGTGGACCAGTTATGGACTAACTTTGATAAATATTTTCGAAAGTGGACCTGTTTGGTAAATATTTTCCACAGTGGATCAATTTGGTAATTATTTTCTTATAATCCCCCCCCCCCCCCCCCCCCCCCCCCCCCTTCCTTCTCTTCTTTCCCTTTTCTTTTCTCCCGACCGTAAGCTTCGACCGAATGGAACCCACCCATTCGGCCGGGTTTTTCCTTCCCCAAATCCACTCCAAATCTCCATTGTTTTCAAATTAAATTGAGGGATTGATTAATTGGAGGGTCCTCTACGTCGTTGCGGAGTCCGTTTTTCGAAAGGGTTTCGAAAAGGTAAACCCTATATTTTATTTTTGTATAAGATTTTGGGTGGTTAATTTATTTTGAGTTGAATGGTTATGGTAGGAAGATTTGGAGGTGTTGGGCATGGTAGAGGTAAGCGATTAGCAAATTATTGGGGGTTTTGCAAGTTGCTAAAAATTAGGATTTTGGGTTTGTAAAAGAGAATCATATATGTAAGAATTAATTCTCGTAGGATAGTGAAAAATATAGTTGTGCCATTAGAATAATTTGGGAGTGGTTCGAGTAATTGTTTAGAGGATAAAAACCCCTGTGGGAATTTGAATATTATGTGCAATGCACGTGTGCATCACAGACGTTCGATAAAACGCCTGAGTGATGTTAGAAATAGTGTTATTATTTTCTGTGGTTGATTTGGATATTGTGAGCCTTATTGCTTTGAAATTTGATGATAGGATGTGATAGCGACTTGGATGCGGGATGGCATGGTGGTGTTTCGAGCCCTCGCGGGATATTCTGTGAGTATGAATTTTTATTTTATATGCATAATGTGCTATGATTGATTTTAAAATATGGTTTTTGTTTGATATTTGATAATTCGTTATGAGTTTGGCCCCCAGAGCACTATATATTATTGCCTGTATGTTTCGGCTCATTTTGGCCTGGGGAGCCCGTAAATTTATTGTGTGTATTGTGAGCTACGGAATTTTGAGCAGAATTCCGTAAGCTTTTTGTGTTTCGGGGCAAAATTTACAAGGGAGACTCTGTCAAAATTTTTCCTGAAATATAACTTTCGTGGTTTATGATTAAAGTGATATAGAAATTGAAAGATTTGAGTTTGGAAAAAAAAAAAAAAAAAAATTTGGGGCGTTACATAGAATTACTGACGTACCCCACATTTTGGTACATGAATATCAGGTCACAAGTACAGGAGATCCCAAGATCAGCAGGGCACCCAAGGAGAGATGACAGTATACGTGCCTACCATTTGAATTGGTGTAGAAATATCAGAGTCGCGTAGCAGAAGGTTCAAGCCGAGGGACAAGTTCCAGGAAAGCAGATAGACCACTCAGCAGAGTTCTTAACAATGACCAATCGACTGCCGATCTGGAAGACAATTGACAGCGTTGCCATAGGAGCCTGAATATTCCTTGCGATCAGTTGTAATAAGTTATGTAATTTGTATTCCTTGTTCAAGGACTGTTGATATTGTAATTATTGACGTAATAACTCCAATGGCAATAAAATTGTTTAAATTTCCGCGTTATTTACTGTGTTGAGATGCATTTGAAGGCAATGATTCTGGTTGTGTCACGGATGTCCGGTATTGGAGATCTGGGGCGTCACAATAACTCTCTCGATACAACTCCGATTGGAGTGTACGAGCCCAATCTGGAAAGGTAAGATCCTAGGCTACAACTTCCTAGTTGATCATAAACTTAAATTCAATCATCTAGCTCTCCAAAATAACCTCTCAAGCCTCCGCCTGCGTGCTTCCTGTGCATGGGCTGCACTTTACCAATAGCACAAAATGCTACTCGTTCATCAGAACGTCACCAACCCAAGTTCTATAGAAGGGTGTGGGTGTCCTAAACAACTCTATAGTTGGTCATGAGTCCAAATTATACCAATAAGTCACCCTAACACACACGTCTCTCACCAATGCACCAAGTCACACAATGGGTCTCTCTAAATCAGAGCACTCAGATCCACTTTAGGTCTCTGTCTAGTACTACAAAAATCACAGTAAATCAACCCTTTACTGGAATTGACTCAATTTGGTCTTGTTGGAAAGATCTAGGTGTCTAATACAACTCTCTAATGAATCAGGTTCTCAAAATGTGCTTTTAATGAGTCTAAAATGCCCAATCTCTACAGGGTATCCAAACTGGCTGAAACCAGCACAGTGCATACTCATAAAATCATATTAAATTCCGTACTCATCCAAATGATACAAAATTTATGGTGATGAAACTAGAGATCATATTAAACAATATGCAAAAGATCTCATGTCAAAACTCTAAGTATACAGTGATTTCTCTCTATTTCAATTTAGCATAGAAAGTCATCATGTTCTTCAGTTCAACTTCAGCTACTGATTAAAGGACAATTTTTATCAAGCCTATAAACTCATCCAAACATTTTCCTGAATTTTTAAAAAAAACTAGATGCATGTAGAAATATAGGGTAAAAATTTCAGATCAAGAACATGCTCCAATAAATTATGAAATTTCCTACAATATCAGTCATTCTGTTTACCAATTGCTGATTCTGCCTTACGACACAGTTCCACCTTACGATGTTATTAAAATATCAAATGACCTCAGAAAAATCCGAAATAAATCATCAACTATCTACACATGTATATAAACAATCCCTGAAAATTTCATTTCCTAATTCTTTGTAGTTTTCTCTCGAAAAAATCAACAAAATAGAATTCTGAACCAGTTTTCTAGTTTCAGTTCTGATTTCATCATTCAAGCTCTTAGATGTTCATCCTAGCACATCCTATCATACATGCATGCAAGAAAACCAATTAAAAGACATAAAAGAATGTTTAGAGAAACTTCCCACCTTGGTTGCTGTAGAGGAATGGATCTTCTCAAGCTTTTCTCTTTGAAAATCCTTCCTTGAGACCTTCTTCTTCACTTTCTCTTCTTCCTTTCTTTTTCTCTGTTGGAGGAGTTCTGAAATTTCCAGAGCAAGGAAGTGGAATGGAGTGGAGAAATGATGGAGAAGAGAAAGGATATGTCCGGTTTTGAAGCTAGGGGGGGTAGGGTAGGTGTGTAGGTGGTTTTAGATCAAACCATGGCCTCTAGCCCATGGTTTGGTGGTTGTTGTGTTGGCTGCCTTTCTTAAGCTTAAATGGGTTCGTACGAGTGAGAGACAAGAGTATCATCGAGCGTACGCAATATATATCCACTGTAGTATCATACAGTGTTATATTTGCATAGGCATCGTGCCGAAAACCAGCATTTATACTAGTATCGGTCCTCCTCGTTCTCGTGCATCTTTTAGAATGCAATCCTTCCATGAACCGTTCCGTAACCCTAACCACTCACCACGATAGCAAAATCAACTCATAATACTGCAATCAAGTGCATGCATACGGACAAATACATACATACATACATATATTCAGGTATCGTACAATACGGGGTGTTATAGAAACTTCAAAGAAAGTAGAAAAGAAAACAACAACATCAACAGTTAGAGAGGGGCGGTCGACTGGTTGGTCAATCACACACCCGACCGCAGTTGTACATGGTTTGGCCGCGAGGAGGTCGGTCGACTGGTCTTGTTGGACGATCGACCGTGTGCGGCACTGTGTTTTTTTTTGGCCTCGATTTGTTAGGTCGTTTCAGCCAAATCTTTAACTGCAAATCAGATTGCACGGCTCATATTCAGTTGCTTCTTCTACAAGTTATATCAAACTACTGAGAATCAAGATTAACCTAGAGTTCCCTCTATTCTTCTTCTATATATTGTAATCTCCTCCAATATGAGAGTGAGAAGTACTTCATAAATTATATTCTCCATTGCAAAGAGAGGCTTGAGAGAGATAGTTCTTGGTGAGCGAGTTTAATTCCTTGTAATCTCTTCTAGTTGAATATTATCTTCCCCTTTATTTCCCGTCCAGATTAAGCGAAAGCTAACTGAGATAAATCCTCGTTGTGTTTGTGTTGGATTGATTTATTTATTTGCTTGCTTGCTCAATCGATTCGTCTCATCTACTTCAACTTTCTCATTGCTCTAATTTGTTCTGCTACGCCACCAGTGTGTTTGTAGACACCCCATCCCAACAAGTGGTATCAGAGCTCTAGGTTGCAGAGTCCTTTGGTTAAGATGACAGTTCACAATCTTTTGAAGATCAAACAGTTCGATAGAAATATCAACTTCAATCTTTGGAAGGTAAAAATGTATAATATCCTAGTTCAAGAACGTCTTCGTTTAGCCATCAAGAAGAATTAAATGCCATCCGATCTGACTAATTTTGGAGGACGAGGTCAAGTGCAGATTTCTTGAAGAAACTGATGTGGCAAGTTTGTGGAAAAAACTCATAGCTGAATACTCTGATTCGTCGTTAATAGATATGATGCATTGGAAGAGGAAGTTATTTTGTTTATCTATGAAGAAAGATACCAATCTCCAAGACCACATCACAAAGTTCAACAAGGTTCTATCGGAACTCAAGGCGATAAACATGGATGTGAGTGAGGAAGATAAAGTTTTCAACTTGATATATTCACTGCCAGATTCGTACGAGCTTTTGATCACTACCATGCTACACAGTAGATCTGCTAAGGAGAGTATTTCGGTAGATGGTGTAATCAAAGCATTGAAGGAAAATCAACTTAGGAAGGAGACTCATGAATCATCATCTACCCCACGTTGTGTAGCAGTGGAAGGTCCTTCAGGTGGTAGACAAAGTGCTATGTAAAAGGATTTGATCCATTGCCGATATTGCAAGAGGTTAGGGTATATCAAGAAAGATTGTTGGAAATTGCAGAATCAAAAGTGTAATACCCCTGATTTTCATCGATGAAAATTATTATATTATATTTTTGTATGTATTGTGCACGTGCAATTTTGCAGTATAAAATTTTATAATTATTTTCATTACATAGACAAATGCGTATACATATATATATATATATATATATATACATATATATATATATATATATATATGTCATTTCTAATTGTTTTTTTATCAAAGCCTATTTCTTTAACAAACATAAGTTTCTTTTATAGCCCAACTTAATTTATTTTTTTAATGAAGGCTAATGTGGTCCATTAAATGAAAGCCCATGAGTTTATTTTCATTTTTAATACAACTTGTAATGTAGCCAATTTTCATAGATTATTTTTATAATCAATAAAATGTACAACTTTAAAAAATGGGGGACTATTGGAAACACGTGCATTTCACGTGCACGCGTATTGTGCACCTTGTTTTGGCCGGATTTGAATGGGAGGGAAAAGAGAAGTGGAGTTTGTGGGAGGTAGATTTTGGGATCATGGTTGGTTACTACAACTTCTCCTTAAATCCTAGCATTTGATCCTTAACTCCTAGATTAAAACTAGCCCTCTATTTGTCCCAAAATTTAGTATAAATACCCCCCCCACCCCGTAGCCTAGTTATTCTTGCACTCTTCATTCTCCAAACCTATAGTGAAAGAATACAATTATTAGTAGTGGATTATTAGTAGGAAGTGAGAATAAAAGATTGAGAGTTGAGTGTGTGCTTGCATCAAGGAGGCCGGCATCATCTTTTGGAGGCTAGGGTTGCGCTATTGGAGGCTCGGGTTGCACATCAAGGAGGAGGAGGAGTACTCGTTTGGCAAGCTCGATCTAGGAGGAGGATTCTTTCGTTTAGGAGGTGTTGTGAATTTTTCTCTCCAAATAAGGTGGGTGGTTTTCCATATTTCAAATTAGGTACCATGTTAGGGGTGATTGAAATGATAATGCATGAAAGAAACTAATAATAGTACACTTAATTAGAAAAAAAGACTTTCTAGTTGATTAAATCAATGCTTGATAGATTGCATGTTATCTTGTCATGAATCTTAAGTTGTATGCGAATCGTTTTATAGTTATGGAAATATGAATTGAAATTGTTGTTAATGTCAAAACTAAGTACAAAATGCTAGTAGATGAAATTGTTGTTTTGTGTGCTTAGATGGACTTTCGTGATATTGTTTCGAATGAATAAATTACACTATGCTTTTGGGTTGATGAAAGAAGGAAAGACAGGGAATTAATGTAGAAATTTTTAATACTAAGTTGTATGAGAAATGCCAAAATAAATTATGAAAAGAGTAGTATGCAAATTTAAATAAATTATATGAGAAATGCGTATTAAATTACCGAAAAATTATTTTAAAAATACTGGAGTGTTAAATTATGTTAAAATAGACATTCTGGAGATTTACAGGATTTTTAGTGCAAGCAAAACAAAAATTAAGTGCTTTTGAATATCGAAATATCCTAATGAACAGAGAGTTGAATTAAATAAAATTCGAGTTGTAGTTGTGACAACTTGAGCATATAGCTCAAGTGGTCGGTGAGCCTTTGGCACTACAGTAGCACGGGTGTGTGCGGCTTGAGGTCGCTGGTTTGATACTTGTGGCAACCTTCTTTTATTTGCGTTTTTAAAATTAACTCAGATTTCGAACAGAGAGTATATAATCCTCTGTCTCCCCTTTTATATCGCTGAGCGCAAACAGCCAGTTGGCTAGAACGTGCGGCTGTCTTCTCCTAGGTCGCGGGTTCGATTCTTGGTGCGGCCAGAATGTTAATTTTTTTTAAATGTTATTTTTGGGTTTTCTTGATGTGTAAAAATTCCGAAAAAAATACTGTTATTATTCTAAAATTATGTACGACTTATGAAAATTAATTGGGAGTTGTTGGGATGAAATAAAGTGTATCTTGGAAGTAAAAGTGTATTCGAAACTATAGTTTCACACTCGAATAATTTCATAAAAATGTGTTTTCACGAAGGAATTGAGATAAGTATTGAAAGAAAGAAAAAATAAATATGAAGTTTTATATGAGTTATTCTTACTAAAGAATAGTGTGACAATTGTGAGTTTGTGAATATTCACTTGAACTAGATATTTTCGTAAGATGATTTTAATGTGGAAATAAATGTTGGTTATGAAATGCATGATGTATAATTGAACTCCATGTATGATTATTTGACTCATGAAAAGATTGGAAATCATGTGATTGAAAAAAAAAGAGAAATGTTCTTGAGTATGACAAACTCAGATATGTGAATTTGTGAATTGAAATTGAAAATTAGGGTGTAGCCAAAACTCACACCGGTAAGTGAAAAGTGATGAGATATGATAATTGAAATTGAAAAGACCAAGTTTGGGTCATCATGAAGTGAAAGAAATAAGACCGGTATTAGTGAGAGGGCTGACTCTAAGAGATTGGTTTTGTTCATGATTTCATTTAATTAAGAATTAGTGCATAGTGTAGAGGTGATGAAAGTGAGAGAAAAACCCAAGTATGAGGGCCTCGAGTCTACGATGTGGGTGTGATTCACAGTTTGTTTTCACAATGCGTCGTGACATGACGTGGGCACTACTTCGGAATTATCGGGATCTTGGCAACGTTTGTGGGGTGTTTCGTGACTGTGAGAGGATCGTGTGCCATGAAGGAGGCTGAATTGTCCATAGATAGTCTTCACGATGCGTCGTGACATGACGTGGAATTCCCCTCCAGTTTTTCTGTACATGAGCTCGTACTCATAGGACATCTAGGATACTTACCGTAGTTACAGTAGTAGATTAGGTCATGACGAGGGATTGAACCCTACAAGATGAAGAACGATTAGGAGACTTGCCCTCGGACCTATGTAGTATGGGATGCATAGAATCTGAACAAGTACGCATTAGTGTCATGTAATGTAAATAATTGCATTAAGGACTAAGTGCACAAACACAACATGACATCAATAGGGTATTCCCCTTAGTTTGATATGTGAACTATTTTGTGTTTGTTAAATATGGAAAATCAATTATACTGTTTTCTGACATAGAGTGGATGGCCGTGTATAATATTTGTCGATTGAATAAATTGACATACCCACAATTTTGTATGCAGGATAAATAGCATGATAAAGATTAAAGAAGAACTGATGCTTAGAGATTATTCAAATGTTGTTGTACTTTTATATAAATGTTGTAAATTGCTTTCGCTGTAAAATGTAAAGTGTAAAGATTCCCTGTAACTCTGATGTAAAGTCAAAAGTTTTAAATTCCTTATAAAATTGTACGAAAGAAATGTAAAGATCCTGTGGAATCTCGAATTCAGTTGTATTTGGAATTCGGGGTGTTACAGAGTGGTATCAGAGCCATGCTTCCCAATAGTACAAATTTATAAGGAACGACACCCTAGACGTGGACATTAGAGTGTGTGTTGAGTCTAGAAATTTAAATGTAAGTTACTTACATTTGTGTTGCTCTATGATTTATGCTTCTTCCTCTCTATTTCTAAGATGGCTGATCACTTCGACTCTATTGGAGACGACAATTGGCATATCATAGAGAAAGACTATTATCCTGGACAAGCAGATTCCGAGGAAGAGTACTACCCAGGACAAGCAGACTCCGACGGAGAGGAATGGCCTGAGTTCCGAGAGATCACTCCATCTCCGGATTCATCTGATGACTCTTTTGACGAAGAAGAAGAACCAGTTCCAAGTAGTCTTGTGATGTCTCTTCAGAGGCAGGTAGAGACTTTACGGGAGAGCTAGGACTATTGGAGGCTCAGTTGGCAAAGCGCAAGGATGATTTTTCCAGTTCTCAGTCATCGTGTATGGGAACTCGAGAAGAGGAAAAACATGACCGATGTACTGAAGGAGGAAGTGGAAGAACTACGGAGAGAGCTTCGTGAAGCCAAGAGGAACCATAGGAGTTAGACCGTTGTACCATCTACTGCTTTTATTTTGATGTCAAAAATGTTTTAAATTCGAATGTATAAAGTTTGAAATTTAATGAAATGGAAATATTAACTTAAAAGTTCATGTTTCACACTTCGAATTTAATGGATCTTTTGAATCAGAATATGGCTGGAAGAAGAGCAAGAAATGGTGAAGGTCTGGACTTGGAAACGGAACTAGCGAGGGTCTATCAGACACTTAATGCCGTTGCCATGAATCAGAATCAAGGAAGGGTGCCTGCAAATCTGGTACCCGAAGCAATCAAACTCGTGGAATCATTTAAACGGATGAAACCATCGGTGTTTGAGGGAAAGTCAGACCCTGACACGGCTGACAACTGGATTCGGCACGGTAGAGACTATCTTCGATGTTTTGGAAATCTCGGAGGGCAGCAAGGTGAAGTTGGCGACTCTGCAATTCGAGAAGGATGCGGCTGTGTGGTGGCAGTCGATGAAGCGGACGATGGGAGGCTTGGTTCTTGGCTGGGAGGAATTTTTGGAAGAATTCCGTAGTCATTATTTCCCTTCAGACGTCCAGGAGAAGAAGGCCATGGAGTTTCTATCGCTGTAGCAAGGCGGCATGTCAGTTAGGGAGTATGAGACCAAATTTACTCAGCTCTCAAGGTATGCTCCCGAACTGGTAATGGATGAGGCGAAGAAGGCTCATAAGTTCGAGCATGGATTGAGACCGAGTTTGAGATCCAGAATGATACCGCTCGGTATAAGGATGTTTAACAAGCTGGTCAAGCAAGCGGCAGCCACGGAAGCAGACATGGAGCAGTTTCATGTTGTTCAGAATCGGAGGAACAACTGGCAGTCTGGAAGAGGCCTGCAAATTCCGGAAATTTCAAGGGACAATCATCGACACAAAGGTTCAAACTGTTAGGGGCGAACACTATCAGTGTGGTTGGAGGACCCGAAATAATTTTGTGAGACCTCCTGCGGTAAATTGCTACAACTGCAGTGAGAAGGGACATTACCAATCTCAATGCCCCAAACTACGGAATGATAATCGCAATGTATCAATGCAGCAGACTGGGAAGAGCCGTACCAGCAAGGGCGAGTATTTGCCTT
This sequence comes from Hemerocallis citrina, assembly GCA_017893485.1. NCBI lineage: Eukaryota > Viridiplantae > Streptophyta > Magnoliopsida > Asparagales > Asphodelaceae > Hemerocallis > Hemerocallis citrina. The sequence goes on along the minus strand of CM030360.1, from coordinate 153,362,726 downwards.
AACTGAAGCTGATGCTGATGAGGTGGATCATGTCATCACTGGTACGAGGGCGGATGTTTAGAGGCTTATGTTGTTTCTTTTTTCCCGTTTATTTAGTGAACTGTTACGTAATAAGTGTGTATTATGTAACAGGAGAAGTTTATTTGAATGGAATGAAAGCTGTTGTTTTGTTCGATACTGGATCCTCTCATATTTTTGTGTCTCCAAAATTTACTAAAGTGTTGGGAGTTGAACCGAAGATTTTTCCAGGCAAGATCTTGGCAGTAGCTACTCCATCAGGGGAGACTTTAATCACTGATCGGTACTATGAGGATTGCGAGATTGTAATTGGGAACAGAATTTTCGGAATTGATCTAATCGAGCTGACTATCTTGGGAGTCGATGTTATCATTGGCATTGATTGGATGTCGGTGTACAGTTCAAGCATAGAGTGCAAGACCAAGACGGTAATAGTGAAGGCTCCAGGTGGACCTAAAGTTATTTTCCAAGGAAAGAAGAAGTGTTCCAAGTTGTTGGCAGCTATCCGCAAGGAAGATATTCCTGTAGAAGTGCAAAGGATTCCTGTGGTTCGGAACTATCCGACTGTGTTCTTGGATGATTTGCCCGGGTTATCCCCGCAACGTGATGTAGAGTTCAGCATCATTATTCAACCGGGAAGTGTACCTATTTCTAAGGCGCCGTATAGGATGGCTCCTGTGGAGCAGGATGAGGTGAAAACGGCAGATTGAGGAACTGTTGGAGAAAGGCTTTATTCAACCTAGTGCGTTGCCTTGGGGAGCACCAGTGCTTTTGGTAAAGAAGAAGGATGGATCGATGAGGATGTGTATCGATTACCGAGAGCTGAATAAGGTCACTGTTCAGAATAAGTATCCTATTCTCCGAATTGATGACTTGTTCGATCGTCTACAAGGAGCTGCTGTTTTCTTCAAAATAGATCTTCGATCGGGATCTCACCAAGTTCGAGTGAAAGATGAAGATGTGCACAAAACTGTATTTAGAACTCGACATGGGCATTACGAATTCTTAGTTATGCCATTTGGAGTGACGAATGCACCTGCAATCTTCATGGACATGATGAACAGAGTTCTAAAGCCGTTCATTGATTCTTTCGTCGTGGTATTTATCGATGATATTCTCGTGTACTCCAAGTCAGAAGAGGAGCACACTGAGCATCTGGCAGCAGTTTTGAGGAAGCTGGAAGAACAGGAGTTGTATGTCAAGCTGTCCAAGTGCGATTTCTGGAAATCTGAAGTGGCATTCCTAGGTCACATCCTTTCTAAGGAGGGAGTGACAACAGATCCTTAGAAGATAGAGGCAGTGAGATATTGGACAAGGCCTACTATAGTGAAGGAAGTCAGGAGTATTTTTGGATTGACTGGATACTACAGGAGATTCATTCAAGGTTATGCTCAGTTAGCCGTGCCGCTCACTAGTTTGACCAAGAAGAATGTGAACTTCAAGCGGACTGAGCAATTTTAGGCAAGCTTTCAGGAATTGAAAGAGAAGCTGACTACTACACATATTTTAGCTTTGCCTAGAGCAGGTGTTGAGTATGATGTTTACAACGATGCTTCACATCGCGGGCTTGGCTTGTATCTTGATGCAAGAAGGAAGAGTGATCGCTTATGGGTCTAGGCAACTATAACCACATGAGAAGAATTATCCGACTCATGATTTAGAGTTGGTTGTGATTATCTTTGCCTTGAAGCAATGGAGACACTACGTATACGGTGAGAAATTGAATATGTACACGGACTACAAGAGTTTGAAGTACATATACCAGCAGAAGGATCTGAATTTGAGGCAGCGGAGATGGTTGGAAGTGCTTGAGGACATGCGACCTGAGATCAAGTATCATCCTGGGAAGGCTAATGTTGTTGTTGATGCACTTAGTTGCAAGAGCAGTTTATCCAGTTTGATTACAACTCAGAAGCATCTGGTGGAAGAATTGGATCGAGCCGGTATTGAAGTTGTCTTGCAAAGATTGGGAGCATCTTTAGCTCAGTTGAGGCTTCAGCCTATATTGAATGGAAGGATTATTGCAAGTCAAGAGGTTGATGCTGGTATCTTGGAGATGAAGGAGCAGGTTAGTGCTGGCAGGTTGCCCGAATTTCAAATCAGGGATGGAGTGCTGTGGTTCGGAGATAGACTGTGTGTTCCAAATTAGGCGGACCTGAAAGAGAGTACTCTTCAGGAGGCGCATGCTACTCTTTTGTCGGTACAGCCTGGGAGTACTAAGATGTATAAAGACATCAAACAGCATTTCTGGTGGTCAGGTTTGAAGCGGAATGTGGCTAAATTTGTGGCGAAGTGTGAGATTTGTCAGCAAGTCAAAGCCGAAAATCAGAGACCCAGAGGTCTATTACAACCGTTACCTATTCCGGAATGGAAATGGGATAGCATTAGTATGGACTTCATTACGGGATTGCCCAAGAGTCCTAAAGGCAATAATGTGATTTGGGTTATAGTCGATCGACTAACCAAGTCCGCTCACTTTTTGGCGATGAAACTCACTGCTTTGATGGACAAATTAGCTGAGTTGTATGTTGGCGAGATCGTCAGGCTCCATGGTGTTCCGTCAACTATTGTGTCTGATCGAGATGCGCGGTTTACTTCGCATTTCTAGATGAGTCTTCAAACAGTTTTGGATACCAAGACGGATTTCAGCACTGCTTTTCATCCGCAAACTGATAGGCAGACCAAGAGAGTCAACCGTATTCTTGAGGATATGCTTCGGAGTTGTGTACTAGACTTTGGAGCCAGTTGGGAAAGGTATTTACCTTTGGTAGAGTTTGCCTACAATAACAGTTTTCAGACTAGCATCGGGATGGCGCCGTACGAAGCTTTGTATGGTAGGAAGTGCAGAATGCCTGTTTGTTGGTTTGAAGTTGGGGAGCGTCAGTTGTTTGGGCCTGAGCTTGTGCAGTAAACCTCTGAAAAGATTGATCTGATCAGGAAGAGGTTGGTAGAGGCTCAGAGCAGGCAGAAGAGCTATGCAGACAACCGGAGAAAGGACCTTGAGTTTGAGGAAGGTGGCTTCGTCTTTATGAAAGTATCGCCCAGTAAAGGTGTGATTCGATTTGGCAAAGGTGGGAAGTTAGCCCCGAGGTTTATAGACCCGTATAAGATATTGAAAAGGATCGGAAAAACTGCTTACCGGCTTGAGTTACCGGAAGAGTTATCTCAGGTGCACAATGTCTTTCATGTGTCTATGCTAAGAGGTTATATTCCAGATCCAAGTCATCATTTGCCTGAAGTACCGGAAGGTTTGCAATTGGATCTTAATTACATCGAGTCTCCTGTTGAGATTGTTGATCGTCGAGAGAAAGTTTTGAGGAATAAGACGATACCGATGGTCAAGGTAGTCTGGAGAAACCATTAGGTTGAAGAGGCTACTTGGGAGTCTGAGGAGAGGAGGTTGAGGGATTATCCTGAGCTTTTTGCTTGATTTGTATTTTATCTCTTTCTTTTTGTGTGTTTTGTTTCTCGCTCGTGACTGTAGTTCCGAGAACGGAACTATTCTAAGGAGGGAGTGTTGTAATACCCCTGATTTTCATCTATGAAAATTATTATATTTTATTTTTGTACGTATTGTGCACGTGCAATTTTGCAGTATAAAATTTTATAATTATTATCATTACATAGACAAATGAGTATACATATATTTATATATATATACATATATATATATATATATATATATATATATATATATATATATGTCTTTTCTAATTGTTTTTTTATCAAAGCCTATTTCTTTAACAAACATAAGTTTCTTTTATAGCCCAACTTAATTTATTTTTTTTAATGTAGGCTAATGTGGCCCATTAAATGAAAGCCCATGAGTTTATATTCATTTTTAATACAACTTGTAATGTAGACAATTTTCATAGATTATTTTTATAATAAATAAAATGTACAACTTTTAAAAATGGGGGACTATTTGAAACACGTGCATTTCACGTGCACGTGTATTGTGCACCTTGTTTTGGCCGGATTTGAATGGGAGGGAAAAGAGAAGTGGAGTTTGTGGGAGGTAGTTTTTGGGATCATGGTTGGTTACTACAACTTCCCCTTAAATCCTAGCCTTTGATACTTAACTCCTAGATTAATCCTAGCCCTCTATTTGTCCCAAAATTCAGTATAAATACCCCCCCCAGCCTAGTTATTCTTGCACTCTTCATTCTCCAAACCTATAGTGAAAGAATACAATTATTAGTAGTGGATTATTAGTAGGAAGTGAGAATAAAAGATTGAGAGTTGAGTGTGTGCTTGCATCGAGGAGGCCGGCATCATCTTCGGAGGCTCGGGTTGCCCTATTGGAGGCTCGGGTTGCACATCAAGGAGGAGGAGGAGTACTCGTTTGGCAAGCTCGATCTAGGAGGAGAAGGACTCTTTCGTTTAGGTGGTGTTGTGAATTTTTCTCTCCAAATAAGGTGGGTGGTTTTCTATATTTCTAATTAGATACCATGTTAGGGGTGATTGAAATGATAATGCATGAAAGAAACTAATAAGAGTACACTTAATTTGAAAAATGACTTGCTAGTTGATTAAATCAATGCTTGATAGATTGCATGTTATCTTGTCATGAATCTTAAGTTGTATGCGAATCGTTTTGTAGTTATGGAAATATGAATTGAAATTGTTGTTAATTTCAAAACTAAGTACAAAATGCTAGTAGATGAAATTGTTGTTTTGTGTGCTTAGATAGACTTTCGTGATATTGTTTCGAATGAATAAATTACACTATGCTTTTGGGTTGATGAAAGAGGGAAAAACAGGGAATTAATATAGAAATTTTTAATACTAAGTTGTATGAGAAATGCCAAAACGAATTATGAAAAGAGTAGTATGCAAATTTAAATTAATTGTATGAGAAATACGTATTAAATTACCGAAAAATTGTTTTAAAAATACTGGAGTATTAAATTATGTTAAAATAGACATTCTGGAGATTTACAGGACTTTTAGTGCAAGAAAAACAAAAATTAAGAGCTTTTGAATATCGAAATGTCCTAATGAACAGAGAGTAGAATTAAATAAAATTCGAGTTGTAGTTGTGACAACTAGAGCCTATAGCTCAAGTGGTCGGTGATCCCTTGGCGCTACAGTAGCTCAGGTGTGTGCGTCTTGAGGTCACTGGTTCGATACTTGTGGCCACATTCTTTTATTTGTGTTTTCAAAATTAACACAAATTTCGAACAGAGGGTATATAACCCTCTGTCTCCCCTTTTATATTTTTTAAAAAAGAGATTTTTGGGTTTTCTTGATGTGTAAAAATTCTGAAAAAAATACCGTTATTATTCTAAAATTATATACGACTTATGAAAATTAATTGGGAGATGTTGGAATGAAATAAAGTGTATCTTGGAAGTAAAAGTGTATTTGGAACTATAGTTTCACTCGTATAATTTCATAAAAATGTGTTTTCACGAAGGAATTGAGATAAGTATTGAAAGAAAGTAAATATAAATGTGAAGTTTTATATGAGTTATTCTTACTAAAGAATAGTGTGACAATGGTGAGTTTGTGAATATTCACTTGAACTAGATGTTTTTCGTAATATGATTTTAATATTGAAATAAATGTTGGTTATGAAATGCATGATGTATAATTGAACTCCATGTATGTTTATTTGACACATGAAAAGACTGGAAATCATGTGATTGAAAAAAAAAGAGAAATGTTCTTGAGTATGACAAACTCAGATATGTGAATTTGTGAATTGAAATTGAAAATTAGGGTGTAGCCAAAACTCACACCGGTAAGTGAAAAGTGATGAGATATGATAATTGAAATTGAAAAGACCAAGTTTGGGTCATCATGAAGTGAAAGAAATAAGACCAGTATTAGTGAGAGGGCTGACTCTAAGAGATTGATTTTGTTCATAATTTCATTTAATTAAGAATTAGTGCATAGTGTAGAGGTGATGAAAGTGAGAGAAAAACACAAGTATGAGGGCCTCGAGTCTACGATGTGGGTGTGATTCACAGTTTGTTTTCACGATGCGTCGTGACATGACGTGGGCACTACTTCGGAATTATCGGGATCTTGGCAACGTTTGTGGGGTGTTTCGTGACTGTGAGAGGATCGTGTGCCATGAAGGAGGCTGAATTGTCCATAGATAGTCTTCACGATGCGTCGTGACATGACGTGGGATTCCCCTCTAGTTTTTCTGTACATGAGTTCGTACTCATAGGACATCTAGGATACTTACCGTAGTTACAGTAGTAGATTAAGTCATGACGAGGGATTGGACCCTACAAGATGAAGAACGATTAGGAGGCTTGCCCTCGGACCTATGTAGTATGGGATGCATAGAATCTGAACAAGTACGCATTAGTGTCATGTAATGTAAATAATTGCATTAAGGACTAAGTGCACAAACTCAACACGACATCAATAGGGTATTTCCTTTAGTTTGATATGTGAACTAGTTTGTGTTTGTTAAATATGGAAAATCAATTATACTGTTTTCCGGCATAGAGTGGATGACCGTATATAATATTCGTCGGTTGAATAAATTGACGTACCCACAGTTTTGTATGCAAGATAAATGGCATAATAAAGATTAAAGGAGAACTGATGCTTAGAGATTATTCAAATGTTGTTGTACTTTTATATAAATGTTGTAAATTGCTTTCGCTGTAAAATGTAAAGTGTAAAGATTCCATGTAACTCTGATGTAAAGTGAAAAGTTTTAAATTCCTTATAAAATTGTACGAAAGAAGTGTAAAGATCCCATGGAATCTCGAATTCAGTTGTATTTGGAATTCAGGGGTGTTATAAGAAGAGCGCCAAGGATATAAAATATACCGCATATGTGGTTCGTGCTTGTGATTCAGGTGATTCGTGTCTTCTTGTTTCAAACTCTTTAGAAGTGGATTCTAGTTGGTTTCTTGACTCAGGGAGTTCTCATATTTTCTCCGAGAGAGTGTGTGTGTTGTTTTCTACTTATAAGTCTATTGTAGGGCATTGTGTGAGAATGGGAACTGGGGAGATTTGTGAAGTAGTAGGTGTGGGGAAAGTTGATTTAAAGAATTTATGTCTAAACATATTCACTCCAAGGGAAGTTTTGTATATTCCTCTTCTTAAACAGAATTTTCGTTTCCTTGGGAACTCTTGAAGCACGTGGTTGTAGGTACATAGCTTAAGGTGGAGTTCTGTCTGTTTTTCAGGGTTGTCGAAAGGTTATTAGAAGTATGAGAGTGGTTGAGCCAAGCCAAAACTTTGGGGAATCCTAAAATCCTGTACAAGAGTTGTTTCCTTTCGCTGTTATTCCCACAAGTTCATCTAGTTTGTCGCAACTAGCATCATCAATTTGAGACCATGATGTTCGAATATTGTGAAGAGGTGTAGAGTGCCTCGATGTAGGTGGAGTTCGTGTGGAGGTTGGCAACTCCGTGATAATGCCTATTGAGGTGTACCCTTAAGGGGATATACTGATCGGTGAGATTAGGTAGAAGATTTTTTTCAACTAGAAGAAGAAACGATTGTTCTCAAGTATATTTGCAAGTGGAGTTTAGTAGAGTTTGGAAATCACATCATATGATAGCACTCGTATGCAATCCAAGGTTGAGGTTATTAGGTATATGTCTTGAATACTCGTAGTTCAGATTAGAAGAAGATACAATGAAGCATGGAAGTCTGTAGCGCCCCGAATTTCTAATATAATAAACTCAGAAATACATGGCACAATTTCCAGCATCTACCTCAATGTAATAGTAACCATAGCCAAACACAGAAAAATTTTCAACTTTTATTACACCAACTCTTTACAATGCACAGCGAAAAATTAAACACCTAGAATTACAATTTATTTTACAACACACTCTTTTACAATTTGCATAAGCCACATTATCTTTCTACCACATGCATCCAAATCCCAAGCTATAGGTACCTACCTGTAAAACATGAGGCTAGAGATAACTCTAACCTCCAAAAGTACAGGGGTCAGCCATAACGGTGTGAGTGACATCAAAAGAAATGTAACATAAATAAAACATAAAGAATAAAGTCATAATCAACACATACCAACAGTAGTAACGAATGGAATATGAAATAACAATAAATAAAGCATGAAAACATCAAATGAAACTAGGCTAAGTGTCAAGTGTAGGAAAACAGGAAACAAACATGCATAAAACCAAGTCAATAAAACAAAAATGCAGTATGATGATTCTCTAATGCATACTTGACAGATTCTATGCATTCCATACTACATGGGTCCAGTGCAAGCCCTTAACGTTCTCCACTTTATAGGGTTAAATCCTTCGTTATGCAACTAATCTTACTACGGTGATAGAAACAAGATCTAGATTACTCCGTGAATAGGCCTGACAACCATCGACGCGCAAGCATCATGTAAGCATAGCTCAAAAACCAGAGAATCACCTCCCTGCTGAATACTCCATGAATAGGCCTGTCGACCCTCGACGTGCAGACACACAGTACATCCCGTGAATAGGCCTGCCGATCCTCGACATGCGAAAATACCAACTGTCCTCTCGGGACAAAACAGCACACAGTCTTGAAATGCATCTGTTGGACTAACCCTAGAGAATTTACTTACGTTTCCCAAGTTCTATCACATCTCCACTAGTGCATGTCCTTAAGTTGGTTATTATTAATAAAATGCAATTTCTCCCCTCTTTAGAGTTAGTGTATCCTGCCGGACTTAATTCCAACAAAACAAACCCAAGACCCAACTGGTCAAAATCCACAAAATCTCATCTGTCGGTTTATAGAAATCCCACTCAACTTCTAGAGACTCACAATTTGAATATCAATACAAAATCCTTCAATAAAACTCTTAATTCCATCATCAAACTGTTTATATTAAGAAAACTCCTTTATTCAAACAAATCCAAATTTATGCAAATATAATCACAAATTTCCAGAACTGAAATAAAATATTAAATCCAAACCCAGCTGTGAATGTACGTGTTCACCCCTAACCCGGGCTATGAACTTATATTAGTGGCACGGCTCGGATGTCCTACGCTTCGGTGGATTGCACGTGTTTTGCACGTGCAAAATATAAATTTCAGAAAAATATTCATTAAATCACCAAAAATCACTTTCATTCATTTATTAATCATAAAAACATTACTTAAAAAATATAGGATGTTACAAGGTCGAAGCCTCGAAGAGAGAAGAGAAAACCATAATAGCAGCAGTCAGAGAGCGGTGGTCGACCGCAGTTGTACAGGGTTTGACCGCGAGGAGGTCGGTCGGCCGGTCTTGTTGGACGGTGGACCATGTGCGGAGCTGTGTTCTTTTTGGGCCTCCATTTGTTAGGTTGTTTCAGCCCCTTCAACTCCAAGTCTGATCGTACGACTCCTATTCAGTTACTTCTTCTACAGGTTATATCGTACGACTGAGAATCAAGAATAACCTAGGGTTCTCTCTATTATTCTCTATATATTGTAATCTCCTCCAATATGAGAATGAGAAGTACTGCATACATTATTTTCTTTATTGCAAAGAGATGATTGAGGAGAGAACGAGAGAGTTTTTGGTGAGTGAGTTTAATTCCTTGTTTTGAGTTAACCATTAACTCCTTGTAATCTCTTCTAGTTGAATATTATCTCTATATTTCCCATCTGGATTAAGCGAAAGCTAACCGGGATAAATCATCGTTGTGTTTGTGTTGGATTTGTGGATCTATTTGCTTGCTTGCTCAATTGATTCATCTCATCTACTTCGATGTCCTCATTGTTCTATTTAGTTCCGCTGTGCCACCGATGTGTTTGTAGACACCCCATCCCAAGAAACCATGCACCAAGTGCATGTTGTGTAGGTAAAACCGTTATGGAGAAATTAGAATTCTCAAAATAAGACAATGCATTACAAATAGTTACAATTCAAACTACCAAAAAAATAGTTATAAAAAGATATCTTCGTTGAAATCACAATGACTTGATATAGAGCATTGCAGTACTCATGCTAAATATGAATTGACCTCAACTACATCCATTGGTAACCTGTAATACCCCGTAATTTCTAAAAGATATTATATATATATATATATATATATATATATATATATATATATATATATATATATATATATATATATATATAAACTAAGAGAGAGAAGGGGAGAGGGGCCCACGGTTGAGAAAACGAAAGCAGAAGTGGCTGTGTTGCAGTGACGTCAGCAGTGACGTCACCTGGGGCCCACCCGGATGAGAAGAAGGCAGCAGGCGCTGTCCTGGCCTTGATGCGGTGGCACATGGGGGTGTGTGCACGGGAGAAAAGTAGAGAGAGATTAAAAATAGTCCCATATCGGGAATACTACTAGAATAATTAAATGTAAATATAATTGCCTATGATCAAGAGTCATCTGATTGGTTAACCACCTTTTGAGAGGCAGCCTGTGTTCGGTAGTTGTACTATAAATAATAATTTGTCTTCTAAATTAATAAAAACTGTCTGAGTATTGGGGTGGGGCGTTACAAATGGTATCAGAGCCGACTTTCGATACTGATTGTGGGTAAGAGTGGGTGAGATGTATGCCTGGCTGAGGCTAGTACGCTGGTAGAGAGACCAGGAGTGCAGTACACTAGCAGGATACTCCACTCCACATCGGTTAGAAAGGTGGATCATGCGCTAGATTGCATGCCCCGTACTCAGTGAGGACAGCTAATTTCTAAAGGGGGGTGTATGTAATACCCCGTAATTTCTAAAGAATATAATATATAATATATATATATATATAAAGTAAAAGAGAGAAGGGGAGAGGTGTAACACCCTGTAATTTCTAAAATATAATACATAATATATATGGTGTAATGGCAGTATTGTAGATAATGTAAAGGGGGCACGATTGAAGAACAATATGGTTGCTGTTGGTTTGTGGCTGACATCAGCAGAGAAAGGGGGCCCACCCTTGGATTGTGTGTACACAGGATTGTGTTGTCTTTCTCCTTAATGACGTGGAAAGCATGGGACCCACCAAGGGTTGGATGCTGTACACAGAGAGAGAAGAGATAGATTGAGTTTGAATAGTCCCATATCAGGATTGAACTAGAATAAAATAATATTAAAATATTAATGCCTATGATCAAGAGTCACCAATCCAGTTAACCACCTTTTGAGAGGCAGCCTGTGGTGGGCAGTTGTACTATACTATAAATAATTTATCCGATAAATTGTATAAATTTGGTTCGAGCAGGGGCAGGGGCGTTACAAATGGTATCAGAGCCGACTTTCGACACCGAGTGTGGGGCATGCCTATATAGTCGGGCAGTGGATTTCGTGACCCAGTCGGGCGGTGAATTTTGGGATCTTAATTCAAATAAAATAAGTCTAGCAATAAAATAATTCAAGCAATCTAATCTTGGACTCCATCTTCTAGAATCGTTGCTCACCAATTCCTTCTGGTATTGTTCCTCCAGTACCTGTAAATTCTTGATCTAAAAAAAGAGAAAATAATGTCTTGAGAGCAAGTCATGGACAGCAAGTAGAGGAAAACAAAGAATAATAGGAACATGATATATCAAAAGAAAAGGGACAAGACCAAAGTCAAATAGCAAGGTCAAGGAATGATAATAATGTCGAGGGTCTATGTTTAATCATGCATTTAATTGATAGTTTCAATTCAAGTTCAAGATTGATGACAGTATACGAGAATCAAGCATGAAATGTCAAATACAGATTATTAATCATTTTATTAATCATATCTAGTGTACGTATCACTGCGTCCCATTCCACAGGTTCGGCACAAGCACACAATGTATGCTTTAGATTGGTGGTGAATTCACCGTTCGTGTACTCGACCCAATAATTAGTGTTTAATGTTCAATGTCAGTGATTGTCAAGCAGTATTTTATGGCCATCAATATAAGTCAAGCAGTAGGGCCCGATCAAGTACAGTTTCCGATTGTTCACTACCAAGTCATCCCATAATACCTCTGCTTCTTATCATTTTATTTCATCCTATGTGAGCATGCAAGAAGGTGTCAATATTGTATGATGCTAGGTGTGACTGATTCTACTCGTTACAGACAAATCAAGAAGCAAACATATTAATTAACACAAATCACAAAATCTGGACAGCATGACAATGCTGTACAAAATCACAGATTGCCGCTACTACAGAAAAGCAAATCTGAATCCGTCAGAAATTATAGAAACTAGACTCTCTGTCGGTTCCAGCAAATATATATACGACATTTAAAAGTTACCGAAACTAGGGTGAAAAATCTATTCTTTTTAGATTTTATGTTCAGACAGCAAGTTATAAATTGTGTTCAAACATATGAATTAGGTAAGAAAACTAATCAATTAAATCTACAAAAATTCAGGGTGGTTCCTACACATGTCTAGGTTTAGACAAATTTAGTTCATATTTTTATTTTACTGTTAACATGTTCAATTAAATTATGAAATAGAAAGATAAGCATGAATTTGTGAATCTGAAATTCTGACACAGTTGTACTAAAATACTGATATCTAACAGATTATAACTCAGAATTCAGATCCATTAAAAGTTATGGAAAATAAATTCTGGACTGCTGTTTGTTTCTTTTTGTATGAGATTTTCGACCATGTTATAGCCCCATGAAAAAGTTATTTCAAAATACAACAGAAACATGGTCGAAAATCTCATAGAAAATGAAACAAACAGCAGTCCAGAATTTATTTTGATATGAATAGGCAACAATTTAATCATTTAACCATGTAGTTCCTACTAAATAATAATTAAAGTGATGCTATATGTTTAACATGCATAATTTCAGTTTTAAGATGCAATTTCATAAGCATAGTAATCAATTCATTAATTCAAATTCAATCTAATATATGCAATTCATCAAACAAGCACATGGATCTAGTTATTTTTCACGTAATTGTGCATATGCGAGATTCAAGGGGGACTAGGTTTTAGATCAAATATGTATGTTTGGTGTTTGTATGAGAGATCCGATCGAGAAAGGAGTTTGGGGTGTTTGCTGTTTTGGAGAAGTGGAGTTGCTGTTGCTGCGCATGTATTGTTGCTGCCGTCGGTTCTCTTCGTTCATTTTCATTCACTTTCGGATTAATCGTCATAAAAGGCAAGTATCTCTTGTACAAATTTATTTGTTCTCGTACAAGCTTCTTTGCAAAAATACCGCAAGTATATTATTCCTTGACTCCAATTTGCATTCATAAGTCGAATTGATATCTGTTACCATACAAAATCTGCCGATCCCATATTCACATATGATCGTGAATACTTTGTTGACATATGCATTACATGAACACAAATTAATACACACATAATTATTATTAGGATTATACATGTTTATATGCATGAATGTTTCATCCATGATAGTAGTTAAATATGATGTCTGTTATTGTTAACAAAATTAATAAAAGTAATAAGCCGGGGTATAAAGGGAAAGATTTAAGTAGTGGGCGATATAGAAGAGCGTATATGTCGGGTTAGCTCGTGTAAACTCTAAATAAACTTAATGGAATTTCAAATAGCAGTACAATAAAAAGGACTGGATCTACTTGCAGAGATCAAAAAAATTTTGAACAAAACAAATAACTAGTTTAAGAAGAGACTTGCCTTTTAATTAGTAGATTCGAATATTCAGAATAGCGGATAAGAATTCCGGGTGACGAATCACGCTAGCACGTGCGAGCTACGTGCAAAACAGCGAACAGCAAAACACAAGACAACAAAACCAAAGAGCGGATCTTTTTCACAACAACAAACACCGGAACAGTGGATCCCCTACTTACAAACAGCAAATGCCAAATAAAATTCCACTATGCTTCTTCTTATCAATCGCGACAGAGAGAGAGAGAGAGACGGCGGGAGGAACGGCGATGACTGCATAGTCACAGCGACGGCGACGACGAATGGCGACGGCAGCGCTGTGGTCGGGAAGCGACAGCAGTGACCAAGGGAAACAGCGGCGACGAATACTCAGTTTCTCGACAAAACAGAGGAGGAGATGGCAAGGGGAACTCGAGCTCTGGATGATGACGACGAAGAGGGGGGGAGGGGATATATCTTCGGTGGGTGCGGGGTGAACGGAGAGGGTGAAGGCGAGGGACGACGAGGTGGATAGCGGCGACAAGATGGGTTCGGTGGGAGTTTGGGTTCGTAGGTCGAAGGCGACGGGGATGAGATAGGGGCACAGGGATGATGAAGGAGGTGATGATGAGTGGTGGCGATGGTCAAGGTGGGTGAACGGGGACGGGTTGGATGAAACAGAGGAGGGAGAGAGGGTCGGGGGTTGGAGAGAGAGAACAGCGGCGGAAGAGAGAGGAAGGGGGAATTATTATAATAAATTAGGGTTTAATTAATAGGGTTTTTATAGAGGATTAAGGAATTGAGGTTTTGGGTTATAGGTTAATGAGTTTAGGGTACAGATTTAGGCTCCAAAAAGAGATGAATGAATATAAATCAAAGAGATGAACATATAGTGGAACAACTCAAACTCAAAACATGAAGAGAAAAATTTGCAATGAGCCGAAAATAGAAGTTTAGATTACGGAATGATCAAAATAAAATAAATGAAACCAAGAAAAGAAAAAAATTATTATTAAAAGAAATCAGATACAATAATCAAGAAAAGAAAAATAAAATACAATAAAAAAGGAAAATAGGGGTTACAAATCCTACCCACCTTACAAGAATAATTTCGTCATCGAAATTCATACAAGAGGTATAATACCCTGTAATTTCAAAAAGAAATATATAAGTATATATATATATATATATATATATATATATATATATATATATATATATATTTATGGATGAGAATGGCAGTTTGGTAAATATATTGAATAAGGAGGGGCCCACGTGAGAGTAACAGCCGCTTTGGCTGCAGTCGTGGTTGATGACGTCAGCGGTTACAAGGGGGGCCCACCCAATGCTGTGAAGAAAAAAAGACAGCTGAGTGCTGTCTTGGATTGCTGACGTGTACATGGTAGGGGCCCACGGGCTTTACTATGGTACACGGGATTTGGGAGAGAGGAGTTTGTGAATAGTCCCATATCAGGATTTGTAATAAAAATAATATAATATAAATATAGTTGCCTATGATTAAGAGTCACCTAATTGGTTAACCACCTTTTGAGAGGTAGCCTGTGGTGGGCAGTTGTACTATACTATAAATAATTTGTCTTCTAAATTGTATAAATTGTCTGAGCTAGGGACAGGGGCGTTACAAAATAGTATCAGAGCCGATTTTCGACACCGAGTGTGAAAGAGGGCCTCAGTATGATCTGCGGTGTTGAGAGTCACTAATCTCCGGGATCGAGGACGACGCCACATCGGCTAGAAAGAAGGATCCTGCAGTAGGTTGTGCATGCCCCGTACTCAGTAAGGATGCTAAAATCTAAAAGAGAGGGGGGGGGGGTATTTGATACCCCGTAGTTTCAAAAAGGAATATATATATATATATATATATATATATATATATGTATGTATATATATATGTATAAAATAATAATAATAATAATAATAATAATAATAATAATAATAATATTAATAATAATAATAATGGATGAGATTGGCAATTTCGTAAATAATTGAATAGAGAGAGAGTAACAGTAGCTTTGACTACAGTCATGGCTGACATTATCTGATGATGTTAGCGGATATAGGGGGGCCCACCCGATGCTGTGAAGAAAAAAAGACAGCTGAGTGCTATCTTGGATTGTTGACGTGTACATGGTAGGGGCCCATGGGCTTTACTATGGTACACGGGATTTGGGAGAGAGGAGTTTGTGAATAGTCCAATATCGGGATTTGTAATTAAAATAATATAATATAAATATAATTACCTATGATCAAGAGTCACCTAATTGGTTAGCCACCTTTTGAGAGGCAGCCTGTGGTGGGCAGTTGTACTGTACTATAAATAATTTGTCTTCTAAATTGTATAAATTGTCTGAGCTAGGGGTAGGGGCGTTACAAGAGGTATATAGGGCGAACCCCGAACAAAACAAAACAAGCAAAACAGCTACTCAAATAAATGAGGAAACTTTTCCCGAATGTCCTCCTCCAACTCCCAAGTCGACTCATCTGGCGAGTGAGGATTCCAAGAAACTCGAACCAACTTGATGAATCTATTCTTCAATACCTTCTCTCGATGGTCTAAGATAGAGACTGGCTGAATTTTACAGGACAAATTCGGCCTCACAGACAAGTCTGAGTAGTCAATCACATGACTGTCATCACTGATGTATTTCCTGAGCTGAGAAACATAGAATACATTATGGACACCCGCTAAAGCTGGCGGCAATGCGAGACTGTAAGCTACCTTGACCACACACAATATCGAATGGACCGATGAACCGAAGACTCAACTTGCCCCCACCTCCAAAATGGATAACACCTTTCCAAGGCAATACCTTGAGGAACACATGGTCGCCTGCCAAAAACTCTAGAGGTCTACGATGACAGTCAGCCCACCTCTTCTGCCTATCCTGAGCGGCCTGCAAGTGCTCCGAATTTGAGCCACAGAATCAACTGTCTTCGTGATCAACTCAGGACCCAAAAGCTTCCTCTCGCCGATATCATCCCAACAGACTAGCGATCTACACTTGTGCCTATACAAAGCTTCAAATGGAGTAGCCTTGATACTCGCCTGATAACTGTTATTATAAGAGAACTCGGCTAAGTGAATATGATCTTTCCATGAACCTCCAAACCGAAAAACGCAGGATCTCAACATGTGTTCTAGGGTCTGAATCGTCCTTGCTGACTGCCCATCCGTTTGAGGATGGAACGCTGTACTTGTAGCACCCTGAATTCCAAATATGTCTGAATTCGAAGTTCCACAAGATCTTTACACTTCACTTCGTACAATTTTATAAGGAATTTAAAACTTTTTATACAATAATGTTTACATCAATGGAGCAGAATTATAATTACAACGTGATACATGAAATGAATAACAATTTGAACATTTCTTTAAGCAGCATTCCTTCTTTAGTCCTTTCATTCGTTTTAACCTGCATAGAAACTGTAGGCACGTCAGTTGCATACAACTGATGCTAGGATATAATACATCAATTTCTCTTACTTGGAAAGCACACACTTGTTCACAAACAACTAAAGGGGACTATCTTATTAATGTCGTGTGTGAAAGTGCACTTAATCTTAAATGCAGTTACTTATTATTTCATGACACTAATGCACACTTCTTCGAACTTATGCATTCCATTCTACATAAATCCGAGGGCAAGCCCTTAACCATTCTTCATCTTGAAGGGTTTATTCCCTCACTATGAGTTTAACTACTACGGTAACTACGGTAAGTATCCTAGATATTCTATGAGTTACGAGCCCATGTCCAGACATCCTGGAGGGAATCCCACGTCATGACATGACGCATCATGCAGACATCCTATGGACAATTTGCCTCCACCATGGAACAATGGCACTACGTAGTCACCAAGCACCCCACAAGCGTTGCCACGGTCCCAATATTCAGAAGATGTATCCACATCCTGACATGACACATCATGTAGATATTCTGTGAACACTCTCACACCGTAGATCCGAGGCCCTCATACTTGTGTTTTTCTCTTACTTTCATCACATCTTCACTATGTGTCTAATCCTTAGATAATTGAATCATGAGTAAAAATTAATACCCTAGAGTTAGCGTTACCTTTACACCGGTCTTAAATATCAGTTGTTAACCACAACCCAATCTTGGTCTTTTATTATCATATTTCTCTTTCAAAATTTCATTCATGCCGATGTAAGGACTTAGCTAAACTCTAGTTTTCAATCTCTTTTCATGTTCATCAAACTGAGTGTTTATACTCACAAATTTTCACATTTCATCATGCTATTTTTATTTCATTTTCTATGCACTTTTCCATATATTAAACATCATATTTCATATTTAACTTACTCAAACTTTCCATGTCGAAAATCTCATTTTTAATCTCTACAAAAAATTCTTTACATTCAAAATATTCCCTTTCTTTAATTAATCAAAATCAATTCTAAGAAATTTATCAAGTTTTTCTTCCCAAAATTACTTCTAATTCTCATTGTAATATGTCAAATATTGTAGAAATAATTTTCATGAAGTCTAGGTAATTTTAGAAGAATATTAGTATTTTTGTCAAATTTTTTTATACTCTTAAAACTGTTAAAATACTAAAAAAACATAATAAGTTAAAAAAATCAAAACAACAAACAAAGTGGCAAGGGTCGGATTCAAATCCAGACCAAACACCTCCGCCCATGAACAGTAACAGACCTAAAGTGCACCCGAAGACCATTAAGTCCTGAGTGACTAACCGATATAAGAGGGGCTTAGTTTATACTTAAAGTATGGTTCAGTGTTTTGATTAAAAAATCAAATTTTCAGTATAACAGAGCCCCCTTGCAAGACTCGAACCCAAGATCAGAGCCTCTGCTCGGCTATAGTAACAGACCCAAAGCGCACCCGAAGACCATTAAGTCCTGAGTGACTAACCGATATAAGGTTGGTTAAGTGCTTTTTGTATAGACCGTACGGTATCAACTCTTTCTTTAGTAAACTCGATTTTTCAATCAATTTGTACTTATTCAAAAATCTAAATCTTTTCCAGAATGTATTTTTTGAAAAACAGTATAGTATATTTATCTAATTTGCAAATTCTCATTTTCAACAACATAATAGAACTATTCTTCTTATTTTGTTTGAAAAGTGGAACATTAGTATATTTTTCGACATTGATAATTTCTATTCTAGATGAATCCTGTATCAACTTATTTCCCATTTATTCACAATTTGTTTATATAATTTTTCATTCTTTAACATAATCAAAGCCCTTAAGTTAATCTTATCTTTACAAAACTAACTCAATTTATTATGTTTCAAAGAGACAACATATTTGACAATCTAGTGAATATAATATTACCTATACAACATCATTAAAATCAACACCTATTGCAACATTCTATACTCAATTAATTTCACAGTTCGTAGGTGCTATTTTACATTCTGCAATTTATTCACAAGCACAATTTCTCATACGAGCATGGTCCATTAAATTGCATATTCTAGCATGACAATATACTAATAAAGCATCATAACAAGTCTAAATTAACAATTTCAATTCATTTTACAAATTTTCCTCATGTAGATAAACAAGCATTTTCTCTTTTTTTCTTACTAGTCTTTTCAAGCAAGTAAATGGCAACTTTTCTATTTATTTCAAGCAGGTTCATAAATTAAATTCCTAGCATGGTTTCTACATTAGAAGTAGAGAAATCACCCACCTTTTTGAAGAAACAAATGAAAAACTCCTAAAGAACTCCTTGAAAGCACGATCGCCTTCCCCTAGTTGCAAGCCTTCTCCTCCAAGCTAGTGCACACCGAGTTCCTCCTCCATGCTAGTGTACCCCGGGTTCCTTCTCCTCCTTGATGGCCGGCCGCCAAGATACAAGTGCACACACACACAAACACTCAATCTTTTTCTCACACAACTCTTTCTTTTCTCTCACACAAATTATATCTTTTCTCTTGAAAATTTCTAACTGCAAAGAGAAATGAAAGACAAATGGGAATATTTATACACAACTCAAGCTCAAATGAAGAGTTGAGAAGAGTTTGGATGGATGCTTTAGATGCATTTGGGAGTTAGAAGAACTATCCACCATCAATTAACCAACCCTCCACTCTTCCACTTTCTCCATTTCCTCCTAGCGTATGGCCGGCCAAGTCTTCTCATTGCATTGCTCGTGCATGTGCAATGCACGTGTCTCTATATGCACACTAGTTTAAATTTGTACATTTATTAATTGTTTATTTATTTGTTACATGATCAAGTCTGCCCTACAAGTTGTATTAATTACTATTAGAACTAACTAGTGGGCTAATTAGGTGGGCCAAAACCCTTGGGCTCTTTAATTAATTTATTTATTTTAGATGGGCTAGAATTACACTATTAGGCCTAAGATTTAATATAAATAATAATAGGCTTTTTAAAAGAGAATGAAAATGTTTGTTCATGACATAAGAATAATTTTTAAAGCCAAGTACATGCAATAATTTGCACGTGCAAAACACGTGAATTTAAATGAAATTTTTAATATTTAATTATTTAAAAATTCAGGATGTTACAAAACTCCCTCCTTAGAATAATTCCGTCCCCGGAACTACGCTTAAAGAGTGAGAAACAAAACATAAAAAGAAGAAAGAAAAAAAAATACAATTCAAACAAAAAGCTTGGGATGATCCTTCTGCACCCACTACTCGGATTCCCAAGTAGCCTCTTCAACCAACTGGTTTCTCCAGACTACCTTGACCATCGGTATCATCTTGTTACTCAAGACTTTCTCCCGACGATCCAAAATCTCAACTGGACGCTCAATGTAGCTTAGATCTAACTGCAAACCCTCCGGCACTTCGGGCAAATGGTGACTTGGAAATCTCAACATGGACACATGGAAGACATTATGCATCTGAGACAAGTCTTCCAGTAACTCCAACCGGTAAGCTGTTTTCCCAGTCCTCTTCAATATCTTATATAGGCCTATGAACCATTGGCCTAATTTTCCACATCTGCCAAAACGAATCACACCTTTACTAGGTGATACCTTCAGGAAAACAAAGTCACCTTCCTCGAACTCAAGGTCCCTCCTCCGGTTGTCGGCATAACTCTTCTGCCTACTCCGAGCATCCACTAACCTCTTCCTGATCAAATTGAT
The DNA here is from genome assembly GCA_017893485.1 of Hemerocallis citrina. Lineage (NCBI taxonomy): Eukaryota > Viridiplantae > Streptophyta > Magnoliopsida > Asparagales > Asphodelaceae > Hemerocallis > Hemerocallis citrina. The sequence continues at coordinate 153,342,058 of CM030360.1, read as the reverse complement.
ATTTTCTGAGGTCTGTTGCATGATCTCGGGCCCAAACATCGGCCGCTCCCCCACTTCAAACCAACAAATAGGCGTTCTGCACTTCCTACCATACAAAGCTTCATAAGGTGCCATCCGGATACTAGTCTGAAAACTGTTGTTGTAGGAAAACTCTACCAGAGATAGATGCCTCTCCCAACTGCCTCCAAAATTTAGAACACAACACCGAAGCATATCCTCCAAAACTCGATTGACCCTCGCAGTCTGCCCATTAGTCTGAGGATGGAAGGCAGTGCTGAAATCCGTCTTAGTACCCAAAGCTGTCTGAAGAATCCTCCAAAAATGTGAAGTGAACCGCGCATCTCGATCAGACACAGTGGTCAACAGAACACCATGAAGCGTAACGATCTCCCCAATATACAGCTCGACTAACTTGTCCATAGAAGAAGTGAGTTTCATTTTTAAAAATTAAGCCGATTTGGTTAGTCGATTGACTATGACCCAAATCGCATCATTACCCTTCAAAATCTTGGTCAAACCCGTGATGAAATCCATGCTGATGTTATCCTACTTTCCTTCCGAAATTGGTAACAGTTGCAATAAACCTCCGAGCTTCTGATTTTGGCTTTTACCTGTTGACAAATCTCACACCTCGCCACAAACTCAGCCACATCCCGTTTCAGACCTGACCACTAGAAATATTGCTTGATGTCCTTGTACATCTTGGTGCTCCCAGGATGTACAAACAAAAGAGTAGCATGTGCCTCCTGAAGAATACTCTCCCTCAACTCTGATTTACTCGGAATACATAGCCTCTCTCCAAACCACAACACTTCATCCCTGATCTGAAACTCTGAAAACCTGCCTGCACCGACCTGCTCCTTCATCTTCTGAATCTCTGCATCTTTCTTCTAACTTTCTATAATCCTTTCATTCAGCGTAACGCTGAAGCCTTAGCTGAGCCAAAGATGCTCCCAAACCTTGCAAAACTACCTCAATACCAGCCTGATCCAACTCCTATGGAAGATGCCTCTGGATCGTGATCAAACTTGCCAAACTGTTTTTATGGCTAAGTGCATCAGCAACAACATTAGCCTTCCCCAGATGATACTTAATCTCGGGATGCATGTCCTCAAGTAATTCCAGCCATCTCCATTGCCTCAGATTCAGGGCCTTTTGCTGATAGATGTACTTCAAACTTTTGTGGTCCGTGTACATATTTAATTTCTCATCGTACACGTAATGCCTCCATTGGTTCAAGGAAAAAATAATTGCAGACAACTCCAGATCATGAGTCGGATAATTCTTCTCATGCGGTCTTAGTTGTCTAGACCCATAAGCGATTACCTTTCCCTCTTGCATCAAGACACACCCAAGTTCATGATGTGAAGCATCTCTGCAGACATCATTCTCAATACCTGCTCTAGGCAAAGCCAAAATGGGAGCAGTAGTCAACTTCTCTTTCAACTCCTGAAAGCTCGCCTCGTACTGCTCAGTCCACTTTAAATTTACATTCTTCTTGGTCAGACCAGTCAGCGGCATGACTATCTGAGCATAGCCTTGAATAAACCTCCTGTAGCATAGCCTTGAATAAACCTCCTGTAGTATCTAGTTAGCACAAGGAAGCTTCAATTTCCTTCACTGTAGTAGGCCTTGCCCAATCTCTCACTGCCTCTATCTTCTGAGGATCAGTAGCCACTCCCTCCTTAGAAAGGATGTGACCTAAATGCCACTTCATATTTCCAGAAATCGCACTTGGATAACTTGGCATACAACTCATGCTCTTGAAGTTTCTTCAGAACCTCAGCCAGATGCTCAGTGTGCTCCTCCCCTAACTTGGATTACACAAGAATATCGTTGATAAACACCACGATGAAAGAATCAATAAATGGCCTCAGAACTCTATTCATCATATCTATAAAAATTGCAGGTGCATTCATCACTCCAAATGGCATAACTAAGAATTCGTAATTTCCATGTCGAGTTCTGAATGCAGTCTTATGCACATCTTCTACTTTCACTCGAACCTGATGGTATCCCAACCAAAGGTCTATCTTAGAGAAAACAGTTTCTCCTTATAGACGATCGAACAGGTCATCGATTCGTGGAATTGGATATTTATTCTGAACAGTCACCTTATTCATCTCTTGGTAATCGATGCACATCCTCATTAACCCATCCTTCTTCTTCACCAACAATACCGGTGCTCCCCAAGGTGACGGACTAGGCTGAATAAAATCTTTCCCCAAAAGTTCCTCAATCTGCCGTTTAACTTCATCCAGCTCTACAAGCGCCATCCTATATAGTGCCTTGGAAATAGGTGCACTCCCTGGCTGAATAGTGATGCTGAACTCTACAACACGAAGAGGGGGGTAACCCGGGAAAATCTTCAAGAACACCGTCGGGTAATCCCGAATCACTGGAATCTGCAGCACCTCCACCGAAAACTTCTTCTTGCTGATAGCTGCCACCAAACCTGAACATCTCTTCTTCCCCTGGAAAGTGACTTCAGGACCTCCTGGAGCCTTCACTGTTACTTTCTTGGTTTTACCCTCGATGTTCACATTGTACACCGACATCCAATCAATGCCAATAACAATATCGATCCCTAGGATATTCAGCTCGATTAGATCAATCCCAAAGTCCTTTCCAATTTCGATCTCGCAGTCTGCATAATACCAATCAGTGATTAAAGTCTCCCCTGATGGAGTAGCTACTGCTAGGACCTTGCCTGGAAAGACCTTCGGTTCGACTCCCAATACTTTAGCAAATTTAGGAGATACAAAAGTATGAGAGGATCCAGTATCGAATAGAATAACAGCTTTCTTTCCATTTAATAAAAGTTCTCCTGTTACATAACACACTCCCATTACATAACAGTCTTTACTAAATAAAATAGGAAAAAAAGTAACGGAAAATTCTAAACATTCGCCCCCGTACCATTAATGACGTGATCCACTTCATCAGCGTCAGCCTCGGTCAAAGCGAATACTCGCCCCTGCTGGTACGGCCTCTTCCCAACCTGCTGCGGTGGTCAATTTCGGACGACATCTCGCAACTTGGGGCATTGAGATTTGTAGTGGTCCATCTCTCCACAATTGAAACAAGTCACAGGAGGTTTCACTCAACCATTTCCGGGTCTTCCAGCCACATTGATAGCGTTCGCCCCCGTAGGTTTGAACCTTTGAGCTGGCGGTTGCCCCCTGACATTCCTAGAAATTGAGGGCCTCTTCCTGACATTCCAATTGTTCCTCCTGTTCTGGGCGGCATGAAACTGCTCCATATCCTCCTTTGTGGCTGCAGCTCGCTTGACTAGCTTGTCAACCCTTCAGATACCAAAGGGTATCATCCTTGATCTCAGACTCGGCCTCAATCCGTGCTCGAACTTTCAAGCTTTCTTTGCCTCATCCATCATAAGTTTGGGTGCATACCTCAAAAGTTGAGTAAACCTTGTCTCATACTCCCTAACAGACATGCTTCCCTGCTACAGTGCCAGGAACTCCATCGATTTCTTCTCCTGGACATCGGATGGAAAGTAGTGACTGCAAAACTCTTCCAAGAATTCCCCCAGCTGATAACACCATTTCCCATAGTCCGCTTCATGGATTGCCACCATACAGCTGCGTCCTTCTCGAACTGCAATGTAGCCAGCTTCACCTTGCTACCTTCTGGAGTTTCCAAGATTTCAAAGACAGTCTCGACTTGCCTAATCCAGTTGTCAGCTGTATCTGGGTCTGACTTCCCTTCAAACACTAGTGGCTTCATCCTCTTGAATGATTCCACAAGTTTGATTGCCTCAGGAACTGGATTTGCAAGCATCCCCCTATGGTTTTGGTTCATGGCAACGGCGTTGAGGGTCTGATAGACTTTAACCAATTCAGTTTCCAAGTCAAGTCCACAACTGAGCCCTTCTCCATTCCTTGATCTTCTTCCAGCCATACTCTGATTCAAAAGATCCCTTAAATTCGAAGCAGAAAACATGAATTTAAATCAACTCTTTCATTTTAATGAATTCAGACTTTGTACATTCAAATTTAAAACATCGTCTGATATCAAGCGAAAAACATTGAGATACTACAACTATCTATTCCCAATGGTTTCTCTTGATTTTCCTAAGCTCTTCCCGTAGTTTCGCTACTTCTTCCTTCAACACATCACACATGTTCTTTCTCTTCTCGAGTTACCAAATACGATGACTGAGGGTTGCAATGCTGTCCTGTTGATTCTTGATTTTGATGATCACAACACATTGCACATGTATCTATGCTAATCTTACAGGTGCTATACACAAAGGACTTATTACTTTACAGCTGAACAAATGATCAAGCACAAAAGCTCCAAATAAGAGACAATGGCCAAAGCTTCACTCAAAGACTCAAGACTCAAGACAAGACTCAAAGACTCAAATCAAGACTCAAGACTCAAGACTTCAAGCTCAAATGTATCAAATTGTTGTGTCTTGTAAACATTGTATTTTTACTTCTGTTGAGTCTTAGTCTGATTGTAAAGCCTTGTCACACACACATACACTCACTATTTCATAAATGTGTGTTTTTCAAAAAACAACAAAAGAGTCAAAACAGTTTGATATAATTTAACTGTTGAGTACCAGTCGACTGATACCTCTGGCAGTCGACTGGCAGTACAAAACTGTTTAAATTTATTCAAACTCTGACCAGTCGAGTCATATGGCAACCCAGTCGACTGTTCAAGTGCTTTTGACCGTTTTCTGTTTTCAAAATTGATTTTTCAAAATCAAAAGCTATAAGATCCGTTGGTTGACAGTTGGAATAACTGTCCTCCAACGTCCAGGAGATCTAACTCTATAAATAGAGTTCAGATCTCACTGAAAAGTTTTCACAACAACAACATACTTTTAAGATTCCGAGCACTCTTTGAGAAATTCTAAGTGAAAAATTGAGAAAAGGCTTTCAAGTTCAAAATCATCTGGTTCTCTACACTCAGTCTAGTATAACAACGATTTCGTTCTGGACTGGATATAGAAGTCGACCTTGTTTTAGCCACGTGCAACAACACAATACACCAACAAGGCTATAGGTTGACTGTAAAGTTTTTCTTGTTTCTTTTGCTCTCGGTTGGAGAGTGTTTTAGACTCTAGGTTGTAGAGTCGGTTTGTTTCACTCTTGGTAGTAGAGTGGGTCTGCTTTCTCTGGTTGAGAGAAAGGACTACGGGTTAGACAAGGTTGTTGTCTTAACGCCGTAGGGTATTCTTGTAAACTCTTTTCAAAAATAGTGGAAATCTCAAGTGGGTTGCTTGGGGACTGGATGTAGGTCGGGAGGACCGAACCAGGATATATCTTGTGTACTTTGTGATTGGTTGTCTTGATCTCGCATTTACTTTTTGTTTACTTAAGTTGTAAAAGTTGTCTGGACAGTCGACTCCTTGCACTATCAGTCGACTGGTCAGTGTCGTATAAGTTGTACTTTCATTGTGTCTTCAGTCGCCTGTCTCATCTATAAGTCGACTGCACAGAGTTATTGTTTTTGCTTTAATTTGGTCATATCAGTCGACTGGTTCACAACCAAGTCGACTGCACCGAAGTAAATTTTCGCAGTTTTTTATTAACACTATTCACCCCCCTCTAGTGTTTGTTGTCTCGCCTACAGGATCCAACATGTCCTTGAATTTCGCACATTGGGCCTGCAATTGGTTTCCACTTACTTATGAAGAGATTCGCTGAGACCTCTCGGAACTGGTTCTTCCTCGTTGGATGAAACGTCTGATGATTCTGGATGCGGAGTGATCTCTCGAGGCTCAGGCCATTCCCCTTCATACTCCTCGTGTAGCGCCCCAGATCCCCATACTGAAAATCTGAGACCCTACTCCAGGAGTCGAACTTCATAATAGCCACAATCATAGAAAAGTACAGGAAAATTAAAACTTTTATTCCATATAAGTGTTACAATATCTAAATAAAGATTACAAGATTTACAAATAATATAATAATACTTGAATATGTCCCTTAAATGCTTGGACCAACTTGAGCTCTGCAACACCTATAAATCGGCTCTAGAATACCTACAAGGTGGAGAACATCAGTACTTCGACTGGCGCAATGCTGATAATAACAGCAAAATTTAAACCACAATCACAACCATAATTTTATGCAAAAGAGAGAAGTGATGTGCCAAACAAGGGTTTAATGGATTTGGGTTATAGTGCAGTTGTATGCCATGATCCTATGACTAAATGCATGAATCACATGCCTAATTCTAATGCAACGAGACTTTGGAGAACGCATGCATCCCATACTACATATGACCCCAAATCTAGTTATCTTTCTCCACATTTTAGGGATCTGAACCCTCGCCATGCATCCTACTCTTGTACTCAATCTGTTCCCAATAGATTTTTCGTGTCCTATGAGTTTGCAGTTGATCGGTCTAGTTCTGCCACTGCAGTGCCTGAGTGGTGGTTGCATTTGCCACTCAGTACCTGTGAACGGACCCCCCTCAGAAAGTCATGACAAGATTTCCGGTCACCAAATCATGTACCATGACGTCATAATATATAAAATAAATCACGCGCATAGGGACCCACTGTACTCGAGGGTCAAATCCCCCTACCCGACAGGAGTGCTCTCCCCGTCCCTTCCATGGTATCCTTGGGAATTAACAGATCGAGATAATGGACCCATGAACCCAAATCGGACGTACCGAGTCCATATCCCTACGACAGAAAAATACAACTCCCGACTGCAGTCTGCTAGTACTAATTCAAGTTACAAACCTCTAATACACCACTCTAATCCAAGACTCCCTCTAAACACTTGGGTAAAATAAGATTGCCTCCAAAACTCTGCCTATCGACCTGACCCTGGCGACCTAGTCCGGCACGCCACTTCCCTTGGCTTGGAATTCGTCCAACACCATGGCCTGCGTTCAGCCTTCACCGACATGCATATAACTTGACGGCACCAGCGTGGACGTCTAATGCCTCGGCAGAAGTTCACGGTTTTAGGGTCGACAGACGTAGGGCATCACCCTACCCTAGTGACCAACCCAAGTCACAAAAACCCACCATGTTATCCAAACAAAAATTGGCAATAGACGCCAATCATCCCCAAACAGCGAGTCATCAACTCTTTAGGTACACAGGGGAGGGGTTCTCTCAACACTTAGTCAAAAGCCATGATTAAGCAACCTACGGTATTTCTACCAGAACATAAAAAGAACATAACTCCCACAATACAACTCAGATTTGGGTTTTCAAGCCCATTCTGTAAAGATAAAGACCTAGGCTACAACTCTCTAGTTGATCATCACCTCAGATTTAGTCATTTGCTCTCTCAAAATGGTCTCACAAGTCTCAGCCTGTGTACTTCCTGTACACTGGCCGCACCTTACCGATAGCATAAAACACTACCTGCTCATCAGAATTCTACCAATCCAGGTTCTATGAAAAGATGTGGATGTCCTCCATAACTTCCTAGTTGATCACCAATCTAAATTATGCCATTTGACCACCCTTAAACTGAAACTACTCTCAGGTGTACAGAACCACACACTAAGTCTTACTCAAACAGACCCTTTAGCTCAAAACCTAGTTTCTGTCCAGTCTTGTAAAAATCATATTAAATCATCTACTCATAGGAATCTCCTAAAATAAGGCTTGTTAGAAAGCGCTATCTATCTACTACAATTCCCTAAGAGAACACTTCTCAAAATATGCTCTTACAGAGCCTCAAATGTATCATCTTATCAAAGTGTCTATTCTGACTGAATTAAGCACAGTTCATGCTATAAAATTCATCATAAATCATATACTCATCCAATGGTCACCAAATGTTCATTACAAAAACTAGACATCATTATGAACAACATGAAAAAAGATTCATATCCAAATTCCAAGTATTCATTGAGCTCTATCTGTTCCAACTATGAATAAAAATCATACTGTTCTTCAGTTACAGTTCTAACTACTGTTGATAGATTAATTTTGAACATGCATGTAACTCCATCCGACTAATTTCATGATTTTTTCGTAGAGTCTAGATACATGTAATAAATCATGGTAACAATTTCAGAATAAGATCATGTGCCAATTAATTATAAAAAATCCCACAATCTCAGGTATCACAGTAAACAGGTTCTGCTTCTGCCTGATGGCTCTGTCCCAAAACAGATTTTATTAAAATACTAAATATCATCAAAAAATTAAAAAATAATTTATTCATCATCTAGACATGTATGAGATCAATCTGTGAAAATTTCATCATCATGGTTTTCGGCTTTGTCCCAAATTCCAAGTAGTTTGTTCTCGGGAAATTCTAGAAAATGACATGCAGATCATGGTTTTCTGTTCTAGTTCCAGATTTCTAACATCTACTCTTAAATCAACCATTCTCATGCTACAACCATTCATGCATGCAAGAAAATCAATAAGAATGAACAAGAAAAGTTTAGAGAAACTCCCCACCCTGAATTGGTTTGAGAGAAAGTGATGGTCGTGAGCTTGCTCCTCCAAGAATCCCACTCCAAGTTTGAGAACTCCTTCTTCTTGCTCCCTTCTTTTCTCTTTTGGTGTTCTGAAATTTAAGAGCTCTAGAATGGGAAAGAAGTGAGTTTTTAATCAAAAGGGAGTGAGGGAGAGAGGGGGAAAGGGGGGAGGGGGGGGGGGATTAGCCGATTAGGAGGGTAGGAGGGGTAGGGTAGGCTAGGTGGCAAGTGGTTTTCCCAACAAAACCATGGTCTTTGCTCATTGTTTTGGGGTACAATGTTTGGCTGAAATTTTAAGCTCTTAATCATGTTCTAGATGAGAGGTGAGAGGTTAGATTTGAGTGTATGCAAGGTATATCCATTGTAGTATCATACAATGATATATTTGCATGCGTACGGCAATCAAACTAGTGCATGTACTAGTATCGGTCCGTCTCATTCTCGCGCACCATCTAGAACGCAACCACCCTCATGAACCGCCTCGCAGACCTAACCGCACTCTAACATTCATATAATCAAACAAAACACTGCAATATATATATATATATATATATATATATATATATATATATATACAGACAATATACATATACAAAAGTATAGCATTAACCGGGGTATTACACCTCGGGATCTTCTTCGTCGGAATCTCCTTGTCCAGGGTAGTAGTCCTCTTCAATTACGTCTCAACCATCATCGCTTGCGGGGTCATGGTGGTTCGCCATCTTTAGGAAGAGAGAAGAAGAAGCATCAATCATAGAGTAACACAAATGTAAGTAGCTTACATTCAAATCTCTATACCCAACTCACACTCTAATGTCCACTCTAGGATGTCGTTCCTTATAAATTTATACTACTTGGAAGCATGGCTTTGATACCATTTTGTAAGACCCCGAATTCCAAATAAGTCTGAATTCGAAGTTCTACCAGATCTTTATACTTCACTTCGTACAATTTTACAAGGAATTTAAAACTTTTTATACAACAATGTTTACATCAATGCAACGGAATTATAATTACAACATGATACATGACATGAACAACAATTTGAACATTTCTTTAAGAAGCATTTCTTCTTTATTCCGTTCATTCGTTTTATCCTGCATAGAAACTATGGGCACGTCAGTTGCATGCAACTGACGCTAAGATATAATACATCAATTTCTCTTACTTGGACAGCATACACTTGTTCACAAACAACTAAGGGGGACTATCTTATTTATGTCGTGTGTGAATGTGCACTTAATCTTAAATGCAGTTACTTATTATTTCATGACACTAATGCACACTTCTATTCTACATAAATCCGAGGGCAAGCCCTTAACCGTTCATCTTGTAGGGTTGATTCCCTCGCTATGAATTTAACTACTACGGTAACTACGATAAGTATCCTAGATGTTCTATGAGTTACGAGCCCATGTCCAAACATCCTGGAAGGAATCCCACGTCATGACATGACACATCATGCAGACATCATATGGACAATTCGCCTCCGCCATGGAACGATGGCACTACGTAGTCACCAAGCACCCCACAAGTGTCGCCACGGTCCCAATATTCAGGAGATGTATCCACGTCCTGACATGACGCATCATGTAGACATCCTGAACACATTCTCACACTGTAGATCCGAGGCCCTCATACTTGTATTTTTCTCTTACTTTCATCACAACTTTACTATGTGTCTAATCCTTAGATAATTAAATCATGAGTAAAAATTAATACCCTAGAGTTAGCGTTATCTCTACACCAGTCTTAAATGTCAATTATTAACCACGACCCAATCTTGGTCTTTTATTATTATATTTCTCTTTCAAAATTTCATTCCTGCCGATGTAAGGACGTAGCTAAACTCTAGTTTTCAATCTCTTTTCATGTTCATCAAAATGAGTGTTTATACTCACAAATTTTCACATTTCATCATGCTATTTTTATTTCATTTTCCATGCACACTTCATATATTAAACATCATATTTCATATTTAACTTACTCAAACTTTCCATGTCGAAAATCTCATTTTTAATCTCTACACAAAAATTCGTTACATTCAAAATATTCCCTTTCTTTAATTAATCAAAATCATATTCTAAGAAAATTTATCAAGTTTTGCTTCCCAAAATTACTTCTAATTCTCATTGTAATATGTCAAATATTATAGAAATAATTTTCATGAAGTCTAGGTAATTTCAGAAGAATATTAGTATTTTTTTCAAATTTTTTTTTATACTCTTAAAACTATTAAAATACTAAAAAATCATAATATGTTAAAAATATCAAAACCGCAAACAAAGTGGCAAGGGTCACATTCAAACTCAGACCAAACACCACCGCCCATGAACAGTAACAGACCCAAAGCGCAGCCGAAGACCATTAAGTCCTGAGTGACTAACTAATATAAGAGGGGCTTAGTTTATACTTAAAGTATGGATCGGTGTTTTGATTAAAAAACTGAATTTTCAGTAAAACAAAGCCCCCTTGCAAAACTCGAACCCAAGACCAGAGCCTCCGCTCGGCTATAGTAACAGACCCAAAGCGCACCCCAAGACCATTAAGTCCTGAGTGACTAACCAATACAAGGTTGGTTAAGTGCTTTTGTATAGACCGTACGATATCTACTCTTCCTTTAGTAAACTCGATTTTTCAATCAATTTGTACTTATTCAAAATTCTAAATCTTTTCCAGAATGTATTTTTTGAAAAACATTATAGTATATTTATCTAATTTGCAAATTCTCATTTTCAACAATATAATAGAACTATTCTTCTTATTTCTTGTGAAAAGTGGAACATTAGTATATTTTTCGACATTGAAAATTTCTATTCTAGATGAATCTTGTATCAACTTATTTCCCATTTATTCACAATTTTTTAATATAATTTTTCATTCTTTAACATAATCAAAGCCCTTAAGTTAATCTTATCTTTACAAAACTAACTCATTTTCTTATGTTTCAAAGAGACAACATAATTGACAATCTAGTGAATATAATATTACTCATACAACATCATTAAAATCAACACCCATTGCAACTTTCTATACTCCTCAATTAATTTCACATTTCATAGGTGCTATTTTACATTCTACAATTTATTCACAAGCACAATTTCTCATACGAGCATGGTCCATTAAATTGCATATTCTAGCATGACAATATACTAATAAAGCATCATAACAAGTCTAAATTAACAATTTCAATTCATTTTACAAATTTCCTCATGTAGATAAACAAGCATTTTCTCTTTTTCTTACTAGTCTTTTCAAACAAGTAAGTGGCAACTTTTCTATTTATTTCAAGCAGGTTCATAAATTAAATTCCTAGCATGGTTTCTACATTAGAAGTAGAGAAATCACCCACCTTTTTGAAGAAACAAATGAAAAACTCCTAAAGAACTCCTTGAAAGCACGATCGTCTTCCCTTAGTTGCAAGCCTTCTCCTCCAAGCTAGTGCACACCGAGTTCCTTCTCCTTGCTAGTGTACCCCGGGTTCCTTCTCCTCCTTGATGGCCGACCTCCAAGATACAAGAGCGCACATACACAAACACTCAATCTTTTTCTCACACAACTCTTTCTTTTCCGTTACACAAATTTTATCTTTTCTCTTGAAAATTTCTAAGTGCAAAGAGAAATGAAAGACTAATAGGGCTATTTATACACAACTCAAGCTCAAATGAAGGGTTGAGATGTGTTTGGATGGAGGGTTTAGATGCATTTGGGAGTTAGAAGAACTACCCACCATCAATTAACCAACCCTCCACTCTTCCACTTTCTCCATTTCCTCCTAGCGTATGGCCAGCCAAGTCTTCTCATTGCATTGCACGTGCATGTACAATGCACGTGTCTCTATATGCACACTAGTTTAAATTTGTACATTTATTAATTGTTTATTTATTTGTTACATGATCAAGTCTACCCTACAAGTTGTATTAATTACTATTAGAATTAACTAGTGGGCTAATTATGTGGGCTAAAATCCATAGGCTCTTTAATTAATTAATTAATTAATTTTAGATGGGGTAGAATTAGACTATTAGGCCTATGATTTAATAATAAATAATAATAGGCTTTTAAAAGAGAATGAAAATGTTTGTTCATGACATAAGAATAATTTTTAAGGCCAAGTACATATAATAATTTGCACGTGCAAAACACATGAATTTAAATGAATTTTTTTTATTTAATTATTTAAAATTCAGGATGTTACAGTACCGTAGCTCAACTTAGTACCCAAGCTCTTCTGCAGACTCTCCCAGAACTGAGAATTGAATCTCGTATCTCTATCCGATACGATACTGATAGGAACTCCATGCAGGCGAATTACCTCCGTAACATACCTCTCGGCCAAACTCTTCGTAGACTGACCCATACGCAAAGGAATGAAGTGAGCACACTTAGTCAGCCAATCCACTGTCACCCAGATAGCATTATGACCCTTGGGACTCCTTGGCAAAGCTTTCACAAAATCCATCATGATATGCTCCCACTTCCAATCCGGGATTGGAAGAGGTTGCAAAATTCTCACGGTCCTCTGATGCTTTGCCTTCACTTGCTGACAGATCAGGGACAGGGAGACATATCTAGCCACATCCCTCTTCAGGACATGCCACCAGAAATGTTGCTTCAAGTCCCTGTACATCTTGGTACCACCCGGATGAATAGAATATGGAGACCGATGTGTTTTCTCAAGTAGCTTCTGCCTGACTTCTCCCCTAGGTACACACAACCTAGGGCGAAAACAAAGCGACCCATCAGCATGAATGACCAAATCAGATCTAAAACTGGCTTCTACCTCACTTCGAAACGGCTGCAACTGCTGGTCACCCACTTGGGCTTCCTTAATATGCTCAATCAAAGAAGACTGCAACTACAACATCATGAACTACCGTTCTGATCTAGAAAGTAGCACATCCAACTCTAGCCTCCTCATATCCTCTACTAATTCCTTCTGCCCAGTAAGGAACATAGCTGCAGGCTGCCTACTCAAAGCATCAGGCACCAAGTTCACTCTGCCCGGGTGAGAATGCAAATTGATGTCAAAATCTTCCATCAATTCCAGCCATCTTCTTTGCCTCATGTTCAATTCCTTCTACGTGAACACATACTTGAGGCTCTTGTGATCTGTGAATATCTCCACTCTATCCCTAAGTAAATAATGCCTCCACAACTTCAAGGAAAAAACCACGTCTGCAAGCTCCAATACATGTGTGGGATAGTTCTTATCATGTGGTCTCAACTGTCTCGATGCATAAGCAAGAACCCTAACTAGCTGCATCAGCACTGCTCCCAGACCTCTGCCCGATGCATCACAATGGATCACAAAACCACCTGAACTGTCGAGTATAGGCAGCACAGGCACTGACATCAACCAATGCTTCAACTCGGCAAAAGCCTTGTCACAAGCTTCATCCCAAACTTCTTCTCCTTCGTCAAACTAATCAGAAGCCTAGCAATCTTTGAAAAATCCTAAACGAACTTCCGATAATAGTCGGCCAAACCAAGAAAACTTCGCACCTCAGGAACAGACTTCGAAATCAGCCAATCCTTGATCGTAGAGATCTTCAACGGATCCACAGAAACACCAGCACCAGAACTAATATGGCCCAAAAAAGCAACCTGATCCAGCCAGAACTTACACTTATTAAGCTTCCCATACAGCTGGTTCTCCCTCAAAGTCTGCAGAACCACCTTCAAATGCTTAGCATGATCTTCCCTATTTCGAGAATACACCAATATGTCGTCAATGAAGACCACGACAAATAGATCCAAGAACGGCGAGAACACCCTGTTCAAGCTCATGAACACTACCGGTGCATTAGTCACTCTGAAAGGCATCACTAAAAACTCGTAATGCCTGTACCTCGTTCGGAAAGCCATTTTCGGAACATCTTCTGACTTCACTTTAACTTGATGATACCCGAAACGAAGATCCAATTTTGAGAACACCGAAGCACCTCCCAGTTGGTCGAACAAATTGTCAATCCTCGGCAATGGATACCAATTCTTCACAGTGATATTGTTCAACTCTTTGTAGTTAATGCAAAGCCTGCAGCTTCCATCCTTCTTGTTGACGAATAGAACTGGGGCTCCCCAAGGCAAAACACTAGGCCTGATAAAATCCTTATCAAGCAGCTCCTGAACTTTCACCTTTAGCTCCGCCAATTCAACTGGTGCCATGCGATATGGACTCTTGAAAATAGGCATCGTACCTGGCTGAACATCAATGCTGAACTCCACATCTTGGTCTGGCGGTAAGCCGGGCAAATCCACGGGAAAGACATCAAGGAAATCCAGCACAACTAAGGGTGCAACAACCCCGTCAGAGCCCAACGACACAAGCAAAACAGCCTTGGGATCCATCGAGTGTCTCACCTGCATGGAACACAAACTCTGGTTGACCAGAAAGCCTAAAAGTCACCTTTTTCTCTCAGCAATCAATCACGGCACAAGAAACACCCAACCAATCCATGCCCAGGATAACATCAAAACCGAAATTGAGAATCACAATTAAATTAGCCAAGAAACCCACACCATCAATCAGCAACGGGCTTTGCTTGCAAACCCTAAAACAGATAATGACACCTCCACTTGTGGTGATGTCCTAAGCTGCGGGCATAGCATCGCTTGCCAAACTATGCTGATCGACAAAACAGGAGGAAATGAAAGAGTGGGTAGCACCAAAATCAAACAAAACATGAGCTGGAAGGGAGAAGACTAAAATAATACCTAGAAGAAGAAAAAGATCAAACAACAGAATAAGGTGCTAGCAAGATATATGCACAAATAATTGTACAAAGAAGGAAAATAACATGCAGAAAACTGAAAAGAAAAAAAAAAGTACAACTACTGTGATATAACTGCAACCACTCTAACAGCTACCTCCGCTTCCTCAGCTGTCAGGTTATAAGCCTAACCATGACTCCCAGTCTGGCCTCCTCTAGGAGCCACATGCCTCTGCTCGAAGGTCTGCCTCTGTAGTAGAAGAGGCGGTCTACCCTGACAACGAGCCTGTATTCCCTGCTGAATGGTACCTCTAGCCTGAACAGCTGCCCTACTCCTGGGGCAGTCCCGAATCATATGATCACTGCTGCCACAAGCAAGGCATAGTCGATTAGCTACCCTGAAGTCCCACTGTGAATGCCCAACCTTATGACAATAGCCACAAGTCTCGAAAGTCCTTGGAACAACAGGTGCGTACAGCTGTGCCCTCACGGGAGGAGGTAGAACTGGCATCCAAATAGCACCTCCGGTAGGCCGGACTGCAACATGGTGCAGAATAGTTCACTAGGGAACACCTGACCTGCTGAGGGTCTGCTCCTGAATTCGAGCAGCATCCAGAACATTGGCATAGGCACGAAGCCGGAGAGCAGCGGAGCGGTCCTGGAGAGGAAAACTCAAGCCCAACTGGAATCTACTAGCCTCTCATCATCAGTGGCTATGACGGAAGGAGCGAAATGACTGAGCTGAGTAAACACTGTAGCATACTCGTCCACGGAATGGTTTCCCTGATTAAGACAATGCTCATATTAATATTGTCACATGTGAATTAGGCAACAACAATGACATTTAAGAACACTATCTAGCTGACCTGAGTTAGGGAAACAAATTGTCGTTCCATCTTTGTCTTGGTAACACTGGGAAAGAACTTTGCCATGAAGCTCTCTGAGAAGTGGCCCACTGGATGGGACTCACCATCCTTTCGGTTTCAGCCTGCCACCAGATGTAAGCGAGATCCACCAATTGGATGCTAACCACATCCACAAGAGCAACATTAGCAACACGAGCGACGATCAATAGTTGCTAGGTCCGATAAGCCATTGCTCGGCCTCCAGCAGCGACTCAATACCCAGAAACTTATCTGGGTGAAGCCACATGAAATCTGCTACTATACCGGGCCTAGGTGGCAATGGCCCATGTGCAGGTCCAGCGGCAGTCCCATTGGCTGCCAAAGTGGCCTCATCAATTCATTGTGCTCCTGATGGAGAGCCATCATCTGCTGAATCGGCTGAAGAATAGCAGCGTTGTCCGGCTGCTCATCCCTCGGACGGGAAGAAAAAGAATTCCCACGAGCCATAACCAAAAACACGAGCAAAGATGGTCAGTACCCAGATTATATGTTGGTTATTATATACATTCATGTGATCATCGTGGTGTGCACATTACTGAGTTAACCTGACTAGAACCAAAATTAACTAATATATCAATCAAGGCCAAACCTTCATAAAGATAGTCATGTTTGACTGATATATTATCCAAACCTAGTGCTCTGAAAATACGGAATACGAGTACGTAATAAAATACGGAATAATATAAACATGCCCTGCTTCTCAAAATACGGAATACGAGTACGTAACATAGGCCCAGCGAATAATATAAACACCATCCATAAGCTGTACCAGACTAACTCAACAATATGAAACGATAATCACAACCACGCAAGAAGATATAATCACATAAATAAAGATCAACTTCAATAATAAATGAAATAATCCAACTAATAATATCCAATATCTGGGATAAAAACAAACTCCGGGTCATAAAGCCCAAAAACAAAGTATAATAGATAGTATTCAAATAAAATAAGTCTAGCAATAAAATAATTCAAGCAATCTAATCTTGGACTCCATCTTCTAGAATCGTTGCTCACCAATTCCTTCTGGTATTGTTCCTCCAATACCTGTAAATCTTGATCTAAAAAGAGAAAATAAGGTCCTTAGTGCAAGTCATGGACAGCAGGTAGAGAAAAACAGAGGATAATAGGAACATGATATATCAAAAAAAAAGGGACAGAACCAAAGTCAAATAGCAAGGTCAAGGAATAGCAATAATGTCAAGGGTCTATGTTCAATCATGCATTTAATTAATAATTCCAATTCAAGTTCAAGATTGGTAAAAGTATACGGGAATCAAGCATGAAATGTCAAATGCAGGTTATTAATCATTTTATTAATCCTATCTAGTGCACGTACTACTGCATCCCATTCTACAGGTTCGGCGCAAGCACACAGTGTACACTTTAGACTGATGGCGAATTCATGGTTCGTGTACATAGCCCAGTAATCAGTGCTTAATGTTCAATGTCAGTGATTGTCAAGCAGTATTTTATGGCCATCAGTACAAGTCAAGCAGTAGGGCCCAACCGAGTACATTTTCCGATTGTTCACTACCAAGTCATCCCATAATACCCTGGCTTGTTATCATTTTATTTCATCCTATGTGAGCGTGCAGGAAGGTGTCAATGTTGTATGATGCTAGGTGTGACTAATTCTACTCGTTACTGTAACGCCCCAAATCCCAAATACACTGAATTCGAGATGTTCTACAGGATCTTTTCACTTTCTTAGTACACTTTTACAGGGAAATAAAAACTTTTCATCATACATCAGAGTTTACATCATAATTACATCTTTCTTTTGCACAGCGGAAGTAAAATACAACAATTTAATACAAGTACAACAGCTTGATAAAATCTTTAAGCATCCAAATCTTCTTTAATCTTTAGCATGACATTTACCTGCATGTTAGACCGTGGGTACGTCAGTTTATTCAACCGACGATCATTATACACGGCCGTCCTCGCTTGCCGAAAATAGTATAACTTAACATTTCATATTTAGCAAACACAAACTTGTCACATTCAAACTAAAGGGACTACCCTATTGATGTCGTGTTGTGATTGTGCACTTAGTCCTTAATGCAGTTAATTATGTTACATGACACTAATGCACACTTGTTCGGATTCTATGCATCCCATACTACATAGGTCCGAGGGCAAGCCCTTATTCGTTCTTCATCTTGATAGGGTTCAATCCCCCGTTATGTCTTAAACTACTACTGTAACTACGGTAGTGTCTTAGATGTCCTATGATCTATGAGCCCATGTCCAGGCAGCCTGGAGGGGAATCCCACGCACTGTCACGACGCATCGAGCAGGCAACCTATGGACAATTCAGCCTCCGCCATGGAACAATGGCACCACCCATAGCCACTCGAACATCCCACGAGCGTCGCCACCAGGACGATAATTCCGGAGTAGCGCCCACGCACTGTCTTGACGCATCAAGCAGGCAACCTGTGAATCGCTCTCACACCGCTATCCATTGGCCCTCATACTCATGTTTTTCTTCTACTTTCATCACATCTCCACTATGTACTAGTCCTTAGTTTTATTTAAAAATCATGAACAAAATAATCACTAGAGTTAGCCTCTCCATCATCCGGACTTATTCATTCATTTTACCATGACCAACCTTGGTCTAATTTCAATTCAATTCTTATTTCTCAATGCCGGGGAGACTTAGCTACTCTATTTCAAATTTCATTTCACAATCTTTAAGTCATAACCACTTTCATGTCACAATTTCATATTCTTTCTTATTCATGATTGCTCTTTGTTCACAAGTCCATAGTGAATACTTATAACTCATAAAAATCGTATTCATGGCCAACAATTTCATCAACATAATTTCTAAATTCCATCATCATACAATGGACTCATGCACTTTATAATTAAACACTCATACTTCACATTTTACACAATAACCTCAAGTGAAAATGAAATAATATCATGTCACACCACTAAATTCTTTGTGTCAATTACTTCTTAATAAACCCATTTCATTATATCTTTATAAACTGGAAATTTCCATAAAAGTGTCTTAGAACCATAGCTTTATTTATACTATTTGTTCTCAAACTACTTTATATTTTCTTCAAATAATACCCAACTCAATCCCATAAAATTCCTTGTATTTTTATGAAAATTACCATATTTTTCTCATATTTTTTGGACATCAAAATCTCACAAAAAAATATTTTTCCCTAAGTGCTAAGGGAAGGATTCGAACCCAGCACAGTAGAGAAGAAG
Organism: Hemerocallis citrina; assembly: GCA_017893485.1. Classification (NCBI taxonomy): domain Eukaryota; kingdom Viridiplantae; phylum Streptophyta; class Magnoliopsida; order Asparagales; family Asphodelaceae; genus Hemerocallis; species Hemerocallis citrina. Next base: position 153,322,761 of record CM030360.1, on the reverse strand, counting down.
GCCAGAGCACCCGCCATCAGGCCAATCTGTGCTAGCGATTAGAAGAAGGCGAATTAGGTATAGGTGCTGTCATTTCGCAGTCTCATATTCATATATATATACAGTTGGGATAAAAGATGGTGAGGCCGGGTTTCGAACCACGCCGCTCAGGGAAACCGAACACAGTCACCGACCGCCTGAGCCACTGGCTCAGGTTGTCACAGCACTGGGTTTAAGTCCATTAGTTTCATACTCGCACTGTTTTTAGAAACAACTCGACGTTTAAATCTATTTGGTTCATATTGCCTCTATATAAACGACTGAAAAATTCCAGATTTAATCATCTTTATTCAATCTTCAAACAGCAAGTATAAAAATAAATTTTGTACTAAAAACATAATTTTTCCACCCAACTAATAATTTGTTTATTAAAACTAGCAAATCTTTTATTTTCGACATTGAAAAAGAATCGATTGATCTTCTAATCTCTCTTTTATCCCCAAATTTTCCATGATAATTTACTGGTTATTAATCTACATTCACACCACAATACAACTTTGGATTTTCCCATACTCATATTAGCAAAAGAATTCATGTAACACATGAATAGGTGAAACTCAAAAATTACTAAGATTGGTACATTTCTAATTTGATGACAACAAGCAATTCTTTGGTTCATTTATGCCACTTCTACACATGAATGTAACATACTCATAACTCAAGCATACTTTACACTTTCTATCCAAATTTCATAGTGTCAATATCTTAATCAATTGTCATGTTTCAACCACATAATTTACAAGCAATTGATGAAGATTTTCACACATCATACTAACCACATTGCATCATTATTCAATTAAACTAAATAATCATAGGAAGTGCTTCATATAGTTTAATTTCATGCTAGCATTTCACATACACAATTTATCACATCATTCTAAACCATTCACATACTAACTTTTTAATTAGAGTGGACTCTTATTAGTATTTTCCATGTATAGTGTTGTCAATATAACTAGCATGAATCCTATATTAGAAACATGAATTGTTTTACCCACCTTAATGGAGAGAAACACAAAAGCAACAAGTAGATGAGAACACCTCCTCCTAGCCAAAAGAGTGCACCACTTCCAAGCTCCCAAGCCCTAGCCGAATGCTTCTCCAATCCAACCGAATGCTCCCCCAAGCCCTTGACCGAAATGCTCCAAGCAACCCAAGGAACCACACACTCTCTTATCTTTTATAACTCACAATTATAATACTATTAGCTTTAGAAATTACACTTGGCATATGAAAAATTAGCCATGAGAAGGGGGGTATTTATACTAAAAAATGAGGGGAATGGAGGGCTAAGATCATCTTGGTGGTTGCAAAATGGAAGGCTTAGATCAAAGTAGGAGTTAGGAAAACTACCCACCTCCTTGAAACTACCCCCATGTTCTCCACACCAAAAATTCAATTTCCCTCCAAAGAAGAATGCTACCGGCCCAAAAATAGAGTGTGCAATGCACGTGTACGTGTAGTGCACGTGCATGCAACTAGGCCAAATTTTGTACATTCTAAAATTATATAAAAATAATTTTGTTTAAAAAAGGTCTTCTACATGACAAGTTTAATTAAAAATAACTTAATTCATGGGCTTTCTTTTTGGGCCAAAATAATTTTATAAAAATAATTAAAATAAAAAATGCTTTTGGGCTTTTTAAGAAAGGCTTTGTACTAAAATAATTTGAGAAAATTATATTTAAACATACACCTCATGATAAAATAATCCAAAAAATATTGCACGTGCACAACACGTGCAAAAATAAATAATTTCTCATTAATTAAAAAATCAGGGTATTACAGCACTCCCTCCTTAGAATAGTTCCGTCCCCGGAACTACAATCAAGAGCGAGGAAATAAACAAAATACAACACACTCAACAAGAACAAAAGATACAAAAATACAATCAAGCAAAAAGCTCAGGATAGTCCTTCAACATCCTCTCCTCAGATTCCCAAGTAGCCTCTTCAACCAAGTGGTTTCTCCAGACTACCTTGACCATCGGTATCGTCTTATTCCTCAAGACTTTCTCCCTACGGTCAACAATCTCAACAGGAGACTCGATGTAATTCAGGTCTAACTGCAAACCTTCCGGCACTTCCGGCAAATGATGACTCGGGTCTGGAATATAACCTCTCAGCATAGACACATGAAAGACATTGTGCACCTGAGACAACTCTTCCGGTAATTCAAGCCGGTAAGCAGTTTTCCCGATCCTTTTCAATATCTTATACGGGCCTATAAACCTCGGGGCTAACTTCCCGCCTTTGCCAAAACGAACCACACCTTTGCTGGGTGATACCTTCAGAAAGACGAAGTCACCAACCTCAAACTCAAGGTCCCTTCTCCGGTTGTCTGCATAGCTTTTCTGCCTGCTCTGAGCTTCCACCAACCTTTTTCTGATCAGATCAATCTTCTCAGAAGTCAATTGTACAAGCTCAGGACCAAACAACTGACGCTCCCCTACTTCATACCAACACACAGGAGTCCTGCACTTCCTGCCATACAAAGCTTCGTACGGCGCCATCCCAATGCTAGCCTGAAAACTGTTGTTGTAGGCAAACTCCACCAAAGGTAAGTGCCTTTCCCAACTGCCTCCAAAGTCTAGTATACAACACCACAGCATATCCTCAAGAATACGATTGACTCTCTCGGTCTGCCCATCGGTTTGCGGATGAAAAGCAGTGCTGAAATCCGTCTTGGTACCCAGAGCTGCCTGAAGACTCCTCCAGAAATGCGAAGTAAACCGCGCATCTCGATCAGACACAATGGTCGAAGGAACGCCATGAAGTCGGACAATCTCACCAACATACATCTCAGCCAACTTGTCCATCGAAGCGGTGAGTTTCATCGCCAAAAAGTGAGCGGACTTGGTAAGTCGATCGACTATAACCCAAATAGCATCATTGCCTTTAGGACTCTTAGGCAATCCCGTGATGAAATCCATACTGATGTTATCCCACTTCCATTCCGGAATAGGTAACGGCTGTAATAGACCTCCGGGTCTCTGATTTCGGCTTTAACTTGCTGACAAACCTCACACTTCGCGACAAATTCAGCCACATCCCGCTTCAAACCTGACCACCAGAAATGCTGCTTGATGTCCTTGTACATCTTAGTACTCCCAGGATGTACCGACAAAAGAGTAGCATGCGCCTCCTGAAGAATACTCTCTTTCAGGTCCGCCTGATTTGGAACGCACAGCCTATCTCCGAACCACAGCACTCCATCCCTGGTCTGAAAACCGGGCAACCTGCCAGCACCAACCTACTCCTTCATCTCCAGAATATCAGCATCAACCTCCTGACTTGCAATGATCCTGGCATTCAAAGTAGGCTGAAGCCTCAACTGAGCCAAAGATGCTCCCAATCCTTGCAAGACAACCTCAATCCCAGCTCGGTCCAGCTCCTCAATCAGATGCCTCTGAGTCGTAATCAAACAGGCCAAACTGCTCTTGCGACTAAGTGCATCAGCAACAACATTAGCCTTTCCAGGATGATACTTGATCTCAGGTCGCATATCCTCGAGCACTTCCAACCATCTCCGCTGCCTCAGATTGAGATCCCTCTGCTGATATATATACTTCAAGCTCTTATGGTCCGTGTACATATTCAACTTCTCACCGTACACGTAGTGCCTCCATTGCTTCAAAGCAAAGATAATCGCAGCCAACTCCAGATCATGAGTCGGATAATTCTTCTCATGCGGTCTTAGTTGCCTAGACCCATAAGCGATTACCCTTCCTTCTTGCATTAAGACACAACCAAGCCCCCGATGTGAAGCATCGCTATAAACGTCATACTCAACACCAGCTCTAGGCAAAGCCAAAATAGGTGCAGTAGTCAGCCTATCTTTCAACTCCTGAAAACTCGCCTCACATTGCTCGGTCCACTTGAAGCTCACATTCTTCTTGGTCAGCCCTGTAAGCGGTACAGCTATCTGAGCATAACCTTGAATGAATCTCCGATAATACCCAGTCATCCCAAGGAAACTTCTGACTTCCTTCACTGTAGTAGGCCTCGCCCAATCTCTCACTGCCTCTATCTTCTGAGGGTCAGTTGCCACTCCCTCCTTAGAAAGGATGTGACCTAGGAATGCCACTTCAGATTTCCAGAAATCACACTTGGATAACTTGGCATACAACTGCTGCTCCTCCAACTTCTGCAACACTGCTGCCAGATGCTCAGTGTGCTCCTCCTCAGACTTGGAGTACACGAGAATATCGTCGATAAACACCACGACGAAAGAATCAATAAACGGCCTCAGAACTCTGTTCATCAAGTCCATGAAGATTGCAGGTGCATTCGTCACTCCGAATGGCATCACTAAGAATTCGTAATGCCCATGCCGAGTTCTAAATGCAGTCTTATGCACATCTTCAGCTTTCACTCGAACTTGGTGGTAACCTGATCGAAGATCTATTTTGGAGAATACAGCTGCTCCTTGTAGACGATCGAACAAGTCATCAATTCGAGGAATCGGATACTTATTCTGAACAGTGACCTTATTCAGCTCTCGGTAATCGATGCACATCCTCATCGATCCATCCTTCTTCTTTACCAAAAGCACTGGTGCTCCCCAAGGTGACGCACTAGGTTGAATAAAGCCTTTTCCCAACAGTTCCTCAATCTGCCGTTTCACCTCATCCTGTTCCACTGGAGCCATCCTATAAGGTGCCTTAGAAATGGGTGCACTTCCCGGTTGAACAGTGATGCTGAACTCTACATCACGATGCGGAGGTAACCCAGGAAAATCTTCCAAGAACACAGTTGGATAGTCCCGAACCACAGGAATCCCTTGCACTTCCACAGGAGTCTCTTCCTTGCGGATAGTTGCCACCAGCTTAGAACATTTCTGCTTCCCTTGGAACACGACTTCAGGTCCACCTGGAGCCTTCACTGTTACCGTCTTGGTCTTACACTCGATGCTTGCACTGTACACCGACATCCAATCAATGCCAATGATAACATCGACTCCCAAGATAGTCAGCTCGATCAGATCAATGCCAAAGATTCTATCCCCAATTACAATCTCACAATCAGCATAATACCGATCAGTGGTTAAAGTTTCCCCTGACGGAGTAGCTACTGATAAGATCTTGCCTGGGAAAATCTTCGGTTCAACTCCCAACACTTTAGCAAACTTTGGAGACACAAAAGTATGAGAGGATCCAGTATCAAACAATACGACAGCTTTAATTCCATTAAGATAAAGTTCGCCTGTTACATAATATACATCATTACATAATAGTCTCACTAAACAAAGGGAAAAGAAATGACAAAGACTCTAAACACCAGCCCTCGTACCAGAGATGACCTGATCCGCCTCCTCAGCATCAGCTTCTGTCAAGGCAAATACTCGCCCTGATTGGTACGGCCTCTTCCCAGCCTGCTGCGTTGGTGCGCCGCTATTACTGCACTGAAGTTTGGGACAATGAGATCAGTAGTGTCCCGCTTCCCCACAGTTAAAGCAAGTCACCGCAGAAGGTCTCGCCACATTGTTTCCAGGTCCTCCAGCTACACTAACAGCGTTCGCCCCTGTCGGTTTGAACCTCTGTGCAGATGGTTGCCCCCTGAAACTCCCCGAATGTGCAGGCCTCTTACCAGACTGCCAGTTGTTCCTCCTGTTCTGAACAGCATGGAACTGCTCCATATCCGCCTCCGTCGCTGCCGCCCTCTTGACCAGCTTATCGAATCTCCTGATACCAAGGGGTATCATACGAGATCTCAAACTAGGCCTCAGACCATGCTCGAACTTGCGAGCTTTCTTGGCCTCATCCGCCACCAGTTCTGGAGCATACCTGGAGAGCTGAGTGAACTTGGTCTCATAGGCTCTCACTGACATGCTGCCTTGCTGAAGCGACAGGAACTCCATCGCCTTCTTCTCCTGGACGTCGGAGGGGAAATAATGGCTGCAGAACTCTTCCAGAAATTCCTCCCAACCAAACAACAGACCTCCCATGGTCCTCTTCACGGATTGCCACCAAACCGCTGCATCCTTCTCTAGCTGCAAGGTTGCCAACTTGACCTTGCTACCCTCCGGTGTCTCCAACACCTCGAAGATTGTCTCCACTTGCCGTATCCAGTTGTCAGCCGAATCTGGGTCTGACTTTCCCTCGAATACGGGTGGTTTCATTCTCTTGAACGATTCCACCAGCTTTATCGCCTCGGGCACTGGATTTGCCGGCCCCCTAGCTTGGTTCTGAGCCACTGCATTCAGCGTCTGGTAGACCCTAGCAAGCTCAGTCTCCAGATCCAAACCTTCCCCATTCCTTGCTCCTCTTCTCGACATATTCTGATGCAAAAGATCCGTCAAATTCGAAGTATATAACAAGAATTTAAACCAACTTCCATTTCATTGAATTCCAAAAGTTTATACATTCGAATTTAAAAACATTTTTTGACATCAGAACGGAAAGAAACAGAAGCTACAACACTCTAACTCCTACGGGTCCTCTTCGCTGCTCGAAGTTCTTCCCGCAGTTCATCAACCTCATCCTTCAGCACATCAGTTAGGTTCTTCTTCTTCTCAAGTTCCCAAATCCGATGGCTAAGAACAGAATAGTCAGCCTTCCGCTTCTCCAGCTGAGCCTCCAACAATCCAACTTTCTCCTTCAGGGTTTCCACTTGCCTCTGAAGAGAAGTCACAAGACCACTGGGAACTGGTACTTCCTCTTCGTCGGAAGAAGAATCATCAGATGAATCCGGAGGTGGGGTGATCTCTCGGGATTCAGGGTACTCCTCATCATCAGAATCAGCTTGCCCAGGATAGTACTCGTCCTAGGAATCTGCCTGTCCAGGGTGGTACTCTTCCTCAATGATATGCCAGTCGTCGCCTCCAGCAGGGTCGAAGTGATTAGCCATCTTAGAAATAGAGAGGAGAAGGCATAAATCTTAGAGCAACACGAATGTAAGTCACTTACAATTAAATCTCTAGATTCAAACACACACTCTAATGTCCACTTCTAGGGTGTCGTTCCCTATAAATTTGTACAAGTGTGAAAGTGTAGAAAGCGTGGCTCTGATACCACTCTGTAACGCCCCGATCCCAAATACACTGAATTCGAGATGTTCTACAGGATCTTTTCACTTTCTTAGTACACTTTTACAGGGAAATAAAAACTTTTCATCATACATCAGAGTTTACATCATAATTACATCTTTTTTTTGCACAGCGGAAGTAAAATACAACAATTTAATACAAGTACAACAGCTTGATAAAATCTTTAAGCATCCAAATCTTCTTTAATCTTTAGCATGACATTTACCTGCATGTTAGACCGTGGGTACGTCAGTTTATTCAACCGACGATCATTATACACGGCCGTCCTCGCTTGCCGAAAATAGTATAACTTAACATTTCATATTTAGCAAACACAAACTTGTCACATTCAAACTAAAGGGACTACCCTATGGATGTCGTGTTGTGATTGTGCACTTAGTCCTTAATGCAGTTAATTATGTTACATGACACTAATGCACACTTGTTCGGATTCTATGCATCCCATACTACATAGGTCCGAGGGCAAGCCCTTATTCGTTCTTCATCTTGATAGGGTTCAATCCCCCGTTATGTCTTAAACTACTACTGTAACTACGGTAGTGTCTTAGATGTCCTATGATCTATGAGCCCATGTCCAGGCAGCCTGGAGGGGAATCCCACGCACTGTCACGACGCATCGAGCAGGCAACCTATGGACAATTCAGCCTCCGCCATGGAACAATGGCACCACCCATAGCCACTCGAACATCCCACGAGCGTCGCCACCAGGACGATAATTCCGGAGTAGCGCCCACGCACTGTCTTGACGCATCAAGCAGGCAACCTGTGAATCGCTCTCACACCGCTATCCATTGGCCCTCATACTCATGTTTTTCTTCTACTTTCATCACATCTCCACTATGTACTAGTCCTTAGTTTTATTTAAAAATCATGAACAAAATAATCACTAGAGTTAGCCTCTCCATCATCCGGACTTATTCATTCATTTTACCATGACCAACCTTGGTCTAATTTCAATTCAATTCTTATTTCTCAATGCCGGGGAGACTTAGCTACTCTATTTCAAATTTCATTTCACAATCTTTAAGTCATAACCACTTTCATGTCACAATTTCATATTCTTTCTTATTCATGATTGCTCTTTGTTCACAAGTCCATAGTGAATACTTATAACTCATAAAAATCGTATTCATGGCCAACAATTTCATCAACATAATTTCTAAATTCCATCATCATACAATGGACTCATGCACTTTATAATTAAACACTCATACTTCACATTTTACACAATAACCTCAAGTGAAAATGAAATAATATCATGTCACACCACTAAATTCTTTGTGTCAATTACTTCTTAATAAACCCATTTCATTATATCTTTATAAACTGGAAATTTCCATAAAAGTGTCTTAGAACCATAGCTTTATTTATACTATTTGTTCTCAAACTACTTTATATTTTCTTCAAATAATACCCAACTCAATCCCATAAAATTCCTTGTATTTTTATGAAAATTACCATATTTTTCTCATATTTTTTGGACATCAAAATCTCACAAAAAAATATTTTTCCCTAAGTGCTAAGGGAAGGATTCGAACCCAGCACAGTAGAGAAGAAGGCCAGAGCACCCGCCATCAGGCCAATCTGTGCTAGCGATTAGAAGAAGGCGAATTAGGTATAGGTGCTGTCATTTCGCAGTCTCATATTCATATATATATACAGTTGGGATAAAAGATGGTGAGGCCGGGTTTCGAACCACGCCGCTCAGGGAAACCGAACACAGTCACCGACCGCCTGAGCCACTGGCTCAGGTTGTCACAGCACTGGGTTTAAGTCCATTAGTTTCATACTCGCACTGTTTTTAGAAACAACTCGACGTTTAAATCTATTTGGTTCATATTGCCTCTATATAAACGACTGAAAAATTCCAGATTTAATCATCTTTATTCAATCTTCAAACAGCAAGTATAAAAATAAATTTTGTACTAAAAACATAATTTTTCCACCCAACTAATAATTTGTTTATTAAAACTAGCAAATCTTTTATTTTCGACATTGAAAAAGAATCGATTGATCTTCTAATCTCTCTTTTAACCCCAAATTTTCCATGATAATTTACTGGTTATTAATCTACATTCACACCACAATACAACTTTGGATTTTCCCATACTCATATTAGCAAAAGAATTCATGTAACACATGAATAGGTGAAACTCAAAAATTACTAAGATTGGTACATTTCTAATTTGATGACAACAAGCAATTCTTTGGTTCATTTATGCCACTTCTACACATGAATGTAACATACTCATAACTCAAGCATACTTTACACTTTCTATCCAAATTTCATAGTGTCAATATCTTAATCAATTGTCATGTTTCAACCACATAATTTACAAGCAATTGATGAAGATTTTCACACATCATACTAACCACATTGCATCATTATTCAATTAAACTAAATAATCATAGGAAGTGCTTCATATAGTTTAATTTCATGCTAGCATTTCACATACACAATTTATCACATCATTCTAAACCATTCACATACTAACTTTTTAATTAGAGTGGACTCTTATTAGTATTTTCCATGTATAGTGTTGTCAATATAACTAGCATGAATCCTATATTAGAAACATGAATTGTTTTACCCACCTTAATGGAGAGAAACACAAAAGCAACAAGTAGATGAGAACACCTCCTCCTAGCCAAAAGAGTGCACCACTTCCAAGCTCCCAAGCCCTAGCCGAATGCTTCTCCAATCCAACCGAATGCTCCCCCAAGCCCTTGACCGAAATGCTCCAAGCAACCCAAGGAACCACACACTCTCTTATCTTTTATAACTCACAATTATAATACTATTAGCTTTAGAAATTACACTTGGCATATGAAAAATTAGCCATGAGAAGGGGGGTATTTATACTAAAAAATGAGGGGAATGGAGGGCTAAGATCATCTTGGTGGTTGCAAAATGGAAGGCTTAGATCAAAGTAGGAGTTAGGAAAACTACCCACCTCCTTGAAACTACCCCCATGTTCTCCACACCAAAAATTCAATTTCCCTCCAAAGAAGAATGCTACCGGCCCAAAAATAGAGTGTGCAATGCACGTGTACGTGTAGTGCACGTGCATGCAACTAGGCCAAATTTTGTACATTCTAAAATTGTATAAAAATAATTTTGTTTAAAAAAGGTCTTCTACATGACAAGTTTAATTAAAAATAACTTAATTCATGGGCTTTCTTTTTGGGCCAAAATAATTTTATAAAAATAATTAAAATAAAAATGCTTTTGGGCTTTTTAAGAAAGGCTTTGTACTAAAATAATTTGAGAAAATTATATTTAAACATACACCTCATGATAAAATAATCCAAAAAATATTGCACGTGCACAACACGTGCAAAAATAAATAATTTCTCATTAATTGAAAAATCAGGGTATTACAGTTACAGACAAATCAAGAAGCAAACATATTAATTAACACAAATCACAAAATCTGGACAGCATGATGTTGCTGTACAAAATCACAGATTACTGCTACTACAGAAAAGCAATTCTGGATCCATCAGAAATTATAGAAACTAGACTCTCTTCCGGTTCCAGCAAATATATATACTAAATTTAAAAGTTACAAAAACTATGGTGAAAACTCTATTCTTTTCAGATTTTATGTTCAGGCAACAAGTTATAAATTGTGTTCAAACATATGAATCAGGTAAGAAAACTGATCAATTAAATCTACAAAAATTCAGGTTGGTTCCTACACATGTCTAGATTCAGCCAAATTTATTTCATATTTTTATTTTACTGTTAACATGTTCAATTAAATTCCGAAACAGAAAGATAAGCATAAATTTGTGAAATTGAAATTCTGACATAGTTGTACTAAAATACTGATATCTAACTTATTATAACTCAAAATTCAGATCCGTTAAAAGTTCTGGAAAATAGATTCATGAGGCTATAATTCATATTCAAAATGTTATTTCAAAATACTACTAAAACATTGTCTAAATCTGATATAAAACGAAACAAACAGCAGTCCAGAATTTATTTTGACATGAATAGGCAACAATTTAATCGTACAACCATGTTGTTCGTACTAAATAATAATCAAAGTAATGCTATATGTTTAACATGCATAATTTTAGTTTTAAGATGCAATTTCACAGGCATGGTAATCAATTCATTAATTCAAATTCAATCTAATATATGGAATTCATCAAACATGTCTATCACATGGATCTAGTTTTTTTTCACGTAATTGTGCATATGCAAGATTCAAGGGGGACTAGATTTTAGATCAAAGATGTAGGCACGATGTTAAGAATATGTTGGGTTAGCTCGTGTAAACCCTAAATAAACTTAACGGAATTTCAAATAGCAGTACAATAAAAAGGACTGGATGTACTTGCAGAGATCAAAGAAATATTGAACAAAAACAAATAACGAGTTCAAGAAGAGACTTGCCTTTTTAATTAGTAGATTCGAATATTCAGAATAATAGGATAAGAATACCGGGCGACGAACCACAATCACATGGAATCACGCTAGCACGTGCGAGCTACGTGCAAAACAGCAAAACCAAACAGCGGATCTTCTTCACGACACCAAACACCAGAACAGTGGATCCCCTACTCACAAACAGCAAATGCCAAATAAAATCCCACTGTGCTTCTTCTTCTCAATCACGATAAAGAGAGAGAGAGAGAGAGAGAGACGGCGGGAGAAACGGCGACGACCGACAACAACTGCGTCAGTCATAGCGAGGGCAGCGACAACTGGCGATGGTGGTACTGCGGTCGAGAAGCGATGACAATGACCAAGGGAAATGACGGCGACAAATACTTTGTTTCTCGAAGAACAGAGGAGGAGACGGCGAAGGGAACTCAAGCTCTGGATGACGACGACGGTGATGGGGTGAGGAGATGGATCTTCTGTGGTTGCGGGGTGAACGAAGAGGGCGATGGCGAGGGACAACGAGGTGGATAACGGCGAGGAGATGGGTTCGGTAAGAGTTTGGGTTCGAAGGTCGAAGGTGACGGGGATGAGATGGTGGTACGGGGATGATGAAGGGGGTGATGATGAGTGGTGGCGATGGTCAAGGTGGCGATCAGAGAGGTGAACGGGAGAGAACGGGGATGGGTTTGGATGAAACAGAAGAGGGAGAGAGGGTCGGGGGTTGGAAAGAGAGAACAGTGGCGGAAGAGAGAGGAAGGGGGAATTATTATAATAAATTAGGGTTTAATTAATAAGGTTTTTATAGGGGATTAAGGAATTGAGGTTTTGGGTTACTGGTTAATGGGTTTAGGGTATATGTTTAGGCTCCAAAAAGAGAAGAATATACAGCGGAACAAGTCAAACTCAAAACATGAGGAGCAAAATTTGCAATGAGCAAAAAATAGAAGAAAAGATTACGGAATGATCAAAATAAAATAAATGAACCCATGAAAAGCAAAAATTTATTATTAAAAGAAATCAGATACAATAATCAAGAAAAGAAAAATAAAATACAATAAAAATCCAAAATAGGAAAATAGGGGTTACAAGTTGGCTGCTGTACACGGAGAGAGAAGAGATAGATTGAGTTTGAATAGTTCCATATCGGGATTGAACTAGAATAAAATAATATTAAATAATAATGCCTATGATCAAGAGTCACAAATCCTGTTAACCACCTTTTGAGAGATAGCCTGTGGTAGGCAGTTGTACTATACTATAAATAATTTATTCGATAAATTGTATAAAATTAGTCCGAGCTAGGGCAGGGGTGTTACAAGAGAGGCCCACGGTTGAGAAAACGACGCGCTAGATCTTGATCAGACGGCTCAGATCCGACCGCATCGACCAAAATCACGTTTTCTCATGATCCACACCATCGTGTCTTGAGATTCGTGCCTGATCTTCAATCAGACGGCAGAAATCGTGCCATGTCGCTCAGAAAACTAATCCGAGCAACTTGCATTCCGAGCTGCGTAGTGGAGAAAAATGACTTTCTCCTCGTGATTCGCACCAAGATCTTGATCAGACGGCTCAGATCCGACTGCGTCGACCAAAATCACGTTTTCTCGTGATCCACACTGTTGTGTCTCGAGATTTGTGCATAATCTTCAATCAGACGGCGGAGATCGTGCCACGTTGCTCGGAAACCAAATCCGAGCAACCTGCATTCCGAGTTGTGTATTGGAGAAAAATGGCTTTCTCCTTGTGATTTGCACTAGATTTTGATCGACCGCTCAGATCAGACCGCATCGACCAAAATCACGTTTTCTCGTGAACCACACCATCGTGCCTCGAGATTCGTGCCTGATCTTCAATCAGATGGCGGAGATTGTGCCACGTCGCTTGGAAACCCAATCTGAGTGACAAGCATTCTGAGCTGTTCATACGGAGAAAATAATGCTGAGCAACAAGAGACGTCCGATCACCTCGTGATTCGTGCCATGACCTGATGGATGGCTCAGATTCAGCCGCGTCGACCAAAATCACATTTTCTCGTGATCCACACCATCATGCCTTAAGATTCATGCCTGATCTTCAATCAGACGGCAAAGATTGCACCACGTCGCTCGGAAACCCAATTCGAGTGACAGGCATTCCGAGCTGCTCATACAGAGAAAATAATGCTGAGCAACGAAAGCCGTCTGATCACCTCGTGATTCGTGTCGTGACCTGATGGACGGCCCAGATTCAGCCACGTGACCAAGTGCATGATCCATCGTCAGATGACCTCAGGATTCGTGCTGCATCCATATGAACATCCCAGATTGCACCACATCGCTCAGAATCCCAATCCGAGCGACTGGCATTCCAAGCTGCCCATACGGAGAAAGTTCTGCCGAGCGACACGAGCCGTCAGATTACTTCGGAACTCGCATCACAATCTGATCAAGGTCCCAAATTTGTCCACGTCGCTCAACGCCACCCCGTTGTCTGATCGTTCCGAACTTTCCACCGACACAAGATGGATGGTTCAGATTGCGCCACGTCATAAATCTGGCGATAAATCCTTTATTTTAACTAAAATTCGAATTAATTATTTAAAAATTGCAAAAAAATAATTAAAAATTCAGAAAAATTAATTAAAAATTCTTAAAATAATTATAAATTCTGGAAAAATATTTTCGACCTCCTGGATAAATAATTATTTGTTAGAATAATTAATTGACGCCCCTTGAAATTAGATTGTTGTCTCGCAAAATTAAATAATTAATTCGAAAAAAATAATTGAAAAATGGGGAAAAATCACCAAAAATCCAGAAAGGCCTAACAGCCAACTTGGGTTCATTCCTCACTCAGAAAAGCGCCATCACCCCTCAAACAAGATTCGAACACACTTTGAGGGTTCCGATAAAGCCCTATGCGCCATTGAAACAACAAAACTACTCCCCAAAGGCTATAATACACAGTCTTCAAGAGTGGGGAGCTCGTGATTTGGCTAAAAATGGGGTTAAATTGGAACCATTCAAAGTGGGCACGAATCTTAAAGTCGTAGGGGCAAGATGGTAATTTCACCTAAAGACGGGTCCGAATCGGAAACCGGGTCCCTCCTTTTGGACCCGCTAACCCGTGAACGGATTTGTTCAGTTGAAAACAGGTTTCAATCCGTTAGGGACCAGTTCAACCGGATAGGAGCAGATCCTGGCTTGTCCTTATCTTGCGGAGGTGGTTGTAACCACCCCTAGCCAGCTGCACCGGGAAGTAGGGATTTACTCTTATCCTAAAAGAGATCCCCATGGCGACTATAAATACCACCCTACCTCCTACTGTTAAAGGTGATCACACTTTGCACACTTGAGCTCTTTCTCTTTACTTCTTTCTGTGTATTGACTTGAGCGTCGGAGGGTTCGTTGCCGGGATCTATCCCGGTGTTTCGAACGTTTGTGCAGGTTAGTGGGAGCACCAAGGAGACAACTTATCAACAAGGAAGAAGAATGGTTCCGCCCGTTCGAGTTCCTATGAACCTACAAATCTCATCAATTGCCCCCACACCAGATTCAATGGCAACAGTTCCCAAGCCGCAAGTACAAAGGGAATTTGAATTTCAGCGAAGAAATAATCAATCTAAACTTGAACATGGTAAAATATACAAGGGATATAACCACAACATCCGAATATAACACAAATCAAATGTGTGCAAAAAATGACTGTTAAAAGGCTAAGTTGATTTATAATTTTTTAACAATCAATTAATGACCAATAACAGAAAGTTTATAGAGTTGAAGATCTTTCACATAAAAGAACATATTGGAAGTTGGACAACATAAGAAGGTAAGCATGGAAACATTGAAAATAATATGTACAATATCTTTATACATATGATCAGCAAATGCCCATTTTTATAGCATCTATTAAGTCAAGAATTCATTAAGAATTTTGAATAACATATAAATGAACTTCTTTTCGGAGAAAATTTTTCAAGATAATATTACCTATGCATAGCCAGTAGTAGCCAAATCATCGATATAAAGCCTGAACTCATACATGACCCAATCCGTCATTTCTCCACTGGAGGCTTGCCTAGATGGAAAAACAGAAAAATCAGTGTTTTCTTCATCCTAACTGTCTGAGAATTATAGACAAACAGGCCTCTCTTTACCAATAGCTATCTCGTAACCAGTTCCAATCCCACGGTTAGTCCTAGAACCATGTGAAGATTTCTTTATCTCGAGGGGAGAAGAAGTACCACTCGAGATCCCCACTTCGCAAAGTAGCTTTCCCAACAAAAATAGCTAAATTAAGCAAAGCTGAAACAAATATCAACTTGTAAAGAAAGTGAAGGGAAAACTATTTACATCATTCAATTGTTCTAATTTTCCAACAACAAGAAAAATAACAAAATTTCCAACTATTTACATCATTCTATTTATAATTTCTTCGACTTTAATTTTCAATCCGAAAGATACCACAACGCGTAGTGTAACACGCTTGTTAAGATAGTGGTTTTAAAACACCAGAGCATACAACATCAAACAAACAAACAAAAAATCAAACATATCACTTTTCGAAAGAAAACCCATCACCAAAAACTAATTGAATACACCAAAAACAAAGCCAAGATGAAATCTTACATTAACAAAAGCAGGGTAGAGGATGACTTGAGTCCTATTATTAAAAACATCAACAACCACATCATGAATCATCCCAGGAAACCTCTTAAACGTACGCCTTCTGGGATCAAATGAAACTCATAATTTACATCTATGTTTCGAACAAATAGAATTTAGACGAATCTTCAGATTGACGGGATTGAGAGTGGAATTAGGGTTAGGTTTGGCTTTTCACAGAGTGAGAGCGATCGGGATTATCCGGAGAGAAGAGATTGTTGCAGTTAGGGTTTGGGTAGAGATTAAGAGAGATCGGGAGAGAGAGATTATAGGGGATATTTTATGAGTGATTTTAATTAGAAAAATTATAATATATGAGAATTTTGGATGGCCAGATCTACGATATATATTATATTGTCCCTAAAATCTACAATATATGAAAATTTTGGATGGCCAAATTTACAATATATACGAAAATTTTCATGGCCAAATTATCATCTGAATCAACTCAGGACAGATTTGTTATAGCTTTTATAATAGAAATAAATTATAGTTGGTTCTTAAGTAATTAAAAATTAGAGAAAAGAACCTTGCAAAGGTGAGATGTGCATATATATTTTTGCACTAAGAGAGTGCAGTTTGATGTGGTTGAAGAGATGCCACAGGCCTATGAGTAGAAATCTGGCCTATACCTATTACAACATGACCAACTAGCAAAGAGCCCATTTTTGTTTGGACATAACAGAGTAGTGGGAAGGTGAGAGGATACAGCAGACATATAAATAGTTTGAAGATGACTTTAATAAGAGGGAGTGGATTATAATTCAAATTTAAATATGATTTTATAATCAAAATTTAACTGGACTAGTAATTTATACGTGAGAAACAAATTTTAATAAATATAATTTTTACTTAAGACCTTCCTTATAATAGTTATGTACATGTGTTGCACGTGTTGATAGATTTACAAATATCATTAAGATCCTCTCCCATTATAATATTAGAGATTACTAGTAATTTACACGTGTGATACACGTTTTAATAAAAATTTGTTTAAAAAAATGAAAATCTGACGTAGGGAGGATTCGAACCTGAAACCTTCTTTATATTAGTTATGTACGTGCATTGCACATGTTGGTAGATTTACAAATGACACTAAAGCCTTCTCCCATTATAATATTAGAGATTAGAGATATATACTAGTAATCTACACATGCAATGCACGTTCTAATTTTTAAAAAAATTATATTGTAAATAATAAGACGTAATCTGGCTTCGAACCTGAGACCTCCCTTTACTCATCACATACTCTTTACAAATTACCCCTATTGGCACAAACTTTTAGTTTATATGAGTGACACTTTTGTAAATAATTATGTCATAAATAAATTTAAACTTTAAGGGTATTATAATAACTAACAATAGTTCAGTAAATAAATGATTAATATAACTCTCACTTAAAAATAAATGGTTGATATTATATGGTTGAATGTCTACAAATGATAACCCCAACTCTCCCATTATAATATTAGAGCTTAGAAATTATTAGAATAGAGATTAGTGATTTACATGTGCGATGCACGACTTAATAAATAATTTTTTTAAAAGTAAAATTTTAGACGTAGTCTGGATTTGATCATAAGACCTTCTCTATAATAGTTCTGCACGTGTGTGTAAATCACCCTTAAGGGGGGTGAATAGGGTAATCGTGCAGAATTAAATTAAAGAAATAAAGTAAAGTAGAGTAAAGTAAATGCAAGAGAGACAAGAAATGCAAACACAGATGACGCAGCGATATAACGTGGTTCGATCCCCAGGTCTACGTCTACACCACCTACTTGTAGCAATTCTCCGTCACAAGCGTTCCACTATACTCAAAATTCTTAGTACAGTGATTCTCGAATTCAGGCCGAGAGACCTATTACACCCACAGAACTTCTAATCCAAGTCCCGTCAATCTCACCGAAGTGGAAAAGAAATAAAAAGAAAACTCAAGATCGTTTTGAGATCTTGACTGAAGGATACAACCAAATTCACGCTCACACTCGGATTGCTTATCGAAGGATTATTTCAAAATATTTTTCTCAGAAGTACTAGGTGAAGAAGACACACTGGATTCATTCTCTTAAGTAGAAGAGGAAGTGTATCGATCAAATATAGAAACGATACATTCCAAAACAGTATACAGCTCAAGTTGCGGTCGACCGTCAAAAACGTACGGTCGACCGTTTAGCTCTCTGGCGTAGCTAGAGAGATGAAAGTTCGATCGCTGTCTTAAGCAACTAAAGTTGCGGTCGACTGTGATGTGGTCGATCGACATTATGTACGGTCGACCGGTCTTGGCTGTCTAATGCGAATACACTTTGTTTTCTTACCATAAATTAATCCATCTTTAATCAATCATATACAATAATAATCTCACGAAAATATTACTAAAAATCCAATCTTGATAGATTGCTGGGCGACCAATTAATTGAGAACTCCTTTTGAATAACTTCCGCTTTTGCTCGTATATGCAATCTTCCTTTATTACTTTCCTTGTTTGTATATTTTTGAATCACTCTTGGATCTTTTCTTGATGTTAATTGATCCTGAAAATCTGACACACTAAATTCAAACTTATTAGTACAAGTTAGCACGTTTTGTGCACACCAAACTAAGAGTCAACAATCTCTCCCTTTTGGTGTGAACAAAACATGCACGAATGTTTGAAAATTAAAGCAAAGTATGTAAACACTCCCCCTGAATTTAGTACATCCTGTAAAATAGATTTTCATATAGAAAAAGCTTTTAAGAGAGCGAATACTCTCCCTTAATATAATATCACCTGTAATACAGAACTTAATGAACATTTATAAGAGAGGAATGAGAGTATTAATTCATGAAATGATTTGAGAATCGTTTGAAAACATTCTAAAAACATTCTCCCCCTTTTTGGAACACACCAAAAGGGGATAGACAAAGGAGACAGAAGTAAAATAATCCTTGGAAAGGTCATAAAACCAATCATCAATTAAAATAATGAAGAGGCACATTCGAGGATATTATAAATTTAGAAAAATATGGAAGAGAATATTCTTACATGATACCGTTGATAACGAGACTCTTTGATATACAGTGAGAGCTCTACATAATATCACAGATTTGAGATTCTCCCCAATACACATGAAAACAACAAAGAAATCAAGAAATTGAGAGAGGAATCATTGATTTTATAAAGCTGTGAAAAACAAGACCAGAGAGAGAGCCGATCGACCGCAAAACACAATTTTGTAAAAATTATCCAGAGATCGTACCGGTCAACCGCACGGTTTACCGCAAAACATGATTTTGCAAAAACTATCCAGAGAGCATACCAGTCGACCGCACAGTCGACCGTTATTTGTGGTTTTTAAGAGACAATTTCCAGAGAGTAAACCGGTCGACAACAAGGTCGACCGCAAAACCAACAAAGGCTACAGAGGACGAGCCTGGTCGACCGCAATAGACAAAATTTTAAGAAACGTTAAAAAGTCAAAAACCTGAGACTGGTCCGGTCGACCGTACGGTCGATCAACTTACACAAAACACTTTTAGGATGAAAAATCAATAACATTTAATGCACCTCTAAAGAAGTAAAAGCGTTTTTCGTCAAAAGGTTTTGTAAACATATCTGCAAGTTGTGCATCAGTAGAAATATATTCAAGTAAAATATCTCCTTTTTTAAAATGATCTTTAATAAAATGATACCTAATATCAATGTGTTTTGTGCGGCTGTGTTGGTAAGAATTTTTTGTCATGTGTACGGTGCTAGTGTTGTCACATTTTATAGGAATGTGGTCAAAGAATACCTTATAATCCTCGAGAGTATGTTTCATCCATAGTACCTGCGCGCAACAGGATTCTGCCGCAATGTATTCAGCTTCGGCAGTCGAAAGAGTAACGGAATTTTGCTTCTTGGATGTCCACGAAACAAGGCAGTCACCCAAGAAGTTACATGTACCACTAGTGCTCTTTCTATCGGTCAAGCTCCCAGCATAATCTGCATCGGAGTATCCTACAAGAGAGAAATTTCTATTTTTCAGGTACCAAAGACCAGTATTTAATGTTCCTTTAAGATATCGAATGATACACTTAACGACAACCAAATGTGATTCTTTGGGACATGATTGAAAATGTGCACATAAACAAACACTAAACATAATATCAGGATGTGATGCAGTAATAAAGCAAACTGCCAATCATACCTCTATACGTAGAAATATCAACATTATCACTAGTTTCGTCTTTGGATAGCTTAGTGGTAGTGGCCATTGGAGTTTTGTAAGCATTTGCATTCTCAAGTCCGAATTTCTTGACAAGTTCTTTGGCGTACTTAGATTGATTGATGAATATTCTATCTTTTCTTTGTTGTATTTGAATTCCAAGGAAATAGGTTAGTTTGCCCATCATACTCATTCCGAACTCATCCTGCATTTGCTTTGAAAACTCCTTACAAAGATTTTCATTAGTAGACCCAAATATGATATCATCCACATAAATTTGGACAATCAAAATGTCTTTAAAAATATGCTTTATAAAAAGTGTAGTGCCTACTTGTCCTTTAGAAAACCCTATGTGAAGAAGGAACGAACTCAGCCGTTCATACCAAGCGCGAGGGGCTTGCTTCAAACCATAAAAGGCTTTATCAAGCCGAAAAACATGGTTTGGGTGTGTGGGATCAGTGAATCCTAGTGGTTGGGCCACATAAACTTCTTCAGAAATAATGCCATTTAAAAAAGTACTTTTGACATCCATTTGAAATAGAGTGAAATCCATGTATGCAACAAAAGCAAGTAAAATACGAATAGCTTCTAGCCTAGAAACTGGTGCAAAAGTTTCATCAAAATCTACACCCTCTTGTTGATTATAACCTTGAGCAACAAGATGAGCCTTATTCCTAGTAATTGAACCGGATTCGTCTAACTTGTTCCTAAACACCCAATTAGTACCAAGGATTGTCCTATTGTGAGGTCGATGAACAAGTCTCCATACTTGATTCCATTCAAATTGATTAAGTTCTTCTTGCATGACAATGATCCACTCATCGTCTTCCAAGGCCTCCTTAATGTTCTTAGGTTCAAGTATGGAAACGAAAGCGGTAAAACACATAAAATTATGAGCTTGAGCACGAGTAGTTACCCCTTTAGACATATCACTCCGTATAAGAGAAGGAGGATGACTGGACATGATTTTCCATGCAGGACATTTCTCACTTGTGGGGTAATCCTTGTACAACTTCCTCAAGTAGTCACTCCGTTTTGGCTCCAGCTTGTGTGTTCCTAGAGGTGAAGTCAGGCAGATACTACTTGAGGAAGCCCATCGGTCTACATACTCTATTCCCCCAGGAGGTACCAAGATGTATAGGGATTTAAAGCAGCATTTTTGGTGGCATGGCATGAAAAGGGTTGTGGCAAGGTTTGTGTGACAATGTCTGATCTGTCAGCAAGTGAAGGCGGAATATCAGAGAACCGCTGGACTGTTGTAACCTCTTTCGATTCCGGAATGGAAATGAGAGAATATCATTAGGAATTTCGTGACAGCATTGCCCAGGAGTCCCAAAGGTCATAATGCTATCTGGGTGATAGTTGACCAATTGACGAAGAGTGCCCACTTCATCCCATTTAGAGTGGGTAAGTCTATTAAGAGTCTGGCGGAACAGTATATTCAGGAGATAGTGAGACTGCATGGTGTTCCCATCAGCATCGTATCCGACCGGGATACGAGATTCAGGTCCCAGTTCTGGGAGAGCCTTCAGAAGAGTTTGGGGAGCAAGTTGAACTATAGCACAGCATTTCATCTCTAGACAGTTGGACAGTCCAAAAGGATGATTCAGACACTGGAGGACATGTTGCGATCCTGTGTTCTTCAATTTGCTGGTTCTTGGAAGGATCATCTGCACCTGGTTAAGTTCTCGTTCAACAATAGCTATCGGGCGAGTCTCAATGTAGCTCCGTTCGAAGCACTCTATGGTCGCGAATGTAGGTCCCCAGTCTGTTGGAACGACACTGGCGAGCGGAAACTATTGGGACCAAAGTTGATTACGAAGACAGTTGATGCAGTAGCTCAGATCAGGAAGCACTTGCAAGCTGCCCAGAATCGACAGAGAAAATGGGCTGACTGTCGTCGCCGACCTTTAAAGTTTAAGGCAGGTGATCATGTATTTCTGAAGGTATCACCATGGAAGGGCGTCATCCGGTTTGGTGGTGGGGGTAAGCTGAGTCCCCGATTCATTGGTCCTTTTGATATCGTGGAACATGTGGGCAAAGTAGCTTACAGACTTGCATTACCGCTAGCCTTGTCTGGAGTCCATGATGTATTCCACATCTCTCAGCTCAAGAAGTATGTCAGGGATGACAGTCATGTGATTAACTACTCAGAGTTGTCCATGAGACCAAACTTATCTTGCGAAGTCCAACCAGTTGCTATTCTGGACAGACGTGAGAAAGTGTTAAAGAATAAAGTTATTAAACTTGTTCGTCTCCTGGAATCCTCACTCGCCCGGTGAGTCGACTTGGGAATTGGAGGAGGAAATTCAGAAGACGTTCCCTCATCTCTTTGAGTAGTTGTTGTTGTTTTGTTAGTTTTTCTTTTCTCGGGGCGCCTACGATCCACCGATGTGAATTTCGAGGACGAAATTCTTCTTGTAAGGTGGGTAGGATTTGTAACTCCTGTTTCCGATTGTACAGATTATTTATTCTTGTATTTTGATGGTATTTTTTTTCAAATTTATTGTATTTTGGGTCCTTGTCCTATTGTGGGCTTTCTATTTCAGTTTATTTTCTTGTATTATTATTGTTGGCCCAATCCTTATGCAAGCCCAAACCCATCTCCTTAGTGGATCTTGAACCCAAAACCTAATCTACCCAAACCCAGATTGTCCCTAATTACTAACCCAGATTTTCTCTCCTCAATCCCCCGCATCCCTAACTCCCCATGATTCTCTCTATTATTTTATTATATTTATCCTTCCCCACTCTCCTAAAAATCAGAACTAACCAAAAACCAACTCCTCCTCATCTCCTAAACTCCCACTACTGCACAACCCTAAACCTACCCTCAACCTACTGTTCTACCCCGTTCACTGTGCAACCACCCCCTTCCTCTAATCTCCCGCTCTCACCTTCCTCCTTCGTCTCTTCTTCAACCACAACCAAACCAACCCATCGCCTCTCCCCTTCCCCGTCGCCAACTCCAATCGCCACCACCAGCTCTGCCCTCGTCATCTCTAACCACCATCCCCATCTCCATCACCCTCTCCCTGTTCATCCACACTTCGACAACCCACCAAACCCATCGCCATTGCCGAACCCACCTCATCACCACCGTGTTCCCATGCCGCTTACCCCTCGCAACCTCCAAAGATCCCCTCCGCCCTCGTCTTCGTCGTCATCGCGATGCCCTTTAACAGCCAGTCGCACCTCCTTCTCCACTCCTCTGTTTTCGAGAGCGAAACCGTGAGCACTGTGCCATCTCGCCGGTGTTGCATCGCTTCCCGACCAGTCGCTGCCGCACGTTGCCGCCGCCAGCATCGCGAGCCCCGCCACAGTCACGTCACATTGCGTCGCTCTCTCTCTCTATCTCTCTCTCTCTCTCTCTTTCTCTCTCTGCCGAAGGAAGAAGACGAGCCCAATTGGTCACCCGCACTGTTCTGTGTTCGACCACGCCAGATCCCCTTTTCGTTGTTCCTTGTTTTGGATTGGATCCGGTGTAGAGTTGGAGTGTGATTGGACGAAACCGCTATCCCGTGTTCTGGGCACAGTGGATCCGAACCCCCGTTTGCCGTTCTGTCTGATCTGGTGTGGGGATAGTTCACAAAGTTGATGTTGTTGTTGCTTTGCTGGTTGTTTCTTCGCACGGTGTTCGCACGTGTTTTTTTGGGATCGCTCTCGGGATTCTGATCTCGTTATTCCTTGTTACTTATATTGAATCGTCTACAAAAAGGCAAGTCCACATGAACTCACTTAATTTTCTAGTTCAAGCTTATTGACCTCCCGCAAGTAATTCCTTTCAATTATCTTAAATTTTCATTGTGTCCTTTCCGTTGGGAGTATCGAAGGTTTACACAAGCTAACCCGACGTACTCTTGACATCGTATCATTATCCATTGACTCAAATCCAAGCCTATATACACACATGACATGAATAAAATGACTAGAACTTGCATATAAGGAAAATACATTGTGATCAAATACATGTGGATTAATTGAGATCTTGTGACTTGAACTATGACATGATAAATTGACTTGTACATTGAAAAATCCATTCTACTTGCTGTACATTAGTGTCGTACATTTCATGATTCAATAACATGTTAATTATCCACTTTGATGAACATATATGTGAAAGCTTTTTATGAATTCCTGCTACCTGTACTGTTTTGCACAGAGGTTTCGACCCTATTACCATAAGAATTAGCACAAACAATACAAAAGAGAGTTTTGGCTTAATGAGTCTAGTTTCCAACCGAATTGACGGATTCTGATTCCGAGTTACGAGCTGTGAGATATCACATTTTTAGTCTATGCTGGTCTGCACTTTTCAGATCGCAGAATTAATGTAACCCCGACACAATTAGTAGGGAAATACCATGTTAACAAGATTAGAATGCAATAAAAAGCTCTAGAAACTTTATAGACATGCTTAGGGTTCACCTCTAATTTCTGTAGATTTTTATAGTAATTTTATACCATGTTTTAACCCATTAAATGTTGACATTAAGTTGCTGCCAGAGCAGCTAAACTGCAAAGAATAGGGTGTTTAACCTAGGTACACTCAAAATTAACAGAAACTTAATAAAGATGAATTGTAGCCCTAAGTGTCTAGTTGCCAATAACATCTAGAATTTTTAAATTTCGAATTGTAGTCTATGAGTTATCGCTGTTTTAGTGTTACTATGTCGGCTATTTCAGATTCACTACTTCATATTTATTATTGTGCAATGCATCATGTTGCTGTATTCTTATCACCCTCTTGACATCCTTACACATACTTGCATGGACATGAATGACTTAATAAAATATTAAAACAAATCGGGGTTAATAAGGGTTGACTTAGTAGTGGATAGTCTCAGAAAATGTACTTAGTAAGGCCTTCTTGTTACATGGAATCTTGACATGGAAGATAGAGAATTACTTGTGAAGTCGTGGCTTGTTATCTTGTTATCTTGTTATCGTGATATAGCGAGTACACGCTTTGTAGATCCCACTACGAAGTCTAAAACGAACACTGTTTTGTGTGCACCAAACCTGTGGTATGGGACGCAGTAGTACGTGCACTAGATAGGAGAAACAACATGCTAATCGACCTTATTCCTTACTTGATCATGTATATACTTGATCATGACCCTTGTTTACTAGTATCGTTATTGTATTTTGTAAATTTGATCTTGATTCATATTCCTTCATGTACCTTATTCCTTACTCTCTGCTTTCACTACTTGCTGTCTTTACTTGCTCTAAGGACATTTCTTTTCCCCCTCTAGTTGATCCAGCTACAAGTGAACCAGGAGAATTGTCCGGAGGTATTGGCGAGCAGTATTTCTAGGTTGGAGCAGGAGCTGCATTAAAATAAACTATTTCTTTCCATGTTTTCCTTATCTTATTGCAATTCACTTGATTAAACTTGTATCCCGGGCTTTTGACCCATAACTGCTATTTGTTTTCTCAGTGTTGGTTATTATGTTGGATTATTGATGCTTAATTCCAGTTGTCATTTATGTGATTATGATTATCTGTGTGGTTGTGATTATTCGCTTTTGCATACTGTTGAGTTGAGATTGGTATAGCTTATGAATGATGTTAATATCATTCGCTGGGCCTTCGTCACGGGCTCATATTCTTGTATTTTGGGAAGCGGGACGTGACAGGTTTTTAGTCACTCCGTTTTGGCATCACGGGCTTGATATTGTGTATTTTCATCTTCCATGGCATCAATTTGTTCTGTAGGTATCTCATCAATTTGGTTTTTAGGTTCATCTTTGTCTTGAAGCACCATTTGATTTTGATCATTTGCTTGTGGTTCTTCTTCAATATGAACCTGTTTCTTTTCAACACGAACTCCTGCCTCATCATCATCGACAACATGTAATATTTCTTTGGAGTAGGGGTTAGTTTCATCAAAAACAACATCAATAGATTCTTAAGTAGTGCATCTTCTTTTGTTAAATACACGATATGCTTTGCTATTAAGAGAGTATCCTAGGAAAATACCTTCATCACTTTTACGATCAAATTTCCCCAAATTATCAAGAGTATTTAAAATGAATACTTTACATCCGAAGACACGAAAGTAGCTTAGGTTGGGAGTTTTGCCATAATATAATTCAAAAAGAGTTTTCTCAAGATACTTTCTAATGATTACTTGGTTTATGGTATAGCAAGCTGTATTGACAGCCTCTGCCAAAAATGATTTAGGTAAATCTTTTTCACTAAGCATTGTACGAGCCATTTCTTGAAGAGATCGATTCTTCCTTTCAACAACCCCATTTTGTTGGGGAGTGCAAGGACATGCGAACTCATGTTTTATTCCCATTTTGTCACAAAATGATGTGAAGAGTTCGTTTTGAAATTCCCCACCATGATCACTACGAACAGTAATAATGGTGAGGCTTTTCTCATTTTCCACTCTACGAAAGAATTTTGAAATACATGTACTGTCTCATCTTTTTGTGGCAAGAAGGCAATCCAAGTAAATCTACTGTAGTCATCAACAATAACAAATGCATATCGTGCACCACCAGTACTACGTGTTCGTGATGGACCAAAAAGATCCATGTGCAAAAGTTTAAGAGGTCTAGAAGTTGATACCATTTTCTTTGGTCTGTGAGAACTTTTTGTTTGCTTACCTAATTGGCATAACTCACATAGTTTGTCTTTTTGGCATGACTCAAGTTTTTCAAAAATTAGGGCATTCTCATTTTTCAGTTTGTGATTTTTTGTTATGCAGGCATCATGTGTTTCATAAGAATTTTATTTATATTGTTTAAATTTACGACTTAGTTTCTTGGCATAGTCTTTCAAATCATTACATATATCTACAAGTTCATCATAAGTTGGTTGGTCGATTACCTCTTCTTGAGAAGCTGATTGCACCTCACCACTCCCAAGAACCATGAAGCCGACGTTGCCGTGGTCTTGCTTTTCCTCACTTGAGTCCGAGTCTAGCCAAGTTGCCTTTAGCGCCTTCTTCTTCTACCATGGATTTGAGCGATAATATTCCCTGTTCTTGTATTTTTGACAAGGCAATTTGCACGGATGTGTCTGGACTTCTAGCACTTGTAGCATACATCCTCTTTCTCCTTTTTCCTTTCTTCTTGATACTTGCCATATTTTTTGTTTTTGAGGTACTTACGAAATTGTTTTGTCAATAGAGGAAAGTCCTCGTCTAACTCCTCATGTTCTGAATCGGCTTTTGATGGTCGGACCCTTTCTACTCTTAATGCAATAGTTCTCTCCTCGGTCTTTGGTTCAATCCCGATATTCTGCCTATATTGCTTTGTCTCCAACATTTCCATCTTGTACGTCTTTAGCTTCCCTTGAAATGTATAGTAATCGAATTCCTTTTCTTCAAGTGTTTCTCTCATTGCCGCGGCCTTAACGTCCCACTCTGGTGTGAGACAGCTTATGAGCTTTCCAACCTTTCGGTCATCATCAAGCCTCTTATCCAAGCTCTCAAGCTCGTGGGCAATTATGTCGAAATGGGCGAGCATTTGGTCAACATTTTCATCTGGAAACATGTAGAACACATCAAACTTATAAAAACACAAATTCATTTTAGCTTTTACCTCGGAAGTGGTTCCTTCGTGCCTCTTCAGCATGTTGTTCTAGATCTCGTAAGCTGTTTTGCAGTTGCACCTACATCGCATTAGCTCTTTATTGTTCAACCCTGCATAAAGAGCCATCATTGCTTTGGAATTTGCTGTCATGAGGGCTAGCTCCGCCTTTGTGAACTCCGTCTTTCCATTGCTAACTGGGATTTCAGTTTTGTTGATACATACGTTCCACACATCTTCTCTGAGCATCTGTAAAAAATGAGACATACGAACTTTCCAGATGTCATAGCATTTTCCATCAAAAAATGGTGATCGTGTAGGACTTGTCCCATTGGAGATGAAGAGCTCCGATGAGTACAAGTTTTAGGGAGAAGTGATTTTGGCCATTGGACCTTTTGCTTAAGCTTTTAAGCTTTTTATAAGCATCTCGCTCTGATACCACTGTAAATCACCCTTAGGGGGGTGAATAGGGTGATCATGCGGAATTAAAATTAAAGAAATAAATTAAAGTAGAGTAAAGTAAATGCAAGAGAGACAAGAAATGCAAACACAGATGACGCAGCGAAATAACGTGGTTCGATCCCCAGGTCTACGTCTACACCACCTGTTTGTAGCAATTCTCCGTCACAAGCGTTCCACTATACTCAAAATTCTTAGTACAGTGATTCTCGGATTCAGGCCGAGAGACCTATTACACCCACAGAACTTCTAATCCAAGTCTCGTCAATCTCACCGAAGTGGAAAAGAAATAAAAAGAAAACTCAAAGATCGTTTTGCGATCTTGACTGAAGGATACAACCTAATTCATGCTCACACTCGGATTGCTTATCGAAGGATTATTTCAAAATATTTTTCTCTGAAGTACTAGGTGAAGAAGACACACTCGGATTCGTTCTCTTAAGTAGAAGAGGAAGTGTATCGATCAAATATAGAAACGATACATTCCAAAACAGTATACAGCTCAAGTTGCGGTCGACCATCAAAAACGTGCGGTCGACCGTTTAGCTCTCTGGCGTAGCTAGAGAGATGAAAGGTCGACCGCTGTCTTAAGCAACTAAAGTTGCGGTCGACTGTGATGCGGTCGACCGACATTATGTACGGTCGACCGATCTTGGCTGTCTAATGCGAATACACTTTGTTTTCTTACCATAAATTAATCCATCTTTAATCAATCATATACAATAATAATTTCACGAAAATATTACTAAAAATCCAATCTTGATAGATTGCTGGGAGACCAATTAATTGAGAACTCCTTCTGAATAACTTCCGCTTTTGCTCGTATATGCAATCTTTCTTTATTACTTTCCTTGTTTGTATATTTGTGCATCACTCTTGGATCTTTTCTTGATGTTAATTGATCCTGAAAATCTGACACACTAAATTCAAACTTATTAGTACAAGTTAGCACGTTTTGTGCACGCCAAACTAAGAGTCAACAGTGTGTTACATACGTTGATAGATTGACAAATAACACTATGGTCTTCTTCCATTATCCATTATAATATTAGAGATTAGATATCAGAGATAGAGATTAGAGATTTGAAGGGAAGAGATGTTAGGTGAAGAAAGCTTTTTTCTTCTGTCCAAAGAGCATTTGTCATTCTGTTATTTGTTACAAGGGTACTTGTGATAATCTAATAAGCATTTGACCGAATTCTGTTCTAAAATAGTTTTCTAATAGAGGAGGCAACATCTGATATAGTTACAGAGATACAGAGCATTACTGTTCTCCGATTAAAAACTAAAAGTGTCGTGCTGTGGATGATCCACAAAATTTATTGAGAATTAATTTACATTTCAATTCGATTAGCATATAGTACCATATAGCATACATAGGCACGAGTTAATCACATAACTAGTCCTCGAGATAACACATTTATTTGTTTATTATTATTTAATAACAGTGCTTATCTCTGTTTTTTATAATAATCGAAAGGTCTCAAACCGGATCTAGACCCGACTGCCTGACATTACAGACTCCATAAGCATCCTCGGAAGCTAGTTGCAGCAGACCTGTGGGAACTCTCAAACCCAGCATATTTCAACATTATTTTGTCGGCATTTTTGATTTTTTTTTCCCTTCTTCTTCTGAAGAGAATGTGGAGTAAGGCCACCATGTTCAATTAATGAGAAATAACGAAACAAACCAAAAAAACATGGGCCAACGAGAAAGAAAGATACATACAATAGGCCTCCAACATCCCTAGGTGGATAGGCAATACTCAAAAGCAATAAAATAGAGAAATATAAAGGAAAATTGGAGACCCCCCAACAACCGCCTAGGGGGTAGGCTCTAGCTTATAGTCGGGCCAATCTCGATCTCCTCTGAGAAAAATGCTTCGAGATGCGTTCCTTGGCTCCTACGGCTGCTGCCTCTACCCAAAATAAAATTACGTGTTTGTGCATGGTGTGGGAGAGCTTTCCATTGGTGGAATTAATACATTTTACCACATTCATCTTTACAGTAATACTAAGTCATTATTAGACATGCATCACTTTATTATATATACAAGAAATCTACACATGTGATGCACGTTCTAATATTTTTATTTAAAAAAAGTTCAAGACGCCTAGAACCTGAGACATTTATTTACCCATCTCAAATCCTTACCATACTTTTTACCAAACCCTTAGTGGTACCAATTTTAATTTTATATGAATGACACTTTTGTAAATAATTATGACGTAAATAAATTTGAACTTTGAGGGTATTATGGTAACTGGCAACATTTGAGTAAATGGAAGGTTAATATAACTCTCACTTAAAAATGCGTAGTTGAGATTATATGGTTGATTGTCTACAAATTATACAACCCCAACTCTTGCATTATATATACTAGTATAATGTACGTGCGATGCACGTATAAAAAAGTAAAGTCATCAAATTAAATGAATATATATTGAATAAGAAAAAAAAATAGTTTACATTTGAATGTTTTGATTTGGGCTACATGTGTAGTGCACATTTATATTTGTTGGATATAATCTGGACGTGTATAATACATGTTTATATAGTTACAAAGTTAGGATTTGTTTGATACAAACCTCAACTCTCCCATTAAAATAGTAAAGATACTAGTACTTTTCACGTGCGATGCACATTTTAATAAGAGTTGGAGGATTTTCACGTCCGATGTACGTGTTAAGAAATAGTTTGGGTTGGACGTACATTGCACGTAATTGGGAAAATATTTTGAAGGAAAAACTATGATTTGTACGTGTGATGCACGTGTTCATAAGTAGAATTGGAGTAGTACACGCAACATATGTGTTTGTTTGGTGTTAAAAAAATATTGAAAAACTGTTTTGCACATGTGTTGCACGTTAAAATAGGTGATTTTTTGTTTGTTTGTTTGTTTTTGTTGTAATTAATGGGAGAGTTGGAGTTGCATGTGCAACACACGAGTTTGTGTGTTGACAAATTACAACTTCAACTCTCCCATTATATATACTAGTAATCTGCACGTTGCACATTCTAATTAAAAAAAATATATAATAAATAATAAGACGTAATCTGGCCTCGAACCTGAGACATCCACTTACTCATCACATACTCTTTACAAATTATCCTTAGTGACACAAACTTTTATTTTATATGAGTGACACTTTTGTAAATGATTATGTTCTAAATAAATTTGAACTTTAAAGGTATTATGGTAACTAACAACAGTTGAGTAAATGAATGGTTAATATAAATCCCACTTAAAAATAAATGGTTGAGATTATATGGTTGAATGTTAGAAAATTACAGGTTGTCTATAAATGACAAGCCCAACTCTCCCATTATAATATATATATATATATATATATATATAATGCTTCTTCCATTGCAAACAGGGCTATTAGCACAGACCCGTTGCAAACTCGATCTTGGGCTGTTGGATCAACCTAATCATTAAGTGAAGATGGGGTATTTTGTGATTTCACTCCAAATAACCCTTCACCCTCACTGATGTGTATAATTTTTATATAAATATTTGTATTCATTTACCCATAAAATTGCTTGTATTCTCGTCTATCATGTTAATAATTTATCTTATTTCCATAGATTTCAGTTAATTAATTATTTTTGAAGTAAAAAGATTTTTTGATGCAAAAGGTGAATATTTTCAGTAAAAATTAACAAAGAAAACAAGGAGAATCGATTAATTAATTTTTATTGATTTGTTGAATTTTGAATTTTACAATTTGGCCTAGTGGAAAGCAAAATAGTAATTTTAATTGGCACTAAAGGGTGAAAATGAAATAAACAAATTTAAAAGAGTTTAATTGACCTAAAGTAATAATTAGTTAATTTAATTAATTTAACCTAATTAATTTTATTTTTATTTAAAAATTCTAAATTCTGATTTTATTTTTCTTTGTGTCTGCAGCACGTGCTTCAAAAAGAGAAAGAGAAGAAAAAGAAGCAAGAAATAAAGAGCAAATAAAAATTGGAAAAAAAATAAATAAAGATGTGGGGTTTTCTACAAAAATAAACCCTAATACCCCACGTTCATGCTCCTATAAATACAACAACAAAAGAGGAGAGAGGGGCACGCTTAACGAAAATGGGAGAGCGACGGCTGACCTCTAAATAAAAATAATATATAAAAAAACAGAGAAACACACGTGAAGAGAGAGATGAAACAAGGGTGCGTGACATCAGCGAAACACAGCGGAGGTAGAACGCGAGCAGAGGGAGAGAAGGTTGCGACGTGACTTTCTAGGCACCACATCAACGGAAAATGTCAGAAAAGAAGGAAGAGAGAGGAGAAGTTCTTTGGCGGCGTGGAAAACAAGGACAGCAGTCAGCGCTAACGTGGCTGCGATGACTACGTGCGTCTGTGTGCAACGACTCGGATTTCAAAGTTCGCGGTGCGAAAATCGAGGCGTTCGACTTGTATTTTCGGCAACAAACAGAGTTTTTCTTCTTTTTCTCCTCTAATTTTTATTATGCAATCCAAGACAATATTTGTTAGTTGCAAACTTATTATGAACTAATTTTAATTTTTAGGGCTTCGATGTAGCCTAGTTTTGAGAACACAATTTTAATTCCATATTATTTTCTACTTTTCATGGTTGTGTGTTTGATTTTTGTGTTTAATGCTTATAATTGTTTGGCCAACTTTTGTATGATTTATTAAATCATGGAGAGACTGAACTGGTAATTTGTGATTTCGAATGAATAAAATTAAACGCCGTTACAACAGCGAACCGCTGTTAATGTGACCGTTAAGAAATCCATAGATCTTAATGATTTTTCAATTAGTAATTTGTGCATGATCTATGACAAATAATTAGTTGAATTTTTTTTCTTGAGAGAGGATATTGAATAATTTGGGAATTTTGGTCTACAACTTGGAAAAATAATATTTTTATTCACATAGAGTTATAAATTGTGTGAGATTAACTATGTGAAATCAAAAGCCCTACAATTAGTTGTGTAATTAATAAACAACAACCAAATTTCGGATTTCTTTCCTTTTAATTAGTTTATTTCTTTTATATAGATTAATTTAATTTCGTTGTTATTTTTTTATCATCTTTTCGATCTTCCAAATAGTAGTTAATCTAGTAATTTCGGTACTCGATAAAATAATTAGTCCTTGTGGGTTGGACGCTCTTTTCACTTAACTTCACTACTTGTTGCGATTTTGTACACTTGCAAATAATTCACATCAAGTTTTTGGCACCATTGTCGAGGACTAATTATTCTTTTATTGATATTGATAATTGCTAGATTGTTACTAATTTCGATTTTTCTTATTATTTTTATTTTCTTTCTAGTTTTTATTTTTAATTTTTCTATTTTTTAGCTATATTTCAGGTGTATCACAATGGCGAACAATGTGGAAAACAGGACTTTGAGAGATGATGTTATGCCTTCAATTAATGGAGCAACATCAAGCGTAAAGAGGCCGATTATTGAAGCTAACAATTTTGAGATTAAACCGGCGATCATTCAAATGATTCAACAGACTGTTCAATTTGGAGGACTACCGCACAAGGATCCTAATGTTCACATTAAAAACTTTCTAGAAATTTGTGACACTTTTAAGCATAATGGAGTATCAGAAGATGCAATTCAATTGAGACTCTTTCCTTTTTTACGAAGAGACAAAGCTAAACCTTGGCTAAATTTTCTACCACCCATTGGTAGTACTACTTGGGAGGGACTTGCACAAAAAATTTGGCTAAGTATTTTCCGTCGGCAAAGACAGTGAAGCTAAGGAATGATATTACCACATTCACTCAATTTGAGACCGAGTCTTTGTATGATGTATGGGAAATGTATAAAGAGTTATTGAGAAAGTGTCCTGTTGTGCAATCTAGCTATCTAAATAAATAGAATAACTAGACACAAATTAAAAACCTCGCAAGTGTACGAATCGTTTATAGAAGCATAGTGGCAAGCAAGGGTCGATCCCACAGAGATTGTAGTATTAACTCACTAACCAATAAAAAGAAATAAGAATCTTGAAGTATTGTTCTAAAAGAAATGAAAAGATTATAAACTAATCAAGAAGTGCTGAATCACAAATATCAATTAAGTAGTTGGGTTTTGATCTCCACCAATAGTCAATAATGCTGAGTCACCTTCTGTACTATAATTACTCATGTTTGTTCCTTTAAGGGCATGGTATCTACTCCTTAAAGTTGTTGTTTCCCTAGGCCAAGAATTAGGCATGGTATCTACTCTAATTCGTTTCTTTCCTTAAGTATTTAGCATGGTATGTACTAAGTTGCACTTAAGGAAAACATAGGAACAATGGAAACAAACAAACACTTGAAGTTCTAGAAATTGGTATCAGATCTAGATCCTTCAAGTTGATTAAACCAGGAATCCCTAAAGATTCCTGTGTTACAAACTATGGACATGAGATACGGGTCGTCTCTATACTCATATAACAGATTCAGTTTTATAATATGCAAACTTGATAAACTCAGATTCTGTATGGCAGTCGACTTGCTGTCACTCTCAGTCGACTGCTCTTAGAATTCCTGAACAAGTTTGGTTATTATAAATCTCTACCAATACAATCAGGTTTAATCAATAAGTAATAGAGTAGCATTCAGAAGATGATAAGCATTACATGACTACGGCTTCAATCTACCCAACTATGAAATTAGTTGCACATAATACAACTTTTATTGATTAATAAAATAGAATTCATGACTCTACAATAAAAATAAAAAGTAAAGGAAGAACAGAAGAACACTGATTTGTATGATGTTGAAATTGAGCTCAATCAGCAGTCGACTTGTTCTCCTCTTTCTTTGATGCTTGGTATCTTGATGCTTGCTGTTGATGGATCCGGCCTCCTGGTTTAATGCCTCTTTGTTGATATTTATAGAACACGGGAAGGGAATTAGGGTTTGCACTTTTCGCAGAAAAGTCCTCTTCTTTCCTTTTATTTCCTTCCTTATTTGATCTGCGTTTTTATTTCTTTCTCTTTTCTTCTTTCCTTCCTTTTCTGCAGAGTTCCTGATTTCTTATCTTTTAACGCATAAGACTGAGTCCACCTTCTTAATTAATGACGAGTTGTTACATGCAGACGACCTGGGTTTGGATGAGGATGCTTCAACCTGCAGACCACCTTCTTCATCTGTTCTTATCTTCTGACTCCGCCGAAGACCAGTCGACTGGCTTGGGAAGCAGTCGACTGTGCCGAGTAGCTTGAACCTTTCTGTCCGGTCGACTGTTGGAAGAATCAGTCGACTGTTGCCCTGTAGTTTCTGTGTATCATCCTCTCAGTCTGTATTAGTCTGGAATCTGCTTCGTTTACTGCTTTCAGGTTATTTCCTATGGAAAAGAGAAAATAAGAGTAAAATACCACATATAAAGCATTTAAATGTCCAATTGCATTAAGATTATTGCTCCTAAAAGTGAATATTATTGAGTCCATCATGTCCTCATCATGAACTTCCGAAATAGCTACAAATTCAAATATTCTATAATGGTTTGGGAGTTACAAATCGATCTATGGTTGACACAGCAGCTGAAGGTGTACTTATGAGAAAAACTCATGAAGTAGCCTATGAACTTTTAGAGGAGATGGCATCTAATAATTACCAGTGGTCTTCAGAGAGAACAATGTCAAGAAAAGTGGTTGGAGTTTTTGAACTTGATCCTATTACTACTTTAACTGCACAAATTGCTACTTTATCTAAACAATTAGGTAATATGAATGTTAATTCTATTCAAACTAATATGATTTGTGATCTTTGTGCAGAAAATCATTCAAGTACAGATTGTCAAGTAGGAAATCCATTTGCTCAACCAATTTCCTATCAAGCAAATTACGTGTCCAATTTCCAACATCAAGACAATCCTTATTTGAACACGTTTAATCCCGGATGGAGAAACCACCCCAATTTTTCATGGAACAATAATCAAGGAGTAATTAGACCACTTCAAAATTTTTCACAGTAAGAAAAGAAACCGACACTTGAGGAGATGTTCATGCAGTACATGCAAAAGATAGATTTGACGATCCAAAATGTTGCAACTTCAACTTCAGCCTCAATTTGCAATCTTGAGGTTCAGATTGGTCAACTTTCAAATATTCTTAAAGAGAGAACAATAGGAACCTTACCCAGTAACACTGTAAAAATCCCGAGGAGCATGTCAAAGCAGTAACACTTAGAAGTGGGACAACAATTGAGCAGCCACAAACCCAAAATCCCAAACAAAATGTGGTTGAAGAGAAAAGTGAGAACGAGCAAAGTGTGGAGGAACAAACATAGCAGGTGGCCAATCACGATTCTAAGAAGGATAAAGGAGTCTCAAGCCAAACCAGTTCAAGGGAGTTTAATTCTGACACTTATCCTAATTCACCTTATGATCCACATATTCTTTTTCCGCAAAGACTTAAAAAGAATAATCTTGAAAATAAATTTTCTAAGTTTCTAAGTTGTCACGCTCCACTTTTCAAAAATACGGAATGCAGGCACGTGACATGGTCCAGTGAATGACTTGCGTCATTCATAGGCTATCATCAATTCAACTCAATAATATAAAACAGGAAGTAAAATAACCACGCATGCAATAAAAGAAGTAATCACATAAATAACAATACTTGAAATTTAAGCATAAAACAACAAACATGAAATAAATCCAACATCTGGGATCGACAAAAACATTATTCGAGTCAAAAGCCCACAAATAGAACAATGTTCAATTATTGAAGTTCAAAAAAGAAGAACAATAATTATTCAACGGCGCAACAACACAAGTCTTTCGCCATTGTTGTTCTCCTAGTCTATCAGGCAAATCTCCCTAATTACCTATAAGCTGTTCATCTAAAAGAGAGGAACAATGTATCCTTAGAGCAAGTCGTGGACAGCAAGTAGAGAAACAGAGAAACAATTGACATTTACCGTGTAATAATGAATTCAATAATAATAGAGTCGATGGCAATGAACAATGGCAAGATGGTAACAATGCAATGTGCAATAACGATAATCAATAACAATAGCAATAACGATAATAACGTCCAATAATGATAACAATATGCAATGACGATGCGATGAAGATCTTAAGTCTATTATTCATTTTAATTCTAACTAATGTAGCACTTCATGCATCCATCCTTTTACGATATGGTTGCTACATACAATAAAGTTACATTTAGACCTAGTGGTGAATTTTATAAGGGCGGTGTACTCAGGCATCATTATATCATGTCCTTTAATCAGGTAATGGGTTCTAGAGGTAGCTCTCGTCAACCCCTAACGTGGCACTTAGTTCTACGTGGCACTTAGTTCCATTTAACTGGTAAATAGGAAAACCGATAAACACATTCATGAATCATGTAATCATTTAATGAGTTCTAGAGGTGGCCCTCATAGGTTCTAGAGGTGGGCTCCGTCAATTCTTGATGTGGCACTTAGTTCTACGTGGCACTTAGTTCCATGTAATGGATTCTAGAGGTGGCCCCCATAAATTCTAAAGGTGACCCCCGTCAATTCCTGACGTGGCACTTAGTTTTACATGGCACTTAGTTCTATTTAACTTCAAAAATATGGAAAACACGGGTCCCCTTCGGAGTATACTTACCTATATTGTCCATTACTATGGTTAACCCTTAACCCCGGTTTGATTAACATTTTTTATTTAATTAACATACGATAATGCGATTAATAACGGACACTAGAAAGATGACAACACAACTCTAAGATCATGCAATGTACTCTACATAATTAAATACACCAAATTCAACATTATAGATTCAATTATATATTATTAAACATGGAAACCCAATTCTGGATAGCAGTAGGTTGTTGTACCAAAATCAGAATTTCTGTTGCTACAGTATAGCAAATGTGGATCCATTAGAAGGTCTAGAAACTAGACTCCTGCCTGGTTCCAATTCATATAAATAATGTACATAAAAGTTGTGGTTTCAGGTGTCAAAACAGTAAACTACACAGGATTTGTGTTCAGCCAGAACTTGTAAAATTGTGTTATACATATGAAACAGGACTGAAAAAATATTAATTAAATCCAGAAAAATTAGGAAATGTTCTTTAGTGTGTCTAGTATCAGAATGCAAAATTTTAAGTCATAATCTTACAAGTAGCATGGTTAAATTAATTGTAAATCAGAGAGTGGTAGCAGTTTTTAGAATCTGGAATTGTACGACCCAGCAGCAGTAAATCTGTAATATCTCACATACCGTAACTCAAAATTCAATTCCGTCAAAAAAGTAGTAAACTAGACATCTGAGGCTACATTTCATATTCAGGTTGTTATTGATTTTGATGACATTATCTAGGTCGAAATAGCATGGTAATGTTCAGGTTGACGATAATTTTCAGTATCTCAATATATTTTTCATACATAAAATGATTAGAATGTTATGAACGATGAGTTAGGGGTTAACAACATAAATTAATGCAAGTTATCTCTATGTGAGCATGGTACTAAGATATATAATGTCTATAATCTTACTAATCACAAACAACTAACACACTAACATCAATCATACAAGTCATCAATACTACTATGCAATCTACAATTATTGTGAGATGTCATGACAATAATAATCCATATTCCTATATTCAATAATTAACTATTTGTATGCATGTAAGATCTCTATATGTTGGAGGCAAAAGACGGCACAAAGTCAAGACTACTACTTGGATTCGCTTGTGTAAATCCGTAGTATCCCAATGATAGATAACAATAACAAGATAAGATAATAAATGGGGATCTACTTGCGGTTTTCAATAAAAATCTCGAATATGATACAATAACTATTCGAGCGGAAATGACTTGCCTTTATATGACGATTAGATCCGATATACTGAGAATAACAGGATTAAGATCCCGGGCGACGATCCAAAATACGTGCGAGATATGTGCAAAACACCAAGTCTACTCAGCAAACAGCAACTCAAGATCCACAAAACAGCAGAACGCTGGATCGGATCTCCTACACCCAACACAGCAGGCACACCGGATCTCAAAGCAGAACACCAAACAGCACCTCCAGATCCCCTATATCCGAACAGCAAACACAAAAGCTTCACTGTCTTCTTCCTCGACTTTGACAGAGAGAGAAAGATGGCGGGAGAGGGGACGGCGACCACGGCAGTCGGGGGTGACGGTAGCGGCGACCACGGCAGAGGCGGCGACAATGTTGCCGCGGTCGGGAAGCAACGGTAGCGGCGAGGGCAGCGCGACGAGAGAGCTTTGTTTCACCTCGAAAACAGAGGCGACAGAACAGGGGGTGTTCAGACTTGGACGACGACGACGACGATGGGGTTCTCCGGTGGAGTGAGAGCGGAGGAAGGTGATAGTGGCGCTGGAGGTTACCGAGGTGA
Source organism: Hemerocallis citrina (assembly GCA_017893485.1). Lineage (NCBI taxonomy): Eukaryota > Viridiplantae > Streptophyta > Magnoliopsida > Asparagales > Asphodelaceae > Hemerocallis > Hemerocallis citrina. The sequence goes on along the minus strand of CM030360.1, from coordinate 153,283,085 downwards.
TGGGGACGAGCTCGATGGGTTCGATGGAGTTCTTCGGAGTGTTGGGGGACGGAGGAGATGTTGACTAGGGGTGAGGCGACCTTAGGTTTCGGCAATGGCGAGGTGGGAGGTTGAAGACGAGGAGAGGGCTCGGTGCTCTCGGAGGTGGAGCATGAGGAGGAAGATGAAAAGAGACGAGCGAGTTGCGATGGGTTTTGGTTGTGGTGGGGTTGAAGGCGATGAGGAAAGGGATAGCGATGGTCGAGGAGGTGGAAGATGATGGAGGCTGTAGCGGCGGGGAGGGGGAGTCGCCAAGGTGAAGAGCGGTGGAAGGAGGGAGAGCTCGAGCGACAACGAGCAGGAAGGTGAAGGGTTTTGAAGGTAGGGGGTGCACAGTACTGGGGGGTTAAACAGTGATGGGGGTTAGGGTTGGGGGTAAACGGCTGAATGTGATTACGGTTTTGAATAGTAATGGGGGAGAGATTATGGAGCTGAATATCAAGGATTCAATTTTCAATTTTAGGGCGTTACAGGATGTGGTGATGATTCGGAGAGATTTTTGGGGATTTGACTGTTAGTGGGGATGTTAGTGGAGATATGGAGTAGTTTTGGGTTAGTGGGTTTGGGTACAAGATGCAATAGGAGGTAGATTATAGGGTTTGGGCACAATATGGATCAAATAGAAGAACAATTCACAACCAATCAAGATAAAAGATGATTTTTATGAAATTAAATTTTAGACTAGAAAATCGGAAAAGTAAGATTCAAATAATCAAACTGAGATCAAGGATAAACATGAATAATATTAGATTGATATTATTCGATACAATAATGAAACAAAATTAAATGATCTAGAATTACAAAAGAGATTACAATGGGGATAAATGATAAAAGGGGAAAAAATGAAAACGGGAGTTACAATCCTACCCACCTTACAATAAAATTTCGTCCTCGAAATTTATTCAAGTGGCGATAGGATAATGTTGGGATTGGGGTGTCAACCAACGCCTCTGGTCGCAGTGGAACTAATAGAGCAATGAGGAAGTCGAAGTAGATGAGATGAACAAATTGAGCAAGCAAGTAGATCCACCAAAATAACATAAACACACCGATGACTTATCCCGGTTAGCTTTTGCTTAATCCGGAGGGGAATATAAGGAGATCTGATATTCAACTAGAAGATATTACAAGGCATTATTGATTCACTCAATACATTGAATTAAACTCACTCACCAAGAACTATCTCTCTCTCGAGCCTCTCTTTGCAGTGGAGAAAAGAATCTATGAAGTACTCCCTCTCATATTGGAGGAGTTTACAATATATATAAAAGAATAGAGAGAAACCTAGGTCTAATCTTGATTCTAAGTCGTCCGATATAACCTGGAAAAGAAGTAACTGAATAGGAGCCGCACGATCTAACTTGGAGTTGAAGATTGGGTTGAAATGACCTAATAAATCGAAGCCCAAAAAGGAACACAGCATTGCAGTCGGTCGACCGTCCAACAAGACCGGTCGACCATACCACTCTCTGACATTCCCTGTACTTCGAGCGGTCGGGGGGTGCAGTCGACCGCAACATAGAACAGTCGATCGCAACTATGTCTGCACCTTGCTGCTGCTGTTTTCCCTTCTACTCACTTCGACCCTTCGACCACCGTTCTTCATCTTACCTTCTTCTAATCTGAACAACGAGTATTCAAGCCACAATCCTAACAAACTCCACCTTGGATTGCATACGAGTGTTGTCACATGATGTGTTATTCATCTCCAAACTCAAATAAATTCCACTTGCAAAGAAAACTTGGAACAATAGCTTCTTCTTCTAGTTGAACTGATCTCTACCCAATCTCACCAATTCCAGTATACCCCTTACACCTCTGTAGATGTACTCACAAAGTTTCCAAACTCTGCACGAACTCCACCTACCCTTAAGCATTCTCCACCTTTCGACGATATTCGAACGTAGTGGTCTCGTCTCGATGATTCTAGTTGCAGTAAACTGGCTGAGCTTGCAGGAATAATGGGAAAATAACTAACAACCCCTGCGCAGGATTTTTGAATTCCCCAATGCTTGTAGAGATTGTGTTTGCTTGGCCTAACCACACTCATACCTCTAATCACCTTACGAAGACCTTGAAAAATAGACAGAACTCCAGCTCGAACTGTGTACCTGCAGCCCCGTGCATCAAGAGTTTCCAAGAAAATCAGATTCTGATTCAGTAGAGGAATATGCAAAATATCTCTTAAAGTGAACATGTTTAGACCTGGCATCTTCAACTCAACTGTCCCCTCACCCACTACTTCACAAATCTCCCCAGTTCCCGTTGTCACACAACGCCCTGTAGTCGACTTATAAGCAGAAAACAACTCCCTCTCAGAGTAAATATGAGAAGAACTCTTTGAGTCAAGAAACCAACTAGAATCCACTTCTAAAGAATTTGAAACAAGAAGACACGAACCACCTGAATCAAAGGCACTAACCACATTAGCGGATGAACTCCTGTTCTTTGTGCTCTCCTGATTCTACAATTTCCAACAGTCTTTCTTGATATGTCCTGGCCTCTTGCAATATCGGCAACGGATCGAATTATTTTGCAAAGCACTTTGTCTTCCCCCTGAAGGACCATCCACTGCTAGACAACTTGTGGGAATAGACAATGATTTCTGAGTCTCCTTCTTAAGTTGATTTTCCTTCAATGCTTTGATTACACCATCTACCGAAATACTCTCCTTGGCAGATCTACCGTGTAGCATGGTAGTGATCAAAGGCTCGTACGAATCCAGCAGTGAATATATCAGGTTGGAAGCTTTATCTTCCTCACACACATCTGCGTTGATCACCTTAAGTTTAGATAATACCTTATTAAACTTTGTAATGTGGTCTTGGAGATCGGTACCTTCCTTCATAGATAAATGGAACAACTTCCTATTCCAATGCATCTGATCTAATAACGACGAACCTGAGTAGTCAGTTATGAGTTATTCCCACAAACTCGCCGCATCCGTTTCTTCAAGAAATCTGCACTTGAACTCGTCTGCCAAGGATAGTCGGATCAGACTTATGGCTCTTTCACGAATATCTTCCCAACTATCATCCTTCATATCAGTTGGCTTTTCTTTTTTCTTCTTAACGGCTAACTGCAAATGTTCTTGAACAAGAACATCATACATATCAGTCTTCCAAAGATTGAAATTGATATTTCCATCAAACTGCTTGATCTTCAAAATACTGTGGCCTGTCATGTTAACCAAGGGACTCGGCAACCTAAAGCTCTGATACCAGTTGTTGGGATTGGGGCGTCAACCAATGCCTCTGGTCGCAGCGGAACTAATAGAGCAATGAGGAAGTTGAAGTAGATGAGACCAATAAATTGAGCAAGCAAGTAGATCCACCAAACTAACACAAACACACCGATGACTTATCCCGATTAGCTTTTACTTAATCCAGGAGGAAATATAGGGAGATCTGATATTCAACTAGAAGAGATTACAAGGAGTTATTGATGCACTCAATACAATAAATTAAACTTACTCACCAAGAACTATCTCTCTCTCGAGCCTCTCTTTGCAGTGGAGAAAAGAATCTATGAAGTACTCCTTCTCATATTAGAGGATTTTACAATATATATAGAAGAATAGAGAGAAACCTAGGTCTAATCTTGATTCTCAGTCATCCGATATAACCTAGAAAAGAAGTAACTGAATAGGAGCCGCATGATCTAACTTGGAGTTGAAGATTGGGCTAAAACGACCTAACAAATCGAAGCCCAAAAATGAACACAGCGTTGCGGTCGGTCGACCGTACCACTCTCTGACATTCCTGTACTTCGAGCGGTCGGGGGGTGCGTTCGACCACAACATAGGGCAGTCGACCGCAACTATGCCTGCACCTTGCTGCTGCTGTTTTCCCTTCTACTCACTTCGATGCTTCGACCTCCGTTCTTCATCTTACCTTCTTCTAATCTGAACAACGAGTATTCAAGACACAATCCTAACAGATAACCCCAAAGAACAGAAACGAATCATACAAAAAGGTGGGGAAACTTCTTTTGGATCTCATCCTCAAGCTCCCAAGTCGACTCACCTAGCAAGTGAGGATTCCAAGCAATTCGAACCAACCTGATGACCTTGTTCTTCAAAATATTCTCCCATCAGTCCAAGACCGAAACCGGACGGATCTTGCAGGACAAATCTGGCCGAACAGACAACTCCGAGTAGTCAATGACATGACTACCATCCCTGACATACTTCCTGAGTTAGAAGACATAAAAGCCATCATGCACTCCAGACAGAGCCGGCGGCAATGCGATTCTATAGGCCACCTTGCCTACTTGCTCCACAACGTCAAATGGCCCAATGAATCTAGGGCTCAACTTACCCCCACCTCCAAACCGGATAACTCCCTTCCACGGTGACACTTTAAGGAATACATGATCACCCACTTCAAACTCTAATGGTCTCCTGTGAATATATACCCATTTCCTGTGTCTGTCTTGAGCTGCCTGTAAGTGTTTCCTGATTTGGGCCACTGCATCAACAGTCTTTGTGATCAGCTCAGGCCCCAAAATCTTCCTCTCACCAATGTAGTCGTAGCACACTGGCGATCTACACTTCTGACCAAACAAGGCTTCAAACCTGCCTTGAGACTTGCTTGGCAGCTATTGTTGTACGAGAACTCTACCAAGTGTAGATGATCTTCCCAAGATCCTCCAAACTGCAGAACACAGGACCTCAATATATCTTCCAATGTCTGAATGGTCCTCTCCGATTGCCCATATGTCTGCGGATGGAATGCAGTACTATAGTTCAGCTTGCTCCCAAGACTGCTCTAAAGACTCTCCCAGAACTGCGATCAGAATCTAGTGTCTCTGTCCGATACAATACTGATAGGGACCCCATGCAATCTGACCATCTCCTGTATGTATTTCTCCACAAGGCTCTCTGTAGACTGGCCCACCCTGAAGGGGATAAAGTCAGCTCTCTTTGTCAAGCGATCCACAATTACCAGTTGGTATTGTGACCCTTGGGACTTCTTGGCAAATCGGTCACAAAGTCCATGGTAATGTTCTCCCATTTCCACTCCAAAATAGGGAGAGGTTGAAGAAGCCCCGCAGCCCTCTGATGTTCTGCCTTCACCTGCTGGCAGAACAAACACTATGAAACATATCTCGCCACAGCTCTCTTCAAACCATGCCACCAAAAGTGCAATTTCAGATCCTGATACATCTTTGTACCCCCGGGATGGATAGAATACGGTGAACGGTGAACCTCTTCGAGCAACTTCTGCCTGACTTCTCCCTTCGGAACACATAGAAGGGTTGCAAAGCGGAGCGATCCATCCTCATGAATAACCATGTCAGTCCTCGAACCTGATTCAACTTCAGCCCGAAACTCTTGCAACTGCTCATCACCTGACTGTGCTTCTTTAATCTATTCCACCAACGATGACTACAGCTGAAGCATCATACAGCTCTGCTCGGTACCAGACAAAATCACTTCCAACTCCAATCTTCTCATCTATTCGAAAAGCTCCTTCTGCTCAGTAAGAACCATGGCAGCCGGTCTTCTGCTCAGAGCATCGGGTACTAAGTTGATCTTACCAGGATGGTACTGCAAATTAATATCGAAGTCTGCCATCAGTTCCAGCCATCGTCTCTGCCTTATATTCAGCTCCTTCTGAGTAAACACGTACTTGAGACTCTTGTGGTCAGTGAAAATCTCTACTCGGTCTCTAAGTAGGTAGTGCCTCCAAAGCTTCAGAGCAAAAATCATAGCAGTAAGCTCCAAGTCATGTGTAGGATAATTCTTCTCATGCGGCCTCAACCGCCTAGAAGCATAGGTGACAACCTTGCCTCGTTGCATCAGAACGACACCCAAACCTCTGCCTGAGGCATCATAGTGAATCACGAAACCTCCTGATCCATCCGGTATTGTCAAAACAGGTGCTGATGTCAACCGATCTTTCAGATCAGCGAAGGCTTCGTTACAGGACTATCCCACACGAATTTCTGCTCTTTCTTTGTCAACTTGGTTAACAGCTCGGCCATCTTCGAAAAATCCCAAACAAATTTCCTGTAGTAACCTGCTAGCCCAAGGAAACTGCGAACTTCTGATACAGATTTCGGTGTCGGCCAATCCTTCATAGTAGAGATCTTAGACTGATCAACAGAAACTCCATCACTAGAGATAATATGCCCAAGAAGGCAACCCAGTCCAACCAAAATTTGCACTTGCTAAGTTTCCCATACAGCTGATGTTCCCTCAACATCTGCAAGACAACCCGCAAGTGCTCAGCGTGCTCATCACGACTCCGAGAATAGACGAGGATATCGTCAATGAACACCACAACGAACTTGTCTAGGAAGGGAGAGAAGACCCGATTCATCAAGCTCATGAACACGACTGGAGCATTCGTAACCCCGAAAGGCATCACCAAGAACTCATTGTGACTGTATTAAGTGCGGAGAGCAGTCTTCTGTACATCTTCAGCTTTCACCTTGACCTGATGGTACCCAGAATGAAGATCCAGCTTCGAGAACACAGAAGCACCTCCCAATTGATCAAATAAGTCATCAATTCTCGGCAATGGATACCGGTTCTTCACTGTGACATTGTTCAGCTCACGGTAGTCGATGCACAACCTTCGACTACCATCCTTCTTGTTAACGAATAGCACAGGAGCTCCCCAAGGCCACCTAAACTTAAAGATCCAAGGAGTTTTACAACTCCTTGCATTATTGGAAATTCTTCTTTTTATAAAGCATTGTGTAATTTAGGAGCAAGTATTAATCTTATGCCTTATTCTGTTTTTAGAAAATTGGGTATTGGAGAAGCAAAACCCACCATAATCTCATTGCAATTGGCAGACAGATCTATTAAGTACCCAAGAGGAGTAATTGAAGATGTTTTGGTGAAAGTAGACAAGTTCATATTTCCCACTGATTTTATTGTGCTTGACATGGAGGAAGATGAACAAATTACTTTGATTTTGGGGAGACCATTTCTAGCTACAGGGAGAGCTTTGATCGATGTCCAACAAGGAAAACTTATTTTGAGGGTTGAGGATGAGAAAGTAATGTATGATGTTTCTAAATCCACAGAGGTTTCTACTAAAGCTCACTCATGTTTTTAAGTTTGTGATACTAATCTAATTGTGGGAAAGAAACATAGAACGGAAGTTAAGAAACTACCAATTAAAGTGTGTCCAACAATTTTAGCAACTCTTGAATCTGAGGAATAAAAGATTTTGGAATACGTTCAAGTTGCACCATCTATTAATTTTTCTTTTCAGCTGACATTCAAGGAGGTGGGGGCATCAAGAATGCAAGCGTCAAGAAAGAAATGACTTAAATTCAAGCTTCAACCACTGCCATCTAGCTTGGGGGATGCTCAAAGAAAACCTAATCTAAACATGAAGAAAGTTATTAGAACAGATGTTTTGATGTTGTTGGATATTGGCGTCACATAACCATTTCTGCTAGAAAGTCTGGTTGAAAACTTTAAACTTAGCGCTTCTCGGGAGGCAACCCATGTTTTCTTTTTACTACATTAGATTTGATTTTTTTTTTAGTTTATTTTAATTTTAATATTTTATTATATTTTGGCAGTTGCCTGGGCAGAGCTGTTTTCTACACCTACATTTATGGCTGTTTTGAGCAGGATGGAGTCAGAATCTGGAAAAGTGTTTCAAAGACAGATTGTAGGAAATTGTCTTAGCTTTCCAAAACAAAAAGAGTCAGGCCATTTGAACACCACCTACAGCTCCAGATATCACTGAAACAATGAACGTCGCGCGTACAGAATTTTAACACGAATCAGGGGAGAAATTCTGAACTTTTGCATTCTTTTTGTTTTTCTTTTTCCTTTTCCATTGAGGACAATGTGATATTCAAGCTTGGGGGAAGGGGTACAAATTTATTTTTATTTTATATATATTTGAAAAAAAAAAACAAAACAAAACCAAATGGGATTTCAATTAGGCTCGCCATTATACTTTTGAGTTCTTTATTGAATTTTTTTTTAGGATAGAAAATTGCTTATAAATCAAGATTAAGCATACCTATTTACTTTAGGATTATTGAATTTTAAAATTCCTTACAAAATTGTGAGTCATGTGATTATACATAAAAGAAAAATGTGATGTTTTTTCTTGTGATTATCCCCTTTGATCTAGTCCTAAACAGAGTTTAAGTAAATAGAGTGATAATGATCAGATAATTGAATCAATAAAGTTCAATCTACTCCAATATTTTAAGTTGCTTAGTAACTAGGGGTATTCATCACCAATGTTTACTTTTACGTCAAACGACAACTTGAAATATGAGTATGCAAAAGCACTCTAAGTTCGTGACTTGTCGAGTAACCGGGTGAATTCATCACAAATGTTTGTATTCGCATTAAAAGCCAAGTGACAACTTAGAGAAGAGCTTAAAAAAGAAGAAAAAAAACTCTAGTTTGCTAGTCGGTTTGTAGAAGTGAGAAGGGGTAAACACAGATGGAGTAGTTACATACTATAATTACATTAATTTCATAACAAATATGATTGGGTTTCGAATTATGAATGAATAATTGTACTGGAGAAAGTGAGTATGCTTAGTTTTACTTTATTTGCTATTGTTTATATTTTTAATTGAAATTTTGGTGCTTACATGACATGAACTTTTAGTGTGATGAGTTGAGCTTATTATTGATTATTATTCCTTTATTCATGGTTCTACCTTTTGCTCGAGGATAAGCAAAATCTTAAGTTTGGTGGTATTTGATGTGTATAATTTTTATATAAATATTTGTATTCATTTACCCATTAAAATTGCTTGTATTCGTCTATCATGATAATAATTTATCTTATTTCCATATATTTCAGTTAATTAACTATTTTTGAAGGAATGAGATTGTTTTGACGCAAAAGGTGAATTTTTTCAGTAAAAAGTTAACAAAGAAAACGAGGAGAATTGATTGATTAATTTTTATTGATTTGTTGAATTTTGAATTTTATAATTTGGACTAGTGGAAAACAAAATAGTAATTTAAATTGGCACTGAAGGGTGAAAATGAAATAAACAAATTTAAAAGGTTTTAATTGAGCTAAAGAAATAATTAGTTAGTTTAATTAATTTAAACTAATTAAATTTATTTTTATTTAAAAATTCCTAAATTCTGATTTGATTTTTCTTTGTGTGTGCAGCACGTGCTTCAAGAGGAGAAAGAGAAGAAAAAGGAGCAAGAAATAAAGAGCAAATCAAAATAAGGAAAGAAATAAATGAAGATGTGGAGTTTTCTGCAAAAATAAACCCTAATACCCCACGTTCATGCTCCTATAAATACAATAGCAAAAGAGGAGAGAGGGGGCACACTTAACGAAAGAGGGAGAGCGACGACTGACCTCTAAATAAAAAACTTCAAAAAAAAATAGAGAAACACACGTGAAGAGAGATACGAAACAAGGGTGCGTGACATCAGCGAATCACAGCGGGGGCAGAACGCGAGCAGAGGGAGAGAAGGTTACGGCATGACTTTCGAGGCACCACGTCAGCTGAAAACGACAGAAAAGAAGGAAGTGAGAGGAGAAGTTCTGTGGCTACGCGGAAAATGAGGACAACAGTCAGCGCTAACGTGGCTGCGCTAACTACGTGGGTCTGTGTGCAATGACTCGGATTTCGAAGTTCGTGGTGCGGAAATCAAGGCGTTCGACTTGTATTTTTGGCAACAAACAGAGTTTTTCATCTTTTTCTCCTCTAATTTTTATTATGCAATCCATGACAGTATTTGTTAGTTGCAAACTTATTATGAACTAATTTTATTTTTTAGGCTTCGATGTATCCTAGTTTTGAGAACACAATTTTAATTCCATATTATTTTTCAATTTTTCATGGTTGTGTGTTTGATTTTTGTGGTTAATGCTTACAATTGTTTGGCTAACTTTTGTATGATTTATTAAATCATGGAGAGACCGAACTGAAAATTTGTGATTTTGAATTAATAAAATTAAACACCATTACAAGAGCGAACCGCTGCTAATGTGACTGTTAAAAAATCCATAGATCTTAATGAATTTTCAATTAGTAATTTGTGCATGAACTTTGGCAAATAATTAGTTGAGAATATTTTTGATATTGCTTGAGAGAGAATATTGAATAATTTGGGGATTTTGGTCTAAAACTTGGAAAAATAATATTTTTATTCACATGGAGTTATAAATTGTGTGGTATTAACTATATGAAATCAAAAGCCCTAGAATTAGTTTTGCAATTAATAAACAACAACCAAAATTCGGATTCCGTTCCTTTTAATCAGTTTATTTTTTTCATATAGATTAATTTAAATTAGTTGCTATTTTTTTATCATCTTTTCGATTTTCCAAATAGTAGTTAATCTAGTAATTTTGGTACTCGATAAAATAATTAGTCTTTGTGGGTTCAACACTCTTTACACTTAACTATACTACTTGTTGCGATTTTGTACACTTGCAAATAATTCACATCACTCACTCTCTCTCTCTCTCTCTCCATCTCCCTTGCTCGCTTTCTCTTCTGCCTCTCTTTTTCACTCCCGATCGAACCCAAAACAAAACCTTAAACCGTTCACCAACCCGTCGACGCCTCCTCTTCCTCCCGACTGCCCACCTCTTTCCCTCTTTTTCTTCTCTCTTACTGCATGTAACTCTCTTCCGACCGAAACCCAACACCCCAACAGCAACACCCCTCCTCCTCCTCCTCCTCCAACCTGACAGCCCCAAGCTGTCGTGCTCTCCTCCTCCTCCTCCTCTCTTCCGATAACTCAAAGACTCCTCAGACAACCCGCTCCTCCTCCTCCTCCAATCTTCGAAATTCAATCGGGAGTTCGAAACCCTACTTCGCCGTTTAAATCCATACACATCGTCAACAACATCTAAGTCGTACCAATTCGCATTGTGCAAGGTAATCAAAAATCCTAGCTTCGTAGATGTAGTTATATAGATGTAGCTGTTTGTTTAATTTTTTAATTTATTTTTGTGAAGTGTAGTTATGTAGATGTAGTTGTTTGATGTGTATTGTATATAGTTTTTTTATTATTGTAAATGGTAGAATTGTAGATGTAGTTGTTGTTGTTCGCTCAATTTATAAATATAGTTGTAGTTGTAGTAGTTTGATATTAGTAAAACCGATTGTACATGTAGTTGTTTGATGTGTATTGTATATAGTTTTTGATGATTGTAGATGGTAGACTTGTAGATGTAGTTGTTGTTGTTGTTCGCTCAATTTATAGATGTAGTTGTAGTTGATGTTCTTTGATATTAGTAAAACAAATCAAATGGCAACAAAAAATTACGAAACTTTGCGAGTAGGTCAGATTCATAACACACAAGCTAACACAACTTCTAGAAGTGAGTTTCGACTCACGGTTTGTAATGCCCTGATTTTTCATTTATGAAAAATTATTTTATTTTGCACGTAGTGTGCACGTGCAATATTTTTGGTTGAATTAAATCTTATAATTATTTTTCATTTTGATGGGTATAAATATCTAAATTTGTGCTTTCAAATTATTTTATACAAAAGCCTTCTTTTAAATGGATGAAAAGCCTTTTTTTTAAAAGCCTTTTCTTTTAAAAAGCCCAAAATATAATTTATTTATTTTATTTCAAATTAATTATTTTTGCCCATAAACTAAAGCCCATGAGTCAATTTATTTTTAAAATGCAACTTGTAATGTAGAATACAAACTAGAATTTATTTTTATATAAAATGAAATGTACAATTTTGGACCTAGTTGCATGCACGTGCACTACACGTACACGTGCAAATTGCACTCTTCCTATGCCGGTTGTGACTTTTTGGAGGGAAACCCAAATTTTGAGTGGTGATCATGGTGTGGTGGTTACTTGGATGTGAGTAGTTATTGCAACTCCTACTTTCATCTTGACCATCCATCTTGCAACCAACCAATTGATCCTAGCCCTTCATTCCCTTTGATTTTTAGTATAAATACCCCCCCCCCCCCCATGGCTAGTTATCCTTGTACCTATTAATCTTTCCAAACCTATAGTCTAAATTATATTATCTAGTAGTGATTTTTGTGAGTTAAAAGATTGAGTGTGTGTGGGACTGTTCTTGCAACACCAAGGAGAAGAGAAGGGCCGGCATTCATCAAGAGGGGGCTCTCGGTTTGGTACTTTTTGGAGGCGCGGGTGCACGTGTTCAAGGAGGAGCAATTCGTCGCAAGGACTTTCATTTAGGAGTTGCTAATTGTGTTTGTCTCTCCATTTGAGGTGGGTAGATTCTCCATATTTCTAACTTAGAAATGCATGTTAAGTATGAATGAATGAAGCATGAAAGAAATTAAGAAGAGTACACTTTAATAATCTATTGAATGATTGAATGTGGATGTGCAATTTTATATGTGGTTCTATTATTTAAGTTGTATGTGAATTGATTAGAATCATGGATTGATTGATAAAAACACATTTATTACTATCAAGAATTTACACACAAAAGTTAGTAGATTAATAATACCCTTTCATGTGTTAAATAGATCTTTTGTGTTAATATGGGCATGAATAATTTAAAATATGAGTTGTATGTTAGGTAAATGATTAAGGATAGAGAATTAAGGTGAAAATTTATTGATAAAAAGATTAGAACGCTAAATGCGAAGAAATGTTGAAAAGAGAAGAAATGTAGTATTATAATGTAGAATTTGAATTAGTTGTATGAAAATATGTTTTAATTGTTACAAAAATTATTTTGCTCATACTGGTATGTAAATTATGTGAAGGAGAATTAATCTGGAGTTATACATGAAATGAGGACTAGTTGAACATCGAGACATTTTAACAACAGAGAAAATTGGTTCAAAAAGAGTTTAAATTGTACTGTGACAACCTGAGCACGTAGCTCAAGTGGTCAGAGAGCGCGGTTGGGTTCCCTGTGGTGACCGGTTCGAATCCCGTGGGCAACATTATTTCGTTTGTTTTTTTAAAAAAATTTAACAGCGGGCTGAGAGCATTTAATGCTCTCATCCATGTTTATGCCGCTTAGCACGTTCGGTCTGTTGGCCTGTGCTTTCGGCCGTGTCTCTGGGGAGCTGGGTTCGAATCTTGCCCTCGGCAAGATTGAAAAAATTATTTTTTTAGGGTTTTAATTGCCTAAAAATTATGAAAAAAATATGGTTATTCTTCTAAAATTATTTGGGACTTTATAAAAATAATTTGGGAATTATTGCATAAAATAAAATGTGATTTGAGAATAAAATGTGTAATTAGAACTATGGTTTTATAAGTGTATTTTTGGGAAAATTATACCTTGCAAAAAGAACTTGAATGAAGGATTAGAAGATTAATATAGTAAAGATTGAGGTGATGGATGTGATTTATTCCTAATTGAGAATAGTATGAAAAATATGAATTGTGAATATTCGTTAGTGATGTAAAGTATTTCTAATTTTGAGAATAATGTGACAATTATGAAATGTGAATTATTCTCGTTGGAGAATAGTGCGAAAAATTATGATGCATGAATATCCATCTTGATTGAATACTAGTGATGTGGGTTTTAATATGAAAATACTAATTCATGAGTTACATGATGAATAGTTGAAATTCATGTATAGTTATGGACTATGTGAACGAATTAGAAATCATGATTTGAAAAGAAAAATACTTTTGCGTATGATGACTCAACATGAAAATTTATGAATTTGGAAATGCTCATTTTGGAAATTGTGAATTGAAAATTGAAACGAAAAAGTAGCTAAGTCTCCCATGGCATTTGGAAAGATATGAAATGAAAAATTGAAATGAAAGACCAAGGTTGGTCGTGTTTGAATGAACGAATAAGTCCGGTTTAGTGGAGAGGCTAACTCTAGAGCTTTGATTTTTGTTCATGATTTTGATAAAAACTAAGGATTAGTACATAGTGGAGACGTGATGAAAGTAGGAGAAAAACACGAGTATGAGGGCCATCGGATTAGCGGTGTGAGAGTGATCCACAGGCTGCCTGCTTGATGCGTCAAGACATGGCGTGGGCACTACTCCAGAATTATCGTCCCAGTGGCGACGCTTGTGAGATGTTTGGTGACTGCAAGAGGATCGTGTGCCATGAAGTGAGGCTGAATTGTCCATAGGTTGCCTGCTCGATGCTTCGTGTCAGTGCGTAGGATTCCCCTCCAGAATTTTCTGTACACGAGCTTGTACTCATAGATCATCTAAGATACCTACCGTAATTACAGTAGTAGATTAAGTCATAACGAGGGATTGAACCCTACAAAGATGAAGAACGATTAAGGGCTTGCCCTCGGACCTATGTAGTATGGGATGCATAGAATCCGAACAAGTGCGCATTAGTGTCATGTAACATAAATAAATGCATTAAGGACTAAGTGCACAATCACAACACGACATCAATAGGGTAGTCCCTTTAGTTTGAAATGTGACAAGTTTGTGTTTGCTAAATATGGAAAATAAGTTATACTATTTCTAGCATAGAGAGGATGGCCGTGTATAATGATCATCGGTTGAATAAATTGACGTACCCACAGTCTTATATGCAGGTAAATGACATAATAAAGATTAAAGAGGAACAAATGCTTAAAGATTACTCAGTGTTATTGTATATCTGTTTCATTGTTGTAAAGTTTACTTTCGCTGTGTAGTGTAAATTGTAATGTATTCATGTAAACTCTGATGTAAAGTGAAAAGTTTAAATTTCCTTGTAAAATTGTACTAAAGGAAGCAAAAAGATCCTGTAGAACATCTCGAATTTAGTGTATTTGAGATTCGGGGCGTTACACGGTTTGTGAGATTTGGCCATGTATCCCTTTCATACAAGCCAAAAAAAAGTGATTCATGACTGTATCTCGCAAACCGTGAGTCGAAACTCGCTTCTAAAAGTTGCGTTTGCTTGTGTTTGGTGAATCCAATCTACTCGCAATGTTTTATAATTTTTAGTTGCCGTTTGTGCAGTTTTACTAATATTAAGTGATTTCGGAAGGTGTTGCAATTTTTTTTTGTAAAACCGCACAAACAACAACAAAAAATTGCGAAACTTTGCCAATAGGTCGAATTCACCATACACAACTTCTAAAAGTGAGTTTCGACTCACGATTTGCCCGATACGACAATATTTTTTACTAACAAAGTGGCTAGGTAAAACCTCTCTTTTTCAGTTAAAAAATATTGATAAGCTCAATCTTTCTTTTGTAGGTTGAAGTTGGCAGATATTTAGTGATACCAATGCACAAGAATTGGATCCAACCGGTGAAGAGAGTTCCGACCATAATTTTGATGAACCATTGTGGGGTAAAATTGTTATTGCATATGTAAAATTCAAGTTCGAGACATATAATACTTATTTTCTTTGTTTGAAATTTAAGATTCAGGTTTTGATTGAAATATGATCATGGAAAAGGAAGCTTGATCATGATCTTCAATGAAATTATTTTTTTATTCATAATATGTATATATGTATATGTAATTGCTTTGGGAATTGTAAATGAGATAGCAGGTGTAATATTGTGTATGTAATTGCTTAATTCCGTGTATTATTTTGGTTGTTATTGTTGTTATTCTTGTTGTGATGATTGAAATAAATGAGGGATGTGAATGTATTGTCGTTGTTATTGTTTCTATTGTAATCATGCATATGAAGATTTAATGCTGAAAGAATATAGTTTGACGAGAATGTGGATGGATGAAATGTTTTTGAATGCAGTTGTGTTTGCTGCTACTGTCTGTATGTGAATGCAGTTGTGTGTTTGTATATTTTTTGAGTTGGGACTCAACCTAACCCGCTGTGTTGAAAAATTCAAACAGAGACTTGTTTCGTTTTAACAAATTTGAACAGTTTCATTACCAATAATGGGTTAAGTTTAATTTACCCGCTATCAAAGAAAACGGGTTAAGTTGAAGATTTGAAACAAACACAAGAATTATGTTTGGAAATTTGAACACATCCATCTTCTATCTAACCCCGCGTTAACAGGTTAGATTAGATAAACCTGTTATCACCAACAACGGGTTAAGTTGAAGAATTCTAACAAAGAACTTGATGTTTTTTTAGAAAATTCACATAACCTAACCCTGTATTGACTATAACGGGTTATGTTAAATAAACCCTTATCACCAATAACGGGTTAAGTTGAAGAATTCTAACAGAGAACTTGATGTTTTTTAAAAAATTCACACAACCTAACTCGTTATTGGCGATAACGGGTTAGGTTAAATAACCCCGTTATCACCAATAACGGGCTAAGTTCAAGAATTTGAGCCGATAACTTCATTTTCTCCCTTCCAAGTCTAACCCTAACAGTAAACCTACTCCTAATCCTTGCATATTAAGTTTAACTAGCACAACTTCGATGCAATTCTCTCTGAATTTCACTTTAATGAACATAACTTATCTTTAACCCCCCAACTCATCCCTCTACCTCCAACCCGAACATGTTAACTTATCTCTAACCCTCCTAACTTCGTAGTTCGACTCTCTATAACACTCTCTTCACTGATAACTTACCCATTTGTGCGGTTTTACAAAGTTTCGTAAGTTACATAATTTCTATGTTTTTTTATTGATTTAAGTGTATTGGTCATTTGATAATTTTGATAATTTTGTTTTATTTTTTATTTTTTAGATATTTTTTCAATGCACATTGCACTGGACCCTTCACTCTCTAGGATGAAGAATCTCTACTTCGCCCGCTAAAATGTCTGGTTTTCTTTCAGTCAATAAAGCAAAGACTTGGTTTTTGAACTTTTTTATTTTTTTGTTTTATTTTTTTGATTTTTTTGTTTTTTTGATTTTTTTTATTCTTTTATAAAATCTTCAATGTTTAATTTATTTTACCTGTTTTAAAATCAAGTTATTATACTTTCTTAAACATTTTTTAAAACTATTTAAAAATTTTGAAATAAATGTTTTTGATACTTTTTTAATTATTTCTATTTTGCATTTTTGAATATTTATTAGGTTTTTTTACATTTTAAAACTTTTAAAATTTTTAAAAATTTTTAAAAATTTTAAAAATTTTAAAATTTTTTAAATTTTTTAAATTTTTTAAATTTTTTAAATTTTTTAAATTTTTTAAATTTTTTAAATTTTTTAAATTTTTTAAATTTTTTAGATTTTTTTAAATTCTTGAAATTTTTAAATTTTTAAATTTCTTTAGGAATTTTCATTTGTTTTTTTTTTATTTATTTCTTCATTTTTTTTGAAGTTTTTTTTCCTTTTTTTTTCTTCCAAGTTTTTAAAAAATTTTAATTATTGATTTTTTTTAATAACTCTACGGATTAGTCATGGCCATGATTCAAGTTTTTCTCCCGGCATACTAAAATCTTTTTTTTCATTTTTCACTTTTCATTTTTTGACTTTTTTTTATTTTACTTTTGTTTTTTTTTTTTTGAAAATTTGATTTGATTTGATTTTTGTTGTTGTGCTTTTTTTAAATTTATCTCCATTTCCACTTACAAGTCCAAGAATTTTTTAAAAAAAATGTATGTAAAAAAAGGTAATAAAGCCCCATCTCCAGGTCAGTAAATTCCAGAGAGTACTACGTGCATGTAAGCTCAAGAAAACAAGGGATTAGAAATGGTCCAATCAAAAAAGAAAGAGTTTTGTAATGTTACAACAATTATTGTTACACCTTGTCAAGATTAAGCTTGTAGTCTACAACGTATTATTTTTTAAATATCTATCCATCTCTCTAGTGTGATCTTATCAGATAGAAAATATATTGAATATGACAACAATTTTCACTAAACATCCTATAACTCTAGGGATTAGTCATGATCATGATTCTTTATCTTTTGCAACAAAAGCTGGCATAAGAAACAAAACCTCTAACCCAAGCCCTAACCCTAACTGTTAAAAGAAAATCAAGAAATCTACCACCTAACCCTTTGTTGAAGATAACAAGTTTAGATAACCTAACCTGTTATCTCCAATAGGGGGTTAAGTTGGAGAGGTATTTTAAATAAAATCATGTTCTCTGTTTGAATTCTTCAACATAACCAGTTGTTTGTGATAACAGGTTCATTTAACTTAACCCGTTATCTCAATTGCGAGTTAAGTTGAAGAGATTCTTTGAAAAAAAAATCAAGTTCTCTGTTTGAATTCTTCACTTAACTCGTTATCACCAATAGCGGGTTAGGTTGAAGAGATTTTTTGAAGAAAATAAAGTTCTTAGTAGATTTCTTCAACCTAATCCATTATTGGCGATAACGGGTTAAATGAACTTAACCTGTTATCGCAAATAAAGGGTTTAGTTGAGTATTTTGAAACAAAAAATACACACACAACAACATTCCACTGCATACAAATCCGCAACAACATACCAAATTTGTGTTTCTAACAACTACAACAACAATAAAAACGACAATCAACTAACCTAAACCACAATCCACAACAACAAAAATACACAAATAACTATCAATCAACAAACACAAACCAAATCCACCTTAAATACATAAACCATCAAATTGACAATATTTCAGCATAAACTAACATCTCAACGTAAACAACATCTCAACATAAACAAAATCAACTACATACATACATTTCAAATTTGAACAAAATCAAACTTCTTCCAACATACATACATGTCAAATTCGAACAAAAATTACATAAATCGCTTCTTATTCACACATCCGCATCGCCTTCCTCGCATGAACTTCAATCAAATACAAAATACATCGAGTTAGAAAACATAGTGTATTAGTCAAGTAAGAGACGAAATAAGATATACAAATTTCAACTTAACTACTTGCAATTCAGTTAAATTGAACTTGCTACAAAAATTAACAAAGTATTAGCTACTACCTCTTCCGACCAGGTGGTTTTCGTCCACTCAGTGAGAGTTGTCGTCATGTCCCGCTTCCCAAAATACGAAAACACGGGCACATAACTGAGGCCCAGTGAATGATAGGAGTATACCGACTCATATCATCCATAAGCTGTAACATTCAACTCAACAATATGAAATATAATCACAACCACACATGAATAAATAATCACACAAACAATGAATAAACTTCAATAATCCTTGAAATAAATCTACAAAATAATATCCAACATCTGGGAGAAAATAAACTTCGGGTCAAAGCTCGGGATACAAAGTACGATAATAATAACAATGCTAGAATTGAAATAACATTGATGAAATTATTATTATAGGCTAATAATTTAGCTCCATTATCTACAAGATTTGCTCACCAAGTCCTTCTGGCAATTCTCCTTGTGTACTTGCAAGCTCGTGGTCTAGAGTTGGAGGGGGGGGGATGTTCGTTAGAGTAAGTTACAGATAACAAGTAGTAAAAGAAAAGAACAAAAAAACATGGTATATCCAGGAATAATAAACTAGACAAAATCAAAGGGCAATAACAAGGGTTGATAATAAGATCAAAAGTCTACAATTAACGATGCAATAATCAATGACTACAATCAATAATCAAGGTCAATAACAATAACTATGATTAAAAATGCAAGTATCAATCTTAAGTCTATCAGTATTTTATTATCCTATCTAATGCACGTAGTTCTGCGTCCCAGACCACAAGTTCGGTAGATACATACAGTGATCGTTTAGACTATAGTGGTGAACTCTACAGATCATGGACCTGGCAACAATAATCAATAATCAATAATAAATAATCAATAACCCACAATTAATAATCCCCAATACATAACAATAATCAATCGAGAACAAGGGCCCTTTTTCGAGTATGGTCTCCGATTATTCACTACCAAGTCGACCCTTATTACCACGACTTGTTATTATTTTATTAAAATGAATCATGAATATGCAATCGATAGAAGGGGTATCAGGGAACGATATCAATGAGGTATCAATGACTGTACAATGGGTGGTAGGTAGTGCAATTCGTTAGATGCAAAATTTTAACATATCTATAATTAAACATGAAAACACAATTTGGGACAGCAAGACGTTGCTGTACAAAAACAAACTTTTCCGTTGCTATGGGGAAGCAAATCAAATTCTGTCAGGGGTTCTAGAAACTAGACTCCCTGCCAGTTCTAACGCATATTCACACGATTCATTTTAACAACAGTAATGCTGTCTACCAGTTAGTTCTTTATGGGTCTTTTGTTCAGGAAGCAACTCAGTATAAGATTGTTCTATGTGTAATTCGACTGGAAACTTCATTAAAATTCATACAAAAATTATAATTTAGTTCCTGGGACTGCTCATTAACATTCTTGCAAATCTTAAGTCCTAGTTCTTAAGTTAACCTACTGGTTTAATTAATTGAACATGACAACATATCAATGAGATAGAATTTTGGAATTTAGATAGTACAATGGTGGGATTAGAATAACTTGAAATCCATAAGTTGGATTGCAAAACTGTCAAATGGACAAGATTCCTAACACAGTCAGCTACAACTTTTATTCAATAAGTTCAAAGTAATTTTATTTGCAACTAGGTCAAAATTTTGGTTCGCTATTGATTTAGGGGGTTAGCAGAACCTAGGGTTGAGTTTGCATATATAATGTAACACCCCGAATTCCAAAATACAACTGAATTCGAAGTTCCACAGGATCTTTACACTTCTTTCGTACAATTTTACAAGGAAATTAAAAACAT
Source organism: Hemerocallis citrina (assembly GCA_017893485.1). Lineage (NCBI taxonomy): Eukaryota > Viridiplantae > Streptophyta > Magnoliopsida > Asparagales > Asphodelaceae > Hemerocallis > Hemerocallis citrina. Next base: position 153,262,531 of record CM030360.1, on the reverse strand, counting down.
TTCTTGCATCAGAGTTACATTACACATTTACATTTATACAGCAGAAGCAATTTACAGTAATTACAACAATTACACAACATTTAAATCGGTCTTTGAGCAGCATGTATACTTCAATTTGTCAACCTCTTTTTCTTGCATATGAAACTGTGGCCGCGTCAGTTCATTCACTGACAAAATATTATACACGGCCATCCTCTCTATGCTGGAAACAGTATAACGATTTTCCATACTTAAACAACCACAAACATGATCACAAAACAAACTATAAAGGGACTATACTATTGATGTCGTATTGTGATGTGCACTTAGTCCTTATTGCAATTGTTTACATTATATGACACTAATGAGCACTTGTTCAGAATCTATGCAGCCCATACTACATAGGTCCGAGGGTAAGCCCTTAATCGTTCTTCATCTTGTAGGGTTCAATCCCTCGTCATGACTTAATCTTCTACTGTAACTACGGTAAGTATCTTAGGCATTCTATGAACTACGAACTCACGTCTAGGTGCCCTGGAAAGAATCCTAACACACTGACACATGACTCATCATGCAAGAATCCTATGGAAATTCACCTCCTACCATAAACGTGACACCACCCACAGTCATTAGATCACCCCATAAGCGTCGCCACCGGGACGGTACTCTGGAGTAGTATCCACGTCCTAATCATAACGCATCATGGGACATCCTGTGGACACTTCCATGCCACCAATCCAATGGCCCTCATACTTAGGTTTGTCTCTTATGTTCATCACATCTTCACTATGTATCTCATCCTTATGTATAATTTGAGGTTACTATTCTAGAATCTAGCATTACTCCTATATCGGTCCTTTCAACAACATTCATTATCAACGACCCAAACTTGGTCAACAAAATTTCATAAATTCTCTTTTTAAGTACTTTTCATGCTTGTCGATGTAGAGTCTTAGCCACGTTCTAGTATAAGTCATCATTTCACATTTATTGAAACATGTCCACAAATTTTCACATTTCATCACAATCTCTTTTCAACACATTTCTACGCACAATTTGCATATTCAAAAATTCTTATTTGATACTACTTAACAAAAGTCTCAATTCATCCCTTTGCAATCATTTCCATGCTCAAGATTTTCACTTTCTTTATTTTAGAAACTCAAAAGATCAAAACTAAAGTGAACTCTTCACTCTTAAGAAAAAATTGTATTTCTCTTTTTAAGGGTCCATAATTCCAAAATAATATATTTTTTTTAAGTTTATAAACTCGAGGATTTTCTAATATTTTCTCCCTATTTCTTTTATATATATATATATATTTTTTTTTTTGGGGGTAAGATTCACAATAGTCAAAGTAAACAAAATAAAAAAATAAGAAAATATTTCTCCCAAATTTTTTTTTTTGGCCACAGCCAGATTCGAACCGCACAACACACACACACAGTGCACAGTCACCGAGACCCAAAGGTCTCGACGCACTAGCCAAAAGGGACAAGGTGCCCAACTGTCACAAAGGGGGAGCAGGAGGGTTTTGAGTTTGATTCTCGGCAGTTGATAAAATCGAATTTTTGGAATAAAAAGCCCCTTGCCGAGACTCAAACCCACACACACACAGTGCTACAGTAATGCCACTAAAGCCCCCCCTATAACCAGTATGCCCATAGAAATTAACTGATATACGATTGGTTCAAAATAGGTCTAAGTCGAGTCTTTGATTATTTGAAATATTCTATTTTTCAAACGATCGTAACTTAGTTTCTTCTTTACAAAAATTTCTAAAAATTTCAAAAATACTATATTTACATAAATTTAATAAATCAGTGTTTTAAAAATAATTTTTTTGACATTAAAACAAGTATTTTCACTCTAATTTATGTTCTATGCTTACAAGTTGCAAAGAAATCACTTTAACAAATTTGCTACTCAATTTCTTGCACTAGGATTTTGTTAAAAGGTGTAAATTCCTGTTTTTCCCTCTTTATTCATAATGCTTATAATCCAAGTTGTATTTTTGAGCAAAATAATACCATGGTTCCATAAGGGCAAAAATTAATAATTCATTTGCTAATTAACACATGAACCTTTTCTACAATTACATGGTTCCAATTCTACAACTTCATGGCAATAAGTGAATTTTAATTACATTAAACACAATTTATAACCAATAGCACACAATTCATCAAGCATTTACTCATTCGTTTAGCACGTCCTTTTTAGAGTCAATAAGTGATTATCTTATTAGTTCATTTGGCATGCATATGTATCAAAAATTTTCTACCATGATATCTAATATTAGAAGTATAGAAAACCACCCACCTATTTGAAGAAAATACTACAAAGCTCCTACGATCTCCTTGAACACGATTGGTCCTTCTCCTCCTAGAATGAGCCACCACAATGATCCTTCTCCTTGCACTTGGCGAAACTGAGCCCTCTCTTGCCATGGATGAAGTAGTCGATCTCCAAGGTAGGGAACACACACACACACACTAATGCACTCAATCTTTTACTCTCTCTCAATCTTTTACTCTCCTATATAGTTTCTTTCTTTCAATTATTTTTTCTTAGTGTTGTATGCATGAAGGTAGAGGGTATTTAACTAATTTTAGGATAGATTGGAAGGCTATGATTACACTAGATGGTTGTAGATGAATGGCTAGGATAAGATGGGAAGTTGTAGCAACCATCCATGACACAAAAACCACCTCTCCACTAGTCCACACCTACCACTCTCTCTCTCCTACTATCCGGCCAAGAAAAAGAGTGTGTATAACAAACACATGTGCAAACACGTGCCCCAACTAGTGTCCCCTAATTAAAGTTGTACATTAAAAATTAATTAATTGTCTACAAAAATATATGTCTACATGACAAGTTAATTAAAAAGTAGTTAATTCATGGGCTTTTAAAAATATTGGGCTTTTAGAAAAGAAATACTTAATTTATTAAGTTAGGCTTAGTTTTAAAAAAGCAAATTTAGGCTCCTTAAAAGAAAAATGGGCTTAAAGAATAAAAGAAGAAAAGAGAGAAAATAATTATTTGTTCATGTTATAGAAAATCATTTCATAAGAGAATATTTATACAAAATTTTGCATGTGCACAACACGTAAAATCTACAATTTCACATTCATAAAATTCAGGGTATTACAACACTCCCTCCTTAGAATAGTTCTGTACTCGGAACTACAATAAAAGAGTGAGAAAACAAAACACAATAAGAAGAAAGAAAATAAAATAAAATACAAGTCAACCAAAGAGCAGAGGATGATCCTTCATCATCCTCTCCTCAAATTCCCAAGTAGCCTCTTCAACCAACTAGTTTTTCCAGACTACCTTGATCATCAGTATCGTTTTATTCCTCAAGAATTCATAATGCCAATGTCGAGTTCTGAATGCAGTCTTATGCATATCTTTAGATTTCACTCGAACTTGATGATATCCTGATCGAAGATCTATTTTGGAGAAAACAACAGCTCCTTGTAGACAATCGAATAAGTCATCAATTCTTGGAATCCGATATTTGTTATGAACAATGACCTTATTCAGCTCTCGGTAATCGATGCACATCCTCATCGAACCATCCTTCTTCTTTACCAAAAGCACCGGCACTCCCCAAGGCGACGCACACGGTTGAATAAAGCCCTTCTCCAACAGTTCCTCATTCTACCGTTTGATCTCATCCTGCTCCACAGGCGCCATCCTATACGGTGCCTTGGAAATAGGTGCACTTTCTGGCTGAACAGTGATGTTGAACTCCACATCACGATGTGGGGGTAACCCAGGCAAATCTTCCAAGAATAACGTCGGATAATTCCGAACCACCGGAATTTGCTGCACTTCTACAGGAATCCCTTACTTCTGGCTGATAGCAGCAACCAAATCTGAACATCTCCTCTTCCCTTAGAAAGTGACTTCAGGTCCACCTAGAACCTTCACTGTTACTGTCTTGGTCTTGCACTCAATGCTCACACTGTACACCGACATCCAATCAATGCCAATAATAATATCGACTCCTAAAACATTCAGCTCGATCAGATATATCCCAAAAATTCTATCTCCAATCACGATCTCGCAGTCCGTATAGTACCGATCAGTGGTTAAAGTCTCCCCTAACGGAGTAGCTACTGCTAAGACCTTGCCTGAAAATATCTTCGGTTCAACTCCCAGAATTTTAGAAAATTTAGGTGATACAAAAGTATGAGATGACCCAGTATCGAACAAAACAACAGCTTTCTTTCCATTCAAATTAAGTTTTCCTGTTACATAACACACACTCGTTACATAACAATGTACTAAATAAACAAGAAAAGGGACAACAGAAAGAAAAAGAAAGGACACTCCTATACTCCCCCACCCGTACCAGTGATGACGTGAATAAAGCCCGTGATGAAATTCATACTAATGTTATCCCACTTCCATTCCGGAATAGGTAACGGTTGCAATTGACCTCCGGGTTTCTGATTCTCAGCTTTGACTTGTTGACAGATCTCACACCTCGACACAAATTCAGCCACATTTCGCTTCAAACCTGACCACCAGAAATGCTGTTTAATGTCCCTATACATCTTGGTACTCCCAGGATGTACAGACAAAAGAGTAGCATGTGCCTCCTAAAGAATACTTTCTTTCAAGTCCGACTGATCCGGAACACACAACCTCTCTCCAAACCACAGCACTTCATCCCTGATATGAAACTTGCCTTCTGATGATGATTACAATGATGAAGAAAATAGCGGTGACAACACACGGGCAGCGACGATGGCAACACATACAATGGCAGCAAGAAGATGGTCGGTGCTTCGGGGTTGTTGGTTGGCTGCATCGGGTGCTACGGTTGTGCAAGAATGTGGCGATGGATGTGCGTGGTGCGAGGAGCATTCAGCGAGGGCATTTGGGGTGCTGTAGTTGCGGTAGTGTAGGCCGGTGGAAGCGGGGGTTCGGCCGGTTGGCACAGAGGCAGCGTCGAGTATTACGGTGGAGTTTGCTGTTGTCGATGTGGTCGCACGAGGACACTAGCGAGACGCGATGTGGCTTGAGGTGTGGGGGCAGTCGGTCACTGCAGTTGGTGAGGTAGCAAGGGGCTGCGGTGGTGTTGATAGTGACTGGCAAGATGTAGGTGACAAAGATGAGGGCATGAGGTCGGTGATGAAGCTCGCGATGGCGAGGAGGGAGGGTGGCACTCAGCAAGGGGGCAGCAACTATCGGTGGCTCGATTGAAGGTCAGAGAGGGTGATGGAGGTCAGTGGTGGTTTGGAGGCAGTTGACGTCAGAGGTGGCATGCGGTGGAGGCTCGGTGCTGCGCTGCGGCGCACGGCACGAGGATGGTAAGGAATGAAGCGGTGGTTGATGAGGGGGAGATGAGCGTCGGGTGTGATGGAGGTTGACGGGGAAGAGAAGACAGAGGGGTTGTATGGGTTTTGGGACACAGAAGAAGAAGAAGAAGAAGAGATGGAGATTATGAGGGGCAGCTGAAGAAGAGAGTAGGGGTGATTAGATTAGGTTAATTAATTAGGGTTAGGGATTGTTAATATATATATATATATATATATATATATATATATATATATATATGGAGCCCTTCAGTTAAGAACTAATTTGGTGAGAACTCCGTGAGAACTGACGGAGTAGACTCCCCATGAAAAATCTGAACCGACAATCTCGCTCTACACGTCTTAGATAGAATAACATAAAGAAATCAAGTAATTTGAAGTTCATTTGCCCATCCATCAAATGGCGTAGAATTTTCAGCCATACAATTTTGCGATGATGTAAATCATGGGCAAATGAACTTCAAACTACTTGATTTCTTTATGTTATGTTATCTAAGACATGTAGAGCGTGATGGTCGGTTCGGATTTTTCATTGGGGGGGGGGGGGGGTCTATTCTGTGAGTTCTCACGGAGTTCTCACCAAATTAGTTCTCAACCGAAGGGCTCCCTATAATATAGTTACATGTGCACTCGGCCTTCCCTCCTTAGTATCGACGATCCGAATTGTTCACATTGATCTACACATCTAAATTAGTCTAAATATGTAAAATCAAATCATTTGAAATTCATTTGTCTATCCATTGAAGTGTTACAAAATTGTATGGCTGAAAATCATTGTTTTTTTATAGTCTTATGATGGATGGGCAAATGAATTTCAAATGATTTGATGTTACATATTAAGACTAATTTATATGTGTAGATCAGTGTGAACGGTTTGGATCGTCGATATGAAGGCGGGAAGGCCGAGTGCACACGGAGGGGTGGTGCACAATAGAAGATTTTCATATATATATATATATATATATATATATATATATATATATATATATATATATATCCATTGCAAAAGCAATGAAAGTGCAAACGGTGCGTCTATCTATCCCATGGATGATCTGAACCGTTCACATTATTTAACATGGCCAAATTAGTCTGTGGTTGAGAAATCAAGTCGTTTGAGATTCCTTTACACATTAATTTAAGTGTTACAAATTGTATGGCTAAAAAAACATTATTTTTTATAATTACATGATTCATGGAGAAATAAATTTCAATTGATTTGATTTTATATTTCTAGACTAATTTGATCAAGTTAAATAATGTGAACGGATTAGATCATCCATAGGATAGATAGACGCACTATTTGTACTTTTGTAACACTTCAATGCATGGACAAATGAATCTCAAACAACTTGATTTATCATCCACCCTGATTTGGCCATGTTAAACAATGTGAATGGTTCAGATCATTCATAGGATAGTAGCACCATTTACACTTCCATTGTGTTTGTAATGGAAGACTCCCCTATATATATATATGCCCCTTCGATTTCGAACGGACTTTTGGTGTGTAATGGCATGCGAACCACTCATGTTGCTACTAGGAGTAGCGGCATAAGTACAAATTTTAATAAATTATATAGTGATGCCACTATTCCCGTTCGCACGCCAATTAGCACCAAAAGTCCGTTATATATATATATATATATATATATATATATATATATATATATATATATATATATTCCATTGAAATTTTGAAATTGCGAAACTTTGCAAGTATGTCGGATTCATCATGCACAAGCTAACACAACATCTAGAAGTGAGTTTCGACTCACGGTTTGCCAGTTACGGAAATGTTTCACTAGCATAGAAGAAAAGAAAAAAAGTAATGTGATACGTGGCCATATTTCGCAAACGGTAAGTCGATATTCACTTCTAGAAGTTGTGTTAGTTTGTGTGTGATGAATCAGACCTATTCGCAAAGTTTCGTTTTTTTTTGTTGCAGTTTTACAAACTTTTTTCACTCAAAAAATTCAAAAATTTAGTTGTAGTTGTAGATGTTGTTGTTTGATCGATGTAAAACCGCACAAACGAGCACCAAAAATTACGAAACTTTGTGAGTAGATCAGATTCACCACACACAAGTTAACACAACTTCTAAAAGTGAGTTTCAACTCACGGGTTGCGAGATACGGTCAAGTGTCACTTTATTTTGGTTTATCTTATATTCCAGTGATACAATCTTCTCCACCGTCGCCCACTCTTTCTCCGTCAACTCACTGTGCTTCGAGGGCTTGTGGTTCGGCTTACTGAAATTCCAAAAGGTTGGAATCTTCTACGGCTTCTCGCTTCGGACTATAAAATACTTCTCCTTCCATCCTTTGATGGAGTCCAGATGGCCGTGCATCACCTTCATGTGAGGTCACGGCGAGAGGTAAAATATCCCCTCCGCATCTCCGAGCGAGCTCATCCCTAGGATGGCATGGAAATACGTAAGCCTCGGCTTGATCCCCTTCTCCTGGCACTTCAGAATGAAGCAAACCAGGTGTTTCCACGAGTTGGGACCATACTGCATCGAACTTAACTCCCCCCACTTCAAAACCCTCACGATGAATGGGTGCAGCGACAGCCTCAACCCCGTGATGAAGGCATCCTCAGGAAACATGCAAAAGCGCGACTCCAGAGCTGTGGTCGGACGGATTCCAGGGTTCCGCATCAGAAGTTCAAACTCCTTCGGAATGAAGTAGGCTACCCTCAGGATATGCAGATAGTCCGCCCTCAAGACGCACTGGATGCTGTCCATCCTAATCATGGACCGACCCTAGTCCCGCAACAAGGAGGTGAACGCGACAAGACCCTCCATGTCGTCAGGGTACATCCTGATCGACCCTGGGTTTCTATGGGACACAGGGGGAAACTCGAACCCCGACTCAGGACACAATTTGTCTGGCGAGCTCGGACTATCAGGATGAATCCACTTCCTCTTCCTTCTGCGGGAACGAAGCTTCTTCTCCAGAGATGGGGTCGCTAATGGGGGCAAAGGTGGAAGATCTTCCTCCTCCTCGGCTGCCTCTCCTACGGTTCCTCCTTCCTCTTCTCCCTAACCATCACCTCCCTCGGTTCCCTGTTCGAGCTCCTCCTGATCGTCCTTCGCACCAAACTCCTCCCCCGCAGGGTCTCTTTCCTCGTGCTCCCCCTCAAAAAACTCTTCCCCCTCAGGGTCTCCTCCCTTATGTTTACCGTCCTTCGCAAGCTCCTTTCCCAGCCTATGGATTCGTAACTGAGGCACATCATAAACAACGACACCCTCTCCCCCCGATCTGAAGTCTGACTGAACCTCCTCCTTCACTTCAAAATCACCCAGAGACCAAGATGTCGATGCCGACCCACCTTCCTTCTTAGAATGACCTGAAGAGTTTTTCTCGGAGCCAGACTAAGCACGTGACATTACGAATCAAAAATATTAACCTGGAATTACCGAGCTACGTGAAGATCACCAGAAAAAGGTCGTCGACGGATATTGGAGAAATTCTTGTTGCTTTGAGAGAAAACGCACAGTGAGAAAATGAAAGGGAGGGGGGGAGATTTATAATAGAGGAAGGGACTCCTCGATTTTCGCAAAAAGATCTAACCATTGGATCTTGATCATCAAGATCCAATGGCCACTAGGATCTGAACCGCTTCGATTCTTACACCTGTGAGTCAGCCTGGGGCACAGAATTACCTCTTTACCCTTGGCCCTATCAGCCGGTACGATAGCTCGGAATACATGGCCAACTACCCCAGGCTTTTCTAATAAGTTTTGGGGGCTCGGCGCTTGGATGGCACCGTGAGCCACAAAAGCTTCTCCATCAAGATCGAGGCTCGGCAATCGAATATTACCAAAAAGCCACTAAGGTTTTTCCGACAAGTTTTGGGGACTCGGCGCTCGGATGGCACCGCGAGCCACAAAAGCCTCCCCAACAAGCTTGAGGCTCGGCGCTCGGATGTCACCGCAGCCACAAAAGCTTTCCCAACAAGCGTGAGGCTCGGCACTCTGATGGCACCGCGAGCCACAAAAGCTTCTCCAACAAGCGTGAGGCTCGGCAATCAGATGTCACCGCCAAGCCACCAAGGCTTTTACAACAAGTTTTGGGGGCTTGGTGCTCAGATGACACCGCGAGCCACAAAAGCTTCCCAAACAAGCTTGAGGCTCGGCGCTCGGATGGCACCGCGAGCCACAAAAGCTTCTCCAACAAGCTTAAGGCTCAGCAATCGGATGTCCCCACCAAGCCACCAAGGCTTTTCCAATAAGTTTTAGGGGCTCAGCACTCAGATGGCACCGCGAGCCACAAAAGCTTCTCCATCAAGCTAGAGGCTCGGCAATCGGATGTCACCACCAAGCCACCAAGGCTTTTCCAAAAAGTTTTTGGGGTTCGGTGCTCAGATGACACCGCGAGCCACAAAAGCTTTCCCAACAAGCTTGAGGCTCGGCGCTCGGATGACACCGCGAGCCACAAACGCTTCCCCAACAAGCTTGAGGCTTGGCGCTCGGATAGCACCGCGAGCCACAAAATCTTATCCAACAAACTTGAGGCACAGGTAATCAGATGTCACCACCAAGCCACCAAGGCTTTTCCAACAATTTTTGGGGGCTCGGTGCTCAGATGACACCGCGAGCCACAAATGCTTCCCCAATAAGCTTGAGGCTCGACGGGGAGCCACAAAAGCTTCTCCAACAATCTTGAAGCTCGGTAATCAGATGGCATCGCGAACAACAGAAGCTTCTCCAAAAAGCTTGAGGCTCGGCGCTCAGATGGGACCGCGAGCCACAATAGCTTCCCCAACAAGCTTGAGGCTCGGCACTCGGATGGCACCGCGAGCCACGAAAGCTTCTCCAACAAGCTTGAGGCTCGGAAATCCGATAGCACCGCCAGGCCACCAAGGCTTTTCCAACAAGTTTTGGCGGCTCGGTGTTCGGATGGCACCGCAAGCCACAAAAGCTTCCCCAACAAGCTTGAGGCTCGGCACTCGGATGGCACCGAGATCTGCCAAAGCTTCCCCTACAAGCTTGAGGTTCAGTGCTCGGATGTTACCGCAAGCCACAAAAGCTTCTCCTACAAGCTTAAGGCTCGGCGCTCGGATGTCACCGCGAGCCACAAAAGCTTTCCCTACAAGTGAGGGGGCTCATCTCCCGACCCTAGAAGCTCGGCTAAGGGAACTCATACACCTCAGCACTCAACGTCCCCTAACTTTTCCAATAGTTAAGGGGACTCGTCTCCCGACCCTAGAAGCTCGGCTAAGCGAGTGCCTACTCTTCAGATCTCGACGTTCCCCAGCTTTTCCAACAAGTGAGGGGGGCCCGTCTCCCGACTCGGCTAAGCGAACTCCTACTCCTCGGCGCTCTATGTTCGCTAGCTTTTCCAACAAGTGAGGGGGCTCGTCTTCCGACCCCCAACGCTCGACCAAGCGAGCTCCGGCTCTTCGACACTCGACACCCCTCATGACTCCAACAGGGGATCCCCTTCATTCTACCCCACTGGCCTCTCTAGAAAGATACGAGCCCCGTTCTTCACCGTACACACCACTCTGCTCTTCCTACCGAGGCAAAAACCACTCCTACACAACTGGATTATCTAGCCCTCTAGGAGTGGGGGACTTCTGATATGGGTCAGATGATGTGGCCCCCTGGAGCACCGGATCCCCTCAAAAACTACTCACCCTTGATCATCAGATCAGCCCTAAGCACTGTGGGCTTCTGCCACATCAGGTCCACGAGCAAACGGGTCCAGACCCAGCCCAACAAGGTCTCAGACCTGTTTACCTACCTATAAGTACCAGGCCCCCTCCTCCCTCCAAAGGTAATCTTCCTTTTCTCTTTAAAAGCTCTAGCTACTGCTGTTTTCTAGTAACCTGACTAGATCGTCGGAGGGCCTGCCACCGGGATCTCTCCTGGTGTTTCAATGCCGAGTGCACGTACACGAGCCGAGCCCCCCCCCCCCCCCAGGACTGAGCCGAGCCCCCCAGATCCTAGCCGAGCTGCTAGATCTGAGCCGAGCATCAGTCCTCCAACTCACCCCCGCTGCTCTTGGGCCGACCTAACCGAGGGTCGAGCGTATAGCCAGTACCAACTTCCACTAAAACAAATTGAGCGAGAACTCACACCTGGTGCAGCCAGTCCCCCAAAAACAAACAGCATCATCTCTAGAAACCTTTTTGACGTATAAAGCTTATAGAGTTGAAAGCTAAAAAGGGCAATGATTTTGGAAGATGCAACCTCTAAAGTCAGCCAAACTTATACATAATTAGGTAGGGTTTTCTTGATCTACACATTAAAATTCACTAGTAATCTGCACGTGCAATACACGTTCTAAACAATTATTTTTTTTATAGACTAAATAATGGACGTAATCTGGACTCGAACCTGAGACCTCCCTTTACTCATACATACTCTTTACAAATTACCTATAGTGACACAAACTTTTATTTTATATGCGTGACACTTTTATAAATAATTATGTCATAAATAAATTTGAACTTTGAGGGTATTATGGTAACTACCAACAGTTGAGTAAATGAATAATTAATACAACTCCCACTTAAAATGAATGGTTGAGATTAGATAATTGATTTTCTATAAATGACAACCCAACTCTCCCATTCTAGTATTAGAGATGTTCATTCTTTCTGAAAATTTAAGACTTAAGCTTCTCTAAATAAATCGAAGGCTGAAAAGTTCTGGCAATTGACTTAAAACTGAAGAGGTTGAGTTCTAAGTAAGAAACCTCTTAAAATAACTCGCACTATCCAGCATCCGTCAAAGGAATGATTCTCCCTCACTCTTTTCATTCATGTCTTGCTAAATTTAAAACCCAACCATTACACTAAAACTGCAAAAACTTGGAAGTTGAGAAAATTGCACTTCTAACTTAACAAAGACTTTGCTTGGGTTTATATCATTTCAGTTCGACATAATGCTTCGTTATAATCACAAATTTCTCAACTATCCCAACTTTAAAATTTTAGTGCAGTGACTAACTTTTCAATCATCTCCAACAACAGCATAAAAGAAAACAATGAATCAAACCACAAAATAAATACACATTCATGCTTTATACAATCAGCATGCAAATTTTCTCGAAACACCAACCAGAGTCTTGTTCACATCGATCCAATTATCAGAATTTTTATCCAGTTCTATATAATTGACTATTAACATTTCAGCAAAAAGAGAAAACTTTATAATAACAAGCACTCAAAGAATAACTTTAAAATAGTGTTGTCACGCCCCGCTTCCCAAAATACGGAATGCAAGCACGTGACGTTGGCCCAGCGAATGACTTGCGTCATTCATACGCTGTTATCGATTCAACTCAACAATATAACGAGGAGCAATACAACCACGCATACAATGAAAGGATAATCACATGAATAACAATACTTGGAATTTGAGCATGAGATAACCAAACATAATAACAATCCAACACTGGAAACAACAATAACAATATTCAGGTCAAAAAGACCACTATACAAAGAAGTAATAATGTTCAATTATTAAAGTCTTCATAACAAAACAATGATTATTTAGGTGGCGATGCAAATCAATTTTTTACCATTGTAGTTCTCCTAATCCATCAGGCAATTCTCCTTGATTACCTGTAAGTTGTTCATCTAAAAATAGATAATAATATATCCTTAGAGCAAGTCGTGGACAGCAAGTAGAGAAACAGAGAAACAATGGCATTTACGACATAACGATGAATTCAATAAACAATAGAGTCGATAAGAATGAACAATGGCAAAATGATAACGATGCAATGTGCAATTACAATGAACAATAACAATAACAATAAACAATATCAATAATGGTAGCAATAACGATAATATTGTTCAATAACGATGACAATATGCAATTACAATGCGATGACAATCTTAAGTCTATTATTCATTTTAATCTTAACTAATGTAGCACTTAATGCATCTTGCTACATGAAAACAATTTATGTTTAGACTTAGTGCTGGATTTTATAGTTCATGTACTAGGCAACGATAATCAAGATTCAATAGTTGCAATACAATAATTACTGCACGATAAGATAATTGGCTCTGATACAGTACATGATAGATTGGGTTACTGCCGTAAGCCTCAATCCATCGATAAAATAATAGCCGTTAACAATATTTAGTGAAACACGGGCCCCTCCTCCGAGTACGGTTCCTACAGTGCCCACTACTTAAGTAACCCTTAAACCCCAGCTTGTTAACAATTCTTTATTCAATCAATATGCAATAGTTATTGACAACATTAATCACAGCAAATACGTCGATGTGAATAAGGTATTAAGATGTATAATGTCCATACTCTTACTAATCACAATCAACTAATACCCCAACATCAATCATGTGAACAATCAATACTAGCATATAATCTACAATAGTTGTGTAATGTCATGACATGAATTACAATAACAATTCATATTCATATGTTCAATAATTAACTACATAAATGCATCCAAGATCTCTATAAATCGGAGGCAAAAGATGGCACGAAGTCAATAATACTACTTGGATTCGCTCGTGTAAACCCGTAGTATCCTAACGATAAATAAAAATAGCAGATATACGATAATCAATATAGATCTACTTCCGGGATTCAATATTCAATGAACAATAACAATAAACAATAAACGATATCAATAATGGTAACAATAACGATATCACTGTTCAATAACGATGACAATATGCAATGACGATGCGATGATAATCTTAAGTCTATTATTCATTTTAACCCTAATTAATGTAGCAATCCATGCGTCCCATTTATTTACCACATGGTTGCTACTTGCAAACAATTTACATTTAGACAATAGTTGTGTAATGTCATGATATGAATTACAATAACAATCCCTATTCATATGTTCAATAATTAACTATATGAATGCATGCAAGATCTCTATAAATCGGAGGCAAAAGACGGCACGAAGTCAAGACTACTACTTGGATTTGGTCATGTAAATTCGTAATATCCCAACGATCAATATAAATCTACTTGCAGTATTCAATAAACAATCTCGAATACGATACAATATAATTCGAGGGTGAGATGACTTGCCTTTAGAACGACGTTAGATCCGATTATGCGAAGAATAACGTGATCGGAATCCCGAGGACACAGCGACAAAAAAGATCATGATGATCACGATCCGGTACGGATCTTGATGAGGATCAAGATCGGATAATCGGACGTCTGAGATCAAAGATCAAAGATCAAGATCAAGATCAAGATGATGATCACGATCGCGATGATCAGGATGTAGATCGGACGGCAAAGATCAACTATGCTGATGATGGTGATGATGATGATGAGATCAACGGCCGAGATCAACAGATCAAGAAGACGATGATCGTGATCGTGATGAACGACGATCGGACGGCTGCGATCAAAGGAGGCACTGTTGGTGATCAAAACAGAGGAGGGCTCAAGCGGTGCTCGAGGGAGACAAGCGGCAGCGGTGTTCTTCAGGTCGTGAGGTGGCAAGGGCGCTTGGGTGGTGCACTGTGGTGGTCAACGACCTGAGGGGGCAATGCTGGCGGAGTGACGGGGTGAGGCAAGAGCTCGGTGGTCGACTGTGGTGATGGGATGAGCATTGTTGTGCTGGCTTCGAGAGCGATGGTCGATGGCTCGGCAGAGGAGAAGATGGCAGTTGCAGTCATCGCGGTCGGGGAGAAGCAACGATGACGGAGTCGATGAGCACAGTAGTGGTGGCTGGCAATGTGCGATGGAGGCGGCGGTGGTTGAAGAAGACAAGGAGCTCGGCAATGGTGGCTCGACGAAGGAGAGGATGACAGAGAAGATGGACGGCAGGCGGGGCTCGATGGGTTCTCGGAGGTTGAGCGACTGAGGAGATGGTCGAGGTGCTGGCAATGGCGGGGGCGATGGGTTTAGCGGAGTTAGGCGAGTGGTGATTTGGGGGAGACACAACGAAGGTGGTGGCGACGGTGGGTACGAGCGGTAGGCTCGAGGATGGCGGTGTGTGCGGTGGTGCAGATGAGGAGGCTCGGCAGCGGGGAGTGCAGGAGATGGAAGACGTAGGGGGAAGCTTCTCTGTTTCGGTTTCAAAACAGAAAAAGGGGGAGGGGAAGGGGGGAGGGGGAGAGAGAGACTACGGGAGAGAGAGAACAAGGGGGGGTATATAAAATTATAAAATATATTAAAATAATAGTGGGTAGTTATGAGATAGTGGGGGTGTGGAGTTACGGGATGTGAAGAGTAGGAGAATGTGACGGGTTTTATGAAGAAATTTGTATACAGTTAGTTGAATTTTGGGTTGGGTAGGATAATGGGTTAACGGGTTAGGTATATAAATGTGGGTTTAGGTTTGGGTTAGTAGACTTGGGCTTCATATTTGGGCTTCACAAATTAGAATAAATATGAATAAAAAGAATATGAGATTGGGCTCTAAAATAATACATTAATAAAAATATAATTATAATATAAAATTGAGCTTCATAACAAGAAATCCAATAATTAAATCACAGGGTGGGCTTTGGCATAAATCAAATAATCAACTAGATATTTTATAATGAATTAGGATCTTTGGGTTTTTTTCAAAATAATAATAATAATAATAATAATAATAATAATAATAATAATAATAGTAAAATAATAATCAGGAGTTAAATAAACAAATAATGATAAATAGTGTAGGTTGAAATTTTGGGCTCAAACAAAATAGTCGGGTATTTAAATGAATGTAAAAATTTTGGGTTCAAAAGAGTAGAAAAATTTATATGGAAAAATTTAAATACAAGAATACAGAAAAAGAAAAAATACAATTCCGTATAAACGGGAATGGGGATTACAATCCTGCCCACCTTATAACAAAATTTTATCCTCGAAATTTGCTTAGGCGGTACATAGGACAAAGCAAAAACAAACTTGGGAAATAACAAAACTGTGAATTAAAGGGAAAGAGACAAAATGGTGGCAACACAAAAATGGGAAAGAACATGGATAAGAATGAAGCGATCTAAAATGATGTGAATAAAGATTCAATAAACGATGACGGATGCAAATGTATGAAAAAGGGAGTAAACAGTACAGAAAGAAGAACACAACATAAGACTTGCGAGATGACGAAGCAAGAAGATGAAGGAGTTGGTAGAACTGGAATAAAAAAGAGAATGGATAGGGAATAATTGAACCAATAGTGAGTCGATGGATGAAGATGAATGAAAGTAATAAGGGAAGCAAACATTGCAAGGAAAGAGAAACAACAAGAGAATCCTGGGACCTATGGGTTGTGGGCCCACCACGCTTCCGCTGCGCAACTCTGATCGAGAAGACTGTCATCAGCATCCAATAACTCCAGCAATCTGCCTCGTGGCTCACCATATCCTTGACATGTCCAAACGACATCTCTTTAGCATGAAGTTCGAACTCCACGCAGCTTCAGATTCGGAACACTTCCTGAGATCTTGGGATTGCTTGCACATCTTGGAGCAAAAAAATGGCACTTACTCTCCCGGTGATGATCCAAGCCGTTGACATGTCGTTATAGATCCAACGATGCTGATCGACGAACCAAGCAGGAAGAAAAAGAATGGATAACTCCAGAATCAAAAGAATATGGGCACAAAAGAATAAAATTATACCCAGTAAGAAATCAATCAATGAGGACAACTGCAAGGGATGAAGAAAATGAGAAATGAATGAACTGAATATGAAGGGACCAAAAAGGAAGACTAGTATCCTGATTTTTGGTTATCAATTATCCATGTGATTCATGCGTTCTACATATTGTTGAGTTAAACCGGTTAAATCCAAACTAATCAGTGTCCAACCCAAAACTAGTTAGAGTCAAACCTGGCTCTGATACCGCTAAAAATCTTGTCACGCCCCGCTTCCTAAAATACGGAATGCAAGCACGTGACATTGGTCCAGTGAATGACTTGCGTCATTCATAAGCTGTTATCGATTCAACTCAACAATATAACGAGAAGCAATACAACCACGCATGAAATGAAAGGATAATCACATGAATAACAGTACTTGTAATTTGAGCATGAAATAACCAAATATAATAATAATCCAACACTGGAAACAACAATAACAATATTCGGGTAAAAAAGACCACAATACAAAGAAGTAATAATGTTCAATTATTAAAGTCTTCATAATTAAACAATGCTTATTTAGGCGGCGATGCAAATCAATTCTTCACCATTATAGTTCTCCTAATCCATCAAGAAATTCTCCTTGATTACCTGTAAGCTGTTCATCTAAAAAGAGAGAATAATATGTCCTTAGAGCAAGTCGTGGACAGCAAGTAGAGAAATAGAGAAACAATGGCATTTATGATATAACAATGAATTCAATAAACAATAGAGTCGATGACAATGAACAATGACAAAATGATAACGATGTAATATGCAATTACAATGAACAATAACAATAACAATAAACGATATCAATAATGGTAACAATAACGATATCACTGTTCAATAACGATGACAATATGCAATGACGATGCGATGATAATCTTAAGTCTATTATTCATTTTAACCCTAATTAATGTAGCAATCCATGCGTCCCATTTATTTACCACATGGTTGCTACTTGCAAACAATTTACATTTAGACAATAGTTGTGTAATGTCATGATATGAATTACAATAACAATCCCTATTCATATGTTCAATAATTAACTACATGAATGCATGCAAGATCTCTATAAATCGGAGGCAAAAGATGGCACGAAGTCAAGACTACTACTTGGATTTGGTCATGTAAATTCGTAATATCCCAACGATCAATATAAATCTACTTGCAGTATTCAATAAACAATCTCGAATACGATACAATATAATTCGAGGGTGAGATGACTTGCCTTTAGAACGATGTTATATCAGATTATGTGAAGAACAACGGGATCGGAATCCCGGCGACACGGCGAAGAGCAAACAATCACGATGATCACGATCCGATACGGATCTTGATAAGTATCAAGATTGAATAATAGGACGGCTGAGATCGAAGATCAAGATCAAGATCAAGATGATGATCACGATCGCAATGATTAAGATGTAGACCGGACAGCAAAGATCAACTATGCTAATGATGTTGTTGATGATGATGAGATCAACGACCGAGATCAACCGATCAAGAAGACGATGATCGTGATCGTGATGAACGACGATCGAACGGCTGCGATCAAAGGAGGCACTGTTGGTGATCAAAACAAAGGAGGGCTCAAGCAGTGCTCGGGGGAGATGAGCAGCAGCGGTGTTCTTCGGGTCGCGAGGTGGCGAGGGCGCTCGGGTGGTGCACTATGGTGGTCAACGGCCTGAGGGGGCGACGCTGGCAGAGCCACGGGGAGAGGCAAGGGCTTGGTGGTCGACTGTGGCGACGGGATGAGCACTGTTGCGCTGGCTTCAAGAGCGGTGGTCGAGGGCTCGGCAGAGGAGAAGGTGGCGGTTACAGTCGTCGTGGTCGGGAAACGACGTCGATGGATTCGAGGAGCACAGTAGTGGTGGCTGGCGATGTGCGATGGAGGCGGCGGTGGTTGAAGAAGACGAGGAGCTCGGCAATGGTGGCTCGACAAATGAGAGGATAGGATAGTGTTGATTCTTGGTTTTGATGACTACAACACAATGTAAAGTTGTGCTATCACTTATATATTACAAGGTGTATCAAAGACAATACCACGGTGCAATACACAAAGGCAAAGTTGATCCAATGAAGCTTTCAAGAGAATTGATCAATCCACAAAGAACTTAGTTCAGGTCACATTTGATCAAGCAAGCTTCAAGACATAGACAATGGCTCAAGCTCAAGTCAAAGACTCAAGTTCAAAACAAGACTAGTGCTTCAAAATGTTTTGTATTAAATTGTCTTGTAACAATTGTAATTTGTATTCTTTGAGTCTTAGAAATGTTGTAATAGCCTTGTCACACACACACTCACACAAATCTTTTAATATTTGAGTGTTTTACAAAAGTTAAAAGGTCGAAATAAGCTTGAATAAGATCAGCTATTGAGCACCAGTTGACCACTCTTCGGAACCAGTCGACTGTCTTAGTACGAAATTGTCTGAACTCATACAAGCTCTGACCAATCAACTTATTATGGCAACCCAGTCGACTGTTCAAGCTGTTTCAACAGTTTTCTGTTTTTAAAACTTGTTTTTTCTAATTCAAAATCTTTATTTCCGTTGGTTGACAGTTAGTGCAACTGTTTCTCAATGTCCAGTGATTCTAACTCTATAAATAGAGTGTAGAAATCACTTGGTAATGGTTACTTATCTTCAACAAGCTTTCAAGTCTTTATTTTTTCAAGAGAACAAAAGTTTCAAAGGATAAAAATTTTCTATGTCTTGGTTCTCTGAAAATCAATCTAGTATAACATCGAATTCGTTTTAGACTGATTTCAGAAGTTGACCTATTAGCCTCTATACAAAATCACAAATCACAAACAAGGCTATAGGTTATTGTAACTCTTTTGTTATTGTTTTTCACTCTCGGGTTGTGAGAGTTGTCCTCTCGGTTGGAGAGTAGGGCTCTAGGTTGTAGAGTCGGGTTTTCACTTTAGGTTGTAGAGTGGGTGTTCTCCTTCTAGTGGTGAGAGAGGGGTTTGGCAAGGTTGTTGTCAAACGCCATAGGGTATTCTTGTATTTTGATCAAGAATAGTGGAAAATCTCAGGTAGGTTGCTTGCGGACTAGATGTAAGTCAGGAGGACCGAACCAGGATACGTCATTGTGTACTCAGTGGTTGACTCTCTCTATGGTTGTATTTTCTTCACTTGCATTTCAATTTTTCTGTGTTTTATTCGAAAACTAGTCTGGCAAGTCGACTGAGTCTCTTCTATAAGTCGACTGATCAGACTTGTATAAAATACTCTTCGAACACTTGTCTGGTAAGTCGACTATGTTTCCGTTACAAGTCGATTGACAGACTTGTATAAAATACTCTTCTTATTTGATGCCCCAGTCGATTGTATTCTCTTTTTAAGTCTACTAGACAGAACGAAAAGTTCAATTTCTTAATTATTTTTTAAACAACACTATTCACAACCCCCCCCCTCTAGTGTTATTTGCGTTGCCTACAGGATCCAACACTTGGTATCAGAGCCTAGTTGAGTGCAATGACATCTACTTCAAATGCGAACCAATACCATGAAAGCCAATCCACACAAAGGCCACTCATATTCGATGGAACCAGTTACAACTATTGGAAGTGTAGAATGAAGATCTACATTCAGTCCATCAACTATGAGATATGGAACATGAAGGAGACCGAGTACACCACTCCTACAATTCCTTATGCATAATGGAACGATGACATGAAGAGTGAAACAATGAACAATGAAAAGGCGATGAATGCTCTATTTTGTGCTCTTACCAAGGAGGAGTTCAATCATGTATCCAATGCAACAACGGCGTATCAAATTTGGCACACACTCGAGGTAACTCATGAAGGGACTAATAAAGTTAAAGAATCTAAGATATTTGTTCTTGTTTACAGGTTCGAGATGTTCTGCATGAAGGAGAACGAGAATGCGTCAGATATGATCACAAGTTTCACGGATATTACAAATTCTCTTGTGGCTCTTGGAAAGACGTTGTAGCGACCTGGGTCCCCGTTACCGGACATCCGTGACGCTCCCTAGAATCTTTGCCTTCAAATGCATCTCAACACAGTATTAACACGAAAATTTAAAATCTTTTTATTGCCAAATAAGTCGTTACATCATTGATTACAACCAATGTCTTGTTCTTGACAAGAATACAAATTACATAAACTCAGTACATCTTATTACAACATACATCACTCCTTTCTGTAAAGTTAACAACTTCTCTCTCTCTCTGAATGGCAGTCAACGGCTCACTGCCAAAGCTCTGCTGAACGGTCAATCTGCTTCCCTGGGACTTGCTCCTCAGCTGGAGTCTTCTACTGCGCGACTCTGATATCTCTGCACCTGCCCGAAAGGTAGAAGTCGATACCTAAAAGGTGGGGAACATCAGTACTTCGACTGACGCAATACTGATAATAACAGCGATCCTCCAAACTGACAATCACAAACCATCTTGAATGGAAAAGGAAACGTGCATCCTAAATTATGTAGTGCTCGTGTATGCCATGATCTAACGACTAAATGCACCAATCACAAGCCTATTCCAAAGCAAGCAAGACTTGGAAATCTAGATCTGCATGCATCCCATACTACATGTGTTCAAGACCCAAGCATAGCCTAATCTAATGCACAAACTAAAATGCACACGATGCACCTACTCTAATGCAATTCAGTTGGGAACGTATGCATTCCATACTACATACTTTCCCAAAATCAACTTCGATGGAAATGTATGCATCCCATACTACATACTTTCCAAGGAGTTCGCCTCTCCTAATTGTAGGGTTCAATCCCTTGCCATGCATCCTACCCTTGTATCCATCCAGTTCCCAATAGATTATCCGTCGCCCAAGGATGTTGCAGTAGTCGGTCTAGTTCCGCCCTACAGTGCCCAAGTAGTCACTGCCAGTTGGTACCCGCATACGGACCTCCTTAGAAACTGCGTTCAATCCGGTCCTACGACCATTTAATTCCTTACATCCACCTATGGACTTACGCATGCGTGTTCACCCCAAGATCGAGTCATGAACCTTTATGCATGCATGTTCACCCCAAGATCGAGTCATGAACATATACCAAAACATAAGAACCCGTGCATAGGGACGTGAGCACCTCGGGAGGTCAAATCCTCCGGGCCTCTACAATATCAGCCATTCTGTTTATCACTTACTGAATCTGCCTTACGACACAGTTGCATCTCACGATTTTATTAAAATATCAGATGACCATAGAAAAATCTGAAATAAATCATGAACGATCCTAACATATATATGAACAAACAATATAAATTTCATCATCTAATTCATTATATTTTGCTCTCGAGAAAATCCACAAAATGGTACTCCGAATCAGTTTTTCTAGTTCAATTCTGACTTCAACTTTCAACACTTAGATGATCAACCCTATACATCCTACCATATATGCATGCAACCTAAATCAATTAAAAGACAAGAAAATAAGGTTTAGAGAAACTCCTCACCCTTGGTTGTAGTAGAGGAATGATCTTCTTCAAGCTTCCTTCCTTGAAAATCTCTTCTTGAGCCTTCTTCTTCACTTTCTTCTTCCTTCTCTCCTATTTCTCTTGAGGAGGTTTTCTGAAATTTCCAGAGCAAAGGGAGATAATGAAGTGGGAAGGTGAAGGAGAAAAGAGAGGGGTAAGGCCGGATTTGACTAATGGTAGGTTTTAGGGTGTAGGTGGTTTTTTAGACCAAATCAATGGCTCATGGTCCATGGTTTTGGTGTTAGTTGTGTTGGCTGCCCAAATAAGCCTTAATGAGTTCCAACGGGTGCGAGACGAGCAGTTTTAACGAGCACACGCAATATACATCTACTGTAGTATCATACATTGTTATATGTGCATGGGCATCGTACCGAAAACTAGTGTGTATACTAGTATCGGTCCTCCTCGTTCTTGTGCATCTTTTAGAATACAATCCCCCCAAGAACCATCCCGTAACCCTAACCACAAACCATGATAGCAAAGTCAGCCCATAATACTGCAATCAAGTGCACGCATACAGACAATATACATACATACATATATATTCAGGTATCGTACAATACTGGGTGTTACATCACTCCCTCCTTAGAATTGTTCTGCCCCCAGAACGACGCTAGGGGCAAAAATAGCCGACAATCATCAATGATCAGAAGATACTTTTCAGGATCATCACCAATTCCTCGAGGAACACCCTCGAAACTCACTCTTAAAGTGTTTTTATACAGGCTCCCAAGCCTTAAGTGCGCAACGCACTCTTCCATCCTGGAAATCAATCTCTTCATGCGGATCATTTGGGGGCATACCGCATCCTGTCTCCACTGTACTGGGGATGAATCGCCTTGGGTGTGTGTTGCTCTCATCCTGGACTACTGGAGATCATTCCCTCTCCATCAACTTTCTGGGATTTACTGCGTTCCATGTTCCGAAAATACTGGAGAATATCTTGCTCCACGAATTTTTCTGGAGCGCTCGCCACCCAAACTCCCTATGAGTTTTGTTCTCATCCTCGGAATAATAAAGACCAATTCCTACTCCACAGATCATTATGGGGCCTATTTCATCCCTCGTCTGGAATATTGAAGAACTTCTCACTCCGTGGATTATTATGGAGCCAACGTCACACAATCCTATTCGTGTATGCTGCTCTTGTCCTTGGAATAATGGAGACCAATTCCTACTCCACAGAACATTATGGAGTCTATTTCATCCCTCGTCTGGAATACTGAGGAACTTCTCGCTCCATGGATCATTATGGAGCCAACGTCCCACTAACCTATTTGTGTATGCTGCTCTCATCCTTGGAATAATGGAGACCAATTCCTACTCCACAGAACATTATGGGGCCTATTTCATCCCTCGTCTGGAATACTGAGGAACTTCTCGCTCCGTGGATCATTATGGAGCCAATGTCCCACTAACCTATTTGTGTATGCTGCTCTCGTCCTTGGAATAATGGAGCCCAATTCCTACTCCACAGATCATTATGGGGCCTATTTCATCCCTCGTCTGGAACACTGAGGAACTTCTCACTCCGTGGATCGTTATGGAGCCAACGTCACACAATCCTTCCCATGAGTGTCGCTCTCGTCCTTGGAATAATGGAGACCAATTCCTACTCCACAGAATATTATAGGGCCTATTTCATCCCTCATCTGGAATACTGAGGAACTTCTCGCTCCGTGGATCATTATGGAGCCAACGTCACGCACGACTTTCCCATGAGTATCGCTATCGTCCTTGGAATAATGGATACTCCACAGATCATTATGGGGCCTATTTCATCCCTCGTCTGGAATACTGAGGAACTTCTCACTCCATGGATCATTATGGAGCCTTTCTACTCACGATTGTTCTTGCTTCATCACATCTCCTTCCTAGGGCCTAAGTCAAGCTCTCAGAATATCATCTAGCTCTCGGTTGCGCTACGTGGGGGTCGGTGACCACTCCCTCCTTACAAGAAAACGATTCTTTCCAAGGAGAAGGCAAAATTCAATTTTATGCCTTAACCCAAACACTCAAATAAATAAGCGCAAGACACGAGATGACCAAATGTCCAAGAAAACTTTCATGCTTAATATAAGTCATAATATCTTGCTACAGAACACAATACAAATTTGCCATTCATGGCTAGCAAGAAATGCAACTAACATAATATATTACTATTCTAGACCATGTACCACTTCACACTTCCTTCCAGCTAAGCTGAAGTTCGTCCCTGACGAACAGGCTTCTTCCCTTTATCGACCATCTTCAGTAACTGGTTATTGGGGTTCCCTTGCAGTTGTGGACACGGCTTCTCCGCAGTTATAGCAGGTGGTTGTTTGGGCTCTTTTTGGGCATTGATTCTTGAAATGACCTTGTTCCTTACAAAAGTAACAAACCATCACCCGTCTAGGCTCCTTAAGCTTTTTGGACTCGGGAGTTGAATCCCGCTTGGCATGATCAGGGGTAAAACTAGCCTTCTTCCTCTTTTTCTCCGCCTCGGCCTTGCCTTGATTCTATCTCATGTCTGTTTCGGTTACTGCAGCTCGCCTTACTAGCTTGTCGAATCGGAGAATGCCTAACAGACCCATCCTCGACCTCAATCCAGGCCTAAGCCCTTGTTCAAACCTCAGGGCTTTCTTTGCTTCCTCCTGGACCATCTCTGGTGCATACCGTGACAGCTGAGAAAACCTTGTCTCATATTCCCTGGCGGTCATATTTCCTTGCTTCAAGCTATGGAACTCCATTGCTTTCTCCTCTTGCACATCCAAAGGGAAATAGTGCTGTCGGAATTCCTCAAGGAAATCTTCCCAAGTGATCTGTCCCTCTCTAAGACCACGCTTCACGGACTGCCACCAAACTCCGGCATCCTTCTCCAGCAGAATCGCTGCCAAATGAACCTTGCTGTCCTTTGGAGTCACCAGTACCTCAAACACCGTCTCCGCCTAATGTATCCAGTCATCAGCAGCCGTGGGGTCGGCCTGTCCTTCAAAAACTGGCGGTTTCATCCTCTTGAATGATTCCACCATCTTTATTGGGTCTACTGGTGCAGCGACTCCTGGTGTTCCCTGTGGCGGTGCTAGGTTTCTGCTAGCTTCCACAAATGCTCCCATCATCTGGTATACACGGGTAAACTCTGCTTGAACATTGAAGTTTGTGTCGTTGGTCTTACTTTCTTCGCCCTCAGCCATTCCGCGGTGGTTGTTTCTGATTCTTCTGGACACCCTTCAAGGAAAGGAAACACACAGAGTTAGTTCGAGATGTAGGGAAGATCACCACATAAGTAGAAAGTGAACAATCATGATTTTGACCTTCCTAAAATCCAAATTGGACCCAGCTATTTGGTATTTTAAGTCAAATTTCCTACTGTGTTAGCATGCAATTTGAAGTCAGCTCTAATACCACTTCTGTAGCGCCCCGAATCCCCGTTATCGGACATCCGTGACACTCTCCAGAATCTTTGCCTTCAAATGCATCTCAATACAGTAATAACACGGAAATTTAAAAACTTTTTATTGCCAAATAAGTCGTTACATCATTGATTACAACTAATGTCTTGTTCTTGACAAGGATACAAATTACATAAACTCAGTACATCTTATTACAACATACATCACTCCTTTCTGTAAAGTTAACTTCTCTCTCTCTGAATGGCACTTAATGGCTCACTCCCGAAGCTCTGCTGAACGGTCAATCTGCTTCCCTGGGACTTGCTCCTCAGCTGGAGTCTTCTGCTGCGCGACTCTGATATCTCTGCACCTGCCCAAAAGGTAGAAGTCGATACCTAAAAGGTTAGGAACGTCAGTACTTCGACTGACTTAATACTGATAATAACAGCGATCCTCCAAACTGTCAATCACAAACCATCTTGAATGGAAAAGGAAACGTGCATCCTGAATTGTGTAGTGCTCGTGTATGCCATGATCTAACGACTAAATGCACTAATCACAAGCCTATTCCAAAGCAAGCAAGACGTGGAAATCTAAATCTGCATGCATTCCATACTACATGCGTTCAAGACCCAAGCATAGCCTAATCTAATGCACAAACAAGAATGCACACGATGCACCTACTCTAATGCAATTCAGTTGGGAACGTATGCATTCCATACTACATACTTTTCCAAAATCAACTTCGATGGAAATGTATGCATCCCATACTACATACTTTCCAAGAAGTTCGCCTCTCCTGATTGTAGGGTTTAACCCCTCACCATGCATCCTACCCTTGTACCCATCCAGTTCCCAATAGATTATCTGTCGCCCAAGGAGGTTGTAGTGGTCAGTCTAGTTCTGCCCTGCAGTGCCCAAGTAGTCACCGCCAGTTGGCACCCGCGTACGGACCTCCTTAGAAACTGCGTTGAATCCGGTCCTACGACCATTTGATTCCTCACGTCCACCTATGGACTTACGCATGCATGTTCACCCCAAGATCGAGTCATGAACCTTTATGCATGCATGTTCACCCCAAGATCGAGTCATGAACTTATACCAAAACACAAAAACCTGTGCATAGGGACGTGAGCACCTCGGGAGGTCAAATCCTCCGGGCCTCTCGTACCTTACTTCGGGAAAGCTTTGGGAATCAATAGATCGAGATACGAACCGAGGACTCAATCCCATGAGTGCCGAAAATGTATCCCTACGACTGGAAGGTACAACACCGACTATGGTTTACTAGGACTAATGCAATTTTTCAATCCCTTAGTAAACCATTCTAACCCCTACCTTACTCTAATTACTTCGGGTAAGAATGAACTGCTTCCACACTTGCCTATCAACCTCTGGCTCCTGGCGATACCGGTCAAGTTCGCCACTTTCCTGGCTTGGACTTGTCCAGCATAATGGCCTATGCCTGCCGCTACCCCGGCTATGAATGTATAATTGCCCTATGAGCTCAACTCACTCGCATGCTCGGACGTCCTACGCTCGGTAGAAGTCTATAATATAGGGTGGATAGGTGTAGGGTATCCCTTACTCTAGTGACTAACTCGAGTCACACATCCCACTCTGGGAGTCAA
The DNA here is from genome assembly GCA_017893485.1 of Hemerocallis citrina. Classification (NCBI taxonomy): domain Eukaryota; kingdom Viridiplantae; phylum Streptophyta; class Magnoliopsida; order Asparagales; family Asphodelaceae; genus Hemerocallis; species Hemerocallis citrina. The sequence goes on along the minus strand of CM030360.1, from coordinate 153,235,166 downwards.
CAACCTCAACAACAGAGATCAACCATCCCTAGACACGAGTCATCGACTCAGATAACACATAAGGAAAAATGTCTTCACAACACTCAGTCCAAACCAAGACTAAGCGACTTACGAGTTTCTGCCCGAAACTCAAAATGGTCATAACTCTCTCGATACAACTCCGATTGGAGTGTACAAGCCTAATTTGGAAAGGTAAGATCCTAGGTTATAACTTCCTAGTTGATCATGAACTTAAATTCAACCATCTAAGCCCTAAAAAATAGCCTCTCAAGCTTCAGCCTGCGTGCTTTCTGTACACGGGCTACACCTTACCAGTAACACAAATCCTGCTCGTTCCTCAGAACGTTACAAACTCGATTTCTATAGAAGGGTGTGGGTGTCCTCAACAACTCTCTAGTTGGTCATGAGTCCAAATTATACCGTTAAGTCACCCTAATACACTCATCCATCACCGATACACCGATTCACACGATTGGTCTCTCCAATTCAGAGCACTCAGCTCTACTCTAGTTCTCTGTCCAGTCTTACAAAAATTATAGTAAATCAACTGTTTACTGGAATTGCCTCAAATTGGTCTTGTTGGAAAGATCTAGGTGTCCACTACAACTCTCTAATGAATCAGGTTCACAAAATGTGCTTCTAACAAGTCATAAATTCCCAATCTCTAGAGTGTATCAAAACTGGCTGAAACCAGCATAGTGCATATTAAATAAATCATAGTAAATTCCACAATTGTCCAAATGACATAAAATTTATGCTGGGAAAACTAGATATCATGCTCAACATGATGCAAAAGACCTCATGTAAAAATTCCAATTATTCAGTGAGTACTATCTATTGCAAGTTAGCACAGAAACCATCGAGTTCTTTATTTAAGCTTCAGCTACTAATTAAAGCTCGATTTTTCTCATGATTATAAACTCATCCAATTAAATTCCTGATTTTTATACATAATCTACATGCATGCAGGAACATAGGGTAAAATTTCAGATCAATAGAATGCTTCAATAAATTATGAAAATTCCTACAATATCAGTTATCCTGTTTATCACTTACTGAATCTGCCTTTGGACATAGTTGCATCTCACGATTTTATTAAAATATCAGATGACCATATAAAAATCTGAAATAAATCATGAACAATCCTAACACATATATGAACAAACCCTTTAAATTTCATGGTCTAATTCATTATATTTTTCTCTCGGGAAAATCCACAAAATGGTACTCCGAATCAGTTTTTCTAGTTCAATTCTGACTTCAACTTTCAACACTTAGATGATCAACCCTATACATCCTACCATATATGCATGCAACCTAAATCAATTAAAAGACAAGAAAATAAGGTTTAGAGAAACTCCTCACCCTTGGTTGTAGTAGAGGAATGATCTTCTTCAAGTTTCCTTCCTTGAAAATCTCTTCTTGAGCCTTCTTCTTCACTTTCTTCTTCCTTCTCTCCTATTTCTCTTGAGGAGGTTTTCTAAAATGTCCAGAGCAAAGAGAGATAATGAAGTGGGAAGATGAAGGAGAAGAGAGGGGGGTAAGGCCAGATTTGACTAGGGGTAGGTGGTTTTTTAGACCAAATCAATGGCTCATGGCCCATGGTTTTGGTGTTAGTTGTGTTGGCTGCCCAAATAAGCCTTAATGAGTTCTAATGGGTGCGAGACGAGCGGTTTTAACGAGCGCACACAATATACATCCACTGTAGTATCATACAGTGTTATATGTGCATGGGCGTCGTACCGAAAACTAGTGTGTATACTAGTATCAGTCCTCCTCGTTCTCGTGCATCTTTTAGAATGCAATCCCCCCAAGAACCATCCCGTAATCCTAACCACAAACCATGATAGAAAAGTCAACCCATAATACTACAATCAAGTACACGCATACAGACAATATACATACATACATATATATCCAGGTATCATACAATACGGGGTGTTACAGACGTACACTCAAGCCGAAATGGTGAGGAAAGTTCTTCATGCCTTAACCCCGAATGGGAGAAGAAGACCACCGCCATAGAAGAGGCTAACGATTTAACATAACTTTCTCTTGAGAATCTTGTGGGAAATCTTTTGGCATATGAAGTACAACTTGAAGAACGCAAGAAGGATCTAAAACCTTAACAATCAAAGAAAAAAACACTCGCTTTCAAGGCCATGTCGGACTCTGAAGATGAAGAAGAAGATGAAGAAGAAATAGCCATGTTCACGAAAAAGTTCAAAAAGTTTCTAAGGAAAGGTAAATTTAATTCCAAGTTTAAAGATACTAATGAACTTCCCACTTGTTTCAAGTGTAACAAAACAGGTCATATGAAGAAGGTTTGCCCACTAGAACATACGAAATCTAAACAAAAGGCTTCCAACTTCAAGAAGGATAAGTACACAAAGAACAAGTACATGAAGAACAAAAAAGCGTGTCAAGCAACTTGGGACGATAGTGACTCTTCATCAGAAGAAGAAAATGAAGAGACAAACAAAGTTGCGAATGTATGCTTCATAGCTACACAAAACGAGCTAAGTGATAACTTTGATTCAAATGACTTAGTAGATGCTTTCAGTGAGATTTTTCAAGAACTTAAGAAAGAATAAATTAGAGTTAAAAACTTAGAGAAAGTTAATCAATCACTTTTTCTAGAGAGTCTTGACTTAGAGAAAGAAATCAAGTCTTTAAATTCTCGACTTTCTAATTTGGATATAGATCTTGTATCTCTTAAGAAAAATTATGAAGAGATATCCAAGAATGAATCTAAGTTTAACAAAGAAAAGGAGAATTTAAATGAAATTCTCCAAAATCAAGTTCAAACTAATAAGAGATTTGGACTTGGTTTTCAAAAGTCTTGAAAAACATCATGTTTCTAAGAACACTAGTGGTAATACGGCTGAATCTATTTCTAGTGTTAAGAATAAATTATATGAGTTTTTTTTAAAGACCAAAAACTGTTGTTTTCAATGAAAAGAGTAATCCTGTAGTTCAGACCAGTCGACTAAACCCCAATTTCAGTCGTCTGTCCAGAGGTTCTGAGTCTTATTCAAAGAGACGAAAACCTTAGATAAGTCGACCTATTTCACCTCCCAGTCGACTAACTTCTAGTAATAGTCAACTGAAATGTTTAATTAAGTCGACTGGACAGACTAAGAATATATGGGTTCCAGTTAACCTGAGTCAGAAAGATAGAATTACTTATATAAATTCAACTGTAGATTATATTCCTGCTTTTGGTGGAAAATCAAATTCACTTTGGGTTTGGTTTCCCAAAAACTAATCCCTTTCGAACCAAATAAAAAGGGTACCAAATTCACAATGATTATTTTATAGGTACCTAAAAGAGAATGTTGGATACTTGACAGCGGATGCTCCACGCATATGACTGGTCATGCTAACCTTCTGTTTTCCATTCAAGAGATTGATGGAGAAACAATCACATTCGGTGACAACAACAAAGAAAAGGTTAGTGGTATAGGCATGGTCGGTAAGAACACTACCCCTAATATAGAAGAAGTTTTTCTTGTTAGTGGTCTTAAGCATAATCTGTTAAGTACAAGCCAATTGTGTGATAAGGGATATAAAATTGTTTTTGAAAAAGATGCATGTTTAATATATGACTCTACCATGCAAAATGTAATTTTTCAAGATTTTAGGAAGAATAATATTTATAAGTTATATTTAAAATCAAATGAATTTTCGAATGATTTTTGCTTAGTAGCTTCTAACAATAAATCTTGGCTTTGGCATAAACGATTTGGCCATATGAATATGAAAAATATTGCTAAATTGTCTAAGTACAACCTAGTTAAAGGGCTGCCAAGAATATCCTATAAAAAGGATAAGTTATGTGATGCATGTCAACTAGGTAAACAAATCAAATCTACTTTTAAGACAAAAGAAATGATTTCTACTAGTAGGCCTGTCGAATTAATCCACATGGATTTATTTGGCCCTACTAGAGTCGCTTCTTTAAATAAAAGTAGGTATATATTTGTTTTAGTAGATGATTTTTCAAGATTCACATGGGTTTTCTTTTTAAAACATAAGAATGATGCTTTTGATGAATTTGCAGATTTTTGTAAACGGATTCAAAATCAAACATTTTCGGAATATTTTTTAAACCATAGTCACTATTAGAAGTGATCATGGTGGAGAATTTGAATGAAACGTTTTCATGAATATTGCAACAAGAATGGTATAACACATTCATTTGCATTCCCTACATTTTCACCACAAAATGGAGTGGTCGAAAGAAAGAATAGGACTTTGCTAGAGTGTGCACGTACCATGCTTGTTGAAAGCAATGAAAGCAATTTGCCTAAGTACTTCTGGGCTGAAGCTGTTGCTACAGCATGTTATATTTTAAATAGAATTTTGATTAGGCCTAAGCTTAAGAAAACATGTTATGAACTATTTTTTGATAGAATTCCTAATGTATATTATTTTAAAGTATTTGGATGCAAGTGTTTCATTTTAAACACGAAAGATAATTTAGATAAGTTTGATCTTAGATCTAATGAAAGTATCTTCATTGGATACTCAAATAGGAGTAAGGCATATAGAATCTTCAACAAGTCGACTTTGACTATTGAAGAATCTATGCATGTTTCATTTGATGAATCTTTGCTTTCATCTACTATTATTGAAGATGATGAAACTGATTCATCACCTTTAAATAACGTAATTAAATCACTAGAGCAAACTACCCTAGCGGATAAATCAACCGATAAGGAAATCAAGTCGACTGATGTGAATCAGTCGGCTGATGGACTAGTCAAGTCGATTGATCCTGTTGTGATGACTCAAACTTTACAAAATCTTTTGCTAAAGTTAGATATCATCCTCATAACTTAATAATTGGTGACATCTCACGAGGTATTCAAACAAGATCTCATGTTAACATGATTTCTTATACGGCTTTCTTGTCGGATTTTGAACCAAAGAATATACAAGAAGCTTGTGAGAATGAATTTTGGATGAATGCCATGCAAAATGAGTTAAACCAATTTATAAGAAATGATGTACGGGATTTAGTTCCACAACCTCCTGACCATACTATAATTGGTACCAAATGGGTATTCAAAAACAAGTTAGATGAATCAGGACAAGTCATTAGAAACAAGGCTAGATTAGTTGCTCAAGGATATAATCAAGAAGAAGGCATAGATTTCAATGAAACATATGCTCCTGTTGCTAGACTGGAATCAATTAGGATCTTACTTTCTTTTGCATGTTTTATGAACTTTACACTTTTCCAAATGGATGTTAAAAGTGCTTTTCTTAATGGTTTTATAAAGGAAGATGTTTATGTTAAGCAACCACCTGGTTTCGAACATGAACAATTCCCAGACCATGTTTTTAAATTGAAAAAGGCTTTATATGGTCTTAAACAAGCACATCGTGCTTGGTATGATCGATTGAAGACATTTCTTATAGAAACTGATTTTGAAATAGGTAAAGTAGATACTACCTTATTTATTAGGAAAATAGAGACCGATATCCTAATCATACAAATAAATGTAAATGACATAATTTTTGGCTCTACTAATAGTAATCTCTGTCAAGAGTTTGCTAATACCATGAAACATGAGTTTGAGATAAGTCACATGGGTGAACTCAATTATTTCCTTGGACTACAAATAAAGCAGTCTCATAATGGTATATTTATTAATCAAGGAAAATATGCTAAGGAATTACTCAAACGGTTTGGCATGGATAACACTAGTAGTAAGACCACACCTATGGCTACTACTACTACACTTGACAAAGATGAATTAGGTAAGAGTGTCGATCAAAAACTCTATCGAGGGATGATTGGCTCACTCTTATATATAACTGCTAGTAGATCAGATATTATATTTAGTGTATGTTTGTGTTCTAGATATCAGTCAAATCCTAAAGAGTTTCACTTAAAAGTTGTGAAACGTATTTTAAGATATATTAAAGGCACATTTGAGTATGGTTTATTTTATCCACTCACCGATAATTTTCAACTTTTGTCATATAGTGATGCGGATTTTGCTGGCAGTAAAACTGACCGTAAAAGTACTAGTGGTACTTGTCATTTTTTGGGACATTCATAGTATCTTGGTGTAGTAAAAAGCAAAAATTTTGTATCCCTATCTACTACAGAAGCTAAATATATTGCTGCAAGTTTGGCTTGTCCCCAAATTTTGTGGATGAAACAAATCTTATTAGATTATGGTATTTCATTTTCACAACCTGCTATAATGTGTGATAATACCAGTGCCATTAATTTATCTAAAAATCCGATTCAAAACTCACGTACGAAACACATTGATATTAGACATTATTTTCTACGTGATCATGTTTTAAAGGGAGATATATCTTTAGACTTTATTTCTACTGATAAACAAGTAGCAGATATCTTTACTAAACCACTTAAGGAAGACACTTTTATCACCTTAAGAAGAGAACTAGGAATTTGCAGTTTTCATGATATTTCTTGAATTTTTATCTTGTATAAGTCGACTTGAAACTATATGTTTCAGTCGACTGACCAAGTATTTTCGTTGTCTATTTTTGACTGAATTTTATGCTCTGGACAGTCGATGTGAACAGTACCCAGCCGACCGACAAAAGTATTACTTGATATTTTCGTTTGTTTTATTTGCTCTCAACTAAGTCAACTGTTCCTCAAAACCAGTTGACTGTCGCGCCATCAGTCTGTCATTCTGATTCGAAACGATGCACTTTTTGAGGCATTTCTCTTTACCCTTTCTTACCCGTTGGCTGATCCTAACCTTTGATTCTCTCCAACTTTGATCGCAGCCCTCTATTCTAAGTAAAACCCTAGTTTTTACTTCTCCTCTTTCACTTTTCCCTCTTTTCATTGTCTCTCTCTTTGAAAGAAATAGACAAGTCGGCTGCTCCTCAACCTGGCGATTTCAGCGATTTGAAGCACAAAAATTGAAGATTTCGTTCAGATTTCGAGTTCATTTCACTTGCCGAAGTCTATTTTCGAGTTGGTTGAAGCTTTGTGCTTCTCTTTCTATCTCCATTGTTGGGTATAATTTCTTGACCTCTTTCTCTTTTAAATTTTCTAGAGTTGAATCATGCCTCCAAAGAGAGCTCGTGGTTCTAATGTTGAGGAAGGTCAGTCCTCTAGCAATTACCTTCAATATCTTAGGAACCCAAACCTTGTTGAGAAATTTTTTCTCATATGTCAGATTGTTATCTTTCCGGGGAGATTTGTCAATTTTCCTGATTTAGAAAGGTTCCCTTTAGCCCCATTGTTTGAACAATGTTGGTTATTTAACTTGCTTTCTGTTATTAATCAACCTTATTACTATCCACAACATATATTTGTTTTATACAAATATGAGAATTGCCACTTCCGAGGATGGTAACGAAATATTTCTTACTACTACGGTAAAAAATATTCGTATGAGGTTAACTCCAGAAAAATTGGGAATTATTTTGGGTGTTCCATATGAAGGGTTGGATATAGGGGAGATCGATATGGATGATGACTTTATCTTTTCAAAAATCTTCTTGCCAAATTGCGGTCCCCCAATGACTAACCAATCAATTACACCGCTTGCTAAGCTAGTTGCAAGAATTTTGTCATATAACATTATCCCTAAAACGGGAAGCTACGATCAATTTTCCCACGAGTTGCAACAAGCTGTTTAAGCAATTTTTGGCAACATCCAAATAAATTGGATTCGAATCATTTTCAATCGTCTCCATAAGGCTCATACTTATTTTCTTCCTTTTGGTGCAATACTTACTAATGTTTTGAACTTCTATGAAGTTGATCTTACTTCTGAGTCTAGTGTTGTCACTCATTATGAGTCTTTTGATCGAGCGAGTTTAGCTCGTATGAAGATTCTTCACTCTCCTCCTCAAAGGAATGTCTCTTCTATTCCTTTAGCCACTTCAGGTTGTAGGTCATCTGCCTCTAGTTCATCTCATCCTAAAGCTGTCTTTTCCGATCCTGAGAGTCTTTATCATTCTGTCAACTATCTCATGGATCGTCAGGATACCCTTGAGGCCAGTCTTGCTCACCTAACCCACTTGTTCACCCACCAATTTCCACCACCTCCTCCTACCTCTCAAGGTGCTGATGACGAAAACGAAGACCGACTTGATGTATTTTCTATTTTTTTGTAATTTTTTTGTTATGTTTTATGTATTTCACTTTTATGCTGTATTTGAAACCATGTCCTTCAATTTCATATGTATAAATTTGTTATGGTTATGCTCAATTTCATATGTATAAATTTGTTATGGTTATGCCATATGTTTGTTCTTTACGTTTCCATTATGTTATTGTTTCTTTCCTCCTCCTATTTTTTGTTGATGAAAAAGAGTGAGAAACGGCTGTGTGCATGTTATATGCATGTTTTGTGGTTTTAGATGTGCATGTGCATGTTTTTGTGCATATTTTTAACTTATGTGCATGGTATACATTAGTTAGGGGGAGCATTTTATCACATGTTGTAATTATTATTATTGTAAGCCATTGTGTTATCAACATCAAAAAGGAGGAGAGTGTTGATTCTTGGTTTTGACGACTACAACACAATGCAAAGTTGTGCTATCACTTATATATTGCAGGGTGTATCAAAGACAATACCACGGAGTAATACACAAAGGCAAAGTTGATCTAATGAAGCTTTCAAGAGAATTGATCAATCCACAAAGAACTTAGTTCAAGTCACATTTGATCAAGCAAGCTTCAAGACATAAAGACAATGGCTCAAGCTCAAGTCAAAGACTCAAGTTCAAAACAAGACTAGTGCTTCAAAATGTTTTGTATTAAAGTGTCTTGTAACAATTGTAATTTTTATTCTTTGAGTCTTAGAAATGTTGTAATAGCCTTGTCACACACACACTCACACATATCTTTTAATATTTGAGTGTTTTACGAAAGTTAAAAGGTCGAAACAAGCTTGAATAAGATCAGCTGTTGAGTACCAGTCGACCACTCTTCGGAACCAGTCGACTGTCTTATTACGAAATTGTCTGAACTCATACAAGCTCTGAACAGTCGACTTATTATGGCAACCCAGTCGACTGTTCAAGCCGTTTCGACAGTTTTCTATTTTTAAAACTTGTTTTTTCTAATTCAAAATCTTTATTTCTGTTGGTTGACAGTTGGTGCAACTGTTTCTCAACGTCCAGTGATTCTAACTCTATAAATTGAGTGTAGAAATCACTTGGTAAAGGTTACTTATCTTCAACAAGCTTTCAAGCCTTTACTTTTTCAAGAGAACAAAAGTTTCAAAGGATAAAAATTCTCTAAGTCTTAATTCTCTGAAAATCAGTTTAGTATAACATCGAATTCGTTTTAGACTAATTTCAGAAGTTGACCTATTAGCCTCTATACAAAATCACAAATCACAAACAAGGCTATAGGTTATCGTAACTCTTTTGTTATTATTTTTCACTCTCGGGTTGTGAAAGTGGTCCTCTCAGTTGGAGAGTAGGGCTCTAGGTTGTAGAGTCGGGTTTTCACTCTAGGTTGTAGAGTGGGTGTGCTCTCTCTAGTGGTGAGAGAGGTCTACGGGTTTGGCAAGGTTGTTGTCAAACGCCGTAGGGTATTCTTGTATTTTGTTTAAGAATAGTGAAAAATCTCAAGAGGGTTGCTTGGGGACGGATGTAGGTCGGGAGGACCCAACCAGGATACATCGTTGTGTACTCTGTGGTTGACTCTCTCTGTGGTTTTATTTTCTTCACTTGCATTTCAATTTTTCTGTGTTTTATTCGAAAACTTGTCTGGCAAGTGACTGAGTCTCCTCTATAAGTCGACTGATCAGACTTATATAAAATACTCTTCGAACACTTGTCTGGTAAGTCGACTGTGTTTCTGCTATAAGTCGACGGATCAGACTTGTATAAAGTACTCTTCTTATCTGACGCCCCAGTCGACTGTATTCTCTTTTTAAGTCGACTGGACATAACGAAAAGTTCAATTTCTTAATTATTTTTTAAACAACACTATTCACCCCCCCTTAGTATTATTTGTCTTGCCTACAGGATCGAACAGATAGTGGGTAGTTATGAGATAGTGGGGGTGTGGAGTTACGGGATGTGAAGAGTGGGGAATGTGTGGGGTTTTATGAAGAAATTTGTATACGGGTAGTTGAATTTTGGGTAGGATAGGATAATGGGTTAACAGGGTTGGGTATATAAATGTGGGTTTGGGTTTGGGTTAGTAGACTTGGGCTTTATATTTGGGCTTCACAAATTATAATAAATATGAATAAAAAGAATATGCGATTGGGCTCTAAAATTATACATTAAGAAAAATGTAATTATAATGAATATAAAATTGGGCTTCATGACAAGAAATCCAATAATTAAATCACAGGGTGGGCTTTGGCAAATAATCAACTAGATATTTTATAATGAATAAGGATCTTTGGGTTTTTTTCAAAATAATAATAATAATAATAACAATACTAATAATAGTAGTAAAATAATAATCAGGAGTTAAATAATCAAATAGTTATAAATAGTGTAGGTTGAAATTTTGGGTTCAAACAAAATAGTCGGGTATTTAAATGAATGCAAAAAATTTGGGTTCAAAATAGTAGAAAAATTTATATGGAAAAATTTAAATACAAGAATACAGGGAAAGAAAAAATACAAATCCGTATAAACAGGAACGGGAATTACAAGTGCAGTGACTAACTTCATAATAAGGAATGTGTGAAAAGGAAAATGTTACTAAAAAAGAAACACATTACCTTTAATTTCTCAAGTTCATTTTCGTGCTTTAATTGGATCTGCCTCTGAACAGCCTGATTTTCTCAAACATTCGGAATAGCTTGATTAGCTTGATTTTCCTCATACATTCTGAGCCTCCTTATGGGTACTTGTGATTGAACCCTTGCCAATATTTGCATGCACCGCAAAGTGGCTGCAGTTTGGTGTTTTATAGAGTCACCGTTAGTCAATGACTTTAGCCTCACCAATCCCTTCAAAGCCCGAAATGCTCTCCTTGCCCTTTTTCTCTCCTCAAAGCCTCACCACCCCCCCCCCCCCCCCCCCCCCCCCCCACCCCCCTAAATAAAAAATAAATAAAAAAAGAAAAACGTGTGATTAGTTATTGATGATTAACTTTAAATACAGATATTATACAGATGTAGAATAATGACTCCAACCGTAGGTACAGTACAGCAATTGAAACATAACTTGGTACCTCTTATGAGATACTAACACCATCTTGTAGGAATTGAAAACATTTTGCGAGCATCCTGGTTCAAACCATAGTAGTCATCATCTCCTAAACTTTCAATTTGCACTTAGCCACCCAAGGTGTGCAAAAAGATCAAATTAGCACTTGATGTTAAATCTTTTCCCCTCCCACTTGGTCAGTATAATGGATTGAAAATCTCATTGCCATTATACATGAGGAGTTTCAAAACCTTAACCTTCCACTAAGCCTATTTGGATCCTTGAAATTAAGTTATAAACCAAGAGTCCTACGTGAAAAAAATAAAGTCTTGAGGGGTTATCTATTATTGTCAACAGACCACTGGAAATCCAGAACAAGGATCACAACTTAAACTACAATATCTGATATTACAAAAGGCAGTGAGTAAAATTATACTAAAATAGAACAAATTCTGTAAGACAATTCATTGGTTATATTGTGGCTATAGCATTATTTAGCATTAAAACCTTACTTCGCACTAAAATAGCACACCGTTCTGGTGATATTTTGTAGCGACTAACACTCATCACTTTTTGTGTTGTTTATGAGCACATGTTCAGTTTCTGTTGTTATGAGCATTACAAATTTTGCATTCTACATGCTCTGTCTGTGTTTGTTCCCAACTTACAAATTTTGCTTGCTTCATGATCTGTCTGTGTCTGTACAGGGCTGATAAAATTTTTATACTTCATGCTCTATACATCATGATCTGTTTGTGTTTGTTCTGCGCTGATAAAATTTGTATACTACATGCTCGAATTGTGTTTGCTCTGGTCTGGCAAAAATTTGAGACTTCATGTTCTGTCTCTGTTGTTTATGAGCATTACAAATTTTGCCACTTCAAGCGCTGCCTGTGCTTGTTCTTGGCTGCCAAAATTTTTAAACTTCATGCTCTATTTGTGTTTGCTCTGGTCTGGCAAAAATTTGAGACTTCATGTTCTGTCTGTGTTGTTTATGAGCATTACAAATTTTGCCACTTCATGCTCTGCCTGTGCTTGTTCTTGGCTGCTAAAATTTTTATACTTCATGCTCTATTTGTGTTTGCTCTGGTCTGGCAAAAATTTGAGACTTCATGCTCTATTTGTGTTGTTTATGAGCATTACAAATTTTGCATACTACATGCTCTGTTTGTGTTAGCTCTAAGCTTACAAATTTTGTCATACTTCATGCTTTTTTGGTGTTGGTTCTGATCGAGGAGGAAAATTTAACACTTCATGATTTTTGAACTTCATGTTCAATCTCTGTTTTCCTGAGCCTACAATATTTACTTGAAATTTTTTCCTTTGCGGAATCGACTATCTGTTTTTATTGTCTTTGTCTTCTCCATGTTCAATAATTTCAGTTTACTTTTGATTTCAGGTAGATTTCAGCATGAAGTGCATTTTGCAGCGATTGAAGACTGCAGTACGGGAAAATTTGATATTCGGAGCAAATTATCTAAATTTTGTCATGTACTTGAAATTTATTAAACAATGTACTATGCTGTAAATTAATATTTCTTATGCTGTACAACATTTGTGAACTATTACTTTGCAATTCTATGAAGATCCAATTTTTTCCAAATTGTCAGTTCATTATTGTCTTAATGTAATGATTGAAATTCTGTGTTTTTTTGGGTGTATTACGTAGCATGGCGTGTCCAATTGATTTTCATGCTCAGAAGTTCCACAAACCGAGCATCATGTACCTAAATTTTGTAAGGTCTGGACTAAGAACTAAGACAGACAAAGCTTGAAGTAACAAATTTTACAAAATTTGTAAGCTAAGAAGCAACACAGACAGAGCATGTAGTGTGCAAAATTTGCAGGATCAAAACAAACACAGACAGAACTTGAAGTCTCAAATTTTTGCCAGACCTGAGCAAACACAAATAGAGCATGAAGTATAAAAATTTTGGCAGCCAAGAACAAGCACAGGCAGAGCATGAAGTGGCAAAATTTGTAATGCTCATAAACAACACAGACAGAACTTGAAGTCTCAAATTTTTGCCATACCTGAGCAAACACAAATATAGCATGAAGTATAAAAATTTTGGCAGCCAAGAACAAGCACAGGCAGAGCATGAAGTGGCAAAATTTGTAATGCTCATAAACAACACAGACACAACTTGAAGTCTCAAATTTTTGCCAGACCTGAGCAAACACAAATAGAGCATGAAGTATAAAAATTTTGGCAGCCAAGAACAAGCACATGCAGAGCATGAAGTGGCAAAATTTGTAATGCTCATAAACAACACAGACAGAACATGAAGTCTCAAATTTTAGCCAGACCAGATCAAACACAATTCGAGCATGTAGTATACAAATTTTATCAGCCCAGAACAACCACAAATAGATCATGATGTATAGAGCATGAAGTATAAAAATTTTATCAGCCCAGTACAGACACAGACAGATCATGAAGCAAGCAAAATTTGTAAGTTAGGAACAAACACAGACAGAGCATGTAGCATGCAAAATTTGTAATGCTCATAACCAACACAGACATAACATGAAGTATCATTTTTTCCCCATCCCAGAGCTAATACAATCAGAGCATGAAGTATACAAATTATTTCAGCTCACAACAATCGTATACAGATCATGAAGTATCAAGATTGTGTAATCTCAGAACAAATGTGTACAGAGCTTGAAGAATCAAATATTGTCGCGTGCACATCATGAAGTACCCAAATTTTTTCAGCTTGGAGTAAGCCCACTTCATGCAGAAACATAGCTTCAAGTATCATATGTTCGGCGCTAACGAACATCTCGTTCTTTCTCTTCAATTCCTGCACCAAAAGATTCATCAAATAGAAGAAAATTCAAGTACGTATGTTGAATGTTCCTGGAGAGTGTATGTTGAACATGGTTAAAACTTGTAGGCTCAGAATAAGTGCAACAGAAAACATTATCTCTTTCACTCGGAATAAAAAATTCATGCCGGCTCAGAAAAACAACAATTGCCACTTTAATATCCCGTAAAAACAATGTCAAAGGTGCATTGTTAAAGGAGCACAGCTCCCGAAAAGGCATTCAGCTTCTGAGCTCTTAATAGACTTAAGATAAACTTCGAACTCATTTATTCATTTTCCACTTCTTTGATGCAGATCTTAGAGATCCATCTAAAAAACACATCATATTCAATAGATCTAAACATACCCATAACAACCCAACATCTCAAACACCAAAAAATTTCGAACCCAGATCTATTTTCAACCCCAAAACAACAAACCCATCAAAGCATTAATCAAAACAAAGAAAACCCATCAAAGCTCCAGAAACAAAGAATTTGAGCAGCTCACATACAGCATTAAAAAAACAATCCCCACGACTCTATTTTAGACCATAAGTAGACTCATTGTTCAATACAAGCACATCCAAATAGAACTTTCTAATTAGACATACTATATATCCATTCCCAAATCCAACAAATGTGTATGGTCGATAATGAAGAATGAACAACACTTGGCAACAGTAGAGGCCATATTGACTCAATTTTTCATAGTGAAACTTGAAATAAGAAAACGAAATGTAATTTGAAACTGAGAATACCTGGTAAGAATGATTGGGGGCTGCTAGGGTTTCTATTCGAATCGATGATGAATCGAAACCCTGATCGGAAGCTGGGTTTGACGTCGAAGAGAGAGAGACCGCCTCGCATCCCTAACGGTGATTTGGATCTACGATCGCAGAGAGAGAGAGAAAGAGACAGCCATTCGACCAGCGGATGAGATGGGCTAGGGTTTCTTGTCGAAGAGAGTGACTGAATCCAAGAAATTTGAAATTGTAGAAGGAGAATGGGGGTTTCTCTCAGATCGATTAGGGTTTCATCGAAGAAGGAGAGCTTGGGAGAAATTCGAAGGAGAGCGTGGCTAGGGTTTCTTACGACGGAGAAGGAGAAGAGCGCGGGATCGAATAGAGGGAGCGGGATTTGATCGAAGAAGGAGAAGGGTTGAGGGTTTCATCGAAGAAGGAGAAGGGTTTCTTACGATCGAATAGAGAGAGCGGGATTTGAGTTGAGATCCAACATGCCAAAAGATAAGGAGAGGGGGCCAAATGACCATTTTACCCTCAACAAAACAGATGGAGAACGGGATCTGATCTCAGCCATTCGATCTGAATCAAACCAGATCGGATGGCTGGTAGCTCCAGCTCCCGATAAGGCATTCAGTTTCCCAGCTCTTAATAGCATTACTCTATATATATATATATATATATATATATATATATATATATATATATATATATATATATATAGGGATATGATCATGTGAGAACTCCTTCGTTGAGAACTATGCGTGAACTTTTTTTTGAGATACAATTTGAAAAATCTGAACCGTTCATTTTGATCTACACATTTAAATTAGTCTACAAATAAAAATCAAGTCCTTTGAGATTTGTTTGTTCATGCATTTAAGTGTTACAAATTGTACGGCTGAATATCGTTGTTTTTTTTAAATGACATGATGGGTGGACAAATAAATTTCAAATGACTTGATTTTACATAATTTATACTAATTTAATCATTCTAAACAATGTGAATGGTTCGGATCATCCATTTGATGGCCGTGTAAAAGGTTCACACGAAACTTATCGTGAGAACTAGTTCTCACATGATCACTATATATATATATATATATATATAAGGAGAGAGAGAAATAGACAGGGAAGCCTTTGGTTGCGCACTCTTCTTTGCACAGCGCACTCTCCCTCCACCGTTTGATCTCCATCATGATCTTGATGAAGATCGGGTGGCTCCACTTCCTCCCGCACTCTCACTTATGTGTTAGGGGTAATGGGTAATTGAGTAATTCCCCCCTCCCCCCCATTATCTATGTTGTTCCCTCTCAGTTCTCACTTAGTTCTCACTCTCTTCTCCCGCTCTCGAAATCCCCCCCCCCCCCACCATCCCCACAATTCAACGCCCCCAACACCCCTCTCTTAAGTCTCGATGCCCCCGACGCTCCATCTCCACCTCCAAACTACCCAACCTTCGCAGACACCGACACCCCTCCCGACACCGACACCCCTCGCCGAAATCTTTATCAAGCGAACCCCTCCCAAGCACCACCGAGCTACTTCTCAATCTCCACCTTCCTTAGATTTTGACTTCCATCAAAATTCCCTTTTTCAGAAATCCCCTTTTATTTTATATTTTCTAAAATTTCAGGCTGATGAGTTTGTAGTAGTATTTTGAGTGTATTTGGTTGTATTTTGAATGGGGAGTGTATGTATGGTTTGTATTTGGTTGTATTTTGGTAGGAGCTGTTCTAGATGTAGTTCCCCTCCTAACATCATTAGTCTTACTAAAGGACACCCCTCCTTTATTACAAACAAATGTCTTTTCCACTACCTTACCATCCTTTAGTTTATTTGACCCCTTACACATTTGAAAACCCCACATTTTGCATACAACAACAACAACAATAACTACAACAACAAAGCCTTTTTCCCAACTAGTTGGGGTCGGCTACATGAATCCTGGTTTTCCATTCTGCTCGGTTTAGCGCAATATCTTCTGTAAGGTCACAAGCTATCATAACTTTATTCACCGTATCCACCCAAGTTTGTTTAGTTCTTCCTCTACCCCTAACTCTACCCTCAATACTTATCAAACCACTCTTTCTAACGAAGGAACGACTAAGTCTACGTGTGACAAGTCCAAACCACCTGAGGCGGTTCTCTCTTAACTTATTTTGAATTGGAGCTACCTTTAACATATCTCGTATATGCTCGTTTCTAATTCTATCCTTCTTTGTTTTACCACACATCCATCTTAGCATCCTTATCTCTGCTACACTCATTTTTTGGACATCTTGTTTCTTTGTTGCCCAACACTCTGCTCCATACATCATTATTGGTCTAACAACCGTCCTATAAAAATTTTCCTTCAACTTCAAGGGTATACGTTTGTCACACAAAATACCACTTGCACTTCTCCACTTAAGCGACCCTGCTTGGATCCTATGTTTAACATCTTTACATATCTCCTCATCTCTTTGTATAATCGAGTCTAAATATCAAAAAGGTCTCTCTTAGGTATCTCTTGGCCATCAAGATTCACTACTTCCTCAGTTGTGTTCCGAATATCACTAAAATTACACTCCATATACTCTGTTTTAGTTCTGCTTATCCTAAAGCCTCTAGCTTCCAAAGTTTCTCTCCAAAATTCTAATTTTGCATTGATTCCCGCTCTAAGCTCGTCCACTAAGACGATGTCATCGGCAAAAAAGCATACACCAAGGCACCTCATCTTGTATTCCTTACGTCAATTCATTCATAACCAAAGTAAAGAGGTAGGGGCTTAAAGCCAAACCTTGGTGTAAACCTACAGTAATAGGAAAATTGCTGGTCTCTCCTATGGTTGCTCTAATTTTGCATATTTTTCATAAAAGTTTTCTGCTTGGGAAAGTGTCTCAAATGTCATACCTACATGTGGTTTTACGTGCTCGTCAACTATCGGAAGGAATTCGCCTTCATCATATCTTAAAAAAATTTCACCAACATCAGAGGCTAGAGCTCCTTTCATCAAGATCCATACCTCTTACCAAAGCAAAATACCATTGTCTCATTCACATAATACCAAAAAAATATGTAACAATAGTTATGATGAAATAATGAGATTAAATATGTTAGCAAGTTATCTAACCCGCTTCAAACATAAATTAACCTAGCAATATTATTTTTGCATACTAAAATTACCATATGAAATACTACTTATTGCGACACCTTCAATTGAGAGATCAGATAGCTAGGTTTTTGGAGGAATATTTTTTTTGGGATATCTACACAAAATCATATGTTAAGAACCCACATTTACATACACTTAACACACCATTCAACTAACCACAATTAAGGGAATTGAAGGAAAAAATAGCAAAAAAAATGTTACAAAAAAATATACCTGGATGAAGATTAATGGTAGTAATTGAGAGAGAGATGTGAGGTCAGGTTTCGACAAGGGGTGTAGGTGAGAGAAGAAGAGAAGATCGAAGGGGTGGAGGGAATTTTGGCTATGAAAAAGATCTAGGGTTTCAGAGCTAGGATTGGAGGAAGGTGGAGATGGGGCTTGTGTTTCGGAACATCATGAAGTGAGAGAGGGACGGCGGTGGTTGTGGTCGTCGAGAGCTTGGAAATGAGCGAGCGAGCTCGGAGGTGATAGGGTACTAAGGATGTAGGGGGAGGAGCGTTGGGGGCATTAAGGAAGAGAATACTCCAATTTTAGGATTTACGGTTTCAATTTGGGGAAGATCACGTCAGAGAAGGAGGTAGGGTTTAGGATTTGGGGGAGACGATAGGAGTGGAATAAATGTCACGCCCCGCTTCTCAAAAGAATACGGAATAACGTACGCGTCTAAGCCCAGCGGATAGTTTTCACCATCCATAAGTTGTACGGATCTGCTTGACTCATCACAACAATAAATATAACAGTATACTCCAACCAAACATGCATAAACAATCATAACTCAATAGTATTTATTCGCAACAATAAAGAATATCCCAAACAAATACGAAATCTGAAACAAAAATAATAATCCTGGGACTACAAGCCCAAATACAAGTCTTAATACAGTTCACAAATATAAATAGTTCATCAAAACACTTTAAGCAAATAATTCCAATTGCACAGCTCAAAACTTTTGCTCACCAACTCCAATAGGCAATTGATCAGCAAAATCTAGTCATATGGCAATTACAAGAAAAATTAGGAAAACAGGATAACATAACGCCCGTTAGATGCAAGTCCGGGCCACAAGCAGTACAAGTAAGGCAAAGGGGGGGGGACTAACTAAAGTGGATATACTAATATGGAGAAGTAGTAAATATAACAGTCTACAAATGGCAGTCGACAGCGGAATAACAGTGTAAAAGTAAGGGTCAACAGTAACAGTGAATCAACAGTAACAGGATGTGACAGTGTAAACAGTTATTCTTATGTCTAATGTTCATTACTAACTAGGTATCATGTGTCCCAAATTATACCACATGGTTGCTACACCAAACAATTTCATTTTAAGACTTCGTAGTGGAACTTCTATAAGGCAATATATTCGGACAAACAATAACAGTAACAGCTATAACAACGAACAGTTTCATGGATCATACCCTCATGCATCCAGAGATAAGCAGTGGATACCACAATAAACAATGGGGAAAACGAGTTCCCTCCGAATATGCATTTCTATATTGTCCACTACTCGATCTTTTCCCTTAAAAACCCCGGCTTGATTTCTTTTCATTATTAACAACAGGTGTGAATGAATACAATAGGCTAAAGACATGGAATGAACAAAGGATAAGTCTAAGATGAAGTAGTAATTACAACAGTTTATAAAAATAACTCATAATAGTCAAAACAACGAAACTTTCAGTTCTGAACAGCAAAAGACTACTGTACCAAATCTGAGGTTCCCGTTGCTAAAGAATAGAAAACCTAGATCCGTCAGAAAATCTTGAAACTAGACTCTTTGCTTATTCCAGCACATATATATAAGTGATATATCAGCCACAGAAACAAGGTTGAAAACAGCATTTAATATAGAAATCGTATTCAGCCAGAAAATGGAAATCTTGTTTATGTGCATAAAAAGAGTTTAAAATCATCATAATTAAATCTAATAAAAATCTGGAAGATTTCCTAACTTATCAAGTCTCAAAATAAAAATATTATGAAATTATATTACAGACGGTATAGTCAACAAAATTGGGAAAACAGAATAATGCAACAAAATCTCAATTCTGAAAGTTCAGACATAACAGTACCAAAACAGAGATAATTCATAAAATATAATTCTAAATCTAGATCCTTCAAGGATTAGTAAAATAGACAAATCAGGCTACAGTTTATATTCATAAAGTTTTCATCAAAAACGAATAGAATCAGGTTGAAAACATAGTTCTTTACTGAACATCGTGCAGTTTGGAAATAATTCGATTGGTTTCGAAAGCATGAAAGGAGACATAAAAGTCAATAATTAATTCCACAAAAATTAGGGATTGATCCCTGTCATATCTAAACATACTCAGCAAAATATAGAGTTCAAATTCTACTTTTAATATCAGTTTCAAAATAAAATTCCATAAAAAATACATATAGTTCAGAATCTAGAATATACGATACGACTACAGTAAAACAACAATAACTCATGCATCAAAACTCAGAATTCAGATCCGTCAAAATTTCTAGAAACTAGAAAACCAAGGATATAAATCATGTTCACAAACTTATTTATTTTAATGATGTTAACAGGGTCAAAATTACTGTACAAAATAGGGCAGCATCAAAACAAATGTTCTTTTAGGCATTTTATCAAACAAGTTAACTAGAAACGATCCAATCTAGATGTCATAAAAAGCATGGTATATGTGGGTTACTCAAATCAGCATGGCATGTGTATAAATAGTCTATAATAAGGTAATACATCCAACAAACATCTATGCAACAGTCATCTACAACATACGGTGTGCCACAAACAACATACAGTCAAAGTGTCATCTAATCTAATTGTTTTCATGCAACGGGTGTCAATTATTATAACTACTCGTGATCAAGAGATGATGTTAACGGTTAAACTAACAAATATGGATCATCATGAGAGCACACACACATTTTCATACTAGACGACTTACGGTATTAACTTGTATGACAAAAAGAACACAAACAAGCTACTTGCCTGATATGAAGACGACGGAAATGAAGAACAGAATAATGGGAATGGATCCTGAACAATGAACACAATGAAAGAATGAACAAGAGATGAGATCCAATGCCAACCAAAACATGTGCACAAGGAGGCGCATGCACAAACACTCAAAAGGACAGCGCACAACACAAGAGTGGACGGCAGCAGCACCAGGAAATCGATGGCAGCTAGGGGCTGGGGTGGCTGCTCGGCTGTGTCAACCACAGAGGAAGATGACAGCAACGAAGAGGGAACATCGGGGTAGGCGGCTCTATGGCTGGGGGGTGTGAACACTGGAGAGAGAAGAGGAGAGGGTGATGTGGTGGTGGTCGGCAGTCGGCCTCGGAGTACGGGACGACGACAGCGACGAAGGGGGAAGATCGGGAGAGGGTCGGGAGTCGGGGTAGGGGTAGTGACGGCTAGGAGAGAGATGGAGGGTATTAGGGTTTGGTAATTAGGGTTAGGGTTCAATTAAGGTGTTTATATAGAGACAATATGGGTTTGGATGAACTGGGTAGTATCCAATAGGAAGAAAAGAATCCTATAAGAGACAAATAGGCCATTAAATAGGTTTAAACAATAGACAAAATCAAAGACAAATTGTGGATCACATAAATGAGAATAAAAAGCTGAATCAATGCAAAATGAATCACAAGAGAGAGAAGAACAACACACGATACAAAAGAAATGAAAATAAATACAACCAAAAATAAAGTAGAATAATCAAGAATTTTATTAAATATAATTAAAAATACAAATACGAGCAATAGGGGTTAGAAATCCTACCCACCTAACAAGAAGAATTTTGTCATCGAAATTAAACCAGAAGTACATTGGGTAACCCCAAAAGAAAAGAAAATACAATAACAAAAGAAAAACAACAAAACAAGAACTACACAAACAAATGAGGAAACCTCCGCTGAATATCCTCCTCCAGCTCCCAAGTCGACTCACCTGGCGAGTGAGGATTCCAAGAAACAAGAACAAGCTTGATCACCTTTTTCTTCAAAACCTTCTCCCGTCGGTCCACAATAGCAACTGGCAGAACTTCACAAGATAAATCCGGCCTCACAGATAACTCTGAGTAGTCAATCACGTGGCTTTCATCACGAATATACTTTCTCAGTTGCGAGACATGGAAGACGTCGTGCACTCCAGATAAAGCCAGGGGAAATGCAAGACGATAGGCCACCTTGCCTACTCGTTCCACGATGTCAAACGGTCTGATGAACGTGGAGGGTCAACTTGCCTCCGCTACCAAAATGAATGAAACCTCACCACTGCGATACCTTAAGGAAAACATGGTCTCCCACCTCAAACTCCAAGGCTCTACGATGAACAATCAACCCATCGCTCCTGTCTGTCTTGCGCGGCTTGAAGTTGCTTCCTGGTCTGATTCACAGCATCTACCGTCTTGGTGAACAACTCTAGGCCCAACAATTTCCTCTCACCAATGTCATCCCAGCACACTTTCCTGGTCGTAAGTGTCAGTCGTAAGACTGGCTTGAAAGCTGTTATTGTACGAGAACTCTACAAGATGCAAGTGGTCCTCCCAAGAACCTCCAAATTGCAGCATACAGGACCTCAATATGTCCTTTAGAGTCTGGATGGTCCTCTCTCACTATCCATCTGTCTGATGGTGAAAAGTTGTATTGTACTTCAACTTACTCCCCAGACTACTCTGAAAACTCTCCCAAAACTGCGACCTGAACCTCGAATCTCTGTCGGATACAATACTGACTGGAACCCCATGAAGTCTGACAATCTCTTGCATGTACTTATCAGCTAAGCTCTCAGTAGACTGTCCAACTCTGAAGGGAACGAAGTGAGCACACTTTGTCAACCTGTCCACAATCACCCAAATGGCATTGTGACCCTTAGGACTCCTAGGAAAAGTGGTCACAAAATCCATGGTGATATGCTCCCACTTCCTCTTCGGAATGGGAAGAGGCTGAAGAAGTCTGGCGGTCCTCTGATGCTCAGCCTTCACCTGCTAGCAGATCAAGCACTGCGACACAAATCTTGCCACGACCCTCTTCATACCATGCCACCAAAAATGAAGCTTCAAGTCCCGGTACATCTTTGTACCACCAGGATGAATAGAGTATGATGATTGTTAGGCTTCCTCAAGCAACTTCTGACGAACCTCACCTTTCGGAAAACACAATCTGGACCCAAAACGAAGAGATACATTCGAGTGAACAACCATATCGGTCCTCGTACCTGCTTTAACTTCGGCTCTAAGCCCTTGCAATTGCTCATCACCTGCCTAAGCCTCCTTAATCTGCTCAACAAGAGACGACTACAACTGAAGCATCATGCA
Source organism: Hemerocallis citrina (assembly GCA_017893485.1). Classification (NCBI taxonomy): domain Eukaryota; kingdom Viridiplantae; phylum Streptophyta; class Magnoliopsida; order Asparagales; family Asphodelaceae; genus Hemerocallis; species Hemerocallis citrina. Next base: position 153,212,000 of record CM030360.1, on the reverse strand, counting down.
ACTCCGATCAGAACCCGGCAAGATCACATCCAAATCCAACCTTCTCATCTACTCAACAAGCTCTCTCTGCTGAGTTAGGAACATGGTGACTGGTTTCCTACTCAAAGCATCTGGCACCAAGTTCACTCTACCAGGATGGTATTATAAACCGATGTCATAGTTAGCTATCAACTCAACCATCGCCTCTGCCTCATGTTCAGCTCCTTCTGAGTGAACACATACTTGAGATTTTGTGGTCAGTAAAGATCTCCACTCAGTCTCCAAGCAGATAGTGCCTCCATAACTTCAAAGCAAAGATCACCGCAGCCAACTCCAAATCATGGGTAGGGTAGTTCTTCTCGTGCGGCCTCAACTGTCTGGACGCATAAGCAACAACTCGACGCTTCTGCATCAACACTGCACCTAGGCCCTTACCAGAAGCATCACAGTGAACCACAAAACCACCCGAACCATCCGGAATAGTCAACACAGGCGCTGACGTTAACTAGCACTTCAACACTGCAAAAGCTCCACTACAAGCTCCATCCTAAACGAACTTCTGATCTTTCCCAGTCAGCATAGTTAACGGACCAGCTCTCTTTGAAAAGTCTTGGATGAACTTCCGATAATATCCGACCAAGCCAAGGAAACTTCTCACTTCCAAAACTGACTTTGGAACAGGCCAATCCTTGACCATAGAAATCTTGGTGGGATCGACAGAGATACCATCGCCTAAAATAATGTGCCCCAAAAAGGTAACTCGATCAAGCCAGAAATCACACTTGCTGAGTTTCCCATTGAGTTGATTCTCCCTCAAGGTCTGCAGAACCAACCTCAGATGATCAGGATGATCCTTCCGATTTCGAGAATACACCAGAATGTCATCTATGAAGACCACCACGAATCTGTCCAGAAATGGAGAGAAAACTATGTTCATTAGACTCATGAACACTGTTGGCGCATTCGTGACTCCGAAAGGCATCACAAGGAACTCATAGTGCCCATATCTGGTCTTGAACTCAGTCTTCTGTACATCAGCTGCCTTCACCTTCACTTGATGATAACTAGAGCGAAGATCCAACTTCAAAAAGATAGCAGCTCTACCCAACTGATCAAACAAATTATCGATCCTGGGTAGCGGATACCGGTTCTTCACTGTAACACTGTTCAGCTCACGGTAATCCATGTACGAACAATGAATCCCGTCCTTCTTGCTGACAAACAAGACAGGAGCGCCCCACAAGAACACACTGGGCCTGATGAAACCCAAATCCAGTAATCCTTGGACCTGCACCTTCTGCTCCGTTAGCTCAACTGGTACCATCTGGTAAGGACTCTTCGACATCTGTGCAGTACCAGGATGAACATCAATACTGAATTCCACATCCCTATCCGAGGAAAGTCCAGGCAACTCCTCGGGAAACACATCCAGAAAATTCCGCACTACAAGAGGCGCAGCCTCACAGCCTGAGTGCAACTCCATTGCACAACCAGCATCAACAACAACTTCCTGACCACGCCCAAGGGGTAACTCCCCAGCATGGAACTCAAACTCCTCACGGCCAGGCAACCTGAAAACAACCTTTTTCGCTCGACAATCAATAATCTTATGGGTCTCACCCAGCCAATCCATGCCAAGAATCACATCAAACCCTGAACTACCAGTCACAATCAGATCTACTCTGAAATCAGCATTCCCAATCACCACGGGACTTGCTTGCACTCCCGGGAGCCAATGACAACACCGCCACCTGTGGTGATATGCCAAGTAACCGGCAACTCACTGCACACCAACTGATGCAGATCCACAAAGCGGTAGGATACGAAGGAATGGGTTGCCCCGGAATCAAAAAGAACATGAGTAGGAACAGAATAAACAAGAATAACACCTAAGATAGAACCAAACAAGAAAAAGATAAATAGATGAAAGATAACCAAGGAATATGAAAAAAAAAATGATGCAGAAAGACAACATGAAGAAAGATGCAAGAGAAATAAATGAAAGAAGGAACAAATAATAGAACAACAAAAGAAAACACAAAAGTATACTTGCAACAACTTCCTCCATGGTCTGAGCTTCCTCCGCTGTCAAGTTGAAAGCCTGACCTCTCCCTGGAGCAGCGGTCCTCTGACCGACGATCTGACACTGCGAGGGAAGTGGCGGTCTAACCTGACTATGGACTTGCGCAACTGCAGCCTGGTCGTGCCTCTTCCGAGGACAATCTCGAACCAAGTGGTCAGTGGCACCATAACCAAGACAACGATGGTTGGCCTTCCAACAATCCTTGCACAAATGCCCAGGGGCCTGGCAAAACTCACAAACAACATTCCTCCGTCGAGGAGCAGGACGGTAGGGAGCTATCCTAACGGCAAGGACCGGAGCTGGCCTCCTGATCGTACCTCCAGTAGACCTGGCAGCAACAGCAGCGGGGTACTGCACAAACTACTGAGAAGGGGTCTCACGAGCACGAGTCTGCTCTATCACTCGAGCTGCCTCCAAGGCATCCGCATAGGTATGGAGACGATGGGCGGCCAAGTGCACCTGAATACCCTGGTCAAGACCCAAAAGGAACCTCCGAGCACGATCCTCCTCATTCGCCACCAAGGTAGTAGCGAAGCGGCTAAGCCTAGTGAACTCCGCGGTGTACTCGTCCACAGATATAGAGCCCTATTCCAAGAAAACTTGGTGTTACGATACTACATACATAGTATGTAACTGAATCTCAAAACAAGGCACTAATAAATCAACCAGACAACCAACCAACCAACCTGCTCAGGGCAAGAAACTGATGCTCCATCTCTACCCGGGTGATGCGCGGGAAGAATTTCTCCAGGAAGCTTTGAGCGAAAGTGACCCAAGTAATAGGCCGTTCTAGCCTCTCGGATTCTGCCCTCCACCAGATGTGGGCCAAATACACCAACTGGACGAATACTACATCCACACAGTCGGCATCGACGACCCTAGCTGCTTGTAGTAGACTTTCCGTCCGAATCAACCATTGCTCAGCCTCAAGTGGCGTCTCAGCACCAGCAAAATTATCAGGGTGCAACCTCATGAAATCTGCAACAGTACCCAAATGAAGGGGCAAAGCTACATGTAATATCCCGGACGGATATTAACTCATATAAATTATTATTTTATTATTATTTTATTATTATTCTATTATTATTTTATTTTGACTCCAAAGTCGGACTATTTTGGCGATTCTCGCCGGGTTGGCCGCAAACAGTACCTACGCGCAACTATCGGTCGATGCGCAACCAAAGCGCATCAAATTGATAGCGCGACTCTCCGAATTGGTAATAAAATTTATTTTACTATTATTTTCCAAATTAAATTATTTTTGGGAATTTTATTTTATAAAAAGATTTGTTTGTATACACATACATGTACACATACACATAATTGTATGACACTTAGTATATTATACCTAGTATATGGTATGTACTTTAGGACAATATACTTATGCTTGTCATGGCTACTTAATGAGGGGGATTAGGATTTTGATTAAGTGGTTTAATATAAGATTGTATGCATGAGAAGGATTAAACTCTTCTAGAAACACCCCTCCCTCATATAACACCTCCCTCCACCTCACCACTCTAAACCTCACCCCCTACTCCCCTAATGCTTGGCCGGCCACTCTTCTTGGGGTTTATGGTGTGCCATTTTGGTGCACTTACCACTCCCATCTCCTTCTATAAAACACCCCTCATTCACCTCCTTCTCTTATTTTAGAAAAACCAAAGAAAGAAAGAAAGAAAGGAAAAGAAAGAGAGAACAATTAACTTTGAGAGTTTTGTTTTGTAGGGTCTTAGAAGAGTTCAAAAAGAAAGCTAGGGGAAGGAGAAGAAATAGCTAGCTAGTTCTTCCAAAAAAGGGCTAAGGTGGGGGTTTCTTCTCTTTGCTTTCTTTTCCTTGTTTGTTGTTTGTTTGTTTGTTTGTTGTTTGTTGTTTTTCTTCTTCTTCTACCTTCTTGTTTTATTTTGTTTTTTGGGTTGAGTGTGTGGTATGTTAAAGAGGAAAAAAGAGAAGTAGTAGTAGTAAGCACTAAAGATCATAACTTTAGTATGATAATCTTTTGTTGTATGTTATTGGACTAAGAACTTCACATATTGCATATTGTTGAACAATACAATCATTGATTGGTTGTAGGACTTGATTGGACTAATGTAATAATAAAAAGATCTTCTTTTTATTTTAACCACTAGTTGTAACTTAATAAAAAGATCTTCTTTTTATTTTAACCACTAGTTGTAACCTAATAAAAAGATCTTCTTTTTATTTAACCACTAGTTGTAAATTAACTAAAAAGATCTTCCTTTCTTTTTAATCACTAGTTGTAGAAACTAATAAAAAGATCTTCTTTCCTTTAATCACTAGTGTAATTAATTAAAAAAGGATCTTTCTTTATTTTTAACCACTAGTTGTAATTAATTAAAAAGATCTTCTTTTCATTTTTAACCAACTAGTTGTAGCTAACAAATTAAAAAGATCTTCTTTTTATTTTAAGACACTAGTTGTAGCTAATAAATTTAAAAGATCTTCTTTTTATTACACTAGTTGTAGCTAATAAATTAAAAAGATCTTCTTTTATTCTTAAACACTAGTTGTAGCTAACAAAGTAAAAAGATCTTCTTTTGTTCTTAATCACTAGTTGTAGCTATTAATCAAAAAGATCTTCTTTTATTTTACCCACTAGTTGTAGCTATCTTAAATAAAATAATCCTTTCTTTATCACTAGTAATAAATGAGGTTAGTAAGCAACTAAGGAGTAGTATGCTAAATAATAAGTAGTAGAATGAAGTAGTTGTATGTTGTGATTTTATTGTGAATGAAGTAGTAGTAATAGATAGTGTATATTGTGATTTTGTTGTGAGTATAGTAGTAGTAGTAGTAAGTTGTATGTGGTGTTCTTGATAAGAATGAAGTAGTAGTAGTAGTAGATAATTGTGTATTATGTGTTGATCAAAATAGAAGTAGTAGTAGTAGTAGAATGTTGTAGGATATTTTCTAAAAATATTCCTTTATGTTTTGTGCTTAAGACATTGTAGGATTGCTTCTAAAAATATTTGGAAGCCATGTTTTATGCTTCCATTGTTGTAGGATTATTCCTAAAAATAATTAGAAGCCATATCTATGCTTAATTAGTTGTAGGATTGCATTTAAGAATATCCTACCATGCTTACCATGCTTAGTTAGTTGTAGCTTTGCTTCTAAAAATAATTAGAAGCCATATCTATGCTTAATTAGTTGTAGGATTGCATTTAAGAATATCCTACCATGCTTACCATGCTTAGTTAGTTGTAGCTTTGCTTCTAAAAATAATTAGAAGCCATATCTATGCTTAATTAGTTGTAGGATTGCATTTAAGAATATCCTACCATGCTTACCATGCTTAGTTAGTTGTAGTTTTGCTTCTAAAAATAATTAGAAGCCATATCTATGCTTAATTAGTTGTAGGATTGCATTTAAGAATATCCTACCATGCTTACCATGCTTAGTTAGTTGTAGCTTTGCTTCTAAAAATAATTAGAAGCCATATCTATGCTTAATTAGTTGTAGGATTGCATTTAAGAATATCCTACCATGCTTACCATGCTTAGTTAGTTGTAGCTTTGCTTCTAAAAATAATTAGAAGCCATATCTATGCTTAATTAGTTGTAAGATTGCTTTAAAAATATCCTACCATGATTCTATGCTTAACTAATTGTAGAATGTTTTATAAACTTATCCTACCATGCTTAACGTTTAGAATATTGTAGGATCCTTTTCCTAGCATGCTTGGTAATGTTGTAGGATTCTTTTCCTATCATGTTTAGTAACTCACTTATGCGTAGAATGTGTAGGATTCAACCCAAGAGTTTCCTACCATGTGTGGATAAATTTTATTGTGCCTAGAGTGTTGTAGAATCCATGATAAAATCATATACCATGCTAGTTTAATTGTTGGAAAGCGATATATCATGCTAGCTTAGTTGTAAGTATTTGGCATATCACGCTAGTTTAAATTGTATGCAAATTGTATACCATGCTAGATAAATGGTAGAGAAGTGTATACTATGTTAGTGAATGACCACGATTCATGCTAAGTAAGTAGTGATCATGCAAATTATTGATCTTATTAAGTTAAGGATACCCATACGAGGATGTTCATGCTTAGGGTAAAGAAACTACCCATGGCTAGTTGTAGTGATTTATGTTGGATTCTATGCCATGCTAGAGTGATACATGATTAGAACATTATAGGAGTAATGTTAGAATATCTACTATACCTTGGAATGATTGTATGTTATATTAGTTATCTATCCATGCTTGTGTTATGGTTATTAGTCAAGATAAGTAGTAAGTTTTCATGCTCGCTTGACTATAGTAGACTCTATGTCTAGGTCGTAGTGATTTTTATGTTTAAGCTCGATGAAAACACAAGCATTAATCCTATTCATACTTAGGAGTGTGATGGTGAGTAGTTCTATTTGGTAATTGGATTACTTTAGGAAGATGCCTACGAGTGTATGTCATGCCTAAGACATTATAGGTCGAAGTAGTAAGATCGGGAAGACCACTAGCGATAGTTAATTCGATAAAGGCGGTTATGTCGCCTTCGGATTCTTCCTTAGTAGAGTATCGATCTTAGACTACTAGTAGATCCCTTTGTTGCTTCTAATAGTAGAAGATTAAGTTTGTTAGTAAGCACACTTGGTTGCTTCTAGGATTGATTACCTGTATGGTTGTTTGCACACGGTCGTGCTCGTACGTGGCTCGACTGGCCCGTATGTAGCGATGGGTCTCATACGTAGCTTAGTTGGCTCGTATGTAGGTTGTTGTCTCGTACGCGGCCCGACTGGCCCGTACGTAGCTGTTGGTCTCATACGCGGCTTATTTGGCTGGTATGTACGTGGTTATCTCCTACGAGGGCTGCCTGGCTCGTAGGTAGTTATTGTTTCATACGTAGCTTGGTTGGCTCGTATGTGGTTATTACTCGTGTATAGCTTGTTAGCTAGTACACAGTTAGTTGTGCTATCTAGGGTGATGTTACCACCCTAAGGGCTATCGACCATCAAGACATGTGTTTCTACCCTAAGGAACTGTGGAGGAGTCACTCCTTGGGTACCGTCGAATCTTAACCAGGGTAGGTTGATCGAGGACCGGAGTATAGATAGAATCCAAGTCTAGGGTAGCGGCGTGCGTATATATTCGCGACGGCCAAAGTCTTGGATCGATGAGCCACGAACCGGGTCCTGAAGGATTCTGGTAAATCTAGGTTGAGCGGCCTAGTAGAGTTGTTTTGCGAAGCCTAATTTAAGGCCTAGCATGTTGTGTTATAATATCGTCATCCCTAGGATTGTTCGAGTCAGGGACATCACTAGGATAGTGACTTATAAGGATCAGTTTACTTAAACCCTTTTGCCGGGAGAGAGGGGTCAGTTGTAGGGGGGCCCGACACTAACTCGTCTCTTGAGGCAGATCATAGGTGGTGTACCGGGTTGTACCTTCCCGTCAAAGGGATACGTACGGTGCCGTCTCACAAGTTGAGGACACGGGTTGCGTATCTCGCTCTGTTAATTCCTGAAGTACCGTGGCTGGGGTGCCACAGGATGCATTGGGCAGTCCTGCGTTTGCCAGACCCCAGAGGGTGCCACAGGGTAGGCTTTGCGCTACCCTGCGCTTGCGAAACCCTTTAGTTTGATTTTGTAAGGACACCCGATACATTGGGTTCGTCTATTTTGAGTGAGGTCCGGTTAGCCGGGTCGCAGTGGCGAACATAGACACCACGGGCGAAATGCAACAGTGGCACATGACCACATCTGCAGCCTCGCGAGTCACGTGTAGTTGTCAGGAACAGGTTGTGTGCAATTAGAATTCATAACGCGGGTTCAATCCCTATATATGGAGAAACGGCTTGAGATGGAGTCGCATGTATTTATGGGCTGCATGTTACTCTCGGAGACTTGCTGACATTAGAATAGGAAGCATCCTAGTTCTACCTTCCCGTCAAAGGGATACGTACGGTGCCGTCTCACAAGTTGAGGACACGGGTTGCGTATCTCGTGCTGTTAATTCCTGAACTGCCGTGGGCGGGTGTCGGGAACGGGTTGTGTACAGTTAGAATTCATAACGCGGGTTCAAATCCCGGATATTAGAATAGGAGTGTCCTAGTTCTACTTAAGTATCACATTAGAGTCTAGTCCTAGCACTCACGTACACTTAAACTACACCGACACCATTGCTATGTTTGTATATTTTGTATATTGTTTGGAAGATTCGCTGCTATATGATCAGCCTTTAAGCGTCAGTGAATACTGACGTCCCCACTTCCATAGGTACTGGATCGCCGAGGTACAAAGGCGATATTCAGGAGGACTCAAGGCAAGGAAAGCAAGGAGTCAGTATTAAGTTTAGTTCCGCTGCAAAATATGTATTGATTCTGTATTAGTTAAGAAGTACTCTGATGTAAGATGTGAAGGTTGTAATACTTAGAAATGTAAAGGCAATATTGTAACTCCATTGTAAGATATTACAGTTGTACAGTATTCAGACTTGTAACACATTGTGTATTGAATAAAAAGTTTTAAATTCTCCTGTTTTTCTGTGTATTGTGACTAATTGAAGCAAAGATCTTGGCTTGTGTCTCGGTTTTCCAGTGTCGGAAATCGGGGCGCTACACTACAGGGGCAGGCACAACGGGGGTCAGAACTACATTCCGGTTAGCAGCTTTCAAAGCGGCCTTAACCAATTCGATGGCTCCTGTTGCATCTGAGCAATCTACTAGAGCACCTAAGTTACAGGTGCCAACTCAGGATGGCCTTCTTGCGAAGTCGAACCATTCCCACGAGCGGTAGTCTGCACAAAACCCAAAACAATTAGCATTCAGATCCAGCTGATAAATAATTCTTTGTGCAATGCATGGCTTGTTGGGAGCCAAGTAAATCCGATCGAGTCAAGCATGTCTAATATATTAGTCAAACTAACACATTAGCCAACCCTGAAGCTCTGATACCACTAAAAACCCTGTCATGCCACACTTCCCAAAAGAATATGGAATACGGTACGTGACTAAGCCCAACGGATAGTTTTCACCATCCATAAGCTGTACGGATCTGCTTGACTCATCACAATAATAAATATAACAGTATACTCTAACCAAGCATGCATAAATAATCATAACTCAACAGTATTTATTCGCAACAATAATTAATATCCCAAACAAATACAAGAACTGAAACAAAAATAATAATCCTAGGACTACAAGCCCAAATACAAGTCTCAGTACAGTTCACAAATATAAATAGTTCATCAAAATATTTTAAGCAAATAATTCCAATTGTGCAGCTCAAAAATTTTGCTCACCAACTCCAGTAAGCAATTGATCAGCAAAACCTGCACATATGGCAATTATAAGGAAAAATAGGAAAACAGGAAAATATAATGCCCGTTAGATACAAGTCCGGGCCGCAAGCAGTACAAGTAAGGAAATGGGGAGAAAACTAACTAAACAGGAAATACTAATGTAGAGGAAATACTAACATAGAGAAGCAGTAAATATAACAGTCTACAGATGGCAATAAACAGCGGAATAAAAGTAAAAGTAAAACAGTAACAGTAAGGGTCAACAGTAATAGTGAATCAACAGTAACAGGATGTGACAGTGTAAACAGTTATTCTTATGTCTAATGTTCATTACTAACTAGGTAGCACTTCATATGTCCCAAATTATACCACATGGTTGCTACAGCAAACAGTTACGTTTCAAGACTTTGTAGTGGAACTTCTATAGGGCAATATATTCAGACAAACAGTAATAGTAATAGTTATAACAACGAATAGTATCATGGATCATGCCCTCATGCATCCAGAGATAAACAGTAGGTACCACAGTAAATAGTGGGGAAAACGAGTTCCCTCCGAATATGCATTTCTATATTGTCCATTACTCGATCTTTTCCCTTAAAAACCTCGGCTTGATTTCTTTTCATTACTAACAACAGGTGTGAACGAATACAACAGGCTAAAGACATGGCATGAATAAAGAATAAGTCTAAGATGAATTAGTAATTACAACGGTTGATAAAAACAACTCATAATAGTCAAAACAACGAAACTATCAATTCTGGACAGCTAGACAGTACTGTACCAAATCTAAGATTCCTGCTGTTGCAGAACAGAAAACCTAGATCTATTAGAAAATCTAGAAACTATAATCTCTGCTGATTCCAGTACATATATATAAGTCACATATCAGCCACAGAAATATGGTTGAAATAGCATTTAATATAGAAATCGTGTTCAACCAGACATATCTAAACATGAAAGGAGATACAAAAGTAAATAATTAATTTTACAAAAATTAAGGATTGATCCCAGTCATATCTAAACATACTCAGCAAAATATAGAGTTCAAATTCTACTTTTAATATCAGTTTTAAAATAAAATTCCATACATAATACATAGTTCAGAATCTGGAATATACAATACGACTGCAGTAAAACAGCACTAACTCATGCATCAAAACTCGGAATTCAGATCCGTCGAAAGTTCTAGAAACTAGAAAACAAAGGTTATAAATCATGTACACAAACTTATTTATTTTACTAATGTAAACAGGGTCAAAATTTCTGTACAAAATAGGACAGCAGCAAAACAAATGTTCTTTGAGGCATTTTTTCAAACAAGTTTACTACAAACGGTCCAATCTAGATGTCATACAAAGCATGGTATGTGTGGGTTACTCAAATCAGCATGGCATGTGTATAAATAGTCTATAATGAGATAATACATCCAACAAACATCTATGGAACAGTCATCTACAATATACGGTGTGCCACAAACAACATACAGTTAAAGTGTCATCTAATCAAATTGTTTTCATGCAATGGGTGTCAATTTTTGTAACTACTCATGATCAAGAGATGATGTCAACGGTTAAACTAACAAATATGGATCATCATGAGAGCACACACACATTTTCATACTAGCCTACTTACGGTATTAACTTGTATAACAAAAAGAAGACATACAAGATACTTGCCTAATATGAAGATGACGGAAATGAAGAACAGAATAACGGAAATGGATCCCGAACAACGAACACAACGAAAGCACGAACAAGAGACGAGATCCAACGCCAACCAAAACATGTGCACAAGGACGCACACACATACACACACTCAAATGGACAGCGCACAACAGCAAGAGTGGACGGCAGCAGCACCATGAAACCAACGACGGATAGGGGCTGGGGTGGCTACTCGGCTGTGTCGACCACAGAGGAAGATGACGAGAACAAAGAGGGGACACGGGGGGTTGGCAGCACTGCGGCTGGGGGGTGCAAGCACGGGAGAGAGAAGAGGAGAGGGTGATGCGGTGGTGGTCGGCAGTCGGTGTCGGAGAACGGGCCGACGACAACGACGAAAGGGGAGATCGGGAGAGGGTCGGGAGTCAGGGTAGGGGTAATGACATCTAGGAGAAAGATGGAGGGTATTAGGGTTTAATAATTAGGATTAAGGTTCAGTTAGGGTGTTTATATAGAGACAATATCGGTTTGGGTGAATTGGGTAGCATCCAATAGGAAGAAAAGAATCCAATAAGAGACAAATAGTCAATGAAATAGGTTTAAATATCAGACAAGATCAGAGAAAAATTGTAGATCAAATAAATGAGAATAAAAGGTTGAATCAATGCAAAATGAATCACAAAAGAGAGAGAGAGAAGAACAACACACGATACAAAAGAAATGAAAATCGAAGGAGAGAGAAATCGAAGGAGAGGAGGAAAGAAGCAGAGGGTATATGTGATATGGGAGGAAATTACTGATTTACCCCCCAACACATTCATGGAGAGAGCCGGAGGAAGTGGAGCCACCTGATATTCATCTAGATCATGATGGAGATCAAACGGTGGATAGAGACTGAGCGCGTACGCGCACGTGCATGCGCATGCACACACACACACATGTTGATTCTCGGTTTTGATTATTGAAACACAATGCAAAGTTGTTGTGCTACATCTTATATAGTGCAGGTTTTATTATACAAAGACAAAGTGTTCAAACAAAGCTTTCAAAGCAAGTTGATCAAGCAAAGCTACAAAACAAAGCTCTCAAAGCAAATTGATCAAGAAAGCTACAAGGTTGCAAGCTTCCAAGACAAAGACAAAGGCTAAAGCTCCATCTCAAGACTCAAGACTCAAGACAAGACCTATGCTTCAATATGTTATATTACATGTCTTGTAAAACAATTGTAATTTTTCTTTTTTGAGTCTTAGATTGATGTAACCGCCTTGTCACACACACACACACACACTCACACAACTTTAAAATTGAGTGTTTTTCAAAAGATTAAAGGTTGAAAAAGTTTGAATTAGATCAACTGTTGAGTACCAGTCGACTGCCTTATGGCACCATTCAACTGTACCAGTACGAAACTATCTAAAATCTTTCAAACTCTAGCCAGTTGACTCATCATGGCAACCCAGTCAACTGTTCAAGTCATTTCACCTTTACTGATTTCAAGAATTGTTTTTCAAAATCAAAATTTTTTATTTCCGTTGGTTGACAATTGGTACAACTGTTTCTCAACGTCTAGCGATTCTAACTCTATAAATAGAGTGTATAAATCACTTGGTAAATGTTACTCTTTTCAACAAGCTTTCAAGTCTTTATTTTTCCAAAAGAGAAACAAAAGATTCAAAAAGCATTCAAATACTCTAAGTCTTGGTTCTCTGATTTTTAGTCCAATATAACATTGAATTCATTTTGGATTGGATTCAAAAGTTGACCGATTAGCCACGTACAAAAATCACAATCACAAAACAATGCTATAGGTTGATTGTAATATTTTATTGTTTTCTTTTCACTCTCAGTTGTGAGAGTGGAGCTCTTGGTGGGAGAGTAGGGCTCTAGGTTATAGAGTCAGGTTTTCACTCTTGGTGGAAGAGTGGGTTTGTTCTCTCTAGTGGTGAGAGAAGTCTACGGGTTGGACAAGGTTGTTATCTAAACACCGTAGAGTATTCTTATAATTTTTTCAAGAATAGTGAAAAATCTCAAGTGGGTTGCTTGGACTGGATGTAGGTTGGGAGGACCGAACCAGGATACATCGTGTGTACTCTGTGATTGTATTTCTCTGAACTTGCATTTTCATATTTGTTTTTTAATTACTCTGTGAAACTTGTCTGGACAGTCGACTACTTCCCTTATTTAAGTCGACTGATCAGGCTTGTATAATATCCTCTTCGAAAACTTGTCTGGCAAGTCGACTGTTTTCCGCTATAAGTCGACTGATCAGACTTGTCTAAAATACTCTTCTAATTTGACGCCTCAGTCGACTTATTTCTCTTTTCAAGTCGACTGAATAGAAGAAAAATTTTAATTTTGTTTTTGATTTTATACAACACTATTCATCCCCCCCCCCCCCTTCTAGTGTTTCTTGCCTTGCCTACAGGATCCAACAACATACACACACACACACACACACACACACACACACACACACACACACACACACACACACACACACACACATATACATAAGTATTATTCCATAGCAAATGGGTCTGTTTGCATAGACCCGTTGCAAACAATCTTGTGGGCCGTTGGCTCGACCATGACCAAATCCAATGACTCAGAATAGCCCCGCCCAAATCCCCCTCCCTCATACTTAAGTTGTGAGGGGGTATCATGGGTATTTCTTCCCATTACACCCCTTTAACTTTTAACTCTCTCTCTCACACTTTCTCTCTCTCATCCCCCGTTTTGTTTTTTTTTTTGGCAAAAATATAACTTAGCCCATCGTTGGCAACGACGGACTACGGTAAAGTGGATTTTTTTTATAGCTCAGACATACTCTGTCTTCTCTCTCTCGCTCTCTCCTTACTCTTTCTCTCTTCTTCTCTAAACCCAAATCCAATCCCAACCGAAACCAGTTCCCCTCTCACTCCGGCGCCTCCTCCTCTCTCACGTCACTCTCTCACTCATTCTCTCCTTTTTCTCTCTCTCTATCTCTTTCCGAAACACCTCCCGAAACCCAAAAAATCCTAATCCTAACCATCTCACAAACTCCTCCTTTTTCCACTGCTGCTGCTCCTCCATGCTTACACTCTTTCTCACTCTCAATCTCTTCTCCAATCTTCAAAAGGAAATCGGGAAGTCGAAACCCTAGTTCGGCGACAAACACCTACACTTGGAAAATTCATAGTTGTGCAAGGTAATGACTTAATCCTTAGCTTTCCAGTTGTAATTATGTTGTTTTTGTATTTTTTAATGTACTCTAGTTACTTGAATTGATTATTATGATGCGTAATTTAGTAGATGTAGTAGTTTGTTAATTGTTCAATATTAGTAAAACCGTATAAACGGTCCAAAAAAATTCTGAAACTTTGCGAGTAGATCGGATTCACGACACATAAGATAACACAACTTCTAGGAGTGTGTTTCGACTCACCGTTTGCAAAATCCGGCTGTGTATCACTTTTAGTCAAGAAAAATCAAATTAAAGTGATACACAGTTGTATCTCGCAAACTGTGAGATGAAACTCAACTCTGAAAGTTGTGTTGGCTTGTGTTACATGGGTCCGACCTCTCACAAAGTTTCATAATTTAATTTTGTGGTTATTTAATCTAGATGTCAAAACTCACGTAATTTATTTTTTTTGTGGTTATTTAATCCAACATAATCATGCACGTAAGGGTTAGGGTTATGGTTAAGGCTAGGGTTATAGGTAGGGTTAGAGCTAGGGGTAGGGTTAGAGTTATAGTTAGGGTTAGAACCTAACAATATATTCTTTTTTCTAGTTTATTTTATCTATAAATGTTTTTTTAATTTTGAAAAATAAATAAAAAATTTATTAATGCTTTACGTTTTTGGAATTTATAAGTAATAAAAAATTATCATGACCCTAAAAATGTGGGGATTAAAAAAACCCTAAATAAAAATTATTTTTGACTTTAAATCTCAATAGGATTTGTTCCCAAAAAAATAAAAAGAAAGTTTATTATATATTATTTCAAATTTTCTCTTTGAAATATTCCAACAGCAGGTTAAAATTACATTGGTCATCATTTTTGTAGGTTTCCAATAGTAGGTTGAAATCAGTTCTCATTACCGTACGCTTCCAACATAAACAAACCTCAATGTTAATTATAGTTTTAAAACAAACAAAAAAAGGGGTTAAAGTTAAAAAATTTCATCAAAAATTATCTACAACATAACATGTCGTTGGTGGCGACGGGTTAAGTTCAATTCACACGTTATCACCAATGACGGGTTAAGTAGAAGAGGAATTTGGAGAATTTTAAATCTAACAATCTCAAGTTCTGTTAAAATCTTCATACTTGACCCGCTACTGGTGATAACAGGTTAAGTGTGAGGAACCTGCTATTGTCAATAACGGGTTAGGATATAATCTAAAAAAAATTACGATGTTAAAAAACACTTGCTCTCTTTAACAGAGTTTTATGGGATTTACAAGATCCCAATAGATGTGTTCATGCCATTTCTAAGATATGTCATCACATTTTGTAATTAAAAAAAAAACTTTAAAAAATCTTTTCACAATACTACATAAACATCCCTAAAAACTTAATAAGATATATATATATATATATATATATATATATATATATATATATATATATAAAGTTCTTAAACATCTTCAAAGTAACATGTCATTTGGTGATAACGAGTTTATTTAACTTAACCTATTGTCACCAACAACGGATAGGTAGAAGATGAATTTGTAGATTTTAAATCTAACACTCTCAAGTTCAGTTAAAATCTTTATACTAAACCCGTTGTTGGCGATAACGGGTTTAGTGTGCTTAACCCAACAACAGGTTAGGTAGAAGATGAATTTGTGGATTTTAAATCCAATATTCTCAAGTTCTATTAAAATCTTTATATGTAACCTGCTATTAGCAATAACAGGTTTAGTGTGCTTAACCTAGAAGAAGAATTTGTAGAATACTAAATCTGACATTCTCAAGTTTTGTTCAAATCTTTATACTTAACCCGCTATTGGCGATAACATGTTTAGTGTGCTTAACTCGTTGTCTTCAATAACGGGTAAGTTATGTTAAAAAAAAATTCAAAAACCAAGAACACAGCAGTCGCTTCACACGTATACAACAATAACACACAGCAACAGCTGTTAGCTTCACTCATTCATCTTACCATTCTCATCCATCCATCACATTCTCATCTAATTCATCTTCAACAATAACAACAATAACACACACAAAATAGCAATTACGTACACAAAATTATACTTATAACTTCAATTACATTCCCCAACTTAGCACCATTTTAAAAATATGTTTACATGAGCATATATACACATTCAGAAATATAAATCTTTTTGAAGAGAAACGCCTTCCTTCACCATGATCATGTTCCAATTAAATACCTACAACATAAAACAACGAAAATATTAAACCTACATCATCAAATCGAAAAAGTAATAAAGGTCGCTGACTTAAATTTTACGTACATAATAAGAAATTTACCTCACAATGAATCATCATCTTCTTCCGAAGCACTCTCTTCACTGCATGGGTCCTCGTCACATGCATTGGACCCTCTAAATAAATGATAGATATAAGTTAGTCAAAAAAATCCTTGCAAGATTGAGTCAGTCAAAATTTTAAAACTAAAAATAAATATATTACCTCGCAAATATGTTTGGATAATTTCTTGAATCATGTATAATTACTTGCAAACCGCATATTTTGCACCGTCTAGGTTTTTTTGAAGTTGCTCTCTTATCAGCTTCAGTCTCTTCCCTCTAGACCTTCCCTTTGTAATGCACTATCAAGGGTCTCCCACCAGTACATGTACATGTCCACTACCTTCAGCATGTTGCACCACTCTTGGGTTGTGCACTACCTTTGTGATTTCCACTACTTTCGGGTTGCAGACGAGAAACACCTTCAATACCCTTAAGCATGTGGTCGTGTAATACCCCAGACCAGCTGACTGGTACTGCCAGCAGTCGACTGGTAGAGGACAGTCGACTGGTACTGCAGCAGTCGACTGACTATTGAGATTTGTGAGTAGATTTGAGAAATTTAGTCCCATATCGGGAATTTACAAAGATAAAATTGAGTATAAATACTATTGCCGAGGATCAAGAGTCACCAATTCGGTTAACCACCTTTTGAGAGGCAGCCTGTGGTGGGCAGTGGAACTACATAGTATTTATAATTTGTCTGAGCATTGGGGCGGGGCGTTACAAAATGGTATCAGAGCCGACTTTCGACCCACCAGGTGTATCTGCACGATGAAAGGGTGCCTCCGAGGGAGGGGGGCCTATTTGTGGGGTACATATGCTTACGTGTCGAGGGTGCCTCCGAAGGAGGGGGGCCTATTCACGAAGCATGCCGGGTGCTAGAAAGGACGGTCCTACACTTGATGTGTGCCCTGTGCTCTCAGCGAGGACGCTGATTCCTAAGGGGGGGTGTATGTAATACCCCAGACCAGCCGACTGGTACTGCCAGCAGTCAACTGGTAGAGGACAGTCGACTGGTACTGCCAGCAGTCGACTGACTATTGAGATTTGTGAGTAGATTTGAGAAATTTAGTCCCATATCGGGAATTTGCGAAGATAAAATTCAGTATAAATACTATTGCCGAGGATCAAGAGTCACCAATTCGGTTAACCACCTTTTGAGAGGCAGCCTGTGGTGGGCAGTGGAACTACATAGTATTTATAATTTGTCTGAGCATTGGGGCGGGGTGCTACAAATGGTATCAGAGCTGACTTTCGACCCCAGGTGTAGTAGAGGTCCTACGATCTGCGGTGCTGGGAGTCATTGATCTCCGAACCGGTGTTGGGTATCCGGGATCTGCGGTGTTGGGAATGACTGATCTCCGATCTAAGGGACTGTACTACATCGGCTAGAAAGGACGGTTCTACACTGAGGTGTGCCCTGTGCTCAACGAGGACGCTGATTCCTAGGGGGGTGTATGTAATACCCCAGATCAGTCGACTGGTACTGCCAGTAGTCGACTGATAGAGGACAGTCGACTGGTACTGCCAGCAGTCGACTGGTCTGTGAGATTTGTGAGAGGATTGTGAAATATAGTCCCATATCGGGAATTTACGAGGATAATCAGAGTATAAATACTATTGCCTGAGATCAAGAGTCACCAATTCGGTTAACCACCTTTTGAGAGGCAGCCTGTGGTGGGCAGTGGAACTACATAGTATTTATAATTTGTCTGAGCATTGGGGCGGGGCTTTACAAAATGGTATCAGAGCCGACTTTCGACCCACCAAGTGTATCTGCACGATGAAAGGGTGCCTCCGAGGGAGGGGAGCCTATTCATGGGGTACATATGCTTACCTGTCGAGGGTGCCTCCGAAGGAGGGGGGCCTATTCACGAAGCATGCCGGGTGCTAGAAAGGACGGTCCTACACTTGATGTGTGCCCTGTGCTCTCAGCGAGGACGCTCATTCCTAAGGGGGGGTGTATGTAATACCCCAGACCAGCCGACTGGTACTGCCAGCAGTCGACTGGTAGAGGACAGTCGACTGGTACTGCCAGCAGTCGACTGACTATTGAGATTTGTGAGTAGATTTGAGAAATTTAGTCCCATATCGGGAATTTGCGAAGATAAAATTGAGTATAAATACTATTGCCGAGGATCAAGAGTCACCAATTCGGTTAACCACCTTTTGAGAGGCAGACTGTGGTGGGCAGTGGAGCTACATAGTATTTATAATTTGTCTGAGCATTGGGGCGGGGCGCTACAAATGGTATCAGAGCCGACTTTCGACCCCAGGTGTAGTAGAGGTCCTACGATCTGCGGTGCTGGGAGTCATTGATCTCCGAACCGGTGTTTGGTATCCGGGATCTGCGGTGTTGGGAATGACTGATCTCCGATCTAAGGGACTGTACTACATCGGCTAGAAATGACGGTCCTACACTGAGGTGTGCCCTGTGCTCAACGAGGACGCTGATTCCTAGGGGGGTGTATGTAATACCCCAGATCAGTCGACTGGTACTGCCAGTAGTCGACTGATAGAGGACAGTCGACTGGTACTGCCAGCAGTCGACTGGTCTGTGAGATTTGTGAGAGGATTGTGAAATATAGTCCCATATCGGGAATTTGCGAGGATAATCAGAGTATAAATACTATTGCCTGAGATCAAGAGTCACCAATTCGGTTAACTACCTTTTGAGAGGCAGCCTGTGGTGGGCAGTGGAACTACATAGTATTTATAATTTGTCTGAGCATTGGGGCGGGGCGTTACAAAATGGTATCTGAGCCGACTTTCGACCCACCAGGTGTATCTGCACGATGAAAGGGTGCCTCCGAGGGAGGGGGCCTATTCGTGGGGTACATATGCTTACGTGTCGAGGGTGCCTCCGAAGGAGGGGGGCCTATTCACGAAGCATGTCGGGTGCTAGAAAGGACGGTCCTACACATGATGTGTGCCCTGTGCTCTCAGCGAGGACGCTGATTCCTAAGGGGGGTGTATGTAATACCCCAGACCAGCCGACTGGTACTGCCAGCAGTCGACTGGTAGCGGACAGTCGACTGGTACTGCCAGCAGTCGACTGACTGTTGAGATTTGTGAGTAGATTTGAGAAATTTAGTCCCATATAGGGAATTTGCGAAGATAAAATTCAGTATAAATACTATTGGCGAGGATCAAGAGTCACCAATTCGGTTAGCCACCTTTTGAGAGGAAGCCTGTGGTGGGCAGTGGAACTACATAGTATTTATAATTTGTCTGAGCATTGGGGCGGGGCGCTACAAATGGTATCAGAGCCGACTTTCGATCCCAGGTGTAGTAGAGGTCCTACGATCTGCGGTGCTGGGAGTCATTGATCTCCGAACTGGTGTTGGGTATCCGGGATCTGCGGTGTTGGGAATGACTGATCTCCGATCTAAGGGACTGTACTACATCGGCTAGAAAGGACGGTCCTACACTGAGGTGTGCCCTGTGCTCAACGAGGACGCTGATTACTAGGGAGGGTGTATGTAATACCCCAGATCAGTCGACTGGTACTGCCAGTAGTCGACTGATAGAGGACAGTCGACTGGTACTGCCAGCAGTCGACTGGTCTGTGAGATTTGTGAGAGGATTGTGAAATATAGTCCCATATCGGGAATTTGCGAGGATAATCAGAGTATAAATACTATTGCCTGAGATCAAGAGTCACCAATTCGGTTAACCACCTTTTGAGAGGCAGCCTGTGGTGGGCAGTGGAACTACATAGTATTTATAATTTGTCTGAGCATTGGGGCGGGGCGTTACAAAATGGTATCTGAGCCGACTTTCGACCCACCAGGTGTATCTGCACGATGAAAGGGTGCCTCCGAGGGAGGGGGGCCTATTCGTGGGGTACATATGCTTACGTGTCGAGGGTGCCTCCGAAGGAGGGGGGCCTATTCACGAAGCATGCCGGGTGCTAGAAAGGACGGTCCTACACTTGATGTGTGCCCTGTGCTCTCAGCGAGGATGCTGATTCCTAAGGGGGGGTGTATGTAATACCCCAGACCAGCCGACTGGTACTGCCAGCAGTCGACTGGTAGAGGACAGTCGACTGGTACTGCCAGCAGTCGACTGACTATTGAGATTTGTGAGTAGATTTGAGAAATTTAGTCCCATATCGGGAATTTGCGAAGATAAAATTTAGTATAAATACTATTGCCGAGGATCAAGAGTCACCAATTCGGTTAACCACCTTTTGAGAGGCAGCCTGTGGTGGGCAGTGGAACTACATAGTATTTATAATTTGTCTGAGCATTGGGGCGGGGCGTTACAAAATGGTATCAGAGCCGACTTTCGACCCACCAGGTGTATCTGCACGATGAAAGGGTGCCTCCGAGGGAGGGGGGACCTATTTGTGGGGTACATATGCTTACGTGTCGAGGGTGCCTCCGAAGGAGGGGGGCCTATTCACGAAGCATGCCGGGTGCTAGAAAGGACGGTCCTACACTTGATGTGTGCCCTGTGCTCTCAGCGAGGACGCTGATTCCTAAGGGAGGGTGTATGTAATACCCCAGACCAGCCGACTGGTAGAGGACAGTCGACTGGTACTGCCAGCAGTCGACTGACTATTGAGATTTGTGAGTAGATTTGAGAAATTTAGTCCCATATCGGGAATTTACGAAGATAAAATTCAGTATAAATACTATTGCCGAGGATCAAGAGTCACCAATTCGGTTAACCACCTTTTGAGAGCCAGCCTGTGGTGGGCAGTGGAACTACATACTATTTATAATTTGTCTGAGCATTGGGGCGGGGTGCTACAAATGGTATCAGAGCCGACTTTCGACCCCAGGTGTAGTAGAGGTCCTACGATCTGCGGTGCTGGGAGTCATTGATCTCCGAACCGGTGTTGGGTATCCAGGATCTGCGGTGTTGGGAATGACTGATCTCCGATCTAAGGGACTGTACTACATCGGCTAGAAAGGACGGTTCTACACTGAGGTGTGCCCTGTGCTCAACGAGGACACTGATTCCTAGGGGGGTGTATGTAATACCCCAGATCAGTCGACTAGTACTGCCAGTAGTCGACTGATAGAGGACAGTCGACTGGTACTGCCAGCAGTCGACTGGTCTGTGAGATTTGTGAGAGGATTGTGAAATATAGTCCCATATCGGGAATTTGCGAGGATAATCAGAGTATAAATACTATTGCCTGAGATCAAGAGTCACCAATTCGATTAACCACCTTTTGAGAGGCAGCCTGTGGTGGGCAGTGGAACTACATAGTATTTATAATTTGTCTGAGCATTGGGGCGGGGCGTTACAAAATGGTATCTGAGCCGACTTTCGACCCACCAGGTGTATCTGCACGATGAAAGGGTGCCTCCGAGGGAGGGGGGCCTATTCGTGGGGTACATATGCTTACGTGTCGAGGGTGCCTCCGAAGGAGGGGGGCTTATTCACGAAGCATGTCGGGTGCTAGAAAGGACGGTCCTACACTTGATGTGTGCCCTGTGCTCTCAGCGAGGACGCTGATTCCTAAGGGGGGTGTATGGAATACCCCAGACCAACCGACTGGTACTGCCAGCAGTCGACTGGTAGAGGACAGTCGACTGGTACTGCCAGCAGTCGACTGACTATTGAGATTTGTGAGTAGATTTGAGAAATTTAGTCCCATATAGGGAATTTGCGAAGATAAAATTCAGTATAAATACTATTGCCGAGGATCAAGAGTCACCAATTCGGTTAGCCACCTTTTGAGAGGAAGCCTGTGGTGGGCAGTGGAACTACATAGTATTTATAATTTGTCTGAGCATTGGGGCGGGGCGCTACAAATGGTATCAGAGCCGACTTTCGATCCCAGGTGTAGTAGAGGTCCTACGATCTGCGGTGCTGGGAGTCATTGATCTCCGAACCGGCGTTGGGTATCCGGGATCTGCGGTGTTGGGAATGACTGATCTCCGATCTAAGGGACTGTACTACATCGGCTAGAAAGGACGGTCCTACACTGAGGTGTGCCCTGTGCTCAACGAGGACGCTGATTACTAGGGAGGGTGTATGTAATACCCCAGATCAGTCGACTGGTACTGCCAGTAGTCGACTGATAGAGGACAGTCGACTGGTACTGCCAGCAGTCGACTGGTCTGTGAGATTTGTGAGAGGATTGTGAAATATAGTCCCATATCGGGAATTTGCGAGGATAATCAGAGTATAAATACTATTGCCTGAGATCAAGAGTCACCAATTCGGTTAACCACCTTTTGAGAGGCAGCCTGTGGTGGGCAGTGGAACTACATAGTATTTATAATTTGTCTGAGCATTGGGGCGGGGCATTACAAAATGGTATCTGAGCCGACTTTCGACCCACCATGTGTATCTGCACGATGAAAGGGTGCCTCCGAGGGAGGGGGGCCTATTCGTGGGGTACATATGCTTACGTGTCGAGGGTGCCTCCGAAGGAGGGGGGCCTATTCACGAAGCATGCCGGGTGCTAGAAAGGACGGTCCTACACTTGATGTGTGCCCTGTGCTCTCAGCGAGGACGTTGATTCCTAAGGGGGGGTGTATGTAATACCCCAGACCAGCCGACTGGTACTGCCAGCAGTCGACTGGTAGAGGACAGTCGACTGGTACTGCCAGCAGTCGACTGACTATTGAGATTTGTGAGTAGATTTGAGAAATTTAGTCCCATATCGGGAATTTGCGAAGATAAAATTCTGTATAAATACTATTGCCGAGGATCAAGAGTCACCAATTCGGTTAACCACCTTTTGAGAGGCAGCCTGTGGTGGGCAGTGGAACTACATAGTATTTATAATTTGTCTGAGCATTGGGGCGGGGCGCTACAAATGGTATCAGAGCCGACTTTTGACCCCGGGTGTAGTAGAGGTCCTACGATCTGCGGTGCTGGGAGTCATTGATCTCCGCACCGGTGTTGGGTATCCGGGATCTGCGGTGTTGGGAATGACTGATCTCCGATCTAAGGGACTGTACTACATCGGCTAGAAAGGACGGTCCTACACTAAGGTGTGCCCTGTGCTCAACGAGGACGCTGATTACTAGGGAGGGTGTATGTAATACCCCAGATCAGTCGACTGGTACTGCCAGTAGTCGACTGATAGAGGACAGTCGACTGGTACTGCCAGCAGTCGACTGGTCTGTGAGATTTGTGAGAGGATTGTGAAATATAGTCCCATATCGAGAATTTGCGAGGATAATCAGAGTATAAATACTATTGCCTGAGATCAAGAGTCACCAATTCGGTTAACCACCTTTTGAGAGGCAGCCTGTGGTGGGCAGTGGAACTACATAGTATTTATAATTTGTCTGAGCATTGGGGCGGGGCGTTACAAAATGGTATCAGAGCCGACTTTCGACCCACCAGGTGTATCTGCACGATGAAAGGGTGCCTCCGAGGGAGGGGGGCCTATTCGTGGGGTGCATATGCTTACGTGTCGAGGGTGCCTCCGAAAGAGGGGGCCTATTCACGAAGCATGCCGGGTGCTAGAAAGGACGGTCCTACACTTGATGTGTGCCCTGTGCTCTCAGCGAGGACGCTGATTCCTAAGGAGGGGTGTATGTAATACCCCAAACCAGCCGATTGGTACTGCCAGCAGTCGACTGGTAGAGGACAGTCGACTGGTACTGCCAGCAGTCGACTGACTATTGAGATTTTTGAGTAGATTTGAGAAATTTAGTCCCATATCGGGAATTTGCGAAGATAAAATTGAGTATAAATACTGTTGCCGAGGATCAAGAGTCACCAATTCGGTTAACCACCTTTTGAGAGGCAGCCTGTGGTGGGCAGTGGAACTACATAGTATTTATAATTTGTCTGAGCATTGGGGCGGGGCGTTACAGGTCGAGCATATATTTATAACTCTCTTCGGAAGAACAACCAAGATCGACTAATTGTTTTATGTGATGGCTCAATTCACAATAGTAAAATTGTCGCTAGTACCATCGTGAACGGAAGTTGAGCTTCTTCTCATGCAATCCCGGGTCCATCTTCTTGTAATATTTTGCTCCGGTAGTGCAATGTGATGGATGAACTGAAGAACTACCAAAATATGTTTGCACGGAATGCCTATGAATTCAAACAAGCAACAAGGACATTTAGCCAATTGACGGTGTTTGCAGAACTGAACCACCCTCCTTGGTTCTAAATTTCCACAAAGAATCACAAAGGAAGCAGCATTATTCGTTGTTTCAATATCTCTAATGAAAGTCACATTAAAAAATAAGCTCTTCTGCACTTTATCTTGGAATTTGTAGAAATTCTTCAATATGTAGATTCACGCCATTTGTTCCTCCATAGCCCATTCGGTCTTCAATTTTGGTCTATTCTCACGATTACGATAATTTTCTTTAAGTTCATCGTGCTTTTACCATGCTAAGACTCGGTCGAAGATGATGAAAAACTTATGTAATGTCATGCCCCGCTTCCCAAAAATACAGAATACGAGCACATGACATTGGCCCAGCGAATTACTAATGTCACCCATAAATTGTTTATCCGATCAACTCAACAATATAATCAATACAGAATAATTGCGCAGGCAATAATAATAATCTCATGAATAATAATACTTGGAATGAAGCAACATGAAATATCCAAATACAATAATAATCCAACATCTGGAACAAAAATAATAATACTTGGGGTCAAAAGCCCATAATACAATGAAATAACAATAGTTCAATAATTAAATCTCCATGATAAAACAATAATTTATTAAGCGGTGATGCTATCAATTCCTTCACCAATGTTATTCTCCTAATCTATCAGGCAATTCTCCATCAACACCTATAAATACTTCATCTAAAAAGAGGAGAAAATTTTTCCTCAGAGCCAGTCATGGATAGCAAGTAGAGAAAACGAACAATGGAGTAACGATATAATAATGAATTCAATGGATCAATAGGAATAAATAACATAGGACAATAACAATAATCAATATCATGATAATCGATACAATGGTTATAAACAATGATTCAATAATCGATAACAATATTCAAAGATCAATACCAATAACACTTAGCCAATAATCGATATCAATAGGAACAATGATGAACAATATGCGATGTCGGTGTGGTGTCAATTCCTTGTGTTTATTAATCATTTTAATCCGAAATAATATAGCACTTCATGTGTCCCATTTATTTACCACATGGTTGCTACATACAAATAAGTTACGTTTAGACTTAGTAGTGGATTTTATAGATCATGTACTCAGCAACGATATACAATAATGACCAATGATTTAATAACGAATGACCAAATTAATTGAGATACTATAATTAGTAATCTACAATCAACTGATGACCGATATGACCGATATGACCGATAGACCGATAGACCGATAAATAGAGAAACACAGGCCCCCCCTCCAAGTACAGTCTCTATATTGTTCACTACTAAAGTCAGCCCTTAAACTCCGGCTTGTTAATTATTTTATCAATACAACAATACAATATACAATTTGAGACATGGGATGAACAATGGTATCAATAGGGGAACAATAGGATGGTAACACTGAATAGGACAATTAGAATAATGACAATAACTGATTAGGATCATGCAATGCAACATATACACTTTAATTCATGCAATACAATGATATAGAAATAATTAATTTAAGAAAAACTGGAAATTACAATTCTGGACAATAAACACAGCAGTGGTAAAACGATCATAATATTTGCTATACAACTCGGAATTCAGCAATTCAAGATGTTCTGAAAACTAGAAACATGGGACTACAACTCTTCTTTAGAAAGTTATTTATTTTAAGATCATTAACTGGATCGAAAATGACAAGCAATATACAACCAGCAAGCAACATACATATTTTTGGGTATTTTTCATGAAATAAATTAATTGAACATGATGGATATCAATTCTATTAGTCGATAAACTTTTTAATTCACATGATGGGTGAAATAACATGATGAATAAAAATAAAATCACATACATACACTAATTTAACATCAACCAATCATCAATCACTCAATCAAATATACAACCTAGCAATTATTTCTACAATAGGTTCATTGTATCGTGATTATATGTGTAACTCTATTATCAATTCTATATGAATGCATGAAAGATTCAATTTTTGAATCAAAAGTGGCACGAAGTCAAGAATATTGGGGTTAGCTCGTGTAAACCCTCAATAGACCCAACGAAGGATAATCAACACAATGATATGATAAACAATTAGGATCTACTTGCGGAGTTTCAATAAAAATTCTTGAATTTGATACAATTAGAAATTCAAGAGGGAGAGTGACTTGCCTTATGGACGATTAATTCAAATACCAAAGAATAACGGGATAAGTATCCGGAGCAACGAACCCACGAACACACAAATTACATGCAAATCACATGCACAAAAAGAACCAAAGCAAAATAGCAACAAAGAGACAGCAATCGCAGCAGCAACACTAACAAAAGATAGCAACTGCAACAGCAAGCAAGGCCACGACAGCAATGGCCGATGGCAAGGCGTTGGATGGCGACAGTAGAAATCTGGGAAGCTCGATGGCTACAGGACCGCGCGACGAGAGGGGGGTTGTCGATTGGGCGAGCCTGGCATCGATCGGGAAGAGGAAAAAAGGGGGTCGCGACATGGGGATGGTCGAAGGGTGGCGGGTTCGACGGGTCAACGGGATCAGGGGTCGTCGATAGGGAAGGGACTGTCGACGAGTGGTGTCGGAGGTCGGGGGCTGATCAGAGAAGGTGATTGGGAGTTGGGTTAGGAGTTGGGCGGGAAACCAAGACGAGGAGACAGAACTAGAGAGGAGGGAGAATGACGGCTACAAATTGTTTTTTTTTTTTTTTTGGTTTTTAGGGTTTGTATTAGGGTTGTATTTATAGAATACTAGTAGATTATTGAGTTAATTGGTTGGGATCCAATAATAGTGGTTTTGGATTGAGAACAAACTACAATTGGATTTTAGGGTTCAATAAGAGATGGGTTTGAAGACAATAAGGTTCAAATAAAATACTCAATAAATAAATAGGATCGACAAGAAAAATAGCCCAACAAGAAGAATAAAGAATTTCATGAACAAAAATT
The DNA here is from genome assembly GCA_017893485.1 of Hemerocallis citrina. NCBI lineage: Eukaryota > Viridiplantae > Streptophyta > Magnoliopsida > Asparagales > Asphodelaceae > Hemerocallis > Hemerocallis citrina. The sequence continues at coordinate 153,184,502 of CM030360.1, read as the reverse complement.
TTAAATCCAAATAAATAAATAAATTAATAAATAATACATATGAATAGAATATAAATTGGGCTTGAAAAATAAATTAGATATCACCAAGAAAATTAGATCAAATAATAAAATAATTCAATAGATGAACTTTAATGAGTAATCAAGAAATAACAAATGATAATTATAATCTTAATATTAATAAAATAGTATTCGGGTTTGACGAATTCATTATAATAATCCAACAATAATAATATACTTGATTCAGGCTCAAATATAAATATCCGATCAATAAGAAATAGAAAGTAAGATCAAAATACACAATTATTCGAAATGAATAAAATTTTCAATTAGAAAACACTTTAATAACATATACGAAATGAATTTAGCATAAAATAAATTTTTAAAAATCAAATTATAGAAAATACACAGAAAATACTTATTATTGGAAATGGGGGTTACATGTAAGGAGTACTTCTTTTGGGTATGTTGCTTCAAGGAATTATACAGAGACTCGCTCTATTGGCTACTCAACATGCCTGCCCAAAATGACTCTCTTGTATAGACGGGGGCCCTTATCTCGCGAATGTCAAACTTATCCTTCAATCATTTGTTATTCTCAACTTTGTATTCCAAAAGCAATAATTTTCACTTCTCATCGAAAACAATTTTATATTCTTCATTATAGATGATACTCTTCAATTTAGCCCTAAACACATTGATATCATTCGACATACGCACCTCATGCGGTAACTTATCCAAAATGTGTCAAATGCAATATCTATGCTTAATCTCAGAGAAAATTTTCTTCAACGCAACACCAATCCCACGATCCCCGTCTGTCACGATGTCGATTGGTGTAACACCTTAGTTTTCATTTATGAGATTTTGTAAATTTTACGTGCATTGCACGTATTAATTCAGTTTCATTTTTATAAAAAATTATTGATTTTGTATGAGTAAATATCTTTCCATCTCTCTTTTATTTTTATTTTTTTTGAAAGCCTAATTGTTTATTTTAAAAAGCTCATCCTAATTATTTAATTTATTTTATTTAGCCCATTGAATTTTGAGCCCACTAATTAAAGACCACTAATTATTTTCTCTTTTAAATAACAAGACTTGTTGTGTAGATCATTTTTTTAGGCAATTAATTAAATGATCATGCACAACTAGTAGTTAGGGGTGCTACATGTTGGCACGTGCATGCACAAGAGTGCATTGCACACCCTTCTCATTTGGCCAGAAATGGAGTCAAGGAGAGTGGGGGAATGGCTTAGTGGATGGGTGGTTACTTGTTCATGGGTGGTTGCTACAACTTTCCAATGTCTCCTAGCCATTTATCTACAACTTCCCAATGCAATCCCAGCCCTCCATTTCACCCTAAAACTAGTATAATTATCCCCCACTTGTATGCATACAACACTAAGAAATTTTTGTAAAGAAAAGAAAGAGAGAAAAAAAATACAAGTTGTAAGGAAAAAATTGAGGAGTTTTGTGAGTTGAAAGAGTGAGTGTTGTGTGTGTTCTTCAACCCAAGGAGAGGAGGCCGGAAGTGCGCTAGGGGAGGCTTGGGTTCAAGTTGCAACAAGCAGAAGCACAACTTGGTGGCTTGCTCTAGAAGGAGAAGGCTTTGTTCATTCGTTGTAGGAGATTCTCTAGGAGTTCTTTTGATTGTTTCTCTCCATTTAAGGTGGGTGTTTCTCTTAAACTTCTAATTAGACATCATGTTAAGATGTGGTTGACAAATTAAGGAGAAACTCTAACTAATATAGCCATGCGTTATGAAAATGAGACAAATTGCTATTAGTTTGATTATATGTTAAAAGAGTGTTACATTGATTGCCAAATTATGATTTGTTAAATGATTACCAAGCTCAATTTTGTTGTGATGTGCTAGATAAACAAATACATACTTGTATGTTGAACAATTGAATAAACAACTATGGATATATGTGATTTTGATTAATCTGTTGTTAAATGACATGAAAAATGAAATTTTCCCCTAAATTCGAAATTGAAGAATAAAATGAAGTAGAGAGCAAATTATGTTGTTTTGTATCAAAAATCAAATTTTTATTTTACTAAAATGTTGTAATAAGATGAAAAATAAAATCTGGAGTTTTTGAATGAATTTAGAGAAGAAAAGAACTCAAAAATATTTATTTTTGTCAAAATCCGAAAATAACAGAGACCTAGGTTATAACCCCCGTAGCCCAAAACATAACAGATTGGCCACTTGGCCATACTGGTTAGTCGGTGCTTAGCATTACTGTAGCTTGCGGGTGACCTTGGTGGTCTTCGGTTCGAAACTGGGCATGAGCATTTTGTTTTCTTTTTTCAAAAGAAATCTGAAACCCGATATACACCTTATCTTTAATTAACCCCCTAGCTATGACGTGTTGATGCCTAGGCCTTCCTGGCTTTCGGTGGCGGTTGGCTACTCTCGGGTTGTGGGTTTGATGCTGGGTCTCGGCAAATAAAAACAGTTTTTGGTTTTTTTGAGTTTAAATTGATTTTTTTGACTTGTAAAAATTTGGAAAAAATACTATAATTATTCTAAAATTATGTGGACTTAATGAAAAACATTTGGGACAAGATTTGACTAAAATAAAGATGGTTTAGAAGTAAAATTACATAAAGATGATATTTGTATAAAATGAAAGGTGATTATTTTTTTTCATGAAAAGATTACACTAAGTTATAAAAGAGGAATTTTGAATGAATGAAAGATTTAAGTGAGTTATCTATGAGTTTTATTGCCTAATGTTAATGTTGAAAAATGCTATTTTGTCATTACGGAATCAAGTAAAGAAAGAAACTATAGTACAAAAATTTATTGTGCTTATGAAAAAGAAATTTGTGAGCATGAAGTATAAGAAGTGAAAGTGAATTTGATATGTGAGTTTTGATTCATAGAAATGAAAAGAAATCATGTTAATTGTGAGAAAAGAATTTATGAGTATAAAGACTCAATTTTTGTGATTATGAATTGAAATTGAGAACTAGAGTGTAGTTAAGCCTTATACCAGCATTGAAAAGAGATATGTTCAAATAAAATTTGAGATGAAAAAACCAAGATTTGGGTCATGTTGAATAAAAGGTGAAGACCGGTATAGTGGAAGGGCTAACTCTAGAGAATTGATTTTGTTCATGATTCAAATAACTAAGGATGAGATACATAGTGAAGATGTGATGAAAATAAGAGAAAAACATGAGTATGAGGGCCTCGGAGCTACGATGTGAGAGTATTCACAGGCTGTCTTCACGATGCATCATGATATGACGTGGATATGTCTCCAGGAGTCCGTACCGCAAGCGACACTCGTGGGATGTTTGGTGACTGCGGGTGGTGTCATGTCCCATGACGGAGGCTGAATTATCCATAGGTTCTTCATGATGTATCGTGACATGACGTGGGATTTCCCTCCAAGCTGTCTGGACATGAGCTCGTAACTCATAGAACATCTAGGATACTTATCGTAGTTACAGTAGTAGTTAAGTCATGACGAGGGATTGAACCCAAAAAGATGAAGAACGGCTAAGGGCTTGCCCTCAGACCTATGTAGTATGGGATGCATAGAACCTAAACAAGTGCGCATTAGTGTCATCTAATATAAACAACTGCATTAAGGACTAAGTGTACCGCACAACAAGACATCTATAGGATAGTCCCTTGTAGTTTCTGTCTGTGATCAAGTTTGTGATTGTTTAAGTATTTGTGAATCGTTATACTGTTCGGCATAGAGAGGATAGTCATGTATAATATTTTGTCGGTTGTAAGCAACTGACGCGCCCACAGTTTTAATGCAGGGTAAAGTGATTAACAAGACTAAGAGAATTCATACTGATTAAAGATTGATTCAAGAGTTGTACATTGTTGTAAATTGCTTCCGCTGTAAATGTGTAATGTAATTGTAAACTCTGATGTAACAAAAAATTTTATTTTCTTGTAAAATTGTACGAAAGAAGTGTAAAAATCCTGTGAAACTTCGAATTCATTTGTGTTTTGGAATTCGAGGTGTTACAATTGGAGCACGTCTCTTCATAGCAAACCACTTTTCAAAGAACCGCTCAATGGAAGAGGTCTTCTCATTTGGAATGAACCCACAACCTAAGTATATTGAATGTCAATTATTGTTTATTCCAACAAATGGAACAAATAACATTCCATCTTGGTTCGTATTGTATGTAGCATCAAAATAAAGTACACTCCCAAATCCGTTTTCATTTCATCTTAGCGGTACCATCCACCCAAATGCAATGAGACAATCGGCCTTCAGGATCTAATTGGTACTCATAAAAAAAAAGCAATGATCAATCTGCTTTTCTATTCGAAGAACTGAATGAGTATTTCCCTGTTGTGTCCTTTCATAGATTTCATCGAGTCTCTCTTTAGATTTCTAGCATCGGTTTCGGTGAATCCTATTTTATCATGACCTCCACTAGCACTTTTGAAGAAAAGCATTTGTTTGCACGTAGGGATATTAGCTTTGGTAAGTTGATCCATTAATATTTTATTATAATTCGTCATACTACGGTTTTGAGGCAACAGATGTCTTCTACCGGGTGAAGTGAATTCGTGATTGTGTGTTTCATTAAATGAATAAATAACTCATGTATTACTTTGTTTGTTTAGCTTAACACAAACGAAAGCTTTGCAACCTGTTCTAAAAGTAAATCCCCGTCTAGCATCATTAGGCTAACTCGGTGACTCCCCGACTTTATTAGATATATATGATTTATTGACTACATCGGTACCCTTATATTTATTCTCACCCTTACGCGATGAGAAACCCGAACATCTAGCATATGATATATAAAATTTCTCGGCTTCATCTAACGTATGAAATGTCATACATATATTTGGTTTGAGGTGCTCGTCAACTTCCGGCCGAGATTCACCACTTTCTTGTGCACACACAAAATTATCACCGGTAATGGAATTTTCTTAAACATTGTCCAAATCTAACATAAAAATATTATAAGAATTATCAATACACTAATTATATAGACCGAATCACACCATTGGCATAAATATAGACACGAAACAAAAAACTGCACAAGACATCCAAAAATTCTGAAACATCGTAAGTAGGTCAGACACACCATAATTGAGCCCATGCAACTTGTAGAAGTGAGTTTCGACTCACGGTTTGCGAGATACGGCCGTGTATCGCTTTATTTCAAGAAAATCCAAATAAAATGATACACGACCGTATCTCGCAAACTGTGAGTCAAAACATGCTTCTAGAAGTTATGTTGGCTTTTGTGGGGTGAGTCCAACCCACTCACAAAGTTTTGAAAATTTTGGTTGCCGTTTGTGAGATTTTCTACGTTTACGTACACAAAATTTCCAAAATTAGTTATTTAAGTTATTATGGTTACGATAAATGATATGAAGCAAACAAATGACATAAAAAAATTACGAAACATTGCGAATAGGTCACAAGCCAATGCAACTTGTAGAAGTGAGTTCCGACTCACGGTTTGCGGGATACAGCTGTGTATCGCTTTTGGTCAAGAAAAACCAAAATAAAGTGATACACGGCCGTATCTCACAGACTGTGAGACGAAACTCACTTCTACAAGTTGCGTTAGCTTTTGTTATGTGAGTCCGACCTACTTTCAAAGTTTCATAATTTTTTGATGTCGTTTGTAGGGTATTCTAGTGTAGGGCTGCAAACGAACCGAGCTACTCGTGAGCTACTCGGCTCGAGCTCGGTCAAAGCTCGGTCAAAGCTCGACTCGAGACGAGCTCGAGCTGAGCTGAGCTCGAGCTCGATAGCTTAACGAGCCAAGATCGAGCTTGGGCCTTTTGTGACTATTAGGCTAAGCTCGCGAGTTACTCGGCTCGAACTCGATCAAAGCTCGGCTCGAAATGAGCTCGAGCTGAGCTTGAGCTCGAAACTAAGCTCGATTGCTTAACGAGTCGAGCTCGAGCCTCAAGATACTCGGCTCGTTTGCAGCCCTATTCTAGAGTAACCGTACTAACAAAATTTAGAGTTTAATTGTTGTTATTCGAGATACATGATAAAATGGCACAAATGGCATAAAAAATTTTTGAAACTTTGCGAGTTGGTTGGACTCACGTAACACAAGCCAACACAACTTATATAGTTGAGTTTCGTCTCATGGTTTGGGAGATATGGCCGTATATCGCTTTAATTTGGTTTTTCTTGACCAAAAGCGAAACACGGATGTACCTTGCAAAATGTGAGTCAAAATTCACTCATAGAATTTGCGTTAGCTTGTGTGCCGTGATTTCGAACCACTCACAAAGTTTTGGAATTTTTTTTATCATTTACGCGGTTTTACTAATATCGAACAATTATAAATATGACTAAATCTATAATTTGAGTGAATAACAACAACTACGACTAAAATTACATCGTCTAAAATTATCAAAATACTCCCTACAAACTACTACATCTATAAAATTAAGCATCACAATAATTAATTAATGTAATTAGAAAAAGACCTAAAAATATAAAAGACAACATAAACACTACTACGAAGCCAAGGATTTAGTCATTACCTTGCACAACTGCGAATCTCCTCCAATGTAGGTGTTGTCGCCGAAGTAAGGTTTCAACTCTCTGATTTGCTTCTGGGGATTGGAGGAGGAAGGGTTTCGAATATTGGAGGAGGAGGGGTTTTGATTGGAGAAGAGATTAGGAGTGAGAGAGTGTGTGAGAATAGAGGAGGAGCAGCAGCAGTGGACGGAGGATGAGGAATTTGGGAGATGGTTAGGGTTAGGGTTTTTGGGTTTCGGGAGGTGCTTCGGAAGATGGTGAGAGGGAAAAGAGGGATCGAGAGTGAGTGAGAGAGTGGATGAGGCATCAGAGTGAGAGGGTAACTGCTTTCAGTTGGGATTGAGTATAGGTTCGGGGAAGAAGAGAGATAGAGTAAGGAGAGAGTGAAAGAGAGAAGATAGAGTAGGTCTAAGTTAAAAAGAAAAAAATTCCACTTTACCTTAGCCCGTCGTTAGCAGCGACGGGCTAAGTTATATTTTTTCCAAAAAAAAATGAACGGGGTACAAGAGAGAGAAAGTGTGAGAGAGAGTTAACAGTTAAAGGGGTATAATGAGGTGAAATACCCATTATACCCCTCACAACTTAAGTGAGTGGGAAGGGTATTTGGGCGGGGCTAATGTGATCCGCTGGATCTGATCTTGATCAATCCAACGGCCCACAAGGTCGTTTGCAACGGGTCTATGAAAACAGACCTGTTTGCAAGGGAAGAAATATATATATAAATATTTCTTCCCTTGCAACAGGTCTGTTTTGCAACGGGTCTGTGCAAACAGACCCGTTTGTAAGGGAAGAAATATATATATATATATATATATATATATATATATATATATATATATATAGAGAGAGAGAGAGAGAGAGAGAGCGGGGGGGAGAGAAATGTTCCGTTGTGCACTAGGCCTCCGTGTGCACTCGTGTGTACTCAGCCTTCCCACATTCGTATCGACGATCTGAACAGTTCACATTGATCTACACATCTAAATTAGTCTAAATATATAAAATCAAATCAATTGAAATTCATTTGCCCATCCATTGAAGTGTTACAAAATTGTATGGCTAAAGATCGATGTTTTTTATAGTCACATGATGGATGAAAAAATGAATGTCAAATGATTTGATTTTTCATATTCAGACCAATTTAGATGTGTACATCAATGTGAACGGTTCGGATCGTCGATACGAAGGTGGAAAGGCCGAGTGCACACGGAGGTCTAATGCACAACGGAACATTTCTTTCTCTCTCTCTCTCTCTCAAATTATATATATATTGTGAAAGTGTAGAAAAGGAGGAAGACAGTCGGAGTTTGGGCTTGTGGCAGCGTTACTGAAGGATGGGCACTCGGGCGCATGAGTTGCTGAGAGGAGAACAAGATCCCCGACATGGAAGGCGGTGTATTAAAATTACTCCGAGAGAAAGTGGCAGAGACCCCTACAAAACCCTAACACAATTGGTCACCAAAACAAACCTAAGAGCGCTAACAAGGCCGACTCTCGCCTGAGCATTTAAACCTAGAACGGCACGAAAATTAAATCATATTAGTAAAATGAAATATAGGAAGATCGGGAGAGATTGAGGAGGTGGGGGAGGTTACCGGCGGCGAGGTTGAGAGGGTGGAGGTGAGATCGGTGATGTAAAAGTTTCAGATTGTTTGTTTTGTCGGCCATGAAACGAATTTTTAAGGGGATTGGAGAAACCCTAGCCGCACGGTTAGGGAAAAGGTGAACAAAGAAGGGAATAATAGGGACAGTATTTGTATCTGGGCCTTTGAGATGGGTTTGGAGGTTAGGCCGATATATTATGTTTGGGATTTAATGGTCAAGATCTAATCAAGCTATGTTTGTGATCTACGGGCCTGATCTGCTCTGGACAGATTTATTCTGGCTTTTATAATATATATATGCATATATATATATATATATATATATGGCAATTTTCTATTACAAACAAGTCTGTTTGTACAAACCCATTGCAAAATGCTCTTTAGGCCGTTGGATCAAGTCTCATCTTGATCCAATGGCCAAGATCTCCTCTGCCCCAACCCCCTCAAACTCACTTAAACATCAAAGGGTATTTTTGGGATTTCACCCCCAAAATACACTTCACTGTTCTTCCATGCTCTCTCTCTCTCTCTCTCTCTCTCTCTCTCTCTCTCTCTCTCGTTCCCTACGCCAACCGAAATCCCCAAACCCAAACCCAAACCCGACTGAATCGACACGCCTTCCCCTCCTCCTCCTCCTCTAACTCGACAGCCCTCACACACTCTCTCTCACTCACACACACACTCTCTCTCTTGCTCCTCTCTTTCTCTTCCAACCGCAAGCCAACACCCTAACACCGAAACCCCACCTCCACCTCCTCCTCCTCCCCCTCCTCCAACCCAACAGTCCAAGCTGCCATGCTCTCCTCCTCCTCCAATCTTAGAAACTCAATCGGGAACTCGAAACCCTATTTTGCCATTTAAATCCGTACACATCATCGACAACATCTATATCGTACAAATCTGCATTGTGCAAGGTAATCGAAAATCCTAGCTTCATAGATGTAGTTATGTAGATGTAGTTGTTTTTTAGTTTTTTAATTTATTTTTGTGATGTATAGTTATGTAGATGTAGTGTTTTGATGTGTGTAGTATATAGTTGTTTGATGATTGTAGATGGTAGAATTGTAGATGTAGTAGTTGTTGTTTGATATTAGAAAAACCGCACACACGATAATAAAAATTACAAAACTTTGTGAGTAGGTCGGATTCACAATACACAAGTTAACACAACTTCTAGGAATGAGTTTTGACTCACGGTTTGCGAGACACGACCGTGTATCACTTTCATGCAGGCAACAAAAAAAAGTGATGCATGGCCATATCTCAGAAACGGTGAGTCGAAACTCACTTATACAAGATGTATTAGCTTGTGTGGTGAATCCAACCTACTCGCAAAGTTTCGTTATTTTTTTTGGCAGTTTGTATGGTTTTACAAATATCAAACATCAACATACGTGATTTTTTGGAAGGTGTTGTTGCGAGTTTTTGAAAGTGCACAAACGACAACAAAAACTTGTGAAACTTTGCGAGTAGGTGGGATTCACTACACATAAGCTAACAAAAATTCTAGAAGTGAGTTTTGACTCACGGTTTACGAGATACGACCATACTTCACTAGCATAAAAGAAAAAAAGTAAAGTTATACATAGCCGTACCTTACAAACCGTCAGCCAAAACTCACTTGTACAAGTTGTGTTAGCTTATGTGTGGTGAATCCGACCGACTCGCAAAGTTTTATAATTTTTGATTGCCGTTTGTCCGTTTTTCCATGCTTTCTGACTTAAAAATTTTAACATTTTAGTTGTAGTTGTACTTGTAGTTGTTAGATATATGTAAAACCGCACAACGACCACAAAAAAATACGAAACTTTGTGAGTAGGTCGGAATCACTACACACAAGCTAACATAAATTTTAGAAGTGAGGTTTGGTTCATGGTTTGCAAGATACGGCAATATATCACTAGAATAGAAGAAAAAAAAATTATTTAGTGATACATGGTCGTATCTCGCAAATTGTGAGTCGAAACTCACTTCTAGAAGTTGTGTTAGCTTGTGTGTGTTGAATCCGACCTTCTCGCAAAGTTTCTTAATTTTTTGTGGTCGTTTGTGAAGTTGACATGTATCAAACAACAAACAACTAAAACATGAATAACGGGTTAGGTTTTTAGGAAATTTTGAAAGAATTCAAGTTCTCTATTAGAATTCTTCAACTTAACCCGCTATTGGTAATAACATGTTCTTTTAACCTAACTAGTTATCGCCAATAACGGTTAGGTTTTTAGGAAATTTTGAAAGAATTCAAGTTCTCTGTTAGAATTCTTCAACTTAACTCGCTATTGGAGATAACGGGGTTACTTAATCTAACATGTTATCCCAACAACGAGTTATGTTTTTAGGAAATTTTGAAAGAATTCAGGTTCTCTGTCAGAATTATTCAACTTAACCCACTATTGGTGATAACAAGTTTACTTAACCTAACCCATTATCGCCGATAACGGGTTAGGTTTTCAGAATATTTTGAAAAAATTCAAGATCTCTTTTAGAATTCTACAACTTAACCTGTTTTTTGTGATAACGGGTTTATTTAACCTAACCCTTAATCATCAATAGTAGGTTACATAGAAGTTGAATTTGTTCAAATTTCCATAAAAGAATCAAGTCTCGATTTCAAATCATCAACTTAATCCATTATTTTTAATAGCCAGTTAATATAACCTAACACGTTATCGCCAATAGCAGGTTAATTAGTAGACGAATTTGTTTAAATTTCCTAAAAGTAATGAAGTCTCTGTTAAAAATCTTGAACTTAACCTATTGTCAGGAACACCGGGTTAAGTAACCTGTTCTTGGTGATAATGAGTTAGGTTGAAGATAAAATTGTTCAGATTTATAAAAAAAACAACCAAGTCTCTGTTGGAATTTTTATACTTAAACCGATATTGGCAATAACCAGTTAAGTTAACATAACCCGTTATTGCCAATAGCAGATTAGTTTGAGTAATTTGTGTAAAAAAATACAAACACACAACAGCTGTCAGCTGCATACAGAGACATCATCAGCATACACTATTCAAGTTCAAAAGAATTACAACAATTCCCAACTTAGCATTCTTATCCATCCCTCACATTCTCATCTTCAACTTCATATGCATTCTCATCCATCCCCACATTCTCCCTTCGGGGGCGTTTGGTATGCGGTAATCTATAAGGGAATCTAGAATTACCCTCTTGATTACCTGGTTTGGTAAGACATAGGTATAGTTTTGGAAGGAATCTTAAATTCCCATGGGTATCAAAATCATTAGTTGGAAAGGATAAACATTCCCCTTGAAAAGAGTGGGATTTGTGGATTCCTCCACATAAAAAATAAGTGAGATTATTGCATACCCAAAACACCCTCCAGATTTCTGGCTTATCATACAACCCGCTCTTGTTCCCTCCAACCAAATTCACCCACTACCGCGTACCAAATTCTTCATCTCTTCATTATAACCATTTCTTTCTCTTCCATCTCTCTGGAATCAAAATATCCCCTCCTCTCTCTCTATCTCTTTCTTTCTCTCTTAGCCCGTAAGCGCTCTCTCACTCTCGTGCTAAACCTGGAACGGCGGAAGTAGACGACGGTAACGACTCTCTCTCTCTGTCGCTCTCGCGCCGAACCCAGAACGACGGAAGTAATTGCCAGAAGTAAAAAGGTAATTTTACTAATTCTCCCTTTAAAAAGTTTCAAGTCAATGCCACAATGGATTAGTAACATCATCTAGGTTTTGCCTTCATCGTTCTATTGTGCTTGTGTAAATTTTTTTTCATGATTTTAATTGAGTTAATTTTGAACATCCATACCTATTTGTGATGCCAAGTTTACTTTGGGCAAGTGTTGGGTTCTAGTTCAGGGTTATTGTTGTACTCCTATTCTTGTGCTTATTCATCAATGCACCAGAAAGATAGACCAAATATAGATGGACTTCCTATAGCCAACACCAAGAAGATGGTTCTAATCAATTGTAACATAGTTAGAAAAATTAAAACAACTTTCATTATATGTCCGATTAACTCATGGAAACTAATGTTATATTTTTTTGGTTTTAGGTGCCTATATATCGAATGTAGCTGGAGCTCGATATATTAAAGGCCAAGTTATGGAATCAAGTTTGACAAACAAACTCTTACCAGTCTTTTAATATTTATTAGAATTATTGTGCTCTTTATTATTTGTTTAGTCCAGGATGGTAAATTATAAGAGGAACAACATCACAATGCAATTTTAACCTATTATTTTAGTGATAATGTACAATCTATTTTCATTATCTTCTACCGTGCTCAACAATCTTCTAAGCTAAAGTTCTTGGATTACTTGCCTTTTATTAGTCATAGAAAACCACACTGTTACTTGTCTAAATCATAAATCGGTCTCAGTAGGTTTTACTTTAAAAATGACTTAATTTGGTTTAGTAAATGCTATTGGAAGTTTACGATATAATAACTGTTGGGCCATGTTAGAGATGTGTTGATGATACAGTTTTGGTCGAGGGTATGACAAATGGAGTGCAGATGCATTCCCTGCATGTAAGGTAATGCAAGAATTTGGCTATATACTGGAACATTTCACTTTCCTGTAATCATTTCATTCCCTTTAATAAGTGGAGGAGAAAAAAATGCAAGAAAAGGAAATCACAAGAGCATTGCACAAGTCATATGATACTTTTTTACTATTATTTTTCAATGGCATCATTAGCATGTACCAAAATTTATGTGAAACTCTATCCAGTTCAAAGGAATATTTTCTTGGGATTTTACCTACAATACTATAACTCACTTCATACAAAGTTTATTACTTCAAATGTCATAGGGAGGTCATGACTATGCATAAGGCTTTCAGTTATTCACATAGATGGATATGTTCATTTCTAGTAAAGAGATACAAATTCTGATTGGGAGTGGATATAAGCACTTAAATTGATGGGAGACATTCACTATTTTATCCATTAAGTTGGTCTAATGTTTGGTTGTTACTTGGTTATGATTGTTTTTCTTATAGCCTGCAATAAGATATTTTAGAAGTATTGGTACTTTTTGCCTTTGAGATATTTATCCTTTTGGTATGGACGGGTTGTAGTACCTGCAAAGTTTCTTTGTAGATGATCGTAATAATTAATGCTTATTTATGTACCTTTGTCCCAATTAGGGTCTTTTCTTAAGGCTTCTCAAGTGAATTATCATCGATTCCCATTAAAATAATGCTTGTATGATGGTAAAAGTAAATTATGAGAATGTCCTTGCTGACAGTATAAATGTTCTTAGCTGTTAAGTTTTGTTGTTTGTTGAATACTTTTACAAAGAGTAGATGTAGCTATAATTTAGACACCCTCATTAATTTTTTTTGTTATCAAGCATTCACTAATTATCAGCTCTGAATTTGATTCCTTCTAATATATTTTCCTACCATAAGCAGATGGCCAATCTTACAATGCCTGACATGCATGAGTTCACTGTCATCGTGATTTATGTGTATTTGATCCAAATATGGGTTTTTTAACTATGATGTTCTATATAAGACAACCAAGACTTAGAGGTCGAAAGGTCGGTTGGTGCATGTACGATAGACATGTTGAGCGTAGCATGAATGTGAGAATATTGATTTATCAAAGTGACAAACTGAGTAGGGAGAACATCCGCATGGATAGGAGAGTCCTTCATAAGTTGTGTCTTCTACTTCAAACCAGTGGAAATTTGCAATCAACTAAAAATACATGCATAGAAGAAATGGTAGGAAGGTTCCTTAATATTTGTGGACACAGTAAAAAGAATCTTTCCATGAAGAGACAATTCGTTAGGTCAAAGGAAACAATAAGTAGGCAATTTGGATTAGTGTTAAATTCAGTATTACGTCTACATGATATTTTGTTGAAGAAACATGTATCAGTTCCGGAGAATTCAATAGATTATAGATGGAAATGGTTTAAGAAATGCCTTGGATATTATTATTTGTGTGATGCTGGATACATGAATGGAGAAGGATTTCTTACCCCGTATCGTGGAGAAAGGTATCATTTGAATGATTGGAGATAAGATCACCAACCACAAACAGCACAAGAATTTTATAATTATAAACATTCAAGTGCTAGGAATGTCATTGAAAGGTGTTTCGGTCTTTTAAAAGGTAGATGGGCTATTTTAAGAGGAGACTCACATTATCCGGTGAAAATTCAATGTCGAATTATTTCTGCATGTGCACTTCTTCACAATTTTTGCTTGCAAGAAATGGTATTTGAGGAAGACGCGGAAGACGAAAATGATAACATAAACTTGGAAGGTGACTCAATAACTCATATCGAGGCATCAAATGAATGGAATCAGCGTAGAGATATCCTTGCACAAGAGATGTGGCAGAATCGTATGCAGTAGTTTTTTATGATGGACGGACTCTCTTTGATGAACCTTTATTTGATTATTCATTTTAAATACTATTGCAGTTTATTGTTATGTTTGATTGTGTTTCATGAGGTTCTTTTTTAAATTCTCTTGATTTTTTGGGAAAGTTTGAAATGAAAGTTCATATTATATTGAGATTCTATTGCAGTTTTAAGCTATTGTTGTTATTATATCATGTTTCTCTTCTGCATTTATTATGGTCAAATACAGGTATGGACTCACAAAATCGTAATGAGAATGGCAAATTGAAGCACGTGTGGACTCCTATGGAAGATGGGAGACTGGTTGAATGCTTACAGGAGTTGGTGAATAGTGGAAGATGGAAAGTAGACAATGGAGCCTTCAAGCCAGGCTATCTTGGGCAATTGGAAAAGTGGATGCATGAAAAAATACATGGCACTAAAATTAAGGCATCTCCACACATCGAGTCAAGAGTGAAGACTTTTAGGAAACAATACAATGCCATTGCAGAGATGTTAAGCAACAAAGCCTCAGGATTTGGTTGGAGCGATACAGAAAGTGCATTATCTGTGAAATAGCTGTATTTGAAAGTTGGGTTCAAGTAAAAACATCCTAAGCTTACTTTGCTCATACCTGTCATTATATGCTTTGCATGTTGATGTTTCTTTTCTGAAAGCTATTCACATAGATGGATCTGTTCATTTCTAGTATAAGGCTTTCAGTTATGCACAGTTGAATTCATTTTATCTCCATATTCAATATTATATATTCCATCAATTTCAGTAATTAATCATTAGCTTAGTATGTTAAATTATAATTTCCATTCACAAAAAGTTGCACCAAGAGAAGATGGTAAAGTTTAGGAATTTATTAATTATAATGAATTCATTGAAACAACTTTAAAATATCAAGGTTCACCAGGATATAATTGGTGAGCTCAAGCAATTAAATACACTATTAGGAGAATAAGTGTACAATCAAAGTTTCAATATCCAAATATAAAATGCTGACCTCCTTTTGTTCTTCATTCATTTTTAAATTGTCACTTGAAGAAGCATCAAGCAATGTTGTAGCTCCAAAATATACCTGAAATTATTCGAATGTCATTATCATATGGGGATGTCATTATCATATTCAAATGTCATTAAATACCTAACTGACTTTGAGTATCTTATGTGTATGTACAGACCCATCTGAATGCAACTAGGATGAGGGGGAAAAGATTTCTGTATCTAGATGAATTGTCAATCGTGTTTGGGAAAGATTGTGCAAATGGTGAGGGAGCAGAATCTCCTGCAGATGCAATAGAAAAAATTGACAAAGAAAATACTCTAGATGTAATTGAGCTTGACGGATTGGCTGAAGACTTAACAGATCCAATATATGTTCCCCATATTGTTCCAAATGTCGAAGCTCAACCAGTTCCAGATGCAGAGGCCGGTAATTCTTCTACAAAGAAGAGGAGGAGGAGGTCGAGTGGAGAAGAAGAAGGTATGACCCAAGATAGTTTTAGTGTCACAATGCAAAATTTTGGAAACTTCTTTGAGGAGACGAACAAAAATCTAAAGGAGATTGCAAGTTGCTACAAGTCAATTTCTGAAGATAATCAGCGGAAAGAGTATGGTGTCTACGGAAGTGATGAAGATGGATGAGTTGGTTGAAAGCTTCAATTGTCATTGGTAATGAGAGTACAAAGACCAATGCATTTTTTAACTTTCCGCAGGAGAATAGAGTTTTCTACGTGCAAGCGATTTTGAATAGTGACATCTAGTTGAAAGTGATACTTTTAGTAGCTATTGTTTGATCAGTTCTTTTAGTTGCTTCAAATAAAGTGAACATTTTAACTAGAAGTATTTTGTGTTTAATTTATCATAATGTTTAGTTGTTTTTAGATCTTCAGGTGTTGGGTTCCTTTATGGATTTATATTATTTATTTATTTGGCATAGTGGTGCAAATGTCCAACTGCCTAGCATATTCTGAGTTCAATTCTTTTATGTTATTTTTTATTTAAAACTTGTTGAAACATGTGGAGTTGAAATTTGCTTTTATGAACTTGTTTCATTTGTATATATTTATATACCTATGTCTCGTGTTAATAAATACATTTCATTTTTCCTTTTTGTTATGTTTGTCATCTAACTGGTTGATATATATTTGAATCATAGTGTAATTTTTTTTAGTAATCTATTTGTTAATTTACTAAAGTTTTATAAGATATATATCAGTATTGTTTTTGCACATGCATGCATATACATCAATTACTAAATTAGATAACTTTTATATTTATTTATTTTTAAATAAAGCCAAAAGGGAATTTTCGGTAATGTCTACTATAGAGATGGATTGATGGGAATGAATTGTTCTATACCAAACACAGTAATAAAGTATTCCCAGGCATGTAATGTCGTATACCAAACACAGTATTGCAACATTCCCGGGAATCTTCATTCCCACCCTCATATTCCTGGGAATCCACCAATTCCTGGGAATTCTCCAATCCGCGTACTAAACGCCCCCTTCATTCATCAAAACAATAACAAGAATAACAACCACAATACAAATACCTTCTCATCTTGTTCAATCAACACAAAAACAATAACAATAGTAACAACAGTAACAATCTAAACAAAAATAACAACTACAATAATCTACAACAACAACAATACATAAATAAATAATTACAATTACATACACAATATTACACTTAATACGTCAATTACAATTCCCAACTTAGTATGGTTTCAAAAAAACAATTACATATACATATATACACATTTAGTTTCACACGAACGAAAGCTTTGCAACCCGTTCTAGAAGTAGTTTCCTACTTAATATTATTAGGCTGACTTGGTGATGCCCCGGCTTCATTACATAGATATGACTTATCCACTACCTTGGTCCCCTTCAATTTATTCTCACCCTTACGCATTTGGAAATCCGCACATCTAGCATAACTCTTATAAAAATTCTCTGCTTCCGGTAGAGTATGAAACGGCATAGCTATCTCTGGTTTGAGGTGTTCGTCAACTTGGGGCCTAGATCCACCTTCTTGTGTAGACACAAAATTATCGCCGGCAATAAAATTTCCTTCATCGAACTCCATATCTAACATAAAAAATAATATAATATTTCTCAATACACTATTTATATAAACTGAATCACAAACACAACATACACACACCGAATCACAATATTCATATAGATACGAAACAACATACGTGTAACCCCCATTTCCGATTTTTCGGATTTCTATTTGTAATTCTTTCCTTTTCTTAAATTTTTATATTCCGATTTATTAATAATAAATCTTGCTATTCTGTGAACCCATTTGTTCTCATTTGATCATCTGAATTCTTTTGGCTCGAAACCTAGTTTTCCAGTACACTCTATTTTGTTTATTGCATATTGGGGTATTTAATTTAATCTATTATTTTTTTCTTAGTTGTTCTTCTTATTGGATCCTTACCCAAAAACCATTAACCCCCCAATCCAAATCCACTACCCTTAATCCCCTATATAAACTAATTATCCCAAACCCTAATCAGTAAAACCCTAATTATCACTTCTTCAGCTGCTAATCCTCCTCCTTCAACCCCTGACTTCCCGAAACCCATCCCCTCTCTCCCGTGCAAGCGTTGCACCCCGAAGCCCCCAGCACCTACCGCTGCACCCCGACCACCATCGCCCAAAACCATATCCTTACCGCCTCGTCAGCCACCCACCCCGCAACCTCCTGTGATCCTCAGCCTCCAGTCACCACCACCACTGCTGTGTCTCCCCGCCACCATCACTGACACCCCTCGCCCTCTCGTGCTCGCATGCGACCAATCAAGCAGCCCCGAGCCCCGCTCACCCTGCCTCTGACCATCACCCACTCGTCGCCGATCACCAGTCACCACTGACCCCAGTCGACGCGGCCTTCTGCCTTCGACGACACCACCCGAGGCCCTTGCTATCACATACCCGTTACTGCCTCCACTGTTGTCGCCGTTGTTCTTGCTGTGTGTTGTCGTTGTTATCGTGTGTTGTGTCGCTGTTTTTGCTCCCATTAATTATCGTCGCAAGTGCAAACGTCGTGTAAAGGCACATTTCTCTTGAACCAACTTGTTGTTCTAGTTCAAGAACTCTCTTGATCTCCGCAAATAGTCCATATTTCATTTATTGTATCTTATTTTGCTTGATACCTCTCAAATAAACTATTACGGATTCATCGGCGAAACAAGTAGTAGTTTTCTTTACATGCCATACCCTCGATTCAGTTCTAAGCCTGCTATCCGTCATCATGTGCATACACTATATGAACACAAACTAGAACATGTATATGTAAAAGATATAGTGATTTGAATGCATATCGGTTGTATATAATGTTATAAATATATTTGTAAATTTAATACCGTAGTGATGATAGTTTTTCCATGTTAACAGTAGGAATTCTTCCTAATTATTGAGTATAAATGCTAGTTCATTTCCTGTTGTATGAATGCATGAATTGATTATCATGATTGTTGCACAGGATTACATTTTACTATTGTCCTGCTGATTATTCCATGTTGTAGTGAGATTATGATCCTGTTGCTAATGAAATTAACTAGAACTTTGTAAATAAGAAATTTATCCCACTAAGTTTAATTTCCATAACATTTTATGGATATGAATTCCGATTTGTAGTCTGTAAGTTATGCTATTTTTAATACTGCTAGGTTTTCAATTCCAGATTCCTGTTTAGAAACATATCGACATTACTTGTTATTTTAAAATAGTGTTATCATAAAATTAATACATGAGATTAACTAGGTTGTTACTAGACATGATTAGGAGTCACTTTGAAAATTTTGTAAGATATTTAATGAATTTTCCAGACCCGTTATATATATGAGAACGTGACCCTAGGTTGCTGCCAGAGCACTAGTTTAGTAAAGAAATATACTTTTGACCTAGCTGAAGATAATATTATTTAGAACTTATTAAATGAGAGTTGTAACTCTCTATGTCTAGAATCCAGAATATCTAACGGTTTTGCAATCTAACTTACGGATTGCAAGATATTCAGATTCTCGTCATGTAATGTCTGAATTCCATAATACAGTATGAAAATACATTACCATGTTTAACTAATTTAAACAGTAGATTAAATTAAGAATTTAGACCTAAGATTAATCTTGTTGTTGTTGAACACTGTTAAGAACTAAATTATAATTTTTATAAGATTTTTAAATGAATTTACAATCAACTTTATACATAAGAATTTAACCCTAACATGTTTCCTGAACATGAAACCAGTAGAGAATGAAACTATACACATAGCTACTGTGATTATAATATATCCTGTGAATATGCATTGGAACAGGCAGGGAGTCTAGTTTCTAGACCCCTGACCGAACCTGGTTTACTTTCCTGTAGCATCGGAAAAGTTAATTTTTGTACAACAACATCTTATGTCCAGAATGTGTATTTTCGTATTATTAAGTATAAACATGTTAATTTTGCATCTATTGAATAGAATTAATTATACCATGCA
The DNA here is from genome assembly GCA_017893485.1 of Hemerocallis citrina. NCBI lineage: Eukaryota > Viridiplantae > Streptophyta > Magnoliopsida > Asparagales > Asphodelaceae > Hemerocallis > Hemerocallis citrina. The sequence goes on along the minus strand of CM030360.1, from coordinate 153,164,537 downwards.
TTGCAAAGCCTTGACACCTCCTTGACATCGCATCGATACTTCTGTACTCATTGCATGTCCACATTTGAGTATAATAAAATAATAACAAGCTGGGGTAAGGGTCGACTTAGTAGTGAACAACGTCAGAAACTGTACTCAGAGAAGGGTCCCTTATTGTTCGATTAATTATGGTTATGGATTATTGATTATTGATTATTGATTATTGATTATTTGTTATTGATTATTGATTATTGATTATTGTTGCCGAGTACACGATCTATAGAGTTCACCACTATAGTCTAAATGGTCGCTGTTTGCTTGCACCGAACTTGTGGTATGGGATGCAGAATTATGTGCATAAGATAAGATAATAAAAGACTAATAAATCTAAGATTGACACTTGCACTCTTATCATGATTATAGTTATCAACTTGATTATTGATTGTTGTCTCGATTATTACATCTTTGATTATTGTCTTTTGGTCATATTATCAACCCTTGTTATTGATCCTTGATTTTGTTCCAGTACATGATTTCTTGACATACCATGTTCCTTGTTGTTTGCTTTTACTACTTGCTTTCCATAACTTGCTCTAACAGACATCCCCCTCCCCCCCCCCCCCCCTTCTTCCCCCAAAACTGTAGATGATGAGCTTGTAGGTACACAAGGAGAATTGACTGAAGGGATTGGTGAGCAAATCTTCTAGAGCATGGAGCTAAACTTTTAGTCTACAATAATTATTTCATTCATGTTATTTTCTTTCCAACATGTTATTATTGTCGTACTTTGTATTATGGACATTTTGACCCGGAGTTTATTTTCTCCCAGATATTGGATATTATTTTCTGGATTTATTTCATGGATTATTGAAGTGTTCATTGTTTATGTGATCATTTATTCATTTATTCATCTATTCTAGCTTATGGTTGATCTACACATGATTCACTGGGTCTTAGTTACGTGCTCGTATTCCCGTATTTTGGGAAGCAGAGCGTGACAAAAGGTGAGAAAATCGCACAAATGGCAACAAAAAATTACGAAACTTTGCGAGTAGGTCGGATTCACCGCACAAGCTAACACAGCTTGTAGAAGTGAGTTTCGACTCATGGTTTGCAGGATACGGCCATGTATCACTTTCATACAAGCAAAAAATAATAATAATAAAGTGCTACATGGCCATATCTCACAAACCGCGAGTCAAAACTCACTTCTACAAGTTGTGTTACCTTGTGTATTGTGAATCTGACCTACTCGCAATGTTTCATAATTTTTTCTTACCGTTTGTGTGGTTTTATGAATATCAAACAACAATAACTCCTAAATTATAGTTGTTTTCGTTGTAGTTGTTTGATATCTGTAAAACCTACACACAAACAATACCAAAAATTATAAAACTTTGCGAGTAGGTCGGACTGACCACACACAATCTAACGCAACTTGTAGAAGAGAGTTTCAACCACGGTTTGCGAGATATGACCATGTATCACTTTAAAACTTTTTTCTTGTATGAAAGTGATACAAGGCCGTATCTCGCAAACCGTGAGTTGAAACTCAGTTCTACAAGTTGTGTTAGCTTGTGTGTCAATCCGACCAAATTGCAAAGTTTGGTAATTTGTGGTCGTATTTTTACAAATATCAAACAACGACTACTACTCGCTACATTTATAATTTTACAAACTGAGCAAACAACAACTACATTTATAATTCTACCATCTACAAACATCAAACAACTACATCTATATAACTAAACTTCACAAAAACAATTAAAAAAACTTTAAAAGTGATTGATTATGAATAGCTACTAATGAATAAAAAGTATACAATGCTAGGATTTTCAATTACCTTGCACAATGCGGAGTTGTACAGCGATGTTGTATGACAGCGATGTGTATGGAATTTAATGGGGAAATTAACTTTCGAGTTTGTGATAGGGTTTTGATGTTTGAAGGATTAGGTTTCGAAGATTGGAAGAGGAGGATGAGCGGGTTAGGTGGGAGATGTCATTGGTGGGATCACAATCGGGGAAAGACCGGATTGGAGCTTGAGGAGGCTCGGGGTGTAGGAGATGTCGTTGGTGGGTTTTAGATTTAAAGAGAGGGAGTGTAGGAGGAGGAGAAACAGGCTTGGGTTATCGGGGGAGTCAAAGGGGGCTGCTGGGAGAGAGAAGGAGGACGAGGGGAGTGGGCTTGGGCTTGGGTTGTAGGGTTGGAGAAGTACGAGGATAAGGGGTTTTGTTGTCATTAGGTGTTGGGTTTCGGTCGGAAAAGAAAGAGAATAGGAAAAGAGAGAAAGAGAGGGGGAGGGGTATTTGGGGTAAAAACTCCAAAATACCCCCTCACAACTTAAGTGTGAGAGAGCATGTGATGGACGGGGGGATTCTTGGCCGTTGGAACATGATCAAGTTGATCCAACGGCCCACGGTGTTGTTTACAATGGATCTGTGCAAACAGACCCATCTGTAATGGAAAGTCACTCGCATATATATATATAGAGAGAGAGAGTGTGAGAGAGAGAGAGAGAAGGTAATGTTCCGTTGTGCACTCGTCTGTACTCGGCCTTCCCACCTTCGTATTGATGATCCGAACCGTTCACATTGATCTACACATCTAAATTAGTCTAAATTAGTCTAAATATGTAAAATCAAATTATTTAAATTTTATTTGCCCATCTATTGAAGTGTTACAAAATTGTATGGCTGAAAATCGTTGTTTTTTATAGTCACAAGATGGACGGATAAATAAAATTCAAATAATTTGATTTTACATATTTAGACTAATTTAGACGTGTAGATAAATGTGAACGGTTCGAATCGTCGATACGAAGGCAGGAAGGCCGAGTGCGCACAAAGGCCTAGTGCACAACAGAACATCTCTCTCTCTCTCTCTCTCTCTCTCTCTCTCTCTCTCTCTCTCTCTATATATATATATATATATATATATATATATATATATATATATATTGACGATCCAAACCGTTCACATTGATCTACACATCTAAATTAGTCCAAATATGTAAAATCAAATTATTTGAAATTCATTTGCCCATCCATTGAAGTGTTAAAAAATTGTATGGCTAGAAATCATTGTTTTTTATTGTCACATGATGGATGGGCAAATAAAATTCAAATAATTTGATTTTACATATTTAGACTAATTTAGACTTGTAGATAAATTTGAACGGTTCGGATCATCGATACAAAGGCGGGAAGGCCGAGTGCAAACGAAGGCCTAGTGCACAACGGAACATCTCTCTCTCTCTCCCTCCCTCTCTCTCTCTCTCTCTCTCTCTCTCTTTTTATATATATATATATATATATATATATATATATATATAATGTACGTGCGATGCACGTCTAAAAAAAGTAAAGTCATCAAATTAAATGAATATATATCGAATAAGAAAAAAATAGCTTATATTTGAATGTTTTGATTTGGGCTACACGTGAGGTGCACATTTATATTTGTTGGATATAGTTTGGACGTGTATTATACGTGTTTATATAGTTACAAGTTCAGGTTTGTTTGTTACAAACCCCAACTCTCTCTCTCTCTCTCTCTCTCTCTCTCTCTCTATATATATATATATATATATATATATAGAGAGAGAGAGAGAGAGAGAGAGAGAGAGAGTCCCCTTCGGTTGCACACTACTTTTGGTGAGCACTCACGAACTAGAGACCCTATGAAAAATCTGAACCGCTCATATTGTTCTATATGCCTTAGATAGCATAACAATAAAAAATCAAGTAATTTGAAGTTCATTTGACCATCCATCAAGCTGTTAGAATTTTCAGCCATACAATTTTGTGATGATGTAAATCATGGGCAAATGAACTTCAAATTACTTGATTTTTTATTGTTAGGCTATCTAAGGCATATAGAACGATATGAGCAGTTCAGATTTTTCTTAGGGTCTCTAGTTCGTGAGTGCTCACGGAGTGCTCACCAAAGTAGTGTGCAACCGAAGATTTCTCTCTCTATATATATATAGGAAAATCTTCCATTGTGCACTATCCCTCCGTGTGCACTCATGTGCACTCGGCCTTCCCGCCTTCGTATCGACGATCCAAACCGTTCACATTGATCTACACATCTAAATTGGTCTAAATATGTAAAATCAAATCATTTGAAATTCATTTGCCCATCCATCATGTGACTATATAAAACAATGATTTTCAGCCATACAATTTTGTAACATTTGAATGGATGGGCAAATGAATTTCAAATGATTTAATTTTACATATTTAAACTAATTTAGATGTGTAGATCAATGTGAACGGTTCGGATCGTCGATACAAAGGTAGGAAGACCGAGTTCACACGCCGTGTGCACCATAGGTGGTGCACAACAGAAGACTTCCCTATATATATATATATATATATATATATATATATATATAGAGAAATCTTCGGTTGCACACTACTTTGGTGAGCACTCCGTGAGCACTCACAAACTAGAGACCTTATGAAAAATCCGGACCGCTCATATTGTTCTATATGCCTTAGATAGCCTAACAATAAAAAATCAAGTAATTTGAAGTTCATTTACCCATGATTTACATTATCACAAAATTGTATGGCTGAAAATTCTAACAGCATGATGGATGGGCAAATGAACTTCAAATTACTTGATTTTTTATTGTTAGGCTATCTAAGGCATATAGAACAATATGAGTGGTTCGGATTTTTCATAGGGTCTCTAGTTCGGGAGTGCTCACGGAGTGCTCACCAAAAGTAGTGTGCAACCGAAGGGGACTCTATATATATATATATATATATATATATATATATATATATATATATATATATATATATATATCAGTAATTGGATTGACTTGATCCAACGGCTGAAATGAATCTCACCTGTTTCCTTTCCCTCTTAACTTAAAGTGGAGGGGGTTTTTGGGGTTTTCACCTCATTATACCCCTTCACCTAATGCTCCTACTCTCTCTCACAATCAGTCTCCTTTCTCTCTCTTCTGGCTCTCTCACACTCCCAACCGAAATCCAAAACCCATCACCCAAACCCTCCCCTGACCTCCAGCCCCTCCTCCTCCAACTCCCGACCAACCACCTCTCTCTCACACACTCTCTCTCACTCTCCCTACTCTTTCTCTCTCTCTCGTTCCCAATACCGACCGAAACCCGAACTGTCACGCCCCGCTTCCCAAAAAGAAATACGGAATACTGATACGTGACTAAGTCCATCGAATGGCTTTCACCATTCATAAGCTATAAGGATCTTTACAACATATACAAGAATAAACAAGAGATATGCAAGAGAAATAATCAACCACTGATGAATAATTGAATCAATATAGTCAACAAGATTACTTGAAAGTAAGAATACTGAATCTCAAATAATCAAGTATGAACAAAACACAAGTCTGGGACAAAACGCCCAATACAAATATCCATGTAAAGAATTACAATTATTCAAGATAAGCAACAAGAATAAATAAATATAGCAAGAATCCAGCCAACTAGAATCTTTGATCACCTACTCCATCGGGCAACTGGTCACCAAAGTCTGCAATTTAACAAATTGCAGGAAAATGAAAGAGAAACAAAATGCCTGTCATTGCAACTTATGGGCCGCTTGTAGTGCAGGCAAGAAGTACAGGAAAGAAAAATAGACATGAATAGAGTAACAGCGGAAGCAAGTATAGCATGGAAGATGTAACAGTAAAATAGAGCAACTAACTCTAAGTCAAGAACAGAACAAGTAGCATGGCAAGGTAAATGGGTGCAAGTGGCATGTAACAAGTGTCAAGTGGTATGTAAATGAGTAACAAGTAACAAGTGTCAGGTAATCAAGTATCATGTACAAGTAACAAGTAGCAAGTGTCAAGTAATCATGTTATTCTCAAGTCTTGTATCTAGTCCTATCTAGGTAGCACTTCATGCATCCCAGATTTTTACCACATGGTTGCTACATTTATGCAAATTACGTTTTAGATTTCATAGTGGATCATAGAGGGAAGTGTACTCAGGGACAAGTATCGAGCTCCAAGTATCAAGTATCAAGCTCCAAGTATCAAGTATCAAGCTCCAAGTATCAAGTATCCCGTGTCAAGTGTGTAAGTGTCAAGTAATCACGTGTCAAGTTCCATGTAGCATGTATCAAGTGTTAAGCTCCAAGTGTCAAGTATCAATCTCCAAGTACCAAGTAGGATCTAAGGATCCTCTTCCGAGTACATATTTATGTATTCTCCACTATTAGATCTTTCCCTTTAAACCCCGGCTTAGTTCCTTATTATTATTATTTAAAGTAAGTATGGATGTGCACAAACAAGTCAAGAAACATGGTAAGATGACAAGGGATAAGTACAAGTTGAATAAAGGACACGAACGGGTGATGAATGACTCAAAATAGACTAAGACAACGAAAATTCTAGTTCTGGACAGCAAGACAGTACTGCACCAAATCTGGGATTCCCGTTGCCACGGACATGCAAATCTGGATTTGTCAAAAAATCTAGAAAATAGCCTCCCAGCCAAATCCAGCAAATATATACAAGTCATATAATAATCATAGAAACAGGACTCAAAACAGAATTATATGCAGAAAACATATTCAGCCAGAAATCACAAGGTTGTGTTCATAAACAGGAATACGACATAAAACTTACTGATTAAATCCAAGAAAAATCTAGGGTATTTCCTAGTATGTCTAGTATTAGCAAATATAATTTCATAATATTCCAACATGGATAGTATCGTCAAATAAAATCAGAAAACAGCAAGTTGCAGCAAATTTGTAAATCTGAAACTCTTGACACAGGCAGTACTAAAATAGCAGTAGATTACAAAATATAAATCCAAATCCAAATCCGCCAAAAGGGTAATAAAATATATACAATAGGCTACATTTCATATTCACAAGGTTTTTATCAACAGCAACTAGAACCGTGTTGAAATTAAGGTTTTTTACAGAACAGCATGAAAATTCTGGAAGTATAGTAGTTGTTTGCAAGCATAAATTAGTTTTTAGATGTCATCAAATAAATTCACAAAAATTTGGGGTTAATTCCAATCAAGTCTAGTTATACTCAACAAAATATTAGATCCAAATTTTATGTTTAACATCAGTTTTGAAAATAAATAACTCTATAGAATTCACATTAAACAAAATAAATAATTCTGGAAAATATACAGCGAGATCTACGACTTATATTCACAAATTAATTTGATTTACTGACCTCAATAGGGTCTAAAATACTGAACAAAAACGGGGAAGCAGCAAAAACAGAAATCTTTTCATGTATTAAATCAAATAGTTCATATGCAACAAATCCAAATCAAAACGAAACACTAGCATGGTATAATAGATGTCCAAAACAACATGGTATGGTGTATTTAATAAGCCTACAACGAGAATGCTACGACTAACACTTCATGCATGCAAGATTCATACAACATGTAATGGATCACAAACAACATACATATATGCAAAAAGAATTAATTATTTCTAAGTTTTTTCGTGTCGTGTGTGTAACGAGAGACGACTACGGATGGATCAACAAATAGAGACAAGATCTACAAGGATTTTCTATGAGAATGAATCTTGACACAAAAGCCACACTACGGCGGTATTTAGTACTTGTATATACAAAAAAAATACAAGTTACTTGCCTTATAATTGACGATGAAAACGGTGCAAGGAATAAGAATAACGGGAACGGATTCCAGGGCACAAACTCAATAACAACGAACCCAACACGCGAAACAAACACGTGTACATAAAGAGAGAAAGAGGAAGGCATTCGGGGGCACGGGCGATAGTGTGAGCGACGGCAGGCGGCGGTAGCAGCTGACTATGCTGCTGTCATTGCTATGCTGTTTGACTGGCATCGGGGAAGATCAAAAGAAGGAGGGGAGGGCGCTACTGAGTGGTTGGCATCGCTCGGGAGGAGACAACATAGGGAAGCTGCGCTGCAGGGCTGCTGGCTAACGTCGAGACGGGGAGGCACAGCACGAGGGAGCTGCGCTGCGACTATAGTTGGCTGCCGGGAGGAAGCTGGCGCTGGGTCGGGCTGAGGGTGCAGGAGGACAGGGGGTTTGCACACAGAGGGGAAGGGATCGAGAGAGATGAAAAGAGCAGGGAAAGAAATATAGCAGCTAGGGTTTTGTATAATAGGGTTATAAACAGTGGGTAATATATATATAAAGGGAATGAGTTAGGGTTAAAGTGGGTGATGGGTGCAGTGGGTAAACGGGTAGTGGATATTGGGTTTCAAACCCAATAAGGAGAGAGTGATATAGGGTTAGGAGTTTAATGGGTTGTAGGGTTTTAAAAGAAGATCCATTAAAGATAATAGGACATATAATTAGTCAAAAAAAAAAAAAAATCAAATAGGCCATGAGCAACAATTAATCGGAATTAAACAAATTAAATCGGAGACAAAAAAAATTGGGACAGAAAAATTTAAATCAAATCAAGAAAATATTTAAGGCCACAAAATGGATTCAAAGTCAAAACAGATAGATTTATTATAGAGAACGAAGAACAAATACACGGTCCAAAAGAAACAGAAGAGTATAATATGAATAAATACTCGGAAAAAGAAAATACATCTAAAATACTAGAAAATAGAAAACAGGGGTTACACAAACACCCAAAACCCAACCCCCAAACCCTCCCCTAACCTCCGGCGACTCCTCCTCCGACTCCCAACTGACCATCTCTCTCTCACACTCTCTCTCTCTCTCTCATTCCTGAACCCACCGAAACCCCTCTTCCTCCAATCATCGAAAGATAATCAGGAACTCGAAACCTCACTTCACCGTTTAAATCTGAACACATCGTCAACAACATCTACGCTGTATAAATCTGCATTGTGCAATGTTATTACTAAATCCAGGTTATGTAGATTTAGTTATGTAAATTTTGTTGTTCTTGAATTTACTTTTGTGATGTGTAGTTATGTAGATATATTTGTTATTTGATGTGTACTGTATATAGTTGTTCGGTGATTGTAGATGATATACCTAGATGTGGTTGTTGCTGCTCGCTCAAATTGTAGATGTAGTTGTAATTGTTGTTGTTTTATATTAGTAAAACCACACAAACTTGAACCAAAAATTCTGAAACTTTACAAGTATGCCGGGTTCACCACACACAAGCTAACACAACTTCTAGAAGTGAGTTTCGACTCACGGTTTGCAAGATACGGCCGTGAATCACTTTCATTCATGAAAAAAATGGAAAGTGATACATTTCCATATCTCACGAACAGTGAGTTGAAACTCATTTCTAGAAGTTGCGTTACCTTGTGTGTGGTGAATCCGACCTACTCGCAAAGTTTCAGAATTTTTTGTTGCCGTTTGTGCGGTTTTACTAATATCGAACAACAACATACGCGATTATTCGAAGGTGTCGTTGCGTGTTATTGTAAAACTGCACAAACGGCAACAAAAAAAAGTTTGAAACTTTACGAGTTGGTCAAAATAACCACACACAAGCTAACAAAACTTCTAGAAGTGAGATTCGACTCACAGTTTGCGAGATACGGCAATGTATCGCTATATTTTGGTTTTTCTTGAAATAAAGCGATACATTGTCATATATTGCAAACCGTGAGTTGAAAATCACTACTAGAAGTTGTCTTAGCTTGTCTGTGGTGAGTCAGACCTACTCACAAAGTTTCATATTTTTTTGTGGCCGTTTGTGCAGTTTTTCCCATGTATCAAACAACAAAACTATAATTTGTTATATTTTGAGTACGAAAACATAGAAAACGTCACAAACGGTCACCAAAAATTTCAAAACTTTGTCGGTAGGTTGGATTCACCACACACAAGTTAACGCAACTTCTATAAGTGAGCTACGACTCACGGTTTGCAAGATATAACAATGTATCACTTTATTTTTGTTTGACTTGAAATAAAGTGATGCATTGTTGTATCTCACAAAATGTGATTCGAAACTGATTTCTAGAAGTTGGTTAGCTTGTGTGTGGTGATTCAGACCCACTCGCAAAGTTTCAGATTTTTGGGTAGCCGTTTATGCGGTTTTCTCATGTTTTCGCACACTTTTTATAATAAAGCGACTTAACATTAATTAGAACTCTTATCAATTAACCTTGGTATTATTGTAGATATAGAAATACTCTTATCAATTAACCTTGGTATTATTGTAGATAGAGAAATGGGTAGAACAAGGAGATCATCAGGCTCTTCTGGTAGCGGTAGTGGTGAATGGTTTACAGAAATAAGATTTTTTATGATTATTAGTTTTGAATATGAATATGTAACTTTGTATTAATAATAACAAGATTTGTATCCGTTCGTGTAGGTTGGTGGCTACCATTCTTCATCCGTCGAAGCCGGTTCGTTGTCTTCGGTTAGATGTACACCTCTAGGACCGGAAGACTCAAGCGTACTCACATTGCAACACATACACATATCACCAGTAGTGTGGGATGGGTCCATAAAGAAGTCTAACTTTCGGAAGCACGCGACTTTTCCCATGGACTCCCATATCACTACGTACTTGGTCTAAGCCTGTTTTTATGGAGTCAGATTGAGGGGGGGTGTGAAGTTCGATCGACACTTACTTACAGCTCTTGTCGAGCGATGGAGGCCAGAGACACACACATTCCATTTACCGGTAGGAGAGATGGCCATCACTCTCCAAGATGGCCATGCACATTAGTTGTCCCCACATTGTTGAGCCATCACCAGATTGGTTGGCAATTGCACCGATTCAAGAGATTTTGCCTCCTTTATGAGTGTATTGGGAAGGGTGACACACGTGGGTCGATAACCCATACACATCTCTAGCATACTATAGAGGCGAGTTGGATGAATTGCACAACAAGTGCGTCAATTTGGTACCGTACACCCCTTGATAGATTGCAATGACTTCCACCCGTGTGTTTGGCCGCTAGCGAGTTTTGGTTGATGACTGCCCCACTCGTCAACTTCTCTATTGTGGAATTCTGCTATCTGGATAGTGTAATGCGGTAATTCGGATTGCAGCAGAAGATTTCCAAAGCCCGCTCGTATGAAAAAAAATTACATGAAGTCAAAGGAACTGGTCGCATTCCCAATTTCGAATGGGTGGATTTCCAACGAGTACATGTGGCAAATTGGAATCACATATATCATATAGTACTCAGGATATCGAATACCTTACAATGGCTCGAGGCAAGATGTGTATATGACATGGTACAAGCGCATTACAAGATTATATGTATCTCCGCATATTGTTGTACCAGCAGGAATCTAAATACCGATTCCCCCGATAGTGGAGGAACCACCACCGGCGTATTTATTTTCTCAACCGATGTATCAACTGAAGGCATCGACGTATCGAGCCATGGTTAGTGTACTTTATATATTTATATCTTTTTTGTAGGGATGTATTGTTAAGTTAAAATAATATATTTATGAAGAGGGTTTCCTAACAATGTTGTTTATTTTATATATTTTAATTCGTTGTAGAATGATAACACTTGGGAGACAGTCCAGATAGTTGCTCGTACGTTAAAAAACGGCATGCCCGAGAGCGTAAAGGAGGTAATGTAGGAGACCCTTAAACCATACCTGCTGCAGTCTTGAAGATGCAGGTGATGGGGAGAAACTTAATGCTTACTTAAATTTAGTGGTACGTGCACCATGGCATAAAAGCATGACAAGGGAAGGAATTTGCATTGCCGAGCCACAACAACTGCAACAACAACAACTGGAGGTATCAGAGGAAGAAAAGAAAGATCCGGATGAGCTGGCATCACAAGTAACACAAGTTAGACGTGGAAATCCCCCTTGCAAGAGGAACAAGCCTGAATAACTCTCATCGAGTGGACGCAAACCACCCCGTCGGAAGAGGTTGTAGCCAATAACGGGTAAATTTTGTTGCAAGTTCATAGAATTCCGAAACAATGCAAGTTGTTAAGTTGAACTTTGTGCGGATTATTATATCATCTCTTAATTGACTAATACATCTTTTTTTCTAACTTGATCAATTTTGTAGTTGATTGATGGTCATGCAAGGAAGACGAAGTGCGAAGTTTTTTACTTAAAAGTGATGTATTGGTTCAAACTTGAAATGTATGTGTGAATCAAGAAGTTTGATTTGGTTCAAACTTGAAATGTAGGCGTGAATCAAGAAGTTTGATTTTGTTTAAATTTGAAGTTTATGTATGTAGTTGATTTTGTTTATGTTGAGATATTGATAAGTTGAGATGTTAGTTTATGTTGAGAGTTTGTTTCTTGAATCGCGTTTATGTATTTATGTATAGTTGTTGTTGTATATTGTGGTTTGTGTTAGTTTTTATGTTGGTGTTATTGTTGTTATTGTTGTTATATGAAGAATGAGATGGATGAGAATGATTACGAAGTTGTGTGGATGTCTATGAATGGATGAGAATCTACGGGTTTGTTTTTAAAAAAAAATTCGAGTTGTATGCTGATTGCAAGATATGTATGCAGCAGAATGATGTTGTGTGTTTGAAGAATTGTAGAAAATATTCTCAACCTAATTTATTATTGGAAATAACGTGTTAAGTTCACTTAATCCGTTATCGCCAATGACTGGTTGAGTTGAAGAATTCAGACAGAGAACTTGATTTTCTTCCAAAAAACTCATCAACTTAGCCCGCTATTGGAGATGACAGGTTAAGTTCACTTAACCTGTTATATCCAACAATGGGTCACGTTGAAGAATTCAAACAGAGAATTTAATATTCTTCCAAAATTCTCATCAACTTAACCCACGATTGGAGATGACAGGTTAGGTTCACTTAACCCGTTATCGCCAATAACAGGTTAACTTGAAGAATTAAAATAGAGAACTTGCTTTTCTTCAAAATATCGAATCAACTTAGCCCGCTATTGGTGTTAACGGGTTAACTTCACTTAACCCGTTATCTCCAATAATGAGTTAGGTAGACGAATTCAAACATATGTTCTTTAAAAAATATGTTGAACTTGCCATTTGTAAATAATAATATTAAAAAAATGGTGTGTGTGCATGTGTGCGTGTGCGTGTGTGTGTGAGTGTGGGTGGGGGGGTGGGGGGGTGGGGTGGTTATGAAGGGGGTGAAGAAGAAGTTTTTTTAACCATGCTGAGGGTGTTGCCATCATCATCCAACATAACCCTGTATAAGAAATGACATATTGAGTCAAATTGTAAAAAATAAAAACTCAAAAAAAATACAAACTTTGATCCATCAAAATAGTTTAATAACTTGATTTTAAAATAGGTAAAATAATTTTTTTTTAAATGCTTTTAAAGTAGAATTTTTTTTTTGGAAAATACAAATAAACAATTTATAAATAATTAAATATTTTTAAAAATTAAAAAAATTATTAAAAAATATGAAAATAAATAAAAAGTGAAAACTCCAAAAATTCATTTTAATATAATAACTTGATTTTAAAATAGTTAAAATAGCGTTAAAATTAAGTAAGTTGAAAAAGAACGAAAGTTTTTTTAAAAAAACAAATAAATATTTTTTAAATAATTAAAAATTAAATAAATTGTAGAAAATAAAATTAATACAAAATATCAAAAATTATAACAGATTAAAACTCCTAAAAATCAAGTCCTAGCTTTATTGACTGAAGAAGTGTTATAGCGAGTCGAAGTGCTAAGTTGGGACTAGGGTTAGAGGGTTAGGGTTAAGACTAGGGTAAGAGGGCTAGGGCTTGGTTTAGAAGGTTAAGGTAAGGGCTAGGGTCGAACCGAACAATATATTGATTTTTTTTCAACTTTTTTTGTATTTTTAATAATTATTAAAGAATTTTAAAATAATTAATTTTTTTATTACTCCTTCTTGTTCTTGAAATTTAAAAAGTGAAATAAATAAATAAAATGAAAAAAGCAATTTTTTTTAAAAAAATGTCTACAATGAAAATTACAATAAACTTAAATTTTTCTTTTAAAAAAGTTCCAAAAAATTTTAAAATTTTAAAAATTTTAGGAAAAAAAGGAAAAATAAAATCTCAAGTTCTTAAAAAAAACAAAAAAATTTAAATTTTACAAATCAACAAATCATATAACCAAAGTTAATATGCAAGGGTTAGGGTTAGGGGTTCGACTTCGAAGAGAGAAAAAACAACAGGTTATATGATGAAATTCTTCAACTTAACCTGCTACTCAGTATAAAAATCAGTTGAAGAGATAAGGAGGAGCAATTCTGAATAGGATGTATAATGTGACTCATCATGTACTTCCTTCATGAACAGGGTTATGTTGGATCAAGATGACAACACCCTAAACATGTTAACTTCAGTTGGTTTTTAATTGAAAAAAAAAATTTATTCACCCCCCCCCCCCCCCCAACCCCCAACCCACCCAAAAAAATGTTACTTGTATGATGGAATTCTTCAACTTAACCCGCTATTGGTGATAACGGATTTATTAAACTTAACCCGTTAACACCAACAACGGGTTAGGCTTTAGAAAAATTTTGAAGATTTTCAAGTTCTCTGTTAGAATAATTCTACTTAAACCGCTATTTGTGATAACGAGTTTATTTAACCTAACGCGTTATCGCCAATAACGGGTTGGGTTTTAGGATTATTTTTTTAAAATTTCAAGTTCTCTATTAGAATTCTTCAACTTAATTTGTTGTTGGCAATAACGGGTTTATACACCTAACCCATTATTGCCAATAACAAGGTTGGATTTTAGAAAAAAAAAAATTTAATTTAAATTTCTCTGTTAGAATTCTTCAACTTAACCTGTTGTTGGCAATAACAGATTTATTTAACCTAACCCGTTATCGCTACTAACGGGTTAAGGTTTAGGATATTTTTGAAGAACTTCAAGCTCTCTATTACAATTCTTCAGCTTAACTCGTTGTTGGTAATAATGAGTTTATTTAACTTAACTCGTTATCATTAATAGCGGGTTAGGTAGAAGATGAATTTGTACAAAATCCCATCTAAAAATCAAGTCTCTGATTTAATTCTTCAAATTAACCAGTTATGACCAATAGCGGGTTAAGTTGAAGAGAAATTTTATCAAATTTGTATTAAAAAATCAAGTCTTTGTTTGAATTTTTACACTTAACCTGCTATTAGATATAACGGTTAAGTAAACACAAGCCGTTGTTGCCAATAGCGGGTTAAGTTGTGTACAAAAAATAAAATAATTTACAGATACACACAGCAGTTGTTAGCTGCACACATACACATCATATGCACCAAAATCTCAATTACAACAATAAAAACATCTACCTAACTTAGCATTCTCATCCATCAACGACATTCTCATCTCATTCATCTTCAACAATTACAACAATAACATTTACAATGCATTCACATTCTCATCAATAGCAATAACAATACACAAAAAAATAATTACAATTACATACACAAAATTAAACTTATAACTTCAATTACATTTCTCAACTTAGCACTGTTTCGAAAAAGTAAATACATGAGCATATATGCACACATTCAGATATATAAATCTCTTTGAAGATCAAGCTTCATTCTACATGAGCTTGTTCCAATCAAAACCTACAACATATACTTCAAACTTCAAAAATCTTAAATTTCTAATCTACTGAAATAAGTATTAAATGTATAGAATTTGAATTTTACATACACAATAAAGTTTTTACCTCACAACTAATCATCACCTTCTTCGTCAGTAGTCTCTTCATCAGTTGGATCTTCTTAATGTGCATTGGTACCGCTAAATAAATGAAAGGATTGAGTTAGTCAAAATTATCTATCAACTTCGACTTAAAAAAAGATTGAGCCGGTGTTTTGTAATTTAGGTCAAGTTATATACAATTCAACTAAAAAGAGATATATTTCCTCACAACTTTGTTTGGACAATTTCTTGAATCCGACCGACTCGCAAAGTTTCGGAATTTTCGATGCCCATTTGTGCGCTTTTACTAAAATAGAACAACAACTATTACAACTACATCTATAAATTCAATGTACAACAATTACTATATTTATAATTCCACTGTCTACAATCATCGAACAACTATATACAATACACATCAAACAACTACATCTACATAACTACGCCTCACAAAAAAATTTCAAAAAATTAAAAATTAAAAAATAGTTACATCTACAAAACTACATCTACGAAGCTAGGATTTAGTAATTACCTTGCACAATGAGGATTTATATGGATTAGATGTTGTCGACGATATGTTCGGATTTAAACGGTAAAGTAGGGTTTTGAGATCTCGGTTATCTTTCAAAGATTTGAGGAGGAGGGGTTTCGGTGGGTTCGAAAATGAGAGAAAGAGACTAGGGAGAGTGAAAGAGAGTGAGAGAGAGAGAATGAAGGAGGTGGGCAATCGGGATGAAGAAGAGGCAGCGTCGGAGGTCGGAAGGGTTTGGAGTTGGATTTTTTGGGTGTTCGAGTTTCGGTGGGTTCTGGAACGAGAGAGAGAGTAAGGAGAGTGTGAGAGAGTATGAGAGAGAGGTGGTTGGTCAGGAGTCGAAGGAGGAGGCGTTGTGATGAACCAAATATTATTCACTTTTAGGAGCAATAATCTCAAGGCAATTAGACATTTAAATGCTCTATATGTGGTATTTATGCTTCTTTTCTCTTTTTCCATAGGAAACAACCAAAAGCAGCAAAACGAAGCAGATTCCAGACTAACACAGACAGAGAGGCTGAAGCTGATTGGCACAGTCGACTGACTCTTCAACCAGACGACTGGGCAGAGAGTTTGACAAGGCTCGGCACAGTCGACTGTGTCCCAAGACAGTCGACTGGTATGCGGCGAGTCAGAAGATAAGAACAGATGCATCCTCATCCAAATCCGAATCAAAATTAAGTTATCCAAACCCAGATGTTTTCTGCGAATAACAACTTCTCAAACAATCAAAGCAAGAAGCACGTGGTGAGCAGATAAGGAAGGAAAGAAGAAAAAGAGAAAGAAATAAACGGCTGATGAAGATAAGGAAAGAAATAACAAAAGAAGAGGACTTCTCTGCAAAAAGTACAAACCCTAATTCTCTTCTCTTGTTCTATAAATACCAATCAAGAAAGAAGCGAAAGGACGCTCTCAAAAAGACTCTTCCACGTTCCTGAATCACCGAATCGCAGAGTTTCAGAGTCATCAA
Source organism: Hemerocallis citrina (assembly GCA_017893485.1). Taxonomy (NCBI): domain Eukaryota; kingdom Viridiplantae; phylum Streptophyta; class Magnoliopsida; order Asparagales; family Asphodelaceae; genus Hemerocallis; species Hemerocallis citrina. Next base: position 153,147,504 of record CM030360.1, on the reverse strand, counting down.
CAAGAAGCACTTTATCAGCATCGAAGAAGAAGAAAGGAGATCAAGCATTAAGAAAAGAACGGCCGGTCGACTGTGTGACAGCCAGCCGACCTATTTGACCGAACTACATCAGTTTATTCCTTCTCTTTCCTATTCTTTTATGTTAACCATGTATTCAAACTTGTTGATTAATAAAAGTATTATTATGTGGAACTAATTTCATAGTTGGGTAGATTGAAGCCGTAGTTATGTAATGCTATATTCTTCTGAAATCTTCTATTTTACTTATTGATTGAATCTGATTGAATTGATATAGATTTATGATAATCAAATTTGTTCTCAAAGTTCTGAGAGCAGTCGACTGAGGTGAGAGCCAGTCGACTGACATACAGAACTTGAGAATATCAAGTTTGCATTACCATCTATCTGAATCTGTTATATGAGCATATTGAGACGACCTGCATCTCGTGTTCATAACTTGTAACAAGGAAATCTTTAAGGGTTCTTGGTTCAATCAACTTAAGGGATCTAGATCTGATACCAATTTCTAGAACCTTGAGTGTTTGTTCGTTTTCACTGTTCTTATGTTTTCTTTAAGTGCAACTTAGTAGATACCATGCTAAATACTTAATGAAAGAAACGAATTAGAGTAGATACCATGCCTAATTCTTGGCTTAGGGAAACAGTACTTTAAGGAGTAGATACCATGCCCTTGAAGGGAACAAACATGAGTAATAAGAAGAAGTTCAGAAGGTGACTTAGCATTATTGACTATTGGTGGATATCTAAACCCAACTACTTCATACATACTTGTGATTCAACACTTCTTAATTTAGTTTTAATCTTTTTATTTCTTTTAGACTTTTAAAACAACTCTTTATGATTCTTAGTCTTTTTATTGATTAGTAAGTTAAAGTCTACAATCTCTGTGGGATCGACCCTTGCTATTGCTACGCTTTTCCAAACGATTCGTGCACTTGCGAGGTTTTTAATTTGTGTCTAGTTTAGATCATCTAGATTGCACAACACGTTGGAGGTTGGTGGAGGGTTTGGGTGTTGAGTTTGGGGTTTGGGGTTTTGGTCGGGAGTGAGAGAGAGCAAGAAGAGAGAGTGAATGAGGGTGAAGGGGTATAATGAGGTGAAAACCCCAAAATACCCCCCCCCCCCCCCCGGGGGGGGGGTTTAGGTGGGAGATGGGGAGAGTTTGGGCGGGCTCAATCATGGCTGTTGACTATTGATCAATTCGATCTAACAGCCAACAATTCTGTTTGCAATGGGTCTGTGCAAACAGATCAGTTTCAATAGAAAATCTATATATATATATATATATATAGGCTTCTTTGGTTACAAACGGGTCTGTGTGCATAGACCCGTGCAAACTTTAATCTGGACCGGTGGATCTTTGATCCAACGGCCCATATATTTTTTTATAATATTTTTCCTTAACCCTGCCGTTTTCAACAACGGGTTAGGGCAAAATTTTATAAAAAAATATTCCCTTAACCCGTCGTTGACAAGGACGGGTTAAGGCAAAGATATAATCTCAAATCTTTATGCAGTCCTTCGTCTTTCTCGTCGAAACCAAACCCCAAAACCCAAAAACCCTAGCACAGAGAGCCATTTTTTTGGGCGAAACCAAACCCAAAAATCCTAAAAAAATTCCAACGTCCGCCATTTGCTCCTAATCCGCCGTTTGCTCCTACTCCTCCTCTTCCACTCGCATACAATCTCTCTCTCCAAATATCTACATCAAAAGCAAATCAATTCCTGTGCGAAAGCCACAAATCGATCTATTGGCAAAATTTGTTATTATTTTGTAAGGTATTAACTAATTATTTGCCTTATTAGAGTTAATTATGTTGATTTCTAAATTTTTACATAGTAAATTATTTAGGAAGTCCAAAAAAAATGCTTTGCCCAAAATAATTTAGAACTGTAGTAATGTTTGGCTTACTAATTTAGTTTTATTTGTTTTGATTTTTCACGTTCAATTTATACAGAATTAATGACTTAGAATTTTTTAGTGCGGTTAGAGTAGAAAACCTTGCAAACGGCCTCTAAAAAATACAAAACTTTGCAAGTAAGTTGATCTCAGCAGCACAAGCCACCCCAACATGTAGAAGTAGGTTTTGATTCATGGTTGGAGATATACGCCCGTGTATCGCTTTTGGTTTAAAAAAATCCCTTAAAGCGGTATACGGACGTATCTCGCAAACCGTGAGTCGAAACTCACTTCTACAAGTTTGGGTGGCTTGCGCTACGTCAATTCGACCAAGTTAAAAACTTTTATAAATTTTGAATGTCGTTTGTGCGGTTTTCTCACGTTCATCGCATTAAAAGTTAATGACTTAGAATTTTTTTAGTGCGGTTAGAGTTGAAAACATTGCAAACGGCCTCCAAAAAAATCGAAACTTTGCGAGTAGGTTGATCTCACGTAGCACAAGCCACCCCAACTTGTAGAAGTGAGTTTTGATTCACGGTTCGAGATATAAGGCCGTGTATCGCTTTTGGTTAAAAAAAACCTAAGAAAGCGGTATACGGACGTATATCGCAAACAGTGAGTCGAAACTCACTTCTACAAGTTCAGGTGGCTTGCGGTACGTGAATTCGACCAAGTTTGAAAGTTTTATAAATTTTGGATGCTGTTTGTGTAATTTTGTGACATTCCTCGCATTAGAAGTAATTGACTTAGAATATTTTTGGTGCGGTTAGAGTTTAAAACCTTGCAAACGGCCTCCAAAAAATACGAAACTTTGTGAGCAGGATGGTCTCACGTAGCACAAGCCACCCCAACTTGTAGAGGTGGGTTTCGATTCACAGTTCGAGATATAAGGCCATGTATCATTTTTGGTTTAAAAAAAACCTAATAAAGCGGTATACGGACGTATATCGCAAACCGTGAGTCGAAACTCACTTCTACAAGTTCAGGTGGCTTGCGCTACGTGAATTCGACCAAGTTGAAAGTTTTATAAATTTTGGATGTCGTTTGTACGATTTTTTGATGTTCTTCGCATTAGAAGTAATTGACTTAGAATATTTTTAGTGCGGTTAGAGTTTAAAACCTTGCAAACGGCCTCTCAAAAATACGAAACTTTGCGAGTAGGATGGTCTCACGCAGCACAAGCCACCCCAATTTGTAGAAGTGGGTTTCGATTCACGGTTCGTGATATAAGGCTGTGTATCGCTTTTGGTTAAAAAAAACCTAATAAAGCGGTATACGAACGTATATCGCAAACCGTGAGTCGAAACTCACTTCTACAAGTTTGGGTGGCTTGCGCTACGTGAATTCGACTGAGTTGGAAAGTTTTATAAATTTTGGATACCGTTTGTACGGTTTTCTCACGTTCCTCGCATTAGAAGTTAATGACTTAGAATTTTTTTAGTGCGGTTAGAGTTGAAAACCTTACAAACGGCCTCCAAAAAATACGAAACTTTGCAAGTAGGTTGATCTCACACAGCACAAGCCACCCCAATATGTAGAAGTGAGTTTTGATTCACGGTTCGAGATATACGACCGTGTATTGCTTTTGGTTTAAAAAACCTAATAAAGCAGTATACGAACGTATCTCGCAAACCGTGAGTCGAAACTCACTTCTACAAGTTCGGGTGGCTTGCGCTACGTGAATTTGACCAAGTTGAAAACTTTTATAAATTTTGGATATCGTTTGTGCAGTTTTCTCACGTTCCTCGCATTAGAAGTTAATGACTTAGAACTTTTTTAGTGCTGTTAGAGTTGAAAACCTTGCAAACAGCCTCCAAAAAATATAAAATTTTACGAGTAGGTTGATCTCTTGCAGCACAAGCCACCCCAACATGTAGAAGTGGGTTTCGATTCACGATTCGAGATATACGGCCATGTATCGGTTTATTTGGGTTTTTTTACAACCAAAAGCGGTACACGCCCGTATCTCTCCAACCGAGAGTTGAAACTCACTTCCACAAGTTGAGGTAACTTGTGCTACGTAAATCCAACCAAGTTGACTTTACTGCTTTTTTTTTGTCATTTGTGCATTTTTTCCACAATCTCGGTATATTTATTGATGATAAATAAATGGATGTAACGCGTACCAACTACATTTAAAATTTTTTTGTACATAGATAAATGGCTAGAACAAGACAACTCAAAAGCCCATCCGGTACGACTAGTGGCGCACCAACTACGGAGGTAAGATTGATTATTATTATTGGTTTTAAATATGAATATGTAACATTATCTCAATAATAACATTTGCTATCTTTATTCGTATAAGTTGGTGGCCGTCAATCTACATCTGCTGAGGTAGGTCCGTCGTCCTCGGTTCTCGTTACACCACCTGGATCCGTGGACACAAACTTACTCACATTGCAACCCAAACACCGATTCGAAGCCGTGTGGAATGGGTCCGATAAGAAATATAACTTCCGGAAGTGCACGGTTCTTCCTTTTGACCCCCGTATCACGCCGTACTTAGTTGAGGCCGATTTCTACGGAGCTAAATTCATGGGGGGAGTGAAGCTAGATCGGCCGCTACTTACAGCTCTTGTCGAGCGATGGAGGCCGGAGACCCACACATTCCACCTACCAGTGGGTGAGATGACTGTGACCCTCCAAGATGTAGCAATGATAACTGGGCTACCAATAGATGGGGTCACCGTGACGGAGAACATGGACTTCGATCGAGTTGAAGTTGTTCGTGATTTACTCGGTATCGACCTCCAGTTGATAGTTCTCCAAAAAAGAAAGGCCGTTGAAATAGAAATCCTCGAAAATGTTCCCGTAGGTCATGATCAAGATTTATTGTATGAACAAATAAAAGCTGTGAAAGATAAAGTGGAAGCTGAAGTTATGGATGAAACTTTCGATGGTAAATCACTGTACATTAGTTGGTTGAAATTTCAATTCGAGGAGAATTATTTGACCCCCGATTTGGACGAGGAAACCCTAACCTACTATGCACGTGCGTACATTTTTAGTATGATAGGGGGAGTGATCTTCTCGAACTCATCCGGATCAACCGTGCCGCTAATGTACCTACGGTTGCTAGAAAATTTCCGTTATGCGGGCCGTTTTAGTTGGGAGAGTGCGGCACTAGTGCTACTGTATAAAAATTTGTGCACATGTTCTTTAGGTGTCGTACAAATGGGTGGCCCAATTGTGCTACTGTAGATCTAGAGTTAGAAACGCATCCACATCGGATGTCTCCATATTATTGAAGTTACACCGAATTGATTGGCCGACCCGGGGGGTGCCAGAGTTGTTACCTCCTCTAGAAGTATATTGGGCGGGGCGGTACACGTGGGTCGATAACCCACATCAATCTTTAACCTACTACAGAGATGAGTTAGATAACCTGCGGACGAGTTCATCAATTAGGAACTGTACTCGACTGCCAGGTTGCAAAGGGTTCCACCGGTCTGTTTAGACAGTGCCCTCTAGGTTGACGGCTACACCAGTTGTGAATTTTGGAGTTGTCGAGTTCCAGTATCCTGATAGAGAGATGCGGCAATTTGGATATCAACAAAAGATTTCCGATGTCCGGTGCTATGATAAAAAGTTGCACGAGGTGAGGGGAACGGGACGAGTGCCTAACTTCGATTGGGCTGATTACCATCGTTACCATGTGGCCAACTGGAACACCATGCGGCATCAAATGACACCGAATATGATGTTCGTCGCGATACCGTATGATGGCTCCCTCCAACAAGCATATATGATGTGGTACAAGTGGGTAACACGGTTGTATGTTTCTCCAAAGGATGCTATACCAGCCGGTGTGCAGATTTCGATTCCCCCAACCCAGGCAGAACCACCTCCGGCATATTCCTCCTCCCAGCCGATGTACCAACCAAAGGCTGAGACATATTGAAAAATGGTTAGTCAAATTTCATATAGTTGGTATGCATGTATTGTAATTTGAGGTGGGTGATGTGTTAAGTATGCATGTTTTTTAAATTGAAATTTTCAACCTAATGTAGATTGAAAACACATGGGAAAACGTTCGAACAGCTGCTCGCGTCTTGAAGAGTAGGGTACTCGAAAGCTTTAAGGAGATAATGCGGGAGATGCTAACGCCATGCCGTCGTACTCTTGAGGACGCGAGTGAAGGTCCGCAACTTGAGGCGTATTAGAAAGCCAACGTGCCAACAACGGGTTCTAGGCGAAAGAGCGTGACAAGACAGGAAATTCACATCGTCGAGCCACAACAAGTGCAACAACCGCAAAATCCTGAAGAAGTTGAAATGGAGCAGTGGTCGAATGACCCTGAATCCCCCGGGACACAAGGCAGACGGCGAAATCCTCAAAGGAAGCAGAACCCACCCGATCAATTCACACCAAGCGGTCGCAAGCCGCGTGGCCGTAAACGGTAGTATCTAATACTCTTTAGTAGTTTAGCATTTGGTTGTTGATTTTGTTATTCCAATAACCAATGCATTGTTTGTTTCTATGTTGATAAAGTGTTGTAGGTAAATACTGAGCATGCGTGCAAGCCAACGTGAAGAACGCCTTGATAAAAAAAAATTTAATTTGGACATGTGTTGGGTTGTATAATTTTTGTGAAAATTTTGGATAACTGTATTGATTTGAATTAATTATGTATATTGGTTGACATTGTCCATTTGTCTGCTTTAAAATTCTTGTGAAGTTATTTGTTGTATTATATACATTGATGTGATGTGAATTTGTGAACAAATTTGGTGAAGTTGTATTTGTATCAACCAAAGTGTATAGAGTCAAACACAGACAAAAGTTCTGTACAAATCTCTTTACTTAACTCGTTATTTACGATGACGGGTTAAATGAGTTTAGCCTGTCGTTCGTGATGACGGGTTAAATAGAGAGATATTGGCAGTCCTTTATCCCCTACAGACCAAGTCTTAATAAAGTACTGCCAATATCGCTCTACTTAACCAGTTATTGTGAATAACGGGTTAAGACCACTTAACCCGTTGTTGTGAATAACGGGTTAAGTAGAGCGATATTGGCAGTACTTTATCCCCCTACATATAAAGTTATCATAATGGACTGCCAATATCTCTCCACATAACCCGTTATTGGGGATAACGGGTTAAGTTCTCTTAACCCGTTATCCTCAACAACGGGTTAAGTAGAGAGATTTTGGCCCTACATCCCAAGTTTTGCATAATATACAGCCAATATCTATCTACTTAACCCGTTTATCCCTAATAATGGGTTAAGTAGAAAGATATTTTTATGCTTTCTAAAACTTTCTCTTTACTCTTTGCGAACATTGTCTCTTGAACTCTGCAAAGTGACATTCATATGCTTGTAAATTGTTTATATTTTTTATTAATTTTCATTTATTGCCACGTAACTAACCAATATAAAATCGTTAACATTAAATGTGGTCAAAAAGTTCAAAAAATAAAATTTTGATAAATAGTCTAGGGTTAGGGTAAGCAAGGGTTAAGGGTTAGTGTAGGGTTATGTGTTAGGGTTAGGGTAAGGGTTAATATTAGTAGTAAGTGGTTGTTTTTTGTTTTGATTAATTAGGTTAATATTTGTAGCTCTCCGATCTAAAACGCACTGAATTTTTTCTATTATTGGGTTCTACATGTGGGATTCTACATGTAGTGTTCCATATGTGGGGAGTATAATCTGATGTGATTCTATATGTAGTGCAAGTTATCAAAGAGCATTAGTACAAGGATCATGTGAATAATGGGCATATTATTACATTTCACTATACAACGTGTGGAACCACATGTACAACATGGCCATAACTTGCCTAATATTATTGGAGTCATCCTCCCCATACATGTAGTACAAGTCCTTAACTATCTTTTACAATCGAAGAACAGAATTGGCAAAGCAGCGGGGACTGAGAGGAAGTGGAAGAAAGAGTTTTAAGATATAACCCTAACCCTAATAATAACCCTAACACAATTTGTTTGTATTGTATATTATTATTTGTTTTACATAAATAGGATTACGGCTTAGCAGCACTCTAGGGTTGCAGTAGGGTTACGGCTAGGGTTAGAATAGATCTCTCTACATTAGGGTTAGAGATTAGTTCGTAAGGGTATTTCCAATTTTTAATAAACTTTTTCATATTTTCAACTATATTATTTAATTTTATAATGTTTAAAATTACTCTAACCCTACTCTAACCCTACTTTAACTATCCAACCCTACTGTAACCCTACTCTAACCGTACGAACTACTCTAACCCACTCTAACCTTATCTCTAACCTACTCTAACCTCATCTCTAAACCTACAATAACTTTACCATGAACATGTCCTGACCCTACTCTAACCTTACCTCTAAACCTACTCTAACCTTATCTCTAAACCTACTCTAACCTCCTCTAACCTTATCTCTAACCTTTTCTAAACCTACAAACTTGTCCTAAACCTACTCTAACCTTGTCCGAACCCTAACTCTAAACCTTACTCTAATCTTACGGTAGGGTTACGGCTTGGGTGAGAGTAGGGTTACAGTAGGGTTACGGCTAGGGTTAGAATAGTTGGGTTACATTAAGGTTAGAGTAGTTCGTAGGGTTAGAGTCGGTTTTAATAAACTTTTTTCTAATTTTCAACTATATTATCAAATGTTCATAATGTTCAAAATTACTCTAACTATATTGTAACCCTACTTTAATTCTCTAACCCTACTGTAATCCTACTGTAACCCTACTGTAACCCTAAGAACTACTCCAACCTTAAGAAATAGGTTTGTAATTGTAATAAAAAATACCAAAATTGTTAAATTAATTTTAAACAATATGAAAATAATTAATACAGTTCAAAATTGGGAATAGTATATTCAAAATTGGATTTTACACTCACAGTTCTAAGAAGTTGGATTTTACACCCCCATTTAAAATTAATTTTTTACACCCCCATTTACAACCCTAACCGTAACCCTACTATAACCCTAAGAACTACTCTAACCCTACCGTAACCCTATAATAACCCTGTAATTCTAGAACTACTCTAACCCTACCATGTAACGAACTTCTGTGGATAGGTGATTATATAATTTTTTATGAAGAGTTTTTTTGTAACTTAAAAAAATGGATAAATTATATGTTAAAAACAAAAAATGCTTAAATTGAAGTGTAATTTTTAAAAAATGGAATAATTTTGAACAATATCAAAATAAATAATACAGTTCAAAAATGAGAAAAGTTTATTCAAAATGGTCACTCTAACCATTTTAACGTGCTAAGGTTAGAGAGTTTTAGTACGGTTACAGTAGTGTTTGAATAATTTATAATAAATTGTTTTCATTTGTTGAACTATATTATTTATTAGATTTACAAACATTTTGATATTATTTTTTCAGACAATGTTAAAATTATTAGTTCATAAAGTTCTACCAATATATCTCTACTTAACCCGTTATTGCCGATGACGGGTTAAGTGTACTTAACCTGTCATCTCCAATAACGGGTTAAGTCGACATATATTGGCAGAACTTCATCATTTACAGATCAAGTATTCATAAAGTACTGCTAATATATGTCTACTTAATCCGTTATTGGAGATGACGGGTTAAGTACACTTAACCTGTCATCGGCAATAACGGGTTAAGTAGAGATATATTGGCAGAACTTTATGAATACTTGATCTGTAGATGATCGAAGCTCTTCTGTACCTTCTGAATGTAGCATTATATTGCTGTCGTTGTTGCTTCATTTTGAGAAGTGTATCATATTGCTCCTTTTGATGAGATGATAATACAACTGTTGCTGTTCATGCTTGTTTCTTCTAAATTTAATGTTGTTGCTACAGCTGGAACTTGATTTCGTTCAGATGAAAATTCAATGCTTGCTTCTTCTTGGTTGTTTTAATGCTTTTGCTGTTCATGCTTGTTTTCTTGCCAATCTTTTCTTGCCTTTATCATTTCCTTCTTGTTTTCTTGCCTTCTTCATTCAACAAAGTATTGAGAAGTGTATCAATGCATTCTTGAATTCTGGCCTTCTACATCCAACATTTCAGAATCATTATGAATGCCTTCTTGTTTTCTTACCAATCTTTTCTTGCCTTCTTCATTTCCTTCTTATTTTCTTGCCTTCTTCATTCAATATTTCAGGATCACACTCAATGCCTTCTTGTTTTCTTGCCAATCTTTTCTTGCATTCTTCATTTCCTTCTTGTTTTCTTGCCTTCTTCATTCAACATTTCAGAATCATTATCAATGCCTTCTTGTTTTCTTGCCAATTTTTTCATGTCTTCTTCATTTCCTTCTTGTTTTCTTGCACATCAATGCTTCCTTCTTCATTCCCCTATAACTATGCCTTTTGAGTTCAATGAAGAAAAGACATAAGATGAAGAAAAGAAAGAAAAAAAAAGTGGGAGAAGACAGATGCAGAAGGGGGAAGAAGTTTGAGTTTAAAAAAAACCTGAGTTCAAAGAGAGTCTCCTTCATCATTCTTCATAACATTGTTTCAAAAAGAAGCTAAAGATACAGAAGTAGAGAGACAGATGCATGTCTACTTTAGCATACAAGTGCATGCTGGGTTTCTCTCAAGGGGTAGGGAGGACTCCTGACTCTGCCTTTTTTTTCTTCATTTCCCTTACTCTTCTTTTGGGGCTTTTTAATGAATGCAGAAGTAGCAATTCTCCTCCCTTCATACACATTCGTTCCCTATTGTTACACAGAGTGCAACAATTCTCTGGTTTCGTAGGACGGAGTAGTGGTGGGTGTCACAATGTATTCATAGTACTTTTCAACATTTTAGCATGCATACCTCATAATCATGCAACAAATATTACGAATGTGAGGAGTGTGTGTCAAGAAGTTGTCAAGTACTTTGAATATACGGTTACACCCACACTACTCTATCCCACAAACCGGAGAATTGCTGCCTCTGTGTAATAGTAGTGAACTAAATTGTATGCAGGGGGAATAACTGCTACTTATGATTCAAAAAAATGCAGTATCAGCAGTCCTTCCTACCCATTGAGAAGAAACCCAGCATGTACTTGTATACTAAATTAATTGCAAATTTTGGTGAAAGTGACAAAGAATGACTTTGTAATTATTTGCCAGTTTGTAATGTATGATGTACAAAGCTGTTATAAGATATAACCCGTATCCCTATATTCTCCGAACTTTATCTTCAAAATTAGAAGAGTTGTAGCACAAAGGCAAAGACACTGCAAATATCAATCAACCTAACGGGTTAAGCATCCCAAGATTGATGTGAATTGCTGAATGAACAAATTATCATCTGTAGAAGTTGTTGTGAATGAACAAATTTTGTGAAGTTATATATGTTTCAACAAAAGCACATAGAGCCTACACAGACGAAAGTTCTGTAAAATTCTCTCTACTTAATCTGTTATTGACGATGACGGGTTAGGTGATCTTAACCCGTCATCACCAATAACGGGTTAAGTAAAGAGATATTGGCATGACTTCATCCCCTACAGACCAAGTATTGATAAAGTACTGTCAATATCTATCTACTTAACCCGTTATTGACGATAACGGGTTAAGTGATCTTAACCCATTATCCCCAATAACGTGTTAAGTAGGGAAAATTGGCAGTACTCATACAAATACTTGGTTTATAGGGGATGAAGTCCTGCCAATATCAATCTACTTAACCCGTTCTCCTCAATGACGGGTTAAGTTATTTGAACCCGTTATCCTAAATAACGGACTAGGTTTATCCGATTTTGGCAGTATTTTATCTTCAAAATGTAAGTTTGCATAAATTTTCACAATTTTCCACAAATTTAAAAAATCCAACAGCATAGATATATTGCAGAAATACACAATTTACACAAATACATAAAATTCACTCACAACCTTCAACATAAATAATAATTCTGTACACATCGGAAAACAAAAAAAGGCAATTACAAATAAATTCACAAATAGTTCGGCTTGCTCAAATTGCACACATCTTCAAAATTCACAAATTTTAACATAAATAGACATTCGCTACCCAATTACAACATCAACACCCATAACAACATATGTAGTTCACAAATACACAAAATACACATATACACAAATTGCACTCTGATTAAATACACCAGTAATCTAATTGTACAAAAAAGAAACGTTCATTTGACCACATATATACAATCAAAAGTATGAAAGTTTTCAATAATTGATTCTTTCCATCGGCACGATTTTGTTTCATTCCGGACCTACACCAAAAAAAAAAAAAAGGTTAATAATAAAGTCGAAAGTAATAATTCTCTTCACATCGAAAGACAAAAGTAAGCAATTATTCGGTGTTTATCTTCAAAGTTTGATATGACATACATAACACGAAAAATCTCTTAGCACGAACCTTCACCTTCATCATCATCACTCTCTCCAGCGTTTGGAGCTTGTTCATACCCTACCGATCCACTAAATAAGGGAGAAGAATGGATTAGTATCAACTACATCAAGTTTAGATACAATGAGTCCAATTAACAAATACTTAATCTCTGATATATTACCTTGCCATATTTTTTGGGCAATTTCGTGAATCGTGACATACGACACGAAGGCATATCCTGCAAAGTCTTGGCCTCTTCGTTTTTTGGGATTCTCTGATAAACTTCAACCTTTTCCCTTTAGGCCTTCCCTTTGTGGTGCACTGCACGGGATCCCCTACTGGTGCATGTACATGTGCATGTCCACCACTCTCCGATTATGTGCTACCTTCATGTGGTGTGCTATTTCCGGATTCAATGTGAGCAAAGCCTTCGATTCCCTTGAGCATATGGTCGAGCATGTACTTGTACCCTCTCTCTGAAGAACAACCAAGATCGACCAAATATCTTGAGTGCATAGTCAGTTCAGAATAACGAGAGGCAAAATTGTCGCTCATACTATTAGAAACCGTTGTACTGCTTCTTGTCAGTTGATCCCTGGTCCATAGCCTACAAATATATTGCTCGGGTAGTACGGTGTGATCTGTGAACCGAATAACTGCCAAGAGATATTTGTAGGGAATGCCTACGAAGTCAAACATGGCACAAGGGCATTTAGCAATTTGACTGATTTTACAAAAATAAATCTCCCTCCCCGGTTCTGAATTTTCACAAATGGTTACAGAAAAAGCTGCACTATTCGGTGTATCCATACTCGCAATTAAACTCACATTAAGTAATAAGCTTTTTACGACTTCTTGTTGGAATTTGTATAAAATCTTCAGTGTGTGTTCCTGCCATTTGTGACTCCAACGCCCATTCAGTCTTCAATTTTGACCTCTCCTCGCGATTATGATGTGTTTCTTTAAGTTCATCGTGTCTTTGTTTTACTAAGACTCGGTCAAAAATGACGGTAAATTCATGTAATGAGTACTTCTTATGAGTATGTTGCTTCAAAGATGAATGTAGCAATTCGCTACGTTGGGTACTCAACGTGCCACCCCAAAATGAGTCTCTTGCATACATGGGAGCCCATTTCTCACGAATCTCAAATTTATCCTTCAACCATTTGTTATTCTCAAGTTTGTACTGGAAAATTAAATTTTTCCACTTCTGTTCAAATTCAGTTTTATATTCTGCCGTATAAATGATAGTCTTCAAAGCATCCCTAAACTTGTCAATGTTATTCGGCATACGCACTTCATGCGGTAACTTATCCAAGATATGCCAAATAAAATATCTATGTGACATGATTGAGAAAACTTTAGAAACTGTAGCAGTTATTCCACGATCCTCATCTGTCATGATGTTAATCGGATCATGAGTTATTGCTCCTTGCCACTTTCAAAGAACCACTCAAATGAGGATTCCTTCTCATTTGGGATGAACCCACAACCTAGGAATATTGATTGCCAATGATGGTTGAATCCAACAAATGGTACAAACAACATCCCGTATCGGTTTGTGTTGTAGGTAGCATCAAAGCAAAGAACATCCCTAAATACTTTATAATTCTTTCTAGCGATACCATTCACCTAGACACAATGGGACAATCGCTCTTCGGGATAACATTGACAATCATAATAGAATAAAGGATCGGTCTCCTTTTTGGATTCAAAGAACTCAAGTAGCATTTGCCCATCGTGTCCTTTTAAACCTTCCATCTCATCTCTCCTGAGATTTCTGACATCGGTTTCAGCGAAACCAATTTTCTCATTACCTCCACTTGCACCTTCGAAGAATAGCATTTGTTTGCATACAGGGACATTAGCTTCGGTAAGTTGACCAATTACTTTTTTATCAGTATTTGTCAATTCACGGTTTCGAGGTAGCAAGTAACGTCTACCGGGTGAAGTAAATTCGTGATTGTGTGGGTCACGTAGTGAATAAATAATCCACGAATTACTTTGTGGGTTTAGTTTGACACGAACGAAAGCTTTGCAACCCGTTTTAGAAGTTGTTCCTCGTCTAGCTTCATTCTGATTATTCGGTGACTCCCCGGCTTTATTACATATATCTGATTTATCCACTACATCGTTTTTCTTGTATTTATTTCTACCCTTACGCATAGAGAATCCCACACATTTGCAGTACGATGAATAAAATTTTTCCGCTTCCTCTAGAGTGGGAAATGTCATACCAATCTTTGGTTTTAGGTGCTCGTCAACATGAGGAAGAAACTCGCCAATTTATTGTGCACGAACAAATTTTTCTCCGGCAACAGAACTTCTTCAAAACTGTCCATACCAAAGAAAACGAAAAGGAGAACAATTAGGGCTACTAAACCCGTTACGGAATGCGATGAAAACTTTTTAACTTTATTTACATATTATTAGAGAAACGCCACAAAACCGCACAAACGGAAGCCACAATATATAAAACTTTGTAACTTACCTTAATTCACCTAGCACAAGCCACCGTAGCTTGCAGAAGTGATTTATGACTCACGGTATGCAAGATATGGTCGTGTACCGCTGTATTTGGTATTTTTAGAACCAAAAGCGACACACGATTGTATCTCTCGGACCGTTAGTCGAAACTCACTTCTACAAATTGGGATTGCTTGATCTACGTTAGACCATCCGAGGCGCAAAATTTTATGTTTTTTGAAGGTTGTTTAAAGGGTTTTCTAGTATAACCGCACTAAACGCGTTCTAAGTCATTAACTTCTAATACGAGGAACGTGAGAAAACCCCACAAAAAGGCATCCAAAATTTATAAAATGTTGCACCTTGCTTGAATTCAAGTAGCGCAAGCCACCACAACTTGTTCAAGTGAGTTTTGACTACCAGTTCGAGAGATACGGCTGTGTATCACTTTATTTGGGTTTTTTTTCAACCGAAAGCGATACACGGCCGTATCTCTCTAACCATGAATCAAAATGGACTTATACAAGTTCGGGTTGCTTGTGCTACATGAGACCATCCTACTCGTAAAGTTTTGTATTTTTTGGATGTCATTTGAAGGGTTTTCTAATCTAACCGCACTTAAAAAATTCTAAGTCACTAACTTCTAAAGCGAGGAACGTGATAAAACCACACAAACGGCATCTAAAATTTATAAAACTTTGCACCTTGCTTGAAGTCATGTAGCGCAAGCCACCCAAACTTGTAGAAGTGAGTTTCGACTCACGGTTCGAGAGATACAGCCGTGTATCACTTTATTTTGGATTTTTTCAACTGAAAACCATACACGGGCTTATATCTCGAACCGTTAATCGAAACCCACTTCTACAAGTTGGGGTGGCTTGTGCTGTGTAAGACTATCCTACTCGCAAAATTTCGTAATTTTTGGAGGCGGTTTGCAAGGTTTTCAACTCTAACCGCACTAAAAAATCTAAGTCAATAACTTCTAATGCGAGGAACGTCACAAAATCCCACAAACGGCATCCAAAATTTCTAAAACTTTCGAACTTGGTCAAATTCACGTAGCGCAAGCCACCCCAACTTGTAGAAGTGAGCTTCGACTCACGGTTTGCGATATACGTCCATATACCACTTTACTAGGTTTTTTTTAACCAAAAGCGATACCCAGCTTTATATCTCGAACCGTGAATCGAAAACCACTTCTACAAGTTGGGGTGGCTTGTGCTGTGTGAGATCAATCTACTTGCAAAGTTTCGTATTTTTTGGAGGTCGTTTGCAAGGTTTTCAACTCTAACCGCACTAAAAAAATTCTAAGTCATTAACTTCTAATGCGAGAAATGTGAGAAAACTGTATAAATGGCATCCAAAATTTATAAAACTTTCCAACTTGGTCGAATTCACGTAGCGCAAGCCACCCGAACTTGTAGAAGTGAGTTTCGACTCACGGTTTGCGAGACACGGCCGTATACCGCTTTATTAGGTTTTTTTTAACCAAAAGCGATACACGGTCGTATATCTGCAACCGTGAATCGAAACCCACTACTATATTTTGGGGTGGCTTGTGCTGCGTAAGATCAACCTACTCGTAAAGTTTCGTATTTTTTGGAGGCCGTTTGCAAGGTTTTCTACTCTAACTGCACTAAAAAATTCTAAGTCATTAATTCCGTATAAATTGAACGTGAAAAATCAACACAAATAAAACTAAATTAATAAGCCAAACATTACTATATTTCTAAATTATTTTGGGCAAAGCATTTTTTTTGGACTTTTTAAATAATTTACTATGTAAAAATTTAGAAATCAACATAATTCACTCTAATAAGGCAAAGAATTAGTCAATACCTTACAAAATAACAACGAATTTTGCCAATAGATCAATTTGTGGCCTTCGCATGGGAATTGATTTGCTTTTGACGTAGATATTTGGAGAGAGAGATTGTATGAGAGTGGAAGAGGAGGAGTAGGAGCAAACGGAGGAGTTTGGAATTTTTTTAGGGTTTTTGGGTTTGGTTTCGCCCAAAAAATGGGTCTGTGTGCTAGGGTTTTTGGGTTTTTGGGTTTGGTTTCGACGAGGAAGACGAAGGACTGTATACAAATTTGAGATTATATCTTTGCCTTAACCTGTCCTTATCAACGACGGGTTAAGGCAATATTTTTTTATAAAATTTTGCCCTAACCCATCGTTGGGAACGGCGGGTTAAGACAAAATATTATAAAAATATATATAGGCCGTTGGATCAAAGATCCAACGGCACAGATTAAAGTTCACACGGGTCTGTGCAAACAAACCCGTTTGCAACCGAAGAAGCCTCATATAGAGGTATATATATATATATGATAAATTTCAGTTAACCCTACTGAAGTTCATACATTTGGTAGTTTACCCTACTGAATTTTTTTGGGTAATTAACTCTACCGTCGTTAGCTTTTTTGGGTGTTTTGGCATACTTCCTCTGTTTTAAGTAGTTTCTTCGAATACGTGCGAGCACATGCCACTCTTTCACTTTGCAATGATCAAATTACCCTTATTTATTATTTTTATTATTATTATTTATTATGATATAATTAGAAAATAAATATCCAAATTTGATGGAATTGAGGGATTTGAGGGAGGAGAAAGAGAAGGTGATGGTGATTGGTCTGGGGGGTGGTTAGGGATTCGAGGGGGGGAGTTAGTCGTGGTGTTGGTGTTGGTTGTTGTCCGGATTTAAGGGAGAAGAAGGTAAAGGAGGAAAAGGATGTGAGAGATTTAATGGAAGTGAGGTAAGTGGCGGTGGTGGTTGGTCGGAGGTGGGGAGGTGAGGGATTTGAGGAAGGAGAAGGATGGGGAGGGGAGAGGGGGTGTTGGTTGGTTGGATGTGAGGGGGAGGTAAGGTGGTGTTGCCGCTAATTTCGGTGTGGGGGCAAACAGATGAATTTGTGAGTTCGTGAAAAACCTGAATAGCAAACACCTAACCTGTTCCGCCGGATCTTGACCGTTGACTCCCGCCGTTCACCTGCAAGGAAGTGCGATACACCGGGGTTGATCCCGGCGACGCACCCTCCGACGCTCAAGTCAGTAACCAGAAATGATTATGAAAGAGCGTTTAACTAGAAAAAGATTGATTACCTCTTAATGGAGATGGGTGAGGGGTATTTATAGGCGTCTTAGGGACTGGTTTTAGGAATGTAATCCCCGTGATTAGATAAGGAATATTCCCCGTAATCAGATAAGGCATGTAATCTGATAAGGTATATCCCCTATAATCAGTTAAGGAATTTAATCCCTAATCCCCAGTGAAAAGATAGCTGTGAATCATGGCCGTTGATTTAGATCTAATCAGGGACCTTGATTGTATCTTGTCGGATCGGGTTGGTAGCGGGTTGAAACTCGTACCCAGCTGATGTGGATCCGTTTGCGGGTTATTGGATCTGTGAGAAGGAGACCCAGTACCCGCTTCGGACCCATTTGCATGTGAAATTACCGTTTTGCCCCTGAGCTTTAAGATTCGAGTCCGATGTGAACGGTCCCGATTTAATCCTATTTTTTAGCCATATCACGAGCCCCCCACTCCTAAAGACTGAGTGTAATCAGCCTTTGAGGAGTAGTTTAACTGTTCTAATGGCGTACGGGATTTTATCGGTGTTCTTAAGGGAGTTTGGAATCTTGCTCGGGGTGTAACAGTGTTATTATGGGCTTGTAAAATGCCCAAAAGTATTCTCAGAATTTTCTGGATTTTTGGTGATTTTTCCAGATTTTTCTGAATTTTTCCTCATTTTTTTGAATTTTTTATTCATTTTCCGAATTAAATAATTAATTATCTAAAATATTAATTAATTATTCTAATTTAATAATTATTTTTTTTCAGAATTAAAAATAATTTTTTCTGAATTAATAATTATTTTTAGAATTTTTAATTAATTTTTTCGATTTTTAAATATTTTTTTCGGATTTTTTAAATAAAAAAAAACAATTAAATAAATAAATAAATAATTTAAATATTACCTGGACACGTGGCAGATTTCTGGCCGTCCATCATGACCAGATGAGCACGCATCGTGAGGCAGATCACGATCTGGACACGTGGCACGTTTCTGGCCGTTCATCATGATCAGATCTGCGCGCATCGTGAGGCAGATCACGATCGGGACACGTGGCGCATTCCTGAGCGTCGATCGTGTCGCGACGCGAATTTTGGAACGATCGGACGGATCGTGTGGCCCGGGCTCTTTTTTTCTCCAAATACGAGTTCGGCACTTCGGTGCTTCGGCGAAGTCACCCCGGCTCGTTGAGATGTCGCCACGTGGACCGCCACGTGGCATTTTTTTTTTTTTTTTTTTTTTTCTTTCTTTCTTTCTTTCTTTCTTTCTTTCTTTCTCCGCTGCTTCTTCCACTTCTTCTCCGCTGCTTCCTCTGTTCTTTCTCGTCTTCGCTCTCCTTCGTCTTCGCGACAGCGTGCCGGAGCTCGGAGCTTGGTGGAGGGGAGAGAGGAGCTCGGAAGTGTTCGACGAAGGGGCCGGAGCTCGCGGCGTGGAGTTCGACAGTGAGTTCGCGAAGGAGGCAATGGGTTCGGCACTGTTGGAGCTCGGAGGTGAGCTTCGCAGCGAGGCTCGGCGCGAATGGAGCTTCGGCCAGACAAGGAGCTTCGGCGAAGTTGAAGCTCGAAGCAATGGAGAGCTCGGCGTCGCGAGGTGCCTGCGGTGCTTGAGCTCCGTAATGGAGCTCATCGGAGTTGGTCTCGCGATGGGCTGAGTTCGGCATTGGAGACGGCGGGGTCGAGCTCGCGCGAAGGAGGCAATGGAGGTGAAGTTCGGTTGCGAAGGAGTTCGGAAGTGGTGAAGTTTGGCGGAGAACTTGAGCTTCGGCGGAGGGGAGTCCGAAGCTTGGTGTCGGTGATGAAGCTCGGCAGTGGGTTCGGCTCGTCATTTGTCTTGGAGCTCGGCCATGGAGGTGGTCGAAGCTTCGACGAAGGAGCTCGACGAGTGAAGGAGGGAGAGCTCAGCATAGTGGAGCCTCGACGTTGGCGTGGCTTGAGCTCGGCAGGCGGAGCTTCGGTGTGCGGAGGAGCTTGACGAGTGGATGGTGAGTGTTGGGTGCTGGAGCTTGGCCATGGTGAAGCGTGGATGATGGAGATTGCCGATGGTGGAGGTCGGCAAGGAGCTCGGCGTCGGTGTTTGAGGAAGAAGATGGTGGGTTTTCCTGATCTTCGGTTGGTTTTGCTGTGGCTGGAGTATGGAGAAGAAGAGTTGAAGGATTTCATTTTGGCGGGAGATTGGGGAAGAGAGAGGAAGGGTTCGGGTCGGATCCTAACGGGTCCGAACCCACGCTGTTTGTTGTTTTTTTTTTTGCTGCTCGGCCAATGAATCTGATTCTGCAGATCCGAGCACGGATTTTGAGGAGAATTTTTTCCCACTTAGCGGTTCGGTAGTTCGGTAGCTCGGATTTGAGATCCGAGCTACGTGGCTCAATCTGGACGGTTGATCACGATCGTGGCGCGAATCACGAGACAAGATGCACGAGTTTCGAGAAAACGTTATCTTGTCGTTTTGTGGTGACGTGGCGAGATCTGAGCCGTTCATCATGTTTTAGCACGAATTTTGAGACGATCCGATGGTGAGATGGGTTCGGTCGAATTTTTCTCCATATACGAGGGTCGGTACCCCGTCACCTCGGATCGGCACCCCGGATCGGCACCTCGGATCATTGAGATGATGCCACGTGGCATGCCACGTGGCCCCTTTCTTTTTTTTTTTTTTTGAAGGGTTTGTTGGGATTTGTCTTTGGCGGGAACATGGGGAAGAAGAGGAGTGGAGTTCGGGTCGTGGGTTGATGGGTTCGGATCCCTTAACGGGCCGAACCCGGCCCCACGTGCTCCCCCTTGTTTTTCTCTCTCTCCTCTGCTTCTTGTTCGGTCGATCCGAGCACGGATTTTGAGGAGATTTTTTGCCGCTTTAGCGGTTCGGTAGTTTGGTAGCTCGGATTTGAGATCCGAGCTACGCGGCTCAATCTGGACGGTTGATCACGATCGTGGCGCGAATCACGAGACAAGAGGCACGAGTTTCGAGAAAACGTTATCTTGTCGTTTTGCGGTGATGTGGTGCGATCTGATCCGTCCATCACGCTTGAGTGCGAATTTTGAGATGATCTAACGGTGAGATCGCCTCGGGACGATTTTTCTCCAAAAACGAGGGTCGGTACCCCGACACCTCGGATCGGCACCTCGGATCCTTTCTGGGAACATCTGGTTTGCTCTGCAAATGAGTCTGGTTCGGCAGATCCGAGCACGGATTTTGAGGAGAATTTTTTCCCACTTTGCTGTTCGGTAGGTCGGTAGCTCTTCTGAGAAGAAAGAGGAAGGGGAGGAGAGGCATTTGAGTTCTCTCCTCTGCCTTGTTCTTTCGCACAGTGGAGAAGAGGAGAAGTGCTGGGTACTTTTTGGAGAGGTGAAGAGGAGAAGAGGAAGGGGAGGAGAGGCAACTGGGTTCTCTCCTCTGCCTTGTTCTTCCGCTTGGTGGAGAAGAGGAGAAGAGGAAGGAGAGGCAACTGGGTTCTCTCCCCTGTCTTGTTCTTCCGCTCGGTGGAGAAGAGGAGAAGAGGAAGGGGAGGAGAGGCAACTGGGTTCTCTCCCCTGTCTTGTTCTTCCGCTCGGTGGAGAAGAGGAGAAGAGGAAGGAGAGGCAACTGGGTTCTCTCCCCTGTCTTGTTCTTCCGCTCGGTGGAGAAGAGGAGAAGTGTTGGGGAAGAAGGAGAAGAATGAAGGAGCTAAGAGGGGTAAGGGTCGGACCGTGGGTATCGGATCCGACCCCGACCGTTAGCCTCTTTTCTTTCTTCCTCTTCATCTGCTTGCTTTGTTCGGCGAATCCGAGCCCGGATTTCGAGGTACATTTTTCGCCGCTCCGCAGTTGGGTAGATTGGCAGATCCGAGCTGCACGGCTCAATCTGGACGGTTGATCACGATCGTAGCGCGAATCACGAGACAAGAGGCACGAGTTTCGAGAAAACGTTATCTTGTCGTTTTGTGGTGATGTGGCGCGATCTGATCCGTCCATCACGCTTGAGTGCGAATTTGGAGATGATCTAACGGTGAGATCGCCTCGGGACGATTTTTTGCCATATACGAGGGTCGGTACCCCGGTATCTCGGCTCGGCGCATCAGGGCTGTTTGGCCGAGGTGCTGAATTGTCTGTTTTGAATTAAGTGTTCCTTGAAGATTCCGCCCCTTCGTGCTCAGTGGCTCGGCCGTTCGGCTGAGCTGTTCGGTAGCTCGGCTGTTCGGACGGCTCGAGCGTGAGGAGAAGGGGATGAGTCGGCATATGGAAGAGGTGATGCTCTGCTTGGCTTTTGGAGATTTTTGAAGAGGAGCTCCACTCCTAGGGGTGGAGAAGAGGTGCTAGGAAGATCCTCGTAAGAGCCATGGGAAGACCCATTCTTTGAAGTGAAGAGCTTAACTTGTAGAAGAGCCATCTGGAAGAGGAGCTTGAGGAGCAACTCTAGGAGAGAGTTCTAGCTCCGAACTCGTTTGAGAAGAGCTCCGCTTCGGATGCGAGCGGAGTGGGGAGCTCGATTTGTAGAAGAGCCATCAGGAAGAGGAGCTTGAGGAGCAACTCTAGGAGAGAGTTCTAGCTCCGAACTCGTTTGAGAAGAGCTCCGCTTCGGATGCGAGCGGAGTGGGGAGCTCGATTTGTAGAAGAGCCATCTGGGCGGTTGATCACGATCGTGGCACGAATCACGAGACAAGAGGCACGAGTTTCGAGAAAACGTTATCTTGTCGTTTTGTGGTGACGTACGCGATCTGATCCGTCCATCACGATTGGGTGCGAATTTTGAGATGATCTAACGGCGAAATCGCCTCGGGACGATTTTTTGCCATATACGCGGGTCGGTACCCCGGTACCTCGGCTCGGAGACTCAGTGCTGTTGGCCGAGGCGCTGAGGCATTTTGGAGGAAGTGTTCCTTGAAGATTCTGCCCCTCCGTGCTCAGTGGCTCGGCCGTTCGGCTGAGCTATTCGGTAGCTCGGCTGTTCGGATGGCTCGAGCGTGAGGAGAAGTTCAGTGAGTTGATGAAGGGGATGGGTCGATGAAGCTCTGCTCCTCGGCTTGGGAGGATGGGTCGGCATACGGGAGAGGTGAGGGGCTCTGAAGTTGTCTCTATTCTGTTTGGTTTTGGAGATTATTGAAGAGGAGCTCCACTCCTAGGAGAAGAGGTGCTGGGAAGACCCATTCTCTGAAGTGAGTGCAAGGAGCAACTCCAGGGGAGGGTTGTGAGCTCCGAACTCATCGGGAAGAGCTCTGCTTTGGAGGCGAGCGGAGTGAAGAGCTTGGCCTTGAGAAGGGGAGGAGAGGCATTCGGGTTCTCTCCCCTGCCTCGTTCCTTCGCACAGTGAAGAAGGGCAGAAGTGTTGGGTACCTTTGGCGGGAAGACTGAAGAAGGAGAAGAATGAAGGAGCTAAGAAGGGTATGGGTCGGACCGAGGGTATTGGATCCGACCCTGACCCGTTAGCCTCTTTTTCTTCTTGTTCTTCATCTGCTCAGCTGCTCGGCAGATGCATCTTGTTCGGCAGATCCGAGCACGGATTTTGGGGCACATTTTCTGCCACTTTGCTTCTCGGTAGATGGGTAGCTCAGCTCGGATGGTCGTGGGGGCAGTTCGGAATGGCTATCTTCCTCCGGCCCGTTTAAGGACGAGCCGGTGAAGTAAAGCCGAGCCATGGGACCCCGACCATCGTGAGGTTAGTTTGAGGGATGCAGGAGCAGTTTCGAATGGCGAGCTACTTCTAGTCCGCTTAGGAGCGAACTTGCGAAGTAGAATCGAGCCAAGTGTTGGACTCCGATCCATTCAACGGCTGCAGGAGCAATTTCGAACGGCGATCTACTCCCGGCCCGTCTGAAGACGAGCCGAGGAGGAAGAGTCGAGCCGAGTGCTGGACTCCGAACCATTGTGTGATTAGTTTAAGAGATGCAGGAGCAGTTTCGAATGGCGAGCTACTTCTAGTCCGCTTAGGAGCGGACTTGCGAAGCAAAATCGAGCCAAGTGTTGGACTCCGATCCATTCAACGGCTGCAGGAGCAATTTCGAACGGCGATCTACCCCCGGCCCGTCTGAAGACGAGTCGAGGAGGGAGAGTCGAACCGAGTGCTGGACTCCGAACCATTGTGAGGTTAGTTTAAGGGATGCAGGAGCAGTTTCGAATGGCGAGCTACTTCTAGTCCGCTTAGGAGCGAACTTGCGAAGTAGAATCGAGCCAAGTGTTGGACTCCGATCCATTCAACGGCTGTAGGAGCAATTTCGAACGGCGATCTACTTCCGGCTCGTCTGTGGGCGAGCGGAAGAAGAGTCGAACCGAGTGCTGGACTCCGAACCATCGTGTGGTTAGTTTAACAAGTTGTGGGAGCAGCCATGTAGAAGAAGCTGGACTCCGAACTCGTTGAGAAGTGGTCCGCCTTGGAGGTAGAGGAGCAAAGAGCTCGGCTCTGGAAGAGAGCCATTTGTGAGACAAGTTTGAGGAGCAACTCTAGGAGAGAGTCGTGAGCTCCGGGCTGTCTGAGAAGAGGTCCGCTTCGGAGGCGAGCGGAGCGGAAGAGCCCGGCTCTGGGAAAGAGTTGTTTTCGGGACGAGTGTGAGGAGGAGCTCTTGGTGAGAGTTGTGAGTTCCGAATTCGTTGAGAAGAGGTCCCTTCCGAGGTGAGCAGAGTGGAGAGCTCGGCTCTGGAAGAGAGCCGTTTGTGAGACGGGTGCGAGGAGGAGCTCTTGGAGAGAGTTGCGAGCTCCGAACTCGTTGAGAAGAGGTCCTCTCCGAGGGCGAGCGGAGTGGAAGAGCTCGGCTCTGGAAGAGAGCCGTTTGTGAGATGAGTGCGAGGAGGAGCTCTTGGTGAGAGTTGTGAGCTCCGAATTTGATGAGAAGAGGTCCGCTTCGGGGGTGACCAAAGTGAAGAGCTCGGCTCTGGAAGAGAGCCGTTTGTGAAACGAGAGCGAGGAGGAGCTCTTTGTGAGAGTTGTGCTCCGAACTCGATGAGAAGAGGTCCGCCTTGGAGGTGGGCGAAGCAAAGAGTTCGGCTCTGGAAGAGAGCCATTTGGGAGAAGAGTTTGGGGAGCAACTCTAGGAGAGAGTTGTGCGCTCCAAACTTGTTGATAAGAGGTCCGCTCCGAGGTGAGCAGAGTGGAGAGCTCGGCTCTGGAAGAGAGCCGTTTGTGAGGCGAGTGTGAGGAGGAGCCCTCGGAGAGAGTTGTGCTCCGAACTTCGATGAGAAGAGGTCCGCTTCGGAGGTGACCGAAGTGAAGAGCTCGGCTCTGGAAGAGAGCCGTTTGTGAAACGAGAGCGAGGAGGAGCTCTTTGTGAGAGTTGTGCTCCGAACTCGATGAGAAGAGGTCCGCCTTGGAGGTGGGCGAAGCAAAGAGTTCGGCTCTGGAAGAGAGTCATTTGGGAGAAGAGTTTGGGGAGCAACTCTAGGAGAGAGTTGTGAGCTCCGGGCTGTCTGAGAAGAGGTCTGCTTCGGAGGCGAGCAGAGTGGAGAGCTCGGCTCTGGAAGAGAGCCGTTTGTGAGATGAGTGCGAGGAGGAGCTCTTGGTGAGAGTTGTGAGCTCCGAATTCGATGAGAAGAGGTCCGCTTCGGGGGTGACCAAAGTGAAGAGCTCGGCTCTGGAAGAGAGCCGTTTGTGAAACGAGAGCGAGGAGGAGCTCTTTGTGAGAGTTGTGCTCCGAACTCGATGAGAAGAGGTCCGCCTTGGAGGTGGGCGAAGCAAAGAGTTCGGCTCTGGAAGAGAGCCATTTGGGAGAAGAGTTTGGGGAGCAACTCTAGGAGAGAGTTGTGCGCTCCAAACTTGTTGATAAGAGGTCCGCTCCGAGGTGAGCAGAGTGGAGAGCTCGGCTCTGGAAGAGAGCCGTTTGTGAGATGAGTGCGAGAAGGAGCTCTTGGTGAGAGTTGTGAGCTCCGAATTCGATGAGAAGAGGTCTGCTTCGGAGGCGAGCGGAGGGAGGACCCGGCTCTGGGAAAGAGCTGTTTGCGGGACGAATGTGAGGAGGAACTCTAGGAGAGAGTTGTGCTCCGAACTTCGATGAGAAGAGGTCCGCTTCGGCGGCGAGCGGAGGGAAGAGCTCGGCTCTGGAAGAGAGCCATTTGTGAGATGAGTTCGAGGAGCGACTCTAGGAGAGAGTTGTGTGCTCCGGACTTGTTGAGAAGAGGTCCGCTTCGGCGGCGAGCGGAGGGAAAAGCTCGGCTCTGGAAGAGAGCCATTTGTGAGATGAGTTCGAGGAGGAACTCTATGAGAGAGTTGTGCTCCAAACTCGTTGGATCTCGGCACGGGTGATTGGCGCTTCATCGTTCCTAGGCTGCTGCCGACCCGCGGGGGAGCGTGGTCTTCTTCTGTGATGCTCGGGGGATTCCTTCCTTCCCCTTCGGACATGGGACCTTTTGTAGTCTCGGCGGTGAGGGGACCGCTCACCCGGACGTTGTTGGCGGGAGGCTCCCTTTCGGGCCCGCTTCTCGTCCAGACGGTGGCGTAGGTCCTCTTCCTCCTTCTGATTTTGGGGATTGTGAGAGGCCATGGAATTCGTAGAGGCGTTGTGTATGGAGACGTGGTCTTGATGGAGAGGTTGCTTCATGCGGGAGCCCCCCGCACCGGCATTCTGTGGACCGGAAGGACCCTTGGGGGTTGTTGATTCTGAAGGGGCTGATCTTGCTGAAGGGGGTCTTCCGTCTGAAGCGGAGGTCGTTCCTGCTGCAGAACGGGTTGGTCAGGGACTGGCTCCTGCTGATCGGCGGGATTGGGCCCACGGTTGGACCCCCTAGATTTGGCTTTTCTCGGAGGCATGGCTGGAGAAGATCTAGTCGACGGAAAGAGGAGGGGCTGCTATTCGTGTGTTTCCCACAGACGGCGCCAATCTGTTGCCGCTAATTTCGGTGTGGGGGCAAACAGATGAATTTGTGAGTTCGTGAAAAACCTGAATAGCAAACACCTAACCTGTTCCGCCGGATCTTGACCGTTGACTCCCGCCGTTCACCTGCAAGGAAGTGCGATACACCGGGGTTGATCCCGGCGACGCACCCTCCG
Organism: Hemerocallis citrina; assembly: GCA_017893485.1. NCBI lineage: Eukaryota > Viridiplantae > Streptophyta > Magnoliopsida > Asparagales > Asphodelaceae > Hemerocallis > Hemerocallis citrina. Next base: position 153,120,806 of record CM030360.1, on the reverse strand, counting down.
ACGCTCAAGTCAGTAACCAGAAATGATTATGAAAGAGCGTTTAACTAGAAAAAGATTGATTACCTCTTAATGGAGATGGGTGAGGGGTATTTATAGGCGTCTTAGGGACTGGTTTTAGGAATGTAATCCCCGTGATTAGATAAGGAATATTCCCCGTAATCAGATAAGGCATGTAATCTGATAAGGTATATCCCCTATAATCAGTTAAGGAATTTAATCCCTAATCCCCAGTGAAAAGATAGCTGTGAATCATGGCCGTTGATTTAGATCTAATCAGGGACCTTGATTGTATCTTGTCGGATCGGGTTGGTAGCGGGTTGAAACTCGTACCCAGCTGATGTGGATCCGTTTGCGGGTTATTGGATCTGTGAGAAGGAGACCCAGTACCCGCTTCGGACCCATTTGCATGTGAAATTACCGTTTTGCCCCTGAGCTTTAAGATTCGAGTCCGATGTGAACGGTCCCGATTTAATCCTATTTTTTAGCCATATCAGGTGGTAATAGTGGTAGTTAAAATTTTTAATGGATAGAGGTAGGTGGAGGTGGTGGTTGGTCGGAGATGGGATGAGGTAAGGTGTTTGAGGGAGAATGAGGGGGTGGTGATAATTGGTCTAATTTGGGTGGGAGGTGAGAGATTCAAAGGAGGAGGAGGAGGAGGAGGAGGTGGTGGTGGTGGGTTAGATTTAAGGAGAGAAGGAGGTGAATTATTTGATGGAGGAGAAGATGATGTTGGTGGTTGGTCGGAGGTGGGGGTGGGGACAAGAGGTGAGGGATTCGAGCGAGGAGGAGGATTTCGGTGGAGTAGGAGGAGGAGGAGTCGGTGGTGGTGGTTGGAGTGGTTGGAGTGAATGTTAATGAAGTAATGATATAACTAAAATTAAAATTAATCTAACTATGAAATTAAAATTAATGATGAGATTAAAAATTAAACTTAAATTAATAATGAAATTAAAATTAAAGTATAGAATTAAAATTTAAATTAATGATGTGATTAAAACTAATCGTCCATTTAAAATTAATGATGATGAATGAAGGAGAAAAAGAAGAAGAAGGTGATGGACGGTGATGATGGACATGGTAATTAAGTTATTAATCAGAACTAATAGGTGTATTTTAGATATTTGACATAAAGTTAACGGCGTCAATTAATTTATGATGCGCTTAACGGAAAACAAACTTCAGTAGGGTTAATTGCCTAAAAAAACTTCAACATGGTGAACCGCTAAATGTATAAACTTCAGTAAGGATAACTGAAATCCATATATATATATATATATATATATATATATATATAATTTTTAAGTACCTATTACATTAAATTCTTCACCTAATTCTATATCATAGCCTCAATAATGGGTTGGGCTTGGCCCAACTCAATCTAATTCACCTGTACCCAGACTAAGACTGTCATTTGTTTCTGAATTTTTTCCTTAGTTGACCCACTTTTCGATATTATTTCCGAAACTTATAAACTAATTTCTAAGATGGACCAATCCTCATAGGTCACAGTTGGAAACTAGTGCATATTCGATGAGGTCGCAGTTTCCAACTGTAGCCTCAGTTCATTTCGTATTTGGGCTAGAGAGACTGTGAGACATAGACTAAAAATACTAAGTTCGATGCAGTCTATATTTAACACATTTTTACTTAAAAATTTTGTTAAAATCTTGAAGTCTCTCTACTCCAAATATAAAATGAACTGAGGCGGAAGTTGAGAATTGCAGCCTCGAAAAAAATACATTTGTGAAGAAGTCGTCCGTGATTCCCAACTATAGCTGATTAGGAATGGTCCACCCTAGAAATTAGTATAGTTTCAAAAAGTGGATCAACTAAGGAAAAAAAATCTTTGTTTCTAGGGATTAAAAAGTCAAAAATTTACCCAGTTCGCTCTGAATTCCACGCCCTTCCGTAATGGGGATGAGAGAGGTGTACAAAGAGAAGCTCCGAGCTGCTAACTTGCAATATGACCTCACCATTAAGCCTAGTTTAGGTTCCCCTTGCTGCCATCGATGCCTTTCCCTAATCCAATCTGACTCTGTAATCTGTCGTTTTCTTTTTTCAATTATTTTGTTAATTAGATTTCTAAAAATACTTTGTTGTAATTTCATAGAGGAAGAGGAAAGGGGAGATCACTCCAGTTCTGCACAACTTCACCATGGTGGTATGATAATATTGAATTCAATTAATTTGATTTGATTTGATTTTGTCCTTTTTTGTTTTTGGGTTTTTAACATGTGAGTCCCTAACAAATACTTAAATATCATGTATATCCTTCAAAAAAATGTATTTTAATGTTTGTTCCCAATAATATATGTCACTTCTCTTAATTACCCTTATAATTAAAAAAACTCATAACGATAGAGAATTTTCAGTTTTTTAATGGAATTGATGAAAAATGGCTGAATTATTCTCTTCTCTACCATTCAAACTTTATCTTCTTCATTCTTTTAAATCCGGGCAATTGTTAGTCCAACCGAGACTCATTAACTCTTCTTAAAATTTCTTCATTTTTTTCAAGAAAATGATAAACTAACAATGCATCTTTGAGAACTACAAATTTTTCCTCACGTTACTTGTCCAAATTTGCCATCAATCTTGTTTTTTAATGACAGATTATATAGCTTCCTGAATTATTTTCGTTAAAACTGTTGAATCGTTTATCATTTGATTGTCTAATTTGATATTTTAATTTGAGTTTTATTTGTTTCGTGAGGGTAAAATCATGATTAACTTAGTGATATCTAACATAAGGGAATATGAAATAAAGTCAAAATTTTTAGGGGCATATACGAAAATACACATTTGCAAGGGATATATATATATATATATATATGAAATTATCATATTTGTTAGGGGTATACATGTTAAAAACCCTTTGTTTTTTTTAGTAATGCTATACCTACTACCAAATCTACTACCTTTTCCTTTACTAGCTTAGGTGGCACACTATTTGTGGAGGTTATTGTAGAATAGGTGGTAGAAACATTTAACTACCGTTTTCGTTCTTTTCATTTTTCCCATTCATCATAATATTTTATTTGCACTTGAATGAAATACTTTATTTTTCCTTGATCATCTTAATTAAATTTTATTCATGAATTACTCTTATTCTTCTTGTTGAGCTATTTTCTTGTTGATCTCATTTTTATTTGATTATGAGTATTTTATTTGAACCCTATTGTCATTAATCCATATTTTTTTAACCCAAAACCCAATTTAATTATTTCTAGACCCAAACCAATTACTATTGAATCCTAGCCCATTAACCCAATAACCTAATTGCACTATATAAATAATATCCTACTGCAAACCCTAAAAATACAAAATACAAACCATAAACCTGGCCGTCTCTCTCTCCTCTCTCTTCTCTCTCTCCCATTCAGCCGTCGACCTCCAACTTTTCGCCCAAAACCATCTTCATCCTCCGGCGCCTTCCATCGATGCCAGCGATGCCACCGAGCCCCGATCCCCTTTGGCCTACTTGCTGTTGCCGCTCTTTACTGTTGCTGCATTTGTGCTTTGTTACTGTCTTGTTTCTTTGTGCACGTAGTGTGCACATAATTGTTTATGGGTTCGTTGCTCCGGTATTCTCATACTATTATTCTTTGGTATTCGAATTAATCGTCTATAAGGCAAGTCACTTTTCCTCTTGAATTGAATCTTGTATCAAATTCAAATTTTTATTGAAACTCTTGCAAGTAGATCCAATTGTTCATCATATCGTATATTGTTCTTCTCTTTTCGTTGAGTATTTCGAGGGTTTACACGAGCTAACCCAAATATTCTTGACTTCGTGCCTTTATTGACACTAAAGATCGAATCTTTCATGCATCCATGTAGTATTGGTGATAGGGTTATTCATATAAATATCACATAAAGATACTATCGTAGAATCAAACACTAGATTGATTGCTTGAATAATTGATTGATGAATTGTGTAGTTAATTTAGTGTATGTATGTATTCTTAATAATGTTTTGTTGGTGTCGAACTAGTGCACGTGTGTATTCTTAATGTTGTTTACCATGTTATTATACCTACCATGCTGTTTATGAAGTTTATTGACTAACTGAAGTGGAACCCATCATGTTTAGTCACTTTATTTCATGAAAAATATCGAAAATCGGTATGATACTTGTTGTCTGAAAATTGTATGAAGTTTTCGACCCAGTATTTGACATCAAAATAAATAACTCTCTAAATAAGAGTTGTAGCACTATGTGTCTAATTTCCAGAACAAATAAGATCTTTAAATTCCGAGTTGTATTGCAAAGGTTATGATAATTGTACTACTACTGTATTTTATTTCAAGAATTTCAAATACATGTTTACATGTTTAAACTATTAAAAAGCTAAGTTAATATTAGAATAATGCTTTAATAATTTCCAGAATGATAGTTAACATGTTTAGGAGTCTAAAGAATTTTTTTGATGAATTTATAATTGAGTTTTCGCTGATTCTAAATATATAACAACTTGATGTCGATTTTATGTCTCAACATGTAAGCTATAAAGAATGATATATTTGACCTAGCTACTGTTGTCGGACTTTTTATTTTAAATATGCGTTGGAATCGGAAGGAAGTCTAGTTTCCATAATTTCTGACGGTTCAGTTTTTTATTTATGTAGCAGCGGAAAAATTGATTTTTGTACAGTGACCTCTTTCTGTCCAGAAATTCGCTTTCCAGATTTCCTTTATATATATATATATATATATATATATATATATATATATATATATATATATCATTGTATTGCATGAATTGAAAGTGTTACATTGCATGTTCCTAATGTACTATTCTCATCTAACTATCTAAATTTATCGTCCTGTTGTTCCTCTATTGTTATTATCGTTCATCTAATGTCTCTAATTGTATAATGTAGTGTTTGCATCGATAAAATAATTAACAAGACGGGGTTTAAGGGATTGACTTGAGTAGTGAACAATATAGTGACTGTATCGGCCAGTGTTTATCGATTGATTGTTGGAGCGCTGACTACGGCACCCCAATCTTTTGTGTATCGTATCAATGTATCAGTTTATCAGTGTATCATTATATCATTATAATGTATCGTGCACAATATTGTTACCGTATCAGTGATTATCATACCGACACATAATCTATAGAATTCACCACTAGAGTCTAAATGAAATTGATTATATGCATCGAACCTGTGGTATGGAACATATGGGACACAGTAGTACGTGCATTAGTTAGGATTAAAATGATTAATAGACTTAAGAATTGACACAACATCGACATTGCATATTGAACATCATCATTTCTTTTGATATCGAATATTGTCTAAGTATTATTGACGTCATCCATTGAACATTGTCATCGAATATTGAACCATTGTTTATAACCATTGCATCATTTACTATTGATATTGATTGTTGCTATCGTCCCATGTTATTGATTCCTATCGATCCATTGAAATCATTGTTATATCGTTATTCCATTGTTTCCTTACTTTCTCTACTTGTTGTCCATGACTTGCTCTAAAGATAATTTTTCTTCTCTTTTTAGATAAAGTGTTCACAGGTGATCAAGGAGAATTACCTGTAGGAATTGGAGAACAAGCTTTCAAAAGATTTATTGCTTTATAATTGAATGTTATTTTATTGAACTTATTGTATTGAGACTTATTATCATTGTGATTGGATTTATTATTGTATTGGGATTATGACCCGGATATTACTATTTGTTTCCAGATATTTGATTATTGTATTTAGATATTTCATATTGTCTTATTCCAAGTATTATTGTTCATGTGGTTGTTATCGTTGCCGTGCAATTGTTTTGTATTATTTATAATGTTGAGTTGAATGGGTAAACAGCTTATGGATGATGCAAGTCATTCACTGGGCTAATGTCACGTGCTTGTGTTCCGTATTTTTTTGAGAAGCGGGATGTGATAAGGTTTTTAGTGGTATCAGAGCCCAGGTTTGGATAATATATCAGTCAAACGAGACTAACATATGGAGGTTTGGCTTTGACTGATATATTAGTCTGATTTGGGTTTTATCGGTTTGACTCAATAATATGTGCAATACATGAATCACATGGATAATTGATAACCAACTTATGATCTGAATACTAATTGTTTGATTTTTATTGCAGACCATGGTTAGGAAAGGTGCTTCATCTTCCTGAGCCAGGGATGATCAGTCTGATGAGCCCACTGTTGTACAGATGATGCAGATGCAGCGTGAGCACAATGAACTGATGATGCAGATGCAACGGGAGCATAATGAACTGATGAGGGTGGCTTTTGAAGCTGCCAACAGGGAACCCGTTGTACCAGTACCCGGATTGCTGCCACCGAGACCTGGTAATGTGGCATATTTGATGAGGCTCCATCCACATAAGTTCTCGGGCACTGAGGGTCCGCATGAAGCCGAGAAATGGTTTATCAGGACTGAGCATTTATTGACCACGGCACAGATAGCGAATATCGATCATGTGGATGTTGTGAGCATCCAACTTGTTGATATTGCCCACATCTGGTGGCAAGCTGAGGCTAGACGATTGGGGCAACCCATCCACTGGGCCATCTTCACTGAGAGCTTCCTCACGAAGTTCTTCCCTAATGCCACCAAGAATGAAATGGAACGATAGTTTGTCTCATTAACTCAGGTTCGTCAGATGGTGTTTAATCATGCTTTTTCGTTGTTATTTCATAAAGTACCGACATTAAACTAAACATTGTCTTGAATCAGGGGAGTCGGACCATGGACGCGTACGCTGCGGAATTCACCCGACTAAGTCGTTTTGCTACTTCTATGATGGAGAATGACGAAGATAGAGGTCGTTGTTTCTTATTGGACTTGGATATTGAGATTCAGGATCGTCTTGCTACCTTGCGACTTCGTTCTTATGCTGATATCCTAGATGCTGCTAGAATTCAGGAGCAGACTAGTACGAGGAAGTGTGCCATTCAGCGGTCTGTTCTGCACGCTATTGCTGCCAGGCTTTCTGGAGGGCCTATTAGGAGGCCAGTTCCAACCCTTCCTGCTAGGGCATTGCCATACCCACCTGTCGTTCAGAGGCCGCACTTGATCTGTTCGTACTGTCACAAGACTGGGCACTTGTGCCAGGACTATCGGATAGCAAATTGCATGTGCCTTCTGTATGGAGGCAATGATCACATGGTTCATGATTGCCCTAAGTCCAGATTCCTTACACCAGTTGGAGGTTCCGGTCCACAGGGAGCGCTTGCTCGTGGTCATAGCAGACCACCACTCCCGCCTTAGAGACTGATTTTTTATCAGCAGAGAGCCACTCCCAGGGGTAATCTTCCTGCAGGTCATGGTCAGGCCTACCTGACTACGTAGGATGCTGAAACCGCTTTAGGCGTTGTTGTAGGTATTTCTTTAGTTGTGTTTATTTGGATTTTATTTTTCCTTGTTATCTTGTTATTCTATTCTGTTGTTTTATCATGTTATCCTTCCATTCATGTCTATTTCTTGCATTTTGTTTCTGCATGTTGTGTTCTCATCTTGACTTCTTGTTAGGCATTATCCTTGTTCACTCCTTGCCCGCTCATGTTCTTTTTGACTGGTGCTACTCATTCCTTTGTTTCTTCCTGCTTCGTCGACCTGCATCACTTGGCTAGCAGCGCTATGCTAGCAGCATGGAATATTACTACAGGTGGAGGTATTGTCGTGTGTTCTCAGATCTGTGAGCAGAGTCCTTTGGTTATTGGTGATGTTGATTTTGTTACCGATCTGATTGTCATTAATTCTGGTTTTGATGTTATCTTGGAGATGGATTGGCTTGGTGTCACTCATGCTGTAATTGACTGCCGTGTGAAGAAAGTGGTGTTCCGAATGCCAGGATGTCAGGAATTTGAATTCTGTGCTGGTGAAACACCTCTTGTTTGTGTGGAGAAGTTGGCAAGTTAGGAAGTTGGAGTGATGGAAGAAGTGTGTGCAGATAGTGATGTTGTACCGTTGGTTGTGCGAGACTTTCTGGATGTATTTCTCGAGGAATTGTCGGGATTACTGCCAGATTGTGAAGTGGTGTTCAGTATTGATATTCAGCCGGGTACAGCTCCAATCTCTAAGAGTCAGTACAGAATGGCTCCTGTCGAGTTGGCTGAGTTAAAGGAGCAGATTCAGGAGTTACTGGATAGAGGTTCTATCAGGTCGAGTGTTTCTCCTTGGGGAGCTCCAGTACTGTTCGTCAATAAGAAGGATGGTAGTCGCAGGTTGTGTATTGACTAGTGTGAGCTGAATAATGTCACAGTGAAGAACCGGTATTCGTTGCCAATGATTGATGACCTATTTGATCAATTGGGAGGTGTTTCTGTATTTTTGAAGCTGGATCTTTGTTCTAGTTACCATCAAGTTATGGTGAAAGCTGAGGATGTACAGAAGACTGCTTTTCGTACAAGATATGGGCACAATAAATTCTTGGTGATGCCTTTCGAAGTTACTAATGCTCCAGCTGTGTTCATGAGCTTGATGAATCAGGTTTTCTCCCCTTTCTAGACAAGGTTGTTGTGGTGTTCATTGATGATATTCTCATCTATTCTCGGAATTGCGATGAGCATGCTGAGCACTTAAAGGCTGTTTTGCAAACACTGAGGGAGAATTTGCTATATGGGAAGCTTGGCAAGTGTGAGTTTTGGCTGGATCGTATGGCATTCTTGGGTCATGTTATTTCTGGTGATGGATTTTCTATCGATCCGTCCAAGATCTCTACAGTTAAGGATTGGCCGATGCCGAAGTCAGTATCGGAAGTTCGGAGTTTTCTTGGTCTAGCAGGGTACAATAGGAAGTTGTTCGGGATTTTTTGAAGCTTGTCGGGCCGTTGACCAAGTTGACTGGGAAGGATCAGAAGTTTGTGTGGGATGAGTCCTGTGATGAAGCCTTCGCTGAATTGAAGAATCGGTTAACATCAGCACCATTGTTGACTATACCAGGAAGGGATTTCGTAATTCACTGTGATGCTTTAGGAAGAGGTTTGGGTGTTGTTTTGATGCAACGAGGTAAGGTTGTCGCATATGAATCTAGACAATTGAGGTCGCATGAGAAGAATTATACTACATGATTTGGAGCCTGCAGCTATGATCTTTGCTTTGAAGCTTTGGAGGCATTATTTACTTGGAGACCGAGTGGAGATTTTCACTGACCCCAAAAGTCTCAAGTATGTGTTCACTCAATAGGAGCTGAATATGAGGCAGAGACGATGGTTGGAATTGATGGTGGATTATGATATTAGTTTGCAGTATCACCCTAGCAAGATTAATTTGATGTCTGATGCTTTGAGCAGAAGACCGGTTGCTATGGTTCTCACTTAGCAGGATGAGCTTGTGGAGGCTATGAGCAGGTTAGATTTGAAAGTGGTTTTGCCTAGTTCCAAGCAAAGTTGTATGATGCTTCAGTTGCAGTCGTCTTTGGTGGATCATATTAAAGAAGAACAGTCTGGTGATGTGCAGTTGCAAAAGTTTCGATCTGAAGTCGAAGCTGGTTCAAAGACTGATATGGTAATTCATGATGATGGATCTCTCCGCTTTGGGACCCATCTATGTGTTCTGAAGGGGGAAGTCAGGCAGAAGTTGCTCGAAGAAGCTCACCGTTCGCCATATTCTGTTCATCCCGGTGGTACGAAGATGTATCGAGATTTGAAGTTGCATTTCTGGTGGCATGGTATGAAGAGAGCTGTTGCAAGATTTGTTTCGCAGTGTCTGATCTGTCAGCAAGTGAATGCAGAACATCAAAGAACTACTGGACTTCTTCAACCGCTTCCAATTCCGGAGTGGAAGTGGGAGAATATTACTATGGATTTTGTGACTTCTTTACCTAGAAGTCCCAAGGGTCACAATGTCATCTGGGTGATTATGGATCGCTTGACAAAGAGTGCCCATTTTATTCCCTTCAGAGTGAGTCAGTCTACGGAGAGCCTTATAGAGAAGTACATGCAAGAGATTGTGGATTGCATGGGGTCCCTGTCAGCATTATATCAGATAGAGACACTAGATTCAGATCTCAGTTTTGGGAGAGTCTTCAGAACAGTTTTGGGAGTAAGTTGAGATTCAGTACTGCATTCCATCCGCAAACAGATGGACAATCGGATAGGACTATTCAGACATTGGAGGATATGTTGAGGTCCTGTGTTCTTCAGTTTGGAGGACCTTGGGAAGATCATCTACACTTAGTGGACTTTTCATACAATAATATCTACCAAGCAAGTCTTAAGGCAGCTCCGTACAAAGCTTTGTATGGTCGGACGTGTAGCTCACAAGTGTGCTTGGAAGACATTGGTGAGAGGAAGCTCTTGAGGTCGGAATTGATCACGAAGAATGTTGATGCAGTGGCCCAGATCAGGAAGTATCTTCAGGCAGCTCAGGACAGATAGAGGAAATGGACAAACATTCACAAGAGACCATTGTAATTCGAAGTGGGAGACCATGTGTTCCTCAGGATATCACCATGGAGAGGTGTTATCTGATTTGGAGGAGGGGGCGAGCTAAGCCATAGATTCATTGGTCTGTTTGATGTGGTGGAGCGAGTAGGCAATGTGGCCTGTAGACTCGCATTGCCGCTGGCTCTATCTGGAGTGCATGATGTCTTCCATGTCTCCCAACTCAGGAAGTACGTCCGGGACAATAGTCATGTTATCGACTACTCGAAATTTTCTGTTCGACCAGATTTGTCCTGTGAGATCCGTTCAATTTTGATTTTGGACTGACGAGAGAAGATTTTGAAGAATAAGGTTATCAAACTGGTTCGAGTTGCTTGGAATCCTCACTCGCCGGGTGAGTCGATTGGGAGCTTGAGGAAAAGATTCAGAAGAAGTTTTCCCATCTTTTTGTGTAGTTCTTATCTTTTCTTCGGGGTTACCCTACTACCACTTGCTTAAATTTCGAAGACGAAATTTTACTATAAGGTGGGTAGGATTGTAATTACCATTTTTGTTCTTTTCATTTTTCCCCTTCATTGTAATATTTTATTTGCACCTGAATGAAATACTTTGTTTTTCCTTGATCATCATAATTAAATTTTGTTCATGAATTACTCTTGTTCTTCTTGTTGAACTATTTTCTTGTTGATCCCATTTTTATTTGATTATGAGTATTTTATTTGAACCCTATCGTCTTTAATCCATCCCTTTTTTAACCCAAAATCCAATTTCAATTATTTCTAGACCTAAACCCATTATTATTGGATCCTAATCCATTTACCCAACAACCTAATTGTACTCTATAAATAATACCCTATTGCAAACCCAAAAAACACAAAATACAAACCTTAAACCTAGCCGTCTCTCTCTCCTCTCTCCTCTCTCCTCTCTTTCTCCCGTCCAGCCGTCGACCTCCAACTTTCCGCCCAAAACCATCTTCATCCTCCGGCGCCTTCCATCGACGCCAGCGACGCCGCCATCGAGCCCCGGTACCCTTTGGCCTACTTGCTGTTTCCGCTCTTTAATGTTGCTGTAGTTGTGCTTTGTTGCTGTCTTGTTTCTTTGTGCACGTAACTGTTCGTGGTTTCATTGCTCCAAGATTCTCATCCCGTTATTCTTTGGTATTCGATTTAATCGTCCTTAAGGCAAGTCACTTTTCCTCTTGAATTGAATCTTGTATCAAATTCAAGTTTTTATTGAAACTCTTGCAAGTAGATCCAACTGTTCATCATATCATATTTTGTTCTTCTCGTTTTGCTGAGTATATTGAGGGTTTACACAAGCTAACCCAAATATTCTCGACTTCGTGCCTTTATTAACTCTAAAGATCGAATCTTTCATGCATCCATGTAGTATTAGTGATAAGGTTATTCATATAAACATCACATAAAGATACTATCGTAGAATTGAACACTAGATTGATTGCTTGAATAATTGATTGATGAATTGTGTAGTTAATTTAGTATATGTGTGTATTCTTAATGATGTTTTGTTGGTGTCGAACTAGTGCACATGTGTATTCTTAATGATGTTTACCATGCTATTATACCTACCATACTGATTATGAAGTTTATTGACTAACTGAAGTGGAACCCATCATGTTTAATCACTTTATTTCATGAAAAAATATCGAAACTCTAAATGTTACTTGCTGTCTGGAAATTGTATGACGTTTTTGACCAGTATTTGACATCAAAATAAATAACTTTCTGAATAAGAGTTGTAGACCTATGTCTCTAGTTTCCAGAACATCTAAGATGTTTAAATTCCGAGTTGTATTGCAAAGGTTATGATGATTTTACTACTACTGTGTTTTATTTTTAGAATTTCAGATTCATGTATATTTTCATGTTTAAACTATTAAAAAACTAAGTTAATATTATAATAATGCATTAATAATTTCCAGAATGATAGTTAACATGATTAGGAGTCTAAAGAATATTTTTGATGAATTTATAATTGAGTTTTCGCTGATTCTAAAGATATAACAACTTGATGTCAATTTTCTATCTAAACATACAATTTGTAAAGAATGATGTATTTGACCTAGCTAATGTTTTCGAATTTTGTACTTTAAATATGCATTGGAATCGTGAGGAAGTCTAGTTTTCAGAATTTCTAACGGTTTCAGTTTTCGATTTCTGTAGCAGCGGAAAAACTGATTTTTGTACAGTGACCTCTTGTTATCTAAAAATTCGTTTTCCAGATGTCCTTAATATAAGTGTGTGTATATATATATCATTGTATGCAAGAATTAAAGTGTATATGTTGTATTGCATGATCCTAATGTACTATTATCATCATTCTATCCAAATTTATCGTCCTATTGTTCCTCTGTGTTACTATCATTCATTTAATGTCTCTAAATGCATAATGTAGTGTTTGCATCGATAAAATAATTAATAAGCCGGGATTTAAGGGATTGACTTGAGAAGTGAACAATATAGTAACTGTGTCAGTCAGTATTTATTGATTGATTGTTGGAGCGCTGACTACGGCACCCCAATCTTTCGTGTATCGTATCAATGTATCAGTGTATTCGTGTATCAGTGTGTCATTATTATGTATCATGCACAATATTGCTATCATATCAGTGATTATCGTACCGACACATGATCTATAGAATCACCACTAGAGGCTAAACAAAATTGATTGTATGCATCGAACCTGTGGTATAGAACATATAGGATACAGTAGTACGTACATTAGTTAGGATTAAAATAATTAATAGACTTAAGAATTGACACAACATCGACATTGCATATTGAACATTATCGTTTCTATTGATATCGAATATTGTCTACGTGTTATTAACGTCGACCATTGAACATTGTCATCGAATATTGAACCATTGCTTATAACTATTGCATCGATTACTATTGATATTGATTGTTGTTATCGTCCTAAGTTATTGATTCCTATTGATCCATTGAAATCATTGTTATATCTTTATCCCATTGTTTCCTTGCTTTCTCTACTTTCTATCTATGACTTGCTCTAAGGACAATTTTTCTTCTCTTTTAGAAAAAGTGTTCACAAGTGATCAAGAAGAATTACCTGCAGGAATTGGAGAACAAGCTTTCTAAAGATTTATTGCTTTCTAATTGAATGTTATTTCATTGAACTTATTGTATTGAGACGTATTAACATTATGATTGGATTTATTATTATAATTGGCTTATGACCCGGATATTACTATTTGTTTCCAGATTTTGGATTGTTGTATTTGCATATTTCATATTGTCTTATTCTAAGTATTACTGTTCATGTGGTTGTTATTATTGCCTGCGCAATTATTTTGTATTATTTATATTGTTGAGTTGAATGGGTAAACAGCTTATGGATGACGCAATTCATTCGCTGGGCCAATGTCACGTACTTGTGTTCCGTATTATTTGGTCAGCGAAGCATGACAAAACATCTAATAGTAGTGTGCCACCTAAGGTAGTAAAAAAAAAGTAGTAGATTTGGTAGTAGGTGTAGAATTATCCTTGTTTTATAAATTGTGGTATTGCTCTGTTCAATTTAATTTCGGCTGGTGTTGGGATTACGCACTGCTCAGTTCACGGATTCAATAATAATTATTGTAATGATTTATTCGAATTCTTTGTCTTATTTTATTGATTTTCCGAGGGCTGATTTTGAGATTGGTTTTTGTTTGGAGTAATGCTACACCCACTACTAATTTTACTACATTCTTTTTCACTACCTTATGTGGCACACTCCAATAAATGGAGAAACTCTCCAATAAAAGTGTGTCATCTAAGGTAGTGAAGAGAATAGTAGTGAGATTAGTAGTGGGTTAAGCATTGCATTACTATTTTGTTTGTGCTTGTTTGTGATTGTTTGCAGAGTTTCCTTTCATTCAGAAGCATGTCAAGGGACCCAAGTTGGTGCAAGTTGGTATAAGGGTAAGTTATTGTTTGCTTCAATTGTGAAACTTTGATTGATCTTACGCATCAATTTGCATCAATAGCACTTCTAGTTGTTCGGGTTTGTGCAGAATGCTTATGAGCATTTTAATATATATGTTGTGTTTGTGCAGAATACTTACGAGCATTTTAATATATATGTTGGCTTAACTATTGGATACACTGATTTCTCAAAAATTTTGATACGAATACGTTAGGATAGGCTATTAAAATAATTTAAAAAATTATTAATTATTATTATTATTATTATTATTATTATTATTATTATTATTATTATTATTATTATTATTATTATTATTATTATTATTATTATTATTATTATTATAATATATATATATATATATATATATATATATATATATATATATATATATATATATATATATATATATATATTATTGTTATTATTATTATTGTTATTATTATTATTATTATTATTATTATTATTATTATTATTATTATTATTATTATTATTATTATTATTATTATTATTATTATCATAGTTATTATTATTATTATTATTATTATATATATAGTTTGGAATGATCAATTATTATGAATGATCAATAATAATTAAAATGTGTCAATTATATATAGAGTGATCAATTATATATATATTATTTGGAATGATCAATCAATAATAATATTATATATAGTTTGGAATGATCAATAATAATATATGAGCATTTTAATATATATTAGTTTACTATATATATATATATATATACATATATATATATATATATATATATATATATATATATATATATATATAGTAAACCAAAATATTAAATTCAATACGAACATGAAAAAATAAGAAATAAGAACATGGTAATTAAAATGTGTGCAAACCAATATCAAATAAAACATAATAATTGATCATTCCAAGTTTTCAACAACACCAATTCTAATATTTCATGACCGAAATGTTCAAATAAAAGTAGGCTAGTCTTAAACCTGTTCAATAGAATCAATATCATAACTATATCTATCGTAACTTCACAAGTCATACCCATGAATTAACCATGACCCTTCAATACTACATTCTACTGTCATATACCTATCATCTTAATTAAATCTAACACTCAAACACTAAATATAACAAAGATGTTGAATTTTTGTACAATAATAACAAGTAGTCAATCAACCAAGAAAATAACAAAAACTATATCCTACATCTATCATTTTTTTCAACGTCATTTAATCAAATGAAACAAAATAATATCTTTTAATCAAACGAAATTTGAATCTGAAAGGAAAAGACGTCAAATGAAACAAAATAATATATTTTAATCAAACGAAATTTGAATATGAAAGGAAAAGATGAAGAGAATATATATATATATATATATATATATATATATATATACACACACACACACACACACACACACATTAGGTTTGCCCGTGGGCACGTGCCTACGACACGTCTTCGGAACAATGTAGCGTATGAAAGGCCCTGTAAATAATAAAATATATGAAATCATGTTTGACTCTAAAACTTTCATCATTGAGTTTATGTAACTCAAGTTTGAATAATAAGACAACAATTAGTTGTAAATAAAATTTCATGTTTCCATCAACATATGCTGAAAAATAATTATAATTGGGATTGTAAAATCCAATTCTTAGAATTTTGAGGGTGCAAAATAATGAAATTTAACTTTTGATGATATATTTGTTACTTGAAGTGTAACTTTAGAAGTTGACATTTACCCAAGTGGATATCAATTTAAATCTTCCATTGCATTTGAAATCAATCAAGAAATTCTGTGAAATTTCTACATGAGAAATCAAAAAAAGCAAAAAAAAATATGAAAAATCCAGAAATTTACAAACCTGAAATCTAAAAATCTAAATTTTGGGGTAAAGAGAAAGATATAGAGAGAGAGAGAGAGAGAGAGAGAGATCTGAAAAGTTAAAAGAGGAAAGAAAGATAATAATAAAGTGATGATGATTTATTGATTTATGTTTTTTTTTTTTTTTTTTGGGGGGGGGGGGGGATTTTGGGGAAAAAATATTTTTTGAAAGTGTGAATGTGAGCCATAAATTTTGTTTCAATTGAATGAGTTACTTCAAAGTTTTTTTTCAAATTGTCTTGTGATTAGATTTGCCCGTTGGCACGTGCCTACGGCACATCTGCGGAACAATGCAGTATATAAAAAGCCCTGTAAACAGTAAAATATGTGCAATAATGTTTGACTAACAAATCACATAGGTATCAATATTTATATGCAATACCACCGGGCTAGAAACTCAACGATAAATTATAAAAAAATAATTAGAATGTCGTAAAACAATCACGTAGATATTTCGAAGTGTTTTTTTTATCATACGAATAGATTCATCAAGGCTCCAGTCAACACATCTATATAAAACCTGAAATCTAAAAATCTGAAGAAAATAAATCTGAAAAATCAATTAAGTATAAAAAAATCTGAAAAATCTAGAAATTTACAAACTTGAAATATGAAAATCTAAATTTGTGGGTAGAGAGAGAAATCTGAAAAAGAGAAGAATAGAGGGAGATAGTAATAAAGCAAAAGGGAATTTAGTTTTTTTTTTTTTTGCGGGGGCGGGGGGGGGGGGGGGGGGGTTTTAGTGTTGGGGGAAAAACTTTTGAGAGAAAAATGTATTTTGGGAAGGTGAATGTGAGTCATTGATTTTATTTCAATTGAAGACAAGCTACTTGATAAAAAAAATTCAAGTTGTTTTGTGATTTATTATGTAGACTAGGTTTTCCCGTGGACATGCGTGCCTACATCACGTCTTCAGAACGATGCAGCATATGAAAAGCCCTGTAAACAGTAAAATATATGCAATCTCATGTAGGAAGCAGTGAGAAGCCAGACAGATGTTGTTTAGTTCTGATAAAGAACTTGCTCTGTATATCAAGGAGGAAAAATAATTGATGATTAACTTTCATGTTCTCAGTGTATTCTACTATCAGATGTTAATATAATTTATGTGATGTACACTATAATAATGTTCACATATAAAACTGGATACATTTACTTTCCAGTATTTCGGATGCATGAATCAGAAACTTCCATCATAAAGTTTATGTAGCTCAAATTTGAATAGTAAGAGAACAATTAGTTGTAAACAAAAGTCTATGTGTCCATTAGCATATGTTGAAAAACAATTATAAATGGTTGTCGGAGTTGGAATAGGTTCGGCAACAGATCACGAAATCTTGGCAATCTCCTGGTGTAAAATCCAAATTCTTAGAACATTGAGGATGCAAAATGATGAAATTAAACTTTTGAGAAGATATTTGCTACTTTGAGTGTAACTTTAGATGTTGAAATTTACCCCAGTGAATATCCATTTAAATTTTTCATTGCGTTTGAAATCAATCAGAAAACTCTGTAAATTTTCTACATGAGCAATCAAAAGAAGCAAAAAAATCTGAAAATCTAAAAGTCTAAGGTTGCGTTTGGTTTGTTGTTTTGAAAACAGTTTTATGAAAATGTGAGTGTAAAAGCTGTTTGGTAATAATTTTTTATGAAAACAGTTTTTTGAAAATGAGAGTATAATGTATGTATAGGTTTGGTTCTATGTATATACTGTATACAGTATATATACTCTGATACATACATGTTGTATACATATACATACATACTGATATATAATAATATAAAATATTTTATTATAATAAACATATTTAATAATATACATATATATAATAATATATAATAATTATAATAATATATATGTAACAATAATATATTCAAATTATATATTAAACAATATATTATAATAATAATAACTTATATAATAATATATATAATAATATTATAATATAATAATAGTATATATAAAATAGTATATATAAAATAATAATATATTATAATAATTGTATATTATATAATTATATGAAATAATTTATTATAATAAACATATTTAATTATATACATATATATAATAATTATAATAATATATATGTAATAATAATCTATTATAATTATATATTAAACAATTTATTACAATAATAATAAATTATATAATAATATATATAATAATATATAATAGTAATACATAATAATAATAATATATATTATAATAATAGTATATATATATATATATATATATATATATATATATATATATATATATATATATATATATATATATATATATATATATATGTATAAATAATATAATATATATATTATAATAATAAAAAATAAAAATAATAATAATAATAATAATAATAATAATAATAATAATAATAATAATAATAATAATAATAATAATAATAATATATGTAACAATTATATATTATAAATATATATATATATAATATATTATAAAAATAGTATATTATATAATAATATATGTAATAATATATAATAGTAATATATAATAATAATAATATATATAATAATAATATAATATAATAAAAATATAATATAATAATATATTAAATAATTTATTATAATAATAATAAATTATATAATAATATATAATAATATATAATAGTAATATATAATAATAATAATATATATTTTAATAATAATAGAATATTATAACAGTATATATAAAATAGTGTATATGAAATAATAATATATATTATAATAATGTTAGATGTTTTATTTATTTTCCACTTAATCAAATGTAATAATTAATTTGATTAATTAATTATGTGGACAAATATGTGATCCATTTAAATAGGAAGTTACAACTAATTAAAGAAACTTTTCCATGATTTATGTGATCCATTTAAATGGGAAGTTACAACTAATTAAAGAAACTTCCCCATGATTTATGTGATCCATTTAAATGGGAAGTTACAACTGATTAAAGAAACTTCCCTATGATTCTCTCCCATCATTTTAGGAAACCACCCACTATTTTTACAATTATCATAACTACTCTATGATGGCTAGAGTAGTTCACCAAATTCACTTTCTCATACATTTCTGATATACACCATCTAAAGTGAGAAAGGAGAGTTTGGAACCAAAATTGAGATTGACAACATCAAGAGGCTATTGGCGAAAACGGTTTCAGGCTTTAAACGGCAATGGCTGGAGGTACGATTATCGATTTTGTTTTATCGCTTCCGCTTCCATTCATGTATATTCATATGGCGATTAGAGTATACATGAAAAAAAAAAATTGTTTTGTCTTACATTTGATTTACATAAATGTGATTTTGACTTACATTTGGTATCAGAGCCAAAAACTTATCTCTGCCTTGCTTGTTATTTCATTTCACAAAAAGAAATAACTAGAATATATTGAATTGACTCCTTCTAATGCCGAGTACTTGAACATTAATTAATATAATTTATACAGTAACAAATATATGTACTGTCTAACTAACAGTACACTTCTTTGTTCGATTGTAATTCATACGTGTCACTGTGTTCTATTAATTAACGCTAAAAATCAAAGTTCATATGATGCTTTTAGTTGAAAATGACAAAAAGTAGTACTGGTACATTTAAAAAAAATGATAAGTGTCATCGTGTTGAAATGAAAGTTTTTTTGAAACTAATGCTAGTGGTTATTCTTTTGTTCTTGCTACCAGTATCATGTAGATAAATGAATTTGGTCATCATTATGAGGTGTACAATTAAAGCACTTTACAGAATTTGCTTCTTTTAATTGTACATGATCAAATTATTAAAGAAAATATGTCGAGTGATTTGTTAATTTTAGTAATTGGAGAGTAGCCACAGCATCTCTAATTATTTAAAATTTCTTATGAAATCACATATGGAAACTAGACATTAATTTGTAATTAATCATATGTAATATGATGAAATATGCCCACAGAAAATTTTATTATATTTGTATGATTAATTAGGGTGAAATATTGAATTATGTTCCTTAATCTACCCACAGGAATTAAGGAATGAATATGGTTTAATAGTTTTATCATACAGTTATGAATCTAATTTTGAGTAGGACTTTAGCCCACAGGCAGGTTTTATGTCACTAGATTCATATTTTTATTCATGATTTGCATTGGTAAAACATGATAAAGTTAAGTCTCAAATTTTTTACAAGCATGTATGTATATTTCTTTGCAGCAATTTTATCCGGGAACATTTCTGATGTCAATTGTGACATTCCTGAATTAAAGGGTGATAACTATAAGGTGTGGAAAGAAAGAGTGCTTCCGCAATTGGGGTGGATGGATATCGACTATGCTATTCGGAAAGACGAACCCCCTAGTATAACTGAGACTAGCACTCCAGTTGCAGTTAATCTTTATGAAAAGTGGGAGCGATCTAATCGCCTCTCAGTTATGTTCATAAAGACCAAACTTTGTGCTAGCATTCGGGGTTCAGTCGATAAGCATACTAAGGTTAAAGATCTCCTTAAAGCCATTGATGAGCAGTTTGTAGATTCTGACAAAGCTCTTGCTAGCACCTTAATTATGAAGTTTTCATCCATGAGGCACAATGAGTTTAAGTGTGTGCGTGATTATATCATGCGCATGAGGGATATTGCGGCCCAACTTAAGGATTTGGAAGTTACCATGTCTAAATCTTTCCTAGTACATTTCATTTTGTGCACTCTCCCTCCACAATATGGCCCTTTTAAGATCTCTTATAATACACATAAGGATAAATGGTCAATTAATGAACTTATGACCATGTGTGTTCAAGAGGAGGGCAGATTGAGGATGGAAGAGGGAGAAAAAGTGAACCTTACTACTGCTTCTTCTTCAAAGAAGAGAAAGGATCACATTAAGGAAAAGGGAAAGGGAAAGCTTTCAGCAAACCAAGGCATAAAGAAGGAGTCTACGTGTTTCTTTTGTAAAAAGAAGGGACACATGAAGAAAGACTACATGAAGTTTAAGACTTGGCTTGAGAAGAAAGGGTATGACAAACCTAAGGAAACCGATGGGAAGTGAACACTACATCTATTCGGGTAGTCAGACCAGTTCACATGTGGAGGCCGTTGGGACATGCAGTTTAATTTTAAGTAGTGGTTTTAGTTTGTATTTAGAAAAGACGTTTTATGTACCAGGTTTCACTAGAAACTTGATTTCAGTTTCAAGACTTGTACCTTTGGGAATTTCCTTTAGTTTGTCAGATTTTGGTTTCAGTATTTTCAGAAATTCTGAAGTTATTGGATATGGTATTTTGTCTGATGGTTTATATCGTCTTTGTTTGCAAAATGATATTACCAATAGTTCTATGCATGTTAATACTGGGTTAAAAAGATGTACTATAAATGAGGACTTTTCTATTTTGTGGCACCGGTGATTGGGACATATCTCCATTGAGAGAGTTAAGAGATTAGTAAAGGATGGGGTACTTGGTACTTTAGACTTTACTGATTTCGATACTTGTGTTGGTTGCATTAAGGGAAAGCAAACTAATAAACACAAAATTGGTACCAAAAGGAGTTCAAACCTATTAGAGATCATACACACGGATATTTGTTGTCCAGACATGAACGCTAATGATCCGAAATACTTTATCACCTTCATAGATGATTATTCACGATATATGTATCTTTACTTACTTCGTTCTAAAGACGAAGCTTTGGATGCCTTTAATTTGTTTAAGGCTGAGGTAGAGAAACAATGTGATAAGCACATTAAGATTGTGAGATCAGATAGAGGTGGAGAGTACTACGGTAGATACACCAAGAACGGATAAGCACCAGGTCTATTTGCAAGATTTCTTCAAGAGCATGGGATTGTTGCCCAATACACCATGCCTGGTTCTCCAGATCAGAATGGTGTAGCAGAAAGAAGAAATCGAACCTTAATGGACATGGTGAGAAGTATGAGGAGTAATGTTAAACTTCCATCATTTTTATGGGTAGAAGCTCTTAAGACGGCAGTGTACATATTAAACCGGGTTCCTTCCAAGGCCGTCTCAAAGACGCCTTTTGAGCTATTCAAAGGATGGAAACCGAGTTTGCAACATGTACGCATTTGGGGATGCCCGTCTGAGGTGAGAGTGTACAACCCACAAGAGAAGAAGCTAGACCCAAGGACCATTAGTGGGTATTTCATTGGATATGCTGAAAGGTCTAAGGGTTATAGATTCTATTGTCCGTCTTATAATACCAGGATTGTGGAATCAAGAAACGCTAAATTTCTTGAGAATGACTTGATTAGTGGGAGTGATCAATTTTAGGACATTGTTCCTGAAAAGGATTATGATCAACTTCCACCCACTATTTCAAGTGACAAGTTGATTGTCATTCACGCACCTCAAGCTAAATTGCGTGTTAGACAGCCAACTATTGAGGTTCCACAAGTTGACAACAATCTAATAGATCATGATGGTAATGAGGAACAAACAGTTCATCCTGAGGATGAACAAGTTCCATTGAGGAGATCTACTAGAACAAGGAAATCAACTATTTCTGGTGACTATTTAGTGTATCTGCAAGAATCGGATTATAATATTGGAGCCGACGATGATCCTATGTCATTTTCACAAGCCATAAGTTCTACAGATTCAAACTTATGGATGAATGCCATGAAAGATGAGATGGACTCTATGGCATCTAACCGAGTTTGGGATCTTGTCGAGTTGCCAAATGGTGAAAAAGTCATTGGATGCAAGTGGGTCTTTAAAATAAAGAACATCTCGCATAGCAACATCGAGAGACATAAAGCTAGACTTGTTGCCAAAGGGTTCACTCAAAGGGAAGGAATCGATTACAACGAGACTTTCTCTCCTGTATCAAAGAAAGATTCCTTCCGAGTGGTGATGGCATTAGTAGCTCATTTTGATTTTGAGCTACACCAAATGGATGTGAAAACGGCATTTCTCAATGGTGATTTAGAGGAAGAGGTTTATATGAAACAACCTGAAGGATTCTTCTCTAAAGAGGGTGAGCATTTGGTTTGTAAGCTTAATAAATCCATATACGGGTTGAAACAGGCTTCCCGACAATGGTATGTGAAATTTCATAAAGTGATTACTTCATTTGGGTTCGAAGAAAATGTTATGGATCAATGTATATACCTTAAAGTCAGTGGGAGCAAGATTTGTTTCCTTGTGTTATATGTGAATGATATTTTGCTAGCAACCAATGATAAAGGGTTGCTATATGAGGTGAAACAATTTCTTTCAAGTAACTTTGATATGAAAGATATGGACGAGGCATCTTATGTCATCGGCATAAAGATCCATAGAGACAGATCTCGAGGCATTTTGGGTTTGTCTCAAGAGGCCTATATCAACAAGGTCTTAGAAAGATTCGGTATGAAAGATTGTTCACCAAGTGTAGCACCCATTGTGAAAGGTGATCGGTTCAGTTTGGACCAATGCCCCAGGAATGACATTGAAAGGGAACGAATGAAAAATGTTCCATATGCTTCAGCTGTTGGTAGCATTATGTATGCTCAGGTCTGTACTAGACCCGACATTTCATATGCCGTTGGAGTATTAGGAAGATATCAGAGTAACCCAGGCATCGATCACTGGAAGGCTGCGAAGAAAGTAATGAGGTACCTTAAGGGTACTAAGGATTACATGCTTATGTATAGGCGGACTGATAGTCTTGAGGTGGTAGGCTACTCCGATTCTGACTTTGGTGGCTGCAATGATTCACGTAAATCCACATCAGGATATGTGTTCATGCTAGCTGACGGATCTATATCCTAGAGGAGTGCCAAGCAGACCTTGACAGCCACTTCTACGATGGAAGCTGAGTTCGTTTCTTGTTTTGAGGCTACCTCACATGGTGTATGGCTGAAAGGTTTCATATCTAGGCTAAGAGTTGTTGACTCTATTAGCCGACCAATAAGAATGTATTGTGACAATTCAGCTGCTGTCTTTATGGCTAAGAATAATAAGAGTGAAAGTCGAAGTAAACACATCGACATAAAATATCTAGCCGTAAAGGAACGTATGCAGGAAAAGAAAGTGATCATTGAGCACATTAACACTGAATTGATGATAGCTGACCCCTTGACTAAAGGCATGCATGTTAAAGGATTCAAGGATCATGTAATCAGGATGGGACTTGGTTCCATTATGTAGCACATTCATTGTGTTTATCTGAAACTTTCATTTAGTTGGATTATTTCTCATTTGGAATTGTGTACGTACTTATTTTGGTTATTTTGTTGAGAAATATCATTATGTTTGACCTAGAGTAAACATATGGTCTACTCATTAAGTTAAGTGTGAGTGGTGAAAGACTAAGTATATTGTGATACATGGAAGATTAATTCTTGATCTTAAAGAGAATTAGTCGCCAAGATTCGTACACGGAGTCTCTCTCGTTAAATGGATCAAGTGGGAGAATGTTAGATGTTTTATTTATTTTCCACTTAATCAAATGTAATAATTAATTTGATTAATTAATTATGTGGACAAATATGTGATCCATTTAAATGGGAAGTCACAACTAATTAAAGAAACTTCCCCATGATTTATGTGATCCATTCAAATGGGAAGTTGCAACTAATTAAAGAAACTTCCCCATGATTTATGTGATTCATTTAAATGGGAAGTTACAACTGATTAAAGAAACTTCCCCATGATTCTCTCCCATCATTTTAGGAAACCACCCATTATTTTTGCAATTATCATAACTACTTTATGATGGCTAGAGTAGTATAAAGATGAGAATGAAAAGGTCACCAAATTCACTCTCTCATACATTTCTGATATACACCACATCTAAAGTAAGAAAGGAGAGTTTGGAACCAAAATTGAGATTGACAACATCAAGAGGCTTTTGGTGAAAACGGTTTCAGGCTTTAAACGGCAATGGCTGGAGGTACGATTATCGATTTCGTTTTATCGCTTCCGCTTCCATTCATGTATATTCATATGGCGATTAGAGTATACATAAAAAAAAAAATTTGTTTTGTCTTACATTTGATTTACATAAATGTGATTTTGACTTACAAATAATAGTATATATAATAATAATAATAATAATAATAATAATAATAATAATAATAATAATAATAATAATATTTAGAGAGAGGATGTGAAAAAATAGAAAATAGTTGAAGTGGAGTTTTGTGAAAACTGTTTTCACAAAACAACCAAGCCAAACGGGTTTTGGGGTTTTGGAAAACAAAAAAAGAAAAAAAAACAACAAACCAAACAAACCCTAAATTTTCTGGGTAGAGTGAGAGAGGGAGAGAAACAGAGGGAGAGAAAGAGAAAAATATGAAAAAGTGAAGAGAGGAGAGAGAGAATAGTAAAGTGAGGAGGATTTTTATTTTTGGGGAAAAAACTTTTGGAGGAAAAATGTCTTTTGAGATGGTGAATGTAAGTCATTGATTTTGTTTCAATTGAAGGAGAGTCACTTGATAGCTTTTTTCAAATTGTCTTGTGATTTATTATATAGAAATATCTCCCCGCCACGTATCCAAACAATATCCAAGAGTATCCCGGTATATCCGAGAATATCTCCAGATTATCCGATTTTTTTTCTTTTAAAATAATTGTTAGGATATATATCCGACAAGTATCTCACCGGATATGTATCTGGTACGAGATATGCATTTTCGGAAGAGTATTCGTACTTTCTAAAGCTCCATCACTACAATTGTTTACTGGAACTAATGTTGTCTTTGGAGGTGGGATTCGGTTATTTTATGATCTAAATGATTCTGTACGTACTTCACTGATATATGAAATTCTATAATCCAAGGTTTATGAAATTTTACTCTGTGGCTATAATTATAGTAGTCCTTCTGTAAACTCTAGATCTGGCTTGCAAATTCGATGTTTTAATTCTGCATCTTCCATTCGACTTACTTTAAAATGAATGTCCTAATTATTCTTTCTTTCATAGAAATTGCATTTATAATTTATTATTTAAAAAAAATATTTATGAAGTATAGCCACCATGTTTTATTAATAAGAAATTAATAAAACAAACTTAGAGTGAGCACAATTATAAAATTTATGAAGCAGGAAATAAATTATAGAATCTCCAAAGTGCATAGGAGGGTGGGACAAATACAACAAAATATAAAAATACAAGAGCATCAAAACGAGCACAATAAGACAAAATAGGTCCCTTCAACATAGTCCTAGAGGGTAGGCAACCGAGTTGTGACTCCACATCAGTCCAGAGTGGGATAACTTACCACATCCTCATCGTCGTACTCCTCCACCTCAAATTCATTGGCGATCATTCCTCTCGGACCCGCCACCGCAACTTTGACAAAATAAATAAATAAATAAATAAATAAATAAATAAATTACTAGAAATATTATTACAAATTCCACGAAAGTAAAATTATTTCTGTCGAGGTATAAAAACTAGGTTGTTGCGGCGATGATGATCGTCCTATTGGTGCTTGCAGGATATGCATTCACCAAGTTTGTTCAACTTTACTGTGTCAACTAATTATATATATGTTGGGTACAGTGCATCTCGGTATGCAGTATCGCAGGTTACTCGGCGTGTAGAAGGTGTCCCTTCTCAAAAGTAATCTTAAGAAACCTAGGAGATCAAACGTTCTTGTGCTTATTTCAAATTTACAAATGTATCTATGCATTTCTTCAAATAAATCACTAAAATGTTCTTTCAAATTTTACATTTCTATAAAAAATTTGTCACCGTCACAACTTTTTTCTCATATTTCAACATCTGAAGTTGAAAATTTGTGTTTCTTGAAAGGTTTTTTGATGTATGCGCATAGTTGGCATATACATGATAACATAGTGGCTTATCCTGTAAGTTGCACCAATTTCACAATGAGACTATATTCACTGGCAGAATCACATTCCTATAGATCGGTGATTCATCTTCTACCTCACGATGTGTTTATAGACCCTAAAATTTTCAAGTTCATTCACTTTTGAGAGACGGACGTATCCAGTGGCGGAGCCACACCTAAGCCAGGGTGAGCGGCCGCTCCCCCTGAGTTTGGGCCGGCCCTTTCTATAGGTGCAGTGTTTTTTTTTTTAATGAAAGTCCATGCAGCGCTCCCCCTGAGCGTGACTCACAAATAAAGACCCATACAATCGCTCCTCACGCCACCCGATCCGCTCCGTCTTCTTTTGCTGCTCGCTTCTTCTTCGTTTAATTCTTGTGATTTCGCTCTCGCTGGATGGAAATCCTGGCTCCGCCACTGGACGTACCAGAGAAGACTGGAATTGGAGTAGAGTTGGTTGTGGTGTGACGTTGGAGTAGGGGTAAGGTTCGTGGTGGGAAGGGAAGGGTAGCTAGGGTTGTCATCATATTCAAGTCTTTTTGAAATTTTATTTTTTGATACAGACGACGGCCGGTATGGTAAAGCCGGTGTGGTAAAGCGTCCACTTTTTATGCAAGTTTTAGTTAGTTTTGGAAAATGATAATATCACTTGAAATAAATAAATAAATAAAAGGGTGTAATTTTGGATGGTGTAAGATTGTAAGGTTTATTGTCAGTTTACTCATAAATTTCATACACATGTAATACATGTAAAGATTTAATACTATAGAGCATGCAAAATATGTGGTAATCACCCAAAACAATGTTTTTGAAATCCCTAACCATGTGAGGCCCACTACAAACAACTAAAATATTGTGGTATAGTAGAGCCCAAATCTGTGCTCTCAATACTGTTTTGTTTGCAAGTGCCCCTAGAGTCTATCTGCACTCGTGCGCGAGATGTTAGGAGTTTGAATTCCGCTTCTATTGATGGGAATATTTGCAAGTATACAAAATCGCAACAAGTAATATAGTTTAAATAAAAAGAGAGTCGAATCCACAATGACTAATTATTTTATTGAGTACCAAAATTTACTAGATTAACTGCTATTTTGGAAAATCAAAAATATGATAAAAATAACAACTAAACTAAATTAAACTAAAGGAAAGAACTAAACTAATTAAAAATAACAAAATTTGAAATTTTGTGGTTTATTAATAGGAAAACTAGTTCTAAGGCTTTTGATTTCACTTAGTTAATCTCACATAATTCATTATTCCATGTAACTAAAAATTCTACTTTTCCAAGTTGTAAACCAAAATTCCCTAATTATTCCATGTTTTCTCTCAGTCAATACCAAAAATATCCCAAACTAACGGTTCGTCATATCTCTATGCAAATTTAATTAATTGAAGACTCATTAAGTTTTATATATTTCTTTACAATCACATTAACGGCAGTAAATCGTCTCTAATTTCGTTTAATCAATGGTATTTAATTCTATAATTATACATCACAAATTACCTATCGGTCTCTCCATGATTCAATAAATTAAACAATAGTTGGCCAAACAATTGTAAGTATTAAGAACAAAAATTTAACACACAAACGATGAAAAAATAAAAGAATCAAAATTAGGCTACATCGAAGCCCTAGAAAAAATAAATTTATTTTATGATAATTTTGCAACTAACAAACATTGTATTTGATTGCATAATGAAAGGTAGAAGGGAAGAAAGGACTCTAGACGATCTTGATGAACGCTATGGCTCTTGCTCTCCAATGGTGTGATGAGTCGTCTACTCCAAATCCTTTAGCCTCCAAAATATATCTTTTATTTTATTTTATTATTATTCATAACAACCTTTAAATATAGTAGTCAAAGAAACCCTCAAAAGATAAACACAATTACAGCCAACTTGGACCCGAAACTCACAACCCGAATTTCATGTTCTCGGATTTCTGCGCACAACTGCAGTAAAATGAACTTTCCCAGAGCTACAGAACTCCGTTCATAATGTATGAGTTCTCGTTTCGAAGAAGACTCAATGAACGACATCTTTGATTTAGAACAAAAGTTCATCCATCTTCATGTCCAAAACAGCTGTACAAGTTCTAGGTGATGCATATTCATAAAGAAGTACAAGTTCTAGGTGATGCATATTCATAAAGAAGATGAGAATTAATTAACTAATAGGATAAATTTAAGTTTAAATAATTAGTTAGTAAAAATATACATATTAAGATTAATCTTTTAGATTTTAAACTAATCATTCAACTAATTTAATCCAATAATCAATTTGAATTTTGAAATTTGAATTTTGAATTTTAAAGGCTAAATTTGAAAGGAAAAAAAACCCCTTGAACTATGGTCTTTATGTAGAAACCCCCCCAATCTTTTTTTTATGTAGAAAACCACCCTGAAGTATTGTTGCAAAAAATCCACCCTTCTGCTAAAGTTGAGGGAGGTTTTCGACAATAATGAGAAAGATGTATGATATTTTTTGAAACAACTTGTAAAGATGAATGGGGTTATCTGATACAAGTAGAAAAGTTAGATGTGGTTTTTTGAAATACTTCGGGGGGGGGGGGGGGGGGTTGCAACAACCATACTTCAGGAGGTTTTCTGCATAAAGGCCATAGTTCAAGAGGGTTTTTTCAAATTTAGCCAATTTTAAATTTTATATTTAAAATTCTGAAATCTTTATCCTTATTTTCTTCCTTGATTTTACCAAAATGCCTATCTTTTGCACGTATTCATCTCATTCCTTCAAAAATAAACAATAAATAAAAATAAATCGAAAGAATATAAAATATAAAGAAATAAACGAGAAATTGCAATTTTAATACGTAAAAAAAATAATAAAAATTATATAAAAATTACACGTATCAAATACCCCCAAACTTAAGATTTTGCTTGTCCTTGAGCAAAAAGTAAAATCATAAATCAAATAATAGTAATCATAAACAAGCTCAACTCATCACACCAAAAAGTTCTTTTCATGCAAGCATCAAATTTTCAATTTAGTACATAAACAATAGTAAATAAATGAAAACTAAGCATACTCACTTTTTCCAGTGCAATTATTCATATACAATTTCCCACCCAATCATATTTGTCATGCGATTAATGTAATTATATCATGTAACTACTCCATCTGTGATCATCCCTCCTCACTACTACAAACCAAGTAGCAAACTAGAGTATTATTATTATTATTATTATTATTATTATTATTGTCTCTAAATTGTCACTTTATTTTTGACGTGAATGAAAACATTTGTGATGGATTCACTCGGTTACTCAACGGGTACTTTTGCATACTCATATTTCAAGGTTCCGTTTGACGTAAAAGTAAACATTGGTGATGTATACCCCTAGTTTTAAGCAACTCAAAACATTGTTAGATAAAACTTTATTTATTCAATTATTTAATCATTATCACTCTTTACTTAAACTATGTTTAGTACTAGATCAAAGGGGATAATCACAATAAAAGCATCACATTCATCTTTTATGTATAATCACATGTTTGTCACAATTTTAAGAATTTTGAACTTCAATAACTAAAGAAAATAAGTATGTCTAATCTTGCTTTATAAGATATTGTCCATCCTAAAAAAAAATTGCAATGCTTTAGCACAATACAAAACTCAAAAGTGTAATGACAATCCTAATTGAAGTCCCTTTTTTGTGTTTTTCATTGCAATTATATTAATAATAAAAAATTACCCCTCCCCCAAACTTGAATATCACATTGTCCTCAATGAGTAAAGAACAACAAAAACAAAAATAATGAGAAAAGTTCAGAATTGCTCCTCTGATTCATGTTAACATTCTAGATGAGTGACATTTATTGTTTCGGTGATATTTGGAGTTGTATGTCCAAATTCCCTAATTCGTTTTGAAAGCTAAGACAATTTCATTCGATCGCACTTTGAAACACTTTTCCATATTCGGACTCCAACCTGTCCAAAATCAGTCATCAAAGTAGGTGTAGAAAAAAACTCCGCCGGAAACTCCCAAATTTTTGCAATCCTATAAAATAAAATTAAAAATTAAAATTAAAGTAAACTAAAAGAAAAAGAAATTCTAATGGCAATAAAAGAAAACATGGGTTGCCTCCCAAGAAGAGCTAAATTTTAAGTTTTCAGTCGGTTATGGTAGCTGAGATGATTATGTGATGTCAAGATCCAACAACATAAGAACCTCTTTTCTAATAATTCCCTTCATGCGTGGAATATGTTCAAGCTCGAGTTTGAGTCATTTCTTTCTTGAAGATGGCTTCTTTGATATCCTCACCTCTTTGAATTTCAACTGAGAAAAAAGATGAATAGATGGTGTAGTATCCAAATATATAACATATTCCAAAATATTTTTTTCTCAGATTCAAGAGTTGCTGAATTTGTTAGACATACTTCGATTGATAACTTTTTAACTTCCTTGTATTTCTCGTCCACAATTAAATCAATTTCACAAATGTTAGAACACAAGTGAACTTCGGCAGGAAACTCTATGGAGTTAAAGACATCAAACGTTACTTTCTCATCCTCAACCCTTAAAATATGTTTTCCTTGTTGGACACCAATTAAAGCCCTTCCCATAGCTAGAAAATGTCTCCCCAATATCAACGGAATCTAATTATCTTCCTTCATATCAAGCACTATAAAATTAGCTGGGAATATGAACTTGTCTAGCTTTACCGAAACATCTTCAATTATCCCTCGTGGGTACTTGATGGATCTATCTGCCAGTTGCAAAGAAATTATAGTAGGCTTTACTTCTCCAGTACCAAGTTTTCTGAAAAACGAAAAAGACATGAGATTAATATTTTCTCCTAAATCACATAAAGCTTTATCAAAATAAGAATATTCAATAATGCAAGGAATTGTTAAACTCTCTGGATCTTTAAGTTTAGGAGGCAACTTCTTTTGTAAAATCACGCTACTCTCTTCGGTTAGCACCATCGTCTCATACTCCTCCAACTTCCGCGTGTGTGATAAAATATCCTTCAAAATTTTAGCATATTTAGGCATATATTCTAAAGCTTCAATAAAAGAAATATTAATATGTAATTTCTTAAAAATACTTAAAAATTTAGAGAATTGATTATCAAGATTATTCTTTTTAAGTCTTGCAGAAAAGGAATCAGTGGATCATAATGTGAATTATGATAAGTTTCAGAATTAAACTCCCTGAAAACTGTGGGGTTTGAAGCTCTTTTGCTTTTCTTAAAATTATCAATATGATGGTTGGCCACCTGCTGTGTTTGTTCCTTCAAAATTGGCTCGAACTCATCGTATTTTTCAACCATATTTTTTTCGGCAGTTTGTGCTTGTGGCCGATCAATTGTTCGCCCACTTCTTAATGTTATTGCTTTGACATGCTCCTTAGGATTGGTCATAGTGTTACTGGGTAAGGTTCATATTGTTCTCTCTGCAAGAATATTTGAAAGCTGACCAATTTAAGCCTTAATGTTGCAGATTGAAGCCGCAGTTTAAGCTGCATTATTTTGGATCGCCAAATCTGTCTTTTGCATGTAATGTATGAACATCTCTTCAAGTGTCGGTTTCTTCTCTTGCTGTGAAAAATTTTGAGGTGGTCTAATTGCTCCTTGATTGTTGTTCCAAGAAAGATTTGGGTGATTTCTCTATCCTGGATTATACATGTTCGAATAAAGATTGTTTTGTTGTTAATGTTGGGCACGTAATTTGCTTGATAGGAATGTGGGTGAGCAAATGGATTTTCCACTTGGAAATCAATACTTTATGTGATTTCCTGCACAATAATCACAAATAATATTAGTATGAATAGCATTAACATTCATATTATCAATTTGTTTTGATAAAATATCAATTTTTTGCATCCAATGTGGTAATTGGATCAAACTCAAAAACTCCAGCTACTTTTCTAGGCATTGTTCTCTCTGAAGACCATTGGTAATTGTTAGATGTCATCTCCTCTAAAAGTTCATTGGCTGCTTCATCTACCATAGACCGTTGTAACTCCCAAACCATTATAGAATGTTTACACTTGTAGCCATTTTGGAAGTTTATGATTAGGACACTTTCTCAATAACTCTTTATACCTCTCACATGCATCATACAAAGACTCAGTCTCAAATTAAGTGAATGTAGTAATGTTATTCCTTAGCTTCGCTGTTTTGTTGGAGGGAATACTTAGCCATAATTTTTTGTGCTAATCCCTCCCAAGTTGTTATGACACCTGGTGGTAGTGAATTTAACCAAGCCTTCGCCTTATCTCTGAGTGAAAAATGAAAGAGTCTCAATCGGATTGCATCATATGACACTCCATTGTGTTTGAAAATGTCGCAAATTTGTAGAAAGTTTGCAATGTGGACATTAGGATCATTGTGCGATAGTTTTCCAAATTGAACAGTCTGTTGATCAAAATTGTTAGCTTGTATAGCCGCCTTCTTTATGCTTGATGTTGTTCCATTAACTGAGGGCATAGCATAGTCCCTCAAAGTTTTAGTCTCCCCTCCATTACCCACGTTTGCCATAGTGATACACTTGTAGCTATTAAATAACCAAAAAAAAAACCTAAAAGATAAATAAATAAATTTTATAAAAAAAAGGTCCAAATTAGTAAAAATCTAGCAATTATCAAATAAAAGAATAATTAGTCCCCGACAACAGCGCCAAAAACTTAATGGGAAATTGGGAATATTTGCAAGTGTACAAAATCGCAATAAGTAGTATAGTTTAAATGTAAAGAGTGTTGAACCCAGAAGGACTAAGTATTTTATTGCGTACCAAAATTTACTAGATTAACTAATATTTGGAAAATCGAAAATATGATAAAGATAACAACTAAACTAAATTAAACTAAAGGAAATGACTAAACTAATTAAAAAGAACGAAATATGAAATTTTGTGCTTTATTAATAGTAAAACTAGTTCTAAGGCTTTTGATTTCACCTTAGTTAATCCTACACAATTAATAATTCCATGTAACTAGAAATTCTACTTTTCCAAGTTGTAGACCAAAATCTCTTAATTATTCAAAGTTTTCTCTTGAACAGCACCAAAAATATCTCCAACGAACAGTTCGTCATATCTCTATGCAAATTTAATTAATTGAAGACTCATTAAGTTCTATGGATTTCTTTATAGTCACATTAACTACGGTAAATCATCTCTAATTTCGCTCAATCAATGGTGTTTAATTCTATAATTCTAAATCACAAATTACCTCTCGATCTTTTCATGATTCAATAAATCAAATATTTTTTGGCCAAACAATTGTAAGCATTAAGAAGAAGAAAAATTAACACACAACCATGAAAAAATAGAAGAATCAAATAACATGAAATTAAAATTGTATTCTCAAAATTAGGTTACATCGAAGCACTAGAAAAAATAAATTTAGTTCATAATAATTTTGCAACTAACAAACATTGTATTTGATTGCATAATGAAAGGTAGAAGAGAAGAAAGAACTCCAGACGATCTTGATGAACGCTACGGCTATTGCTCTCCAATGGTGTGATGAGTTGTCTCCTCCAATTCCTTTAGCCTTATATATATATATATATATATATATATATATATATATATATATATATATATATATATATTCCAAATCGGCCTTTATATATAGCAGCTAAAGAAACCCTCAAAAGATAAACACAATTACAGCCAACTTGGACCCGAAACTCCCAACCCGAATTTCCTGTTCTCTGATTTCTGCGCATAGCTACAGTAAAATGAACTTTCCCGGAGCTACAAAACAATGTTCATAACGTATGAGTACTCGTTTCGAAAAAGACTCGACGAACAACATCTTTGATTTTGAACAAAAGTTAAGATTCGTCCATCTTCATATCCAAAATAGTTATACAAGTTCTAGATGCTGCCTTTTTATAAAGAAGAGAGTTAATTTATTAATAGGATAAGTTTAAGTTTAAATAATTAGTTAGTAGAAATCTACATATTAAGATTAATCTTTTAAATTTTAAACTAATCATCCAACTAATTTAATCCAATAATCAATTTTAATTTTGAATTTTAAAATTTAAATTTTGAAAATCCTTGATTTTACCAAAATACCTATCTTTTAAACTTATCCATCTCATTCCTTCAAAAATAAACAATAAATAAAAATAAGTGGAAAGAATATAAAATATAAAAAAATAAACAAGAACTTACAATTTTAATACTTTAATACGTTAAAAAAATAATAAAAATTATATAAAAATTACACGCATCATCTATCATCTTCTTTATGGGATATAATGCATGTGAGCGTAGCGCCTAAACTAAAAAACTCTGATTTGATTTTTGTGCTTAATCTCAAAATATAGGAGAAATTATTCCAACTAAAGAATGGATTATGAGGTGGAATACATATTCACAAATCAGCTCATAAAAGAAGCGAAATAAACTCAACCTAACTGAAGAACACCTTAGGATTTCAATTTCTAGGAGATTACAATGCCCGAATGATTCGGGCTCTGAATATTTGGTTAGGAGAAATGAAGATACTTTGATGGCTGCAGCTTAATAAAAATAGATGACACTGCAACACGTGCATTGCACATGTAGATACACCTTTTCCTTTTTTGGCCAACCATCGCAACACAAGTAACATCTCCAACTCTAGTGTTCAGAGATAAAACATCTGGTCTGAAACAGACCATGGCAATTGGTACTGCAAGTGCATGTAGCAAGATAAAACATCAACCCCCAACTGTTCGCAGACTTGGATGTGAATATTGTATAAACAGTAAACCAACTCTTAAGTGATATACTGTAGAGCCTATTACATCTAAAAATCTAAAATATGCCCATTGGTTTACTCTTCCATTAGCCAACATTACACAGAAATTAAACAAAAACAGATCCGTCAAACCTTCAACCTACAACTCTAATAACCAAAAACCAGAACTCGGGCTATATATATTCTTTTACTGGGCAGCAGCAACCAAAGCAATGCAAGCATTAGTGCAGTCGAGATGAGGGAGCCGAGCTGTAGTTTATCTTTGCACCCAAAGCTCAACCTGTACCTGCAAGTCGATACCAAACAAAAACAAACGTTGAAATTCAATTCGCTGCAAAATCTTTGATTGTAGAGGTTTTAGCATTAGGAATTCATAATTTATATATCATGTCTGTAATATAGATATAATAGTCTGAAAGAAACAATAGGCAGTAAAAGGATAACATGTATCTGTTTTTCTCAAACATTATCCAGGGTTCCTTCAGAGTGTGTATAAGTATTCAGGACACCCACAAATTCAGGACCTGCTTGGGCCCAGTTAGTAGAGACGGAAACCTTTCAAGTTCATTATAGCAGATGTGGCCGTTCTAAGATTTAAAGATATTAACTACTAACAAAGATAAGCTTGTGAGAATACGAAAATAAATAGTACGGTTTGATGAGCATGAGGAGACCAGAGGAAATACATACTCTATATCAGCCAAATCATTAATTAGCTTAACTCGTACATCCGATGGCATTTTGATCTTGGAAACAAACCTGAGAAGGAAACACGGTGAGATCCAATAAGAAGCAATAAATTCAAACATCAGAGATCAGAAGTTTTCACTTACTAAGTGACCTCACAATATCTACTACCGCTAGCCCTTTCTTCATTTGGTTATCAGATATATCTAAATAGAGTCAAAGGAAGAAGCAAGACTGTGTGCGAAAGTTAATGAACTGTACAACTTAATACTTCAACTAAAAAATGATAGTAATATAGCAGGATACGTTTAAAACTCTCTGTGAAAGGTTCATTAAGAAGCCAGAAGGTTATCTGTTCAATGTATTTTGGTATTGGGTTTCCAGTGCAAACGTAGACAGCCTCCTCTGTTATATGCTGAGAAGCCATATGTTGACTGAAATTTAGAAACAAGTTTAGCCACATGAATATGTAAATGCACGAGGAAGAAAGGGGAAAATAAATCTCATGATCTCGTCAATAAGACTGCAGTACCAAGTCATATGATTTGGACAATAAATATACAATGACAAATGCATGCTTCAAAATTAGTTTCTACTGGTATTTAAAAAAACAAAATCAAGTGGACAGTAATGCCATCCCCACGGATGAAAATGATGCATAATTAATTAGCTATACCACCAATTTCTTTAAAGCCTCATCATTTCCCATCAATGCACATAATGTGATTATACAGGAAATAGGAATAGATGACAGAAGATTTAATCAGAACACATCAAGACATAAGCAGAGTTAATATGTACAGAATGACTAAATATGAGAGGTACAGGCTGCCTATTAGTAATCTAAAAGAAATTCTAATAGAGCTTCCGAGATAGGTAAGTATGACACACAGAGATAGGTAAGTATGACATACAAACTTTTGGACGAAGAAGGAACATTATTCATCATATCCAAACTCAGTTCCCTTATGTAAATTTATGCCTGACAATTTTGTTATGTGACATGTCAGATGGCCACCAAAAGACACCAAGTGCAGTTTTGATGGTTTAAATTATTGTTTGGTATACATAAGGAATTATTT
This sequence comes from Hemerocallis citrina, assembly GCA_017893485.1. NCBI lineage: Eukaryota > Viridiplantae > Streptophyta > Magnoliopsida > Asparagales > Asphodelaceae > Hemerocallis > Hemerocallis citrina. The sequence goes on along the minus strand of CM030360.1, from coordinate 153,083,348 downwards.
ATATACCTCATGCTACATTAAGATAAGTCAAAAAGTCGGGCAAATTAGATCTCAGCCAAATCCCTCCATCAAAACAAACTACAAGATATAACATACTCAGTTATGGAAAGCCCCACCAGATACCCCTGCCATCACACTCTGTAGAGCCTAATTATGTGTATGTTGATCAGCTAGGCAGCACAGATACTTCCGAATGGCCAACGTATCCGTCTCGGGTGCGTATCGGGTGCCGATACTCCTTGGGTACTCCCGGGTGCGTACTCAAGGAGTACCCAAATTTTTTGTACATTTTTTGCATTTTTTGGACGCATTTATGGTTAGATAAATGCTCGGGGCCTAATGTAATTTCAAAAACATCTCGTTTAGAGTTATGCTGAAAACAAAACAAGTATACCAAAAATTTGATACTTAAATTATTAACTTTTTTCCTCCCAAAAGGGTTAAAATCACAACATATTCTTATTGTTCTATAAAATTGTTTAAATCTGAGCATTTTTAAGAAGATAATTAATTTTTTTATTTTTAGATATAATATTTAAATATATATTTTTAACGTACCCATCAATGCACATTTATCCTACTTTTTTGTAAAATTACGTATCCCTGCACCCGTGTCGTGTTGTACCCGTGTCCGTGCTTCATAGTTGATCAGTAACAGTAATTACCATACAAAAGATTCAATGCTGCACTCCAGGAAGCATGGGTGTTCAACTGTTCACTGGCGCATCTGTATGGTTCATATGAGGAACATGTAACTTTCAAGTACTCTTGGTTGCAAAACAAGTGAGCACCGAATTTATTGATACATTTTGAAACTTTCGGGCATACATCGTTACGTTTTGATACAATCGAGACTCAAGAGTATGCTCGGGGATAGGGTTGGCAAACGAGTCATGCGGGCCGGGTCGGGCCGGACCCGCCCGGGTTCGCACCCAACAATGGCGGGTTCGGGTCGGGTCGTTGGCCTAACCGGGCTAGGCCGGGTCGATGGTGCTAATTCGTGACCCGCCCAACCCGGGTCGGGTCGGGTCGCGGGTTGGCCCGGGTTAGAGTGAACTTTTTTTTTACTTTGAAAAAAAAAAGTCATTTTAATAATAAACAAAATGTAATAATAATAATAAGATTGAAAGGCTGAAATTGGCAAAAAAAAATTATATATTATTAATTTGATTTCAACTTATACAAGTTTCAAAATTTGTAATAAGAAATAGAGATTTTCTACAAATTTGTTTTATAAAATAACAAATTTCTTATATACAATTTCAATTTACTTCAATTTTCCGAATTTGAAATAACAAACAAAGATTTAATATAATTTTTATCTATTTCCAATTGTCTTCAATTTGATGACCTTCAATTTGTTGTTATTGACTTCTTGTTGTTGGTCTTGAATTCTTCATTTTGGTTGCTATTGTTGTTGTTCTTCTTCTTCTTCCGGCGAGTTGCTCCCACTTGTGGACGTAGATAATGCTTGTCCTTGTGTCCTATCTTCAACCTTCAGCCAGTCTTCTGTGCAAACGAGCATCTCTAACGACTAGGACTTCAAGCGATTCCTGTAATCAGTTAGAACCCTGCCACTTGTACAAAATGCACTTTCAGAAGCAACTGTAGAGACGAGGAGTTAGTAGATCTTTAGCCATATATTTAAGAATACTATAAGTGTGTTCATGGTCATTCCACCATTGTAAAATATCTAGTGAAGAACTAAAAGACTCAGAAGCTTGTTGGTTATACCAATTTAATTTATTTGGTTGATTAGTCCTAAATTTTTTTGATTGAATTTGTGCAAGTAAATTAGATGTTCTATCATCAAATTTACTCTTACTCTTGCCTTTAGAAGTAGCAGAAAAAGAACTTACTACAGAAGTTCTAGTACTAGAAGCAAAAGATCTATCATAATAATCGTACAAGTTATTTAATGTAGATCAAATTTAACTAAAAAAGAAGCACAATCAATTTCAGAATCATCATCCCCAAGTAAATTAAAAAACATTTCAATCAAACTCTTCGTACCTTCTAATTTGATACGAGGATCCATAACGGTAGCAACACAATACAACATAGAAGAATGATTAAAATACTTCAAATATTGTGTATGCAGGTTTGACAATATCACCAACAAAAACATCATTTAACATTTCTTTAAAAGTGTGCATCATAGTAACTATTGAAATAAGAATGCTACTAGAAGTAGATTCATATGATCTTGAAAATTTGAAAGTTGCGGTTTTAAAAGATTCTAAAAATTTCAACAAAGATTCAGCAAAATACCAATAGGGGAGTCATTTCAAAATTTGGCATATTTTTTGCGATACAAAAATTATTTATACATGCTTTATATTCGGTAACAACATGTAGTAAATCAAAAGTAGAATTCCATCGGTGTTTAACATCCTTTAAAAATTTTCTAAAAGGTACATTTGAAATCCTACACCAATTTTTCCATTCTTGAAATATGGTTCCACTTCATGCAATAAAATGTACACAATTTTTAATTTTAACTATATATGGTTCCGCTATTTTTAATGCATCTTGAACACATAAATTTAAAATATAACATGCACATCTAACATAAAAAATATTGTCAGATGGAGGATTTAATGCGGTTTTTAAAATACTAATTGATGCATTGTTGTTAGATGCATTATCAAAACTAATACACATAATTTTATCACGAATATGAAAAACATCACAAATTTCTAAAATATGGTTTGCTATTTCAATGCCACTATGGGGATAGGGCAACGCGGCAAGTGATATGATTCTTTTTTGAAGAATCCAATCACTGTCAATCCAATGACAGGTTATTCCCATCATTGGAATATTGTTGAACCTGTCCAATAATCCGAAGTTAAACTAACTCTACAAGTTAAACTTCATAAAATTGCAATCAAAGCGTCCTTCATTTTATTGTACATTTTAAAATAATCTGATTTGCAAGTATTTCTAGGGATTCTTCTAAAATAAGGGTTTAAGGCAGTTTGATTAAAATTTTCCAAGTTCCTACTCTCAAGATAGGAAAATGGTAACTCTTCCTTCATTACTAATTGGGATTTTCCGACGAACAAGATCGGGATCATAATGGTGGCTATCAACTAGACCGGTCCTAGGGTGGATTTTTTGTTGGCCGGGTAGGTCAACAAGAAGTTCTTTATGCACACTTAGGATGTGTCGCTTAATTGTACCTGTACCCTCACCCTTCTTCCATTTGTATTGCTTAGAACATGTTTTACAAACTTTCAAACCTATACCCGGTACATTTTTGTCCGGAATATAATCGTAAAATTTATGCCAATCACACTTTCCCCTCTAGTTTTCCTACCACTAGCGAGTTGTGTTGTTTCGGTTGCTTGTTGTGGTGGTTCTTCTAATTGTATGTCTCCTACAAACTCATCGTGTGTACCCCATTGTTGGGTAGGAAGATCATGGTACTCTTCGGCGGGCTCATTATGTGGGACAAGTGTCGGTAGAATCTTGCCCACTTTGGCTACGACTGCTACCGCGTGATCTAGACATGTTGATATGTAGTAGGGTATGTAAAAAAAAACTACACAATGTAGAGACGATAAGTTACAAAAAAAATCTAGAAAACAAGTGTTGTGAGAGAGAAGATCAAAAAATCAACAAACAAATAAGATACCACAAATTATAACTACAAAAAAAATAAAAATAGAAGAATGGGGATATAAAATTTTGATACCGTTCACCGTGGATACTCGTATATAAAAAAACCGGTGAAAATAAGAATAGAAGTAGAAGTAGAAATCCAGAATTTGAAGACTTGAAGAGAGCTTGGAGGAGAGTTGAAGACTTGATCACTTGGAGAAGAGTTGAAGACTTGAAGACGTTGAATTTTGAGTTAATACGATCGGAATTTGATCGTGTGTCTTGCTAGTTGCTACCTTGTTTGTTCAATTGTTCACAAATTGAAATGAATTAAGTAATAATAGTAGAGAGATTAAGAGAGTAAGGTGTGAATTTTTTGTTTGGGTTTTAGGGGATATTTATAGGGAAAAAATTATATAAAAAAAAAAAAGACACAAAAACGGCTAGAATAGCCGTTCTCGGGTGTACAGTGCCGCTCTGGCTCCTCAGCGACCCGTTCGACCCACGGGTCAACGGTCGACCCGGGCAGGGTCGAACGGTACGGGTCAAACAGTTTGCAACCCACGGGTCGACCCGCGAGTTCGCAGGCGGGTTGGATCTTTTTTCACGGGTTAACGGGCCGGGTTATTCGGGTTGTATTCACGTTATTCACGACCCGGGTCGACCCGTTTACATTAACAGGTTCGACCCGAACCCGAACCGTCGTTTCGCGGGCTGGGTTAAACGGGCGAGTCCCGGATCAATTCAACCCGTTTGCCATCGCTACTTGGAGACCTAGTGTAACTTTTTAAAAAAATTGTTCACAATTTTGCTTCAATACAGAACTAATATACCCAAGGGTTTGATATTTATAATTATAGAGAGCACAAAGCTTGCATATTCAAATACATTCCCTAAATTTTATAATCAATATCAAGGTTTTAAATCTCGGTAGTTTGGTACAGTTTTGGATTGCCAAATCAGCAGTATATCAAATATTAGTGAAAGACTATTTTTAATTAAAAATTATAGTTAAAATTTTATTTTATTAAATAAATTATTTTGATTATTTTTAAAAATTAATTGATCAATTAAATATTACAAATTTAATATCTGGCTTAGCAGGTATAATATGTAAAATAATAACATAAGTGTGAAATTGACCTCTACCATATATGTGATTCCAACCTGCATTTACGATACTAAAAAAGTATGTGAAAATACCTAATTTCCCGTGCATATATACATGGTGTGCTATCTTGCAAGTTCTTCCAAATGTATAGATTTCTGTGATGAAAACTTGCATTGACGACTTGATGTAAACTTAACCCTAGACAGAGATTTTCCAAGAATATTAAAAGATTAAATTTACCAATATGTAATACAGATTAAGTCAGAAATTAAACTACTAATTGGTCTGATGAATTTTCAAGACATAAAATAGTTTAACAAGCCCAATTAAAGAATCAATCCTATCAATCAACAATGACACTTAATCGTTCTTAGCATGTATGATATGCAATAAAGATTCGTACCCTAATTAGCAAGTAAAAGCACACTCAATATTTATGGACGACAGATAATGTTGGATCCTGTAGGCGAGGCAACAAACACTAGAGGGAGGGTGAATAGTGTTTATTAAAATAAAATTGCGGAATAAAAAAAATTTCTTCTGAGCAGTCGCCTTAGGAGTGAACCAGTCGACTGAGTTAACTCAATAAGAGATAATTCAAACAACTCTGTGAAGTCAACTTAAAGCAGAGACAATCGACTTATTTAAACAATAAACTAACAGAGTACAAGTCTGACCGGTCGACTTATAAAGGAGTCAGTCGACTGTCCAGACAAGTTTCACAGTAATAAAACAAGCAGAAAAATGTAAATGCAAGTTCAAGAGATACAACCACAGAGTACACACGATGTATCCTGGTTCGGTCCTTCCGACCTACATCCAGTCCCCAAGCAACCCACTTGAGATTTCCACTATTCTTGAAAAAGTTTACAAGAATACCCTACGGCGTTCAGACAACAACCTTGTCTAACCCGTAGTCCTTTCTCTCAACCAGAGAAAGCACCCCACTCTTCCACCAAGAGTGAAACCACTGACCCTACACCCTAGAGTCTAACTCTACACCCGAGAGGAAAAGAAAAACAAGAAAATGTTTACAATCAACCTATAGCCTTGTATGTGATTAGTGATGTAGTACGTGGCTAAAAGAGGTTGACTTCTATATCCAGTCCAGAACGAAGTCAGATGTTATACTGGACTGAATGTAGAGAACCGAAACTTACAAAATTGAAAGCTTTGTCTCTTTGAACAATGTAACACTTAAAAAATCTCAAAAGAATGCTCAGAAAATGTTAGATCTTTTAACAGTGAATTCTGAACTCTATTTATAGAGTTAGAGTTACTGGACGTTGGGAGGCAGTTATTCCAACTGTCAACCAACTGATCTAATCAGCTTTGAATTTTGAAAAACGATTTTAAAAACAGAAAACGGTCAAATGCACTCGAACAGTCGACTGGGTTGCCATAATGAGTCGACTGGTCAGAGTTTGAATAAGTTTAGTCAGTTTTGTACTGGCAGTCGACTGGTATGAGTATCGGTCGACTGGTACTCAACAGTTAAACTATTTCAAACTGTTTTGACCTTTTGATGTTTTGAAAAAACACACATTTGTAAAAGAGTGAGTGTATGTGTGTGTGACAAGGCTTTACATCATACTAAGACTCAATTAAAACAAGATTACATTTGTTTACAAGACATAATATTAAATGACACTTTAAGCATGAGTCTTGGCTCGAGTCTTGAGTCTTGAGTGAAGCTTGAGTCTTGAGTGAAGCTTTAACCATTGTCTTTATCTGGAGCTTTGTGCTTGTTCATTTGTTCAGCTGTATAGTAATGAGTCCTTTGTGTATATCACCTGCAATTATAAAGTATAGCATAAATACATGTGCAGTGTGTTGTGATCATCAAAATCAAGAATCAACATTCTCCCCTTTTTGATGATGACAACACAATAGCTGATAAAACCATAAATAATACAAGCATAGAAATGATATGCTCCCCCTATTAAAAACACAACATGCATACATAAAGATGTATCATAAAACAGACTTTATCAGTCGACTCATAATGGAAACAGTCGACTTAACAGAGAAAGAATAAACACAGTACATACAAAACACAGTACATACAGCAATATCAGTCGACTTATAATGTAATCAGTCGACTTACAATAAACACAAACACAGTGAAGGTATTTCTCCCCCTTTGTCATCAACAAAAAAACATAAGATAACTAGTAATGATAAGGAAATAATTGTCTCTTACAGAGATAACAAAGTCTTTTGCAAAAACTAACAGCAGGTAATAAGAATTAAGGAAAAATACATAAATAAAGTAAAAAGTCATCAATCTTCATCTTCGGTGTCTTCATCAACAGCTTGAGACGGTGGGAGAAATTGAGAAGTAAAGAGATGAGTTAGATTGGTGATTTTAGAATCAAGAGAGTCAAGACGAGAATCAACAGTGTCTTGATGATCCATTAGATAGTTGATACATTCATATAGAGTATGTGGATTATCAAAGTCAGCACGAGGACGAGAAGAACTTGAAGCAGAAGATCGTCTAGCAGAAGTTGCTAGAGGAACTTGGGAAGGAGGAGGAGATCTAGGGGTAGTTCTAGGTGGAGGGTCAAGAAGCTTCATACGGGCTAAACTAGCGCGATCGAAGCACTCAAACTGCTTAACGACATTGGTCTCCGAGTCGAGATCAATACCATAAGCTATAAAGACACGAGTAAGGAGACCACCAAAAGGTAAGAAATGAGTATGAGACTGTTGAAGTTTTGAAAAGATGACACGACCCCAATTGATATTAATTCTTCCAAAAATTGCATAAACTGCTTGTTGCAATTCCATAGAATACTGATCATAACTCCCTCTTTTGGGAAGAATGTTATAAGCTAGTATTCGTGCAACTAGTTTTGCAACAGGTGTGATATTTTTACTAGTCATGGGGGGTCCATGATTTGGCAAAAATATTTTGGAAAGAATAGAGGAATCATCTAGAATTAGTTCTCCTAAATCAAGTCCCTCGTCATCAATACCCATAATAAGATTAATTCTCTCGGATGTGAGTTTAATCTTGGTATTTTTGACCGAGGAATAAATAATAATTTCTCCATCCTCTTTTTGAACAACTTTCATGTTTGTATAAAAGAGATAGATAAGTTGGGGATAGTAATTGGGTTGATTGACCAAGGAAAGAAACTCATATAGACTACAGTTTTGAAAAATAGGGACAAGATTGAACCTATCTAAGTCATTGAAGTTAACAAAACGTCCTGGAAAAATCACCATGGTACAAATAAGATACCATTGGTCCAAAAGATCAAGACTCCTAAGGTATTTAGAATAATCTAGGGATGAAGAACTAGCATCACCATGAGATCTCTTAGATCTTTTAGGTGCCATTAACAGAAATGCAAGGAACGAGATTTTACCAACAGAGAAGAGGGAAACAAACAGCAAAATGAGAGACGAGGATCAGCAGCTCCACAAAGATTCGGCAGTCGACTCCTTGATCTCCTTCTTCTCTCCTTAGGGTTTTAGATTTGGGGGTAAAAGTAAAAGAGGAAGATGGAGGCTGTGGGGTAAGTTTTTAACAGAAGACAGATGGCTGGGATTCAATAGGAAAGAGATCAACGGCTGATAGAGAAGTCACGGGTCAGTAAAAAGATAGACATTTGTCTCAAAATCTGTGTGATGATACGACGCTGAAGACAGATTAACTTGCGACAGTCGACTTAGTATAGAACAGTCGACTTAGTCGAGAAGAAAATAAGTTTTTATATCAACTGATCAGTCGACTTGGGAACAATTCAGTCGACTGGTCAAAGAAGAAAATTAGTATACAAAAAATACGGGACAGTCGACTTAATGAAAACACAGTCGACTTGACAGAAATATTTTCAGCAAATATCAATAAAATTACATATTCCTAGTTCTCTTCTTAAGGTAATAAAAGTATCCTCTTTAAGGGATTTTGTAAAGATATCAGCTATTTGTTTATCAGTAGAGATAAAGTCTAAAGATATATCTCCTTTTAAAACATGATCATGTAGGAAATGATGTCGAATATCAATATGTTTCGTACGTGAATGTTGAACCGGATTTTTAGATAGATTAATTGCACTGGTATTATCACACATAATTGAAGGTTTTTCAAAGGAAATACCATGATCTAATAAGGTTTGTTTCATCCACAAAATTTGTGCACATGCCAAACTTGCAGCGATATATTCAGCTTCTGTAGTAGATAGGGACACTGAATTTTGCTTTTTACTGCACCAAGAAACTAGTGAATGTCCCAAAAAGTGACATGTCTCACTAGTGCTCTTGTGATCAGTTTTACTACCAGCAAAATCAACATCACTATACGACAAGAGTTGGAAGTTATCGGTGCGTGGATAAAATAAACCATAATCAGATGTGCCTTTAATATATCTTAAAATTCGTTTCACAGCTTTTAAATGAGACTCTTTAGGACTAGACTGATATCTAGCACACAAACATACACTGAACATAATATCTGGTCTACTTGCGGTAATATATAAGAGTGAACCAATCATACCTCGATAGAGTTTTTGATCAACACTCTTACCTAATATATCTTTGTCAAGAGTAGTAGTAGTAGCCATAGGTGTGGATTTACTACTTGTACTATCCATGTTAAACCGTTTGAGTAATTCCTTTGCATATTTTCCTTGATTAATAAATATGCCATTTGAAGACTGTTTAATTTGTAGTCCAAGAAAATAATTGAGTTCACCCATGTGACTCATCTCAAACTCGTTTTTTATGGTGTTAGCAAACTCTTGACATAGATTATTATTAGTAGAACCAAAGATTATATCATCAACATATATTTGTATGATTAATATATCATTCTTAATTATCTTAATAAACAAAGTAGTGTCTACTTTACCTATCTCAAATCCTGTTTCTAAAAGAAAAGTTTTCAGACGATCATACCAAGCACGTGGTGCTTGTTTAAGACCGTATAAAGCTTTTTTCAATTTAAAAACATGATTTGGGAATTGTTCATGTTCAAAACCTGGTGGTTGTTTAACATAAACATTCTCTTTAATAAACCCGTTAAGAAAAGCACTTTTAACATCCATTTGATAAAGTATAAAATTCATGAAACAAGCAAAAGATAATAAGATACGAATTGATTCTAATCTAGCAACAGGAACATATGTTTCATCAAAATCTATGTCTTCTTCTTGATTATATCCTTGAGCAACTAGTCTAGCTTTGTTCCTTACAACTTGTCCAGATTCATCTAACTTATTTTTAAATACCCATTTGGTACCAATAATAGTATGATCAGGAGGTCGTGGAACTAAATCTCATACATCATTTCTTATAAATTGGTTCAACTCATCTTGCATGGCATTCATCCAAAATTCATTCTCACATGCTTCTTGTATATTTTTCGGTTCAAAATCCGACAAGAAGGCTGTATGAGAAATCATATTAATATGAGATCGTGTCTGAATACCATTAGAGATGTCACCAATTATTAAGTCATGTGGATGATCTCTAACTTCAACAAAAATTTTGGTAAAGTTGAAGATATCACAATAGGATCAGTCGACTTGACAGTTTCTTCAGTCGACTGCTTTGCTTCAGTCGATTTGCAGTCCTTATCAGTCGACTTATCCGCAAGACTAGTTTGTTCTAAAGATGTAATCACTTTATTTAAAGGTGATGAATCAGTTTCATCATCTTTAATTAAATTTGATGAAGGCAGAGATTCATCGAATGTAACATGCATTGACTCTTCAATAGTCATTGTAGACTTGTTGAAAATTCTATATGCTTTACTCCTATTTGAGTATCCTAAAAAGATACCATCATTAGATCTAGGATCAAATTTATCTAGATTATCTTTAGTGTTCAGAATAAAACACTTACAACCAAATATCTTAAAATAAGAGACTTTAGGAATTTTGTTAAAAAATAACTCATAACAAGTCTTCTTTAGCTTAGGTCTTATTAGAATCCTATTTAAAACATAACAAGCTATAGCAACGGCTTCAGCCCAAAAATACTTTGGTAAATTGCTTTCAACAAGCATGGTACGTGCGCATTCTTGCAAAGTCCTATTTTTCCTTTCGACCGCTCCATTTTGTGGTGAAGCTCTAGGAAATGCAAATGAATGTGTTATACCATTCTTGTTGCAATATTCTATAAATGTTTCATTCTCAAATTCTCCACCATGATCACTTCTAATAGTGACTATGGTTAGAGATCTTTGATTTTGAATACGTTTACAAAAATTTGCAAATTCATCAAAAGCATCATTTTTATGTTTTAAAAAGACTGTCCAAGTGAATCGTGAAAAATCATCTACCAAAACAAATACATATCTACTTTTATTTAAAGAAGCAACTCTAGCAGGGCCAAATAAATCCATATGAATTAATTCGAGCGGTCTACTAGTAGAAATTACTTCTTTTGTTTTAAAAGTGGATTTGATTTGTTTTCCTAGTTGACATGCATCACATAACTTATCCTTTTTAAAGGATAGTTTTGGCAGTCCTTTAACTAGGTTATACTTAGATATCTTCGAGAGATTTTTCATATTCACATGGCCAAAACGTCTATGCCAAAGCCACGAATCATTATTAGAAGCTATTAAACAAAAATCATTTGAAAACTCATTTGTATTCAAACATAATTCATAAATATTGTTTTTGCGAAAACCTTAAAAAATGATATTTTGCATAGTAGAATCATAAATTAAACAAGCATCTTTTTCAAATACAATTTTATATCCTTTATCACACAATTGACTAATACTTAACAAATTATGTTTTAATCCACTTACTAACAGCACATTTTCTATAGTGGGGTTAGAATTTTTACCAACCATGCCGATTCCTATGACTTTTCCTTTGTTGTTATCACCAAAGGTAACTGTTCCTCCATCAATGCTTTGTATGGTGGATAGGAGATTGACATGACCAGTCATATGTTTTGAACACCCGCTGTCAAGTATCCAGCGATCTTTCTTTGGTACCTATAAAATATTCAATGTAAATATGGTACCCTTTTCATTGGGTCCAAAACATATTAGTTTGGGGAAAACCAAACCCATAATGAGTTTGATTTTCCTCCATAAGCAGGAATAAAATTAATAGAATTACATACATTTAACATATATGAATTGATATACGCAGTTCTATCATTCAGATTTAAGTTAACTGGAACCCATACAAATTTGTTCTGTCCAGTCGACTTTATAGTATCCTTCAGTCGACTTCTACTGTGAGTCAGTCGACTGGATGATGGTATAGGTCGACTTATATGAGGTTCTGGTCTCGTTGAATAAGACACAGTTCCTCTGGACAGACGACTGGTAGATGGACTCAGTCGACCTGACCGAACTTTAGACTTGCTTTTATCACTAAAATTTATAACCTTAGGCTTCAAAGAATTCATATAGTTTATGTGTAACACTAGAAATAGATTCAGGTTTATTTCTACTAGTGTTTTTAGAAGAAGATTCTTTTACAAGAGTGTTTTTGAAACCAAGGCCATATTTTTGACTAGATTTCACTTGATTATGAAGAACATCATTTAAATTCTCTTTGCCTATATTGAACTTAGATACGTTCTTGGATATCTCTTCATAATTCCTTTTTAGAGATTCAAGATCCGTATCTAAACTTGCAATACGAGAATTTAAGGATTTCACTTCATGATCAAGGTTAAGATTTTCTTGAGAAAGTGTTTAATTGACTTTCTCTAGATTCTTAACTCTAATCTTTTCCTTTTTCAACTCTTGAAAGATTTCATTAAAAGCATCAAGTAAATCTTCTGAATCAAAATCATTACTTACTTGATCTTGTGAAGCCATAAAACACATGTTTGCAACTTCGTTGGTTTCATCAGTTTCTTCTTCTGAGGAAGAATCACTGTCATCCCAAGTTGCTTGATAAGCCTTTTTGTTCTTGGCAAACTTGTTCTTTGTGTACTTGTCCTTCTTGAAGTTGGAGGTCTTTCCCTTATTCTTTGTATTTTCTAGGGGACAATCTTTCTTCATGTGACCTATTTTATTACACCTGAAACAAGTTAGAGGATCATTAGAATCTCTAAATTTGGAATTGAACTTACCTTTCTTTAGAAATTTCTTAAATCTCCTTGTGAACATGGCTATCTCCTCTTCATCTTCTTCTTCATCTTCTGAGTCTGTCATGGCTTTAAAAGCTAATGATTTCTTCTTTGCCTGTGGTGGTTCGGCATCCTTTTTCCGTTCTTCGAGTTGAACCTTATAGGCCATTAGATTTCCCACAAGATTCTCGAGAGAAAGTTGCGACAAATCATTTGCTTCTTCTATTGCAGTGGTCTTCTTTTCCCATTCAGGAGTGAGTGCACGAAGAACTTTTCTCACCATCTCTGCTTGTGTATATGTCTTTCCAAGTGCCACAAATGAGTTTATAATGTCAGTAAATCTGGTAATCATTTCGGACACATTTTCGTTTTCCTTCATGCGGAACATTTCAAACCTGTGAACAAGAACATATATTTTAGATTCTTTCACTTTGTTTGTTCCTTCATGAGTTACCTCGAGTGTATGCCAGATTTGATGTGCGGTTGTTGCATTGGATACACGGTTGAACTCCTCCTTTGTGAGAGCACAAAATAATGCATTCATTGCTTTTGCATTGTTCATTGTTTGATTCTTCATGTCATCATTCCATTGTGCATATGGAATAGTAGGAGCAGTGTATTCCGTTTCCGTCATGTGCCATATTTCATAGTTGATGAATTGGAGGTAGATCTTCATTCTGCACTTCCAATAGTTGTAGTTTGTTCCATCGAAGAGAGGTGGCCTTTGTGTAGATTGGCCTTCATGGTACTGATTTGCATTTGAAGTAGTTGTCATAGCCTTTAACCTTGCTCTGATACCAAGTGTTGAATCCTGTAGGCGAGGCAACAAACACTAGAGGGGGGGTGAATAGTGTTTATTAAAATAAAATTGCGGAATAAAAAAATTTTCTTCTGAGCAGTCGACTGAGTTAACTCAATAAGAGATAATTCAAACAACTTTGTGAAGTCGACTGTCCAGACAAGTTTCACAGTAATAAAACAAGCAGAAAAAAGTAAATGCAAGTTCAAGAGATACAACCACAGAGTACACACGATGTATCCTGGTTCGGTCCTTCCGACCTACATCCAGTCCCCAAGCAACCCACTTGAGATTTCCACTATTCTTGAAAAAGTTTACAAGAATACCCTACGGCGTTCAGACAACAACCTTGTCTAACCCGTAGTCCTTTCTCTCAACCAGAGAAAGCACCCCACACTTCCACCAAGAGTGAAACCACTGACTCTACACCCTAGAGTCTAACTCTCCACCCGAGAGTAAAAGAAAAACAAGAAAATGTTTACAATCAACCTATAGCCTTGTATGTGATTAGTGATGTAGTACGTGGCTAAAAGAGGTTGACTTCTATATCCAGTCCAGAACGAAGTCAGATGTTATACTGGACTGAATGTAGAGAACCGAAACTTACAAAATTGAAAGCTTTGTCTCTTTGAACAATGTAACACTTAAAAAATCTCAAAAGAATGCTCAGAAAATGTTAGATCTTTTAACAGTGAATTCTGAACTCTATTTATAGAGTTAAGAGTTACTGGACGTTGGGAGGCAGTTATTCCAACTGTCAACCAACGGATCTAATCAGCTTTGAATTTTGAAAAACGATTTTAAAAACAGAAAACGGTCAAATGCACTCGAACAGTCGACTGGGTTGCCATAATGAGTCGACTGGTTAGAGTTTGAATAAGTTTAGTCAGTTTTGTACTGGCAGTCGACTGGTATGAGTATCGGTCGACTGGTACTCAACAGTTAAACTATTTCAAACTGTTTTGACCTTTTGATGTTTTGAAAAAACACACATTTGTAAAAGAGTGAGTGTATGTGTGTGTGACAAGGCTTTACATCATACTAAGACTCAATTAAAACAAGATTATATTTGTTTACAAGACATAATATTAAATGACACTTTAAGCATGAGTCTTGGCTCGAGTCTTGAGTCTTGAGTGAAGCTTGAGTCTTGAGTGAAGCTTTAACCATTGTCTTTATCTGGAGCTTTGTGCTTGTTCATTTGTTCAGCTGTATAGTAATGAGTCCTTTGTGTATAGCACCTGCAATTATAAAGTATAGCATAGATACATGTGCAGTGTGTTGTGATCATCAAAATCAAGAATCAACAGATAAATCAAATAATATTCTAGAGACGATAGATAGTATCACAAATAAATGGATAATGAAAAGAAGTTACTGGGTTCGATGAACGAGTCGTAATGGTGCGAAACGAAGCTAACGGTGGCGCTCGGGATGGTTGTGCAGCAAGGAGGATGGAGGTCGATGGCAGCTGCAGCTAGCGGTGGGGTGCATCAGTGGCTAGCGATGGCACCAACGACAGTGGCGACGGCAGTGCGGGTCGGCGATGGGAAGAATAGGGGTATGGTGAAGATTTGAGAATTAGGGATTTGAATAGAAAATTTGGGAGATTAGGGTCTCGAACTAGAAGGAATTTGGGGACTAGGGTTTCTACGGCGGTGAGGGAGAGGCAGCAAGGTGGACGGAGAAGGTGGTGAGGCGAGGTGTGTGGCCATGAGGAGATGGAGGGGCGGGGGCATCGGGAGGTGGTGCAATGATGGGTTCGGTGAGCAGGGTAGAGTAGAAGGGAAGAGGAAGAGTCGGGGTTGTTGGGTTTCGGGGCTCAACGGAGAGGAAAAAGAAGAAAGAGAAGGGGGGTGTGATCGGTGATGAGAGAGGTCGGGGTTGTTGATAGCGACGGTGAAGGGGGAAGGCAGTGACGGTGGGGTTTTAGTCAACAACGGTGGAGGAGTTTGGGGGCTTGAAGAAGAAGGTGGAGAAGATCAGAAGGGGATTTAGGATTTGGGTAATTAATAATTTGGGGATTTGTGATATAGTTTAAAGCTTCTCACAAACCCTAAAATTCTTTAGGATTTCTCACAAACCCTAATAATTTCTTATGATATCACACACACAAGAAAAGAATACAGAGCAATAACTCAACACACAATAATTTCTTTAATCAATAATATAGGCTCAAAACAAATCTCAACACTAATCTCCAAAATATTATAATGCATAAAATAAAGGGTGCAAATCGTAAAACAACTACATATGACTATAATTGCCAAAAACAACCGAGTGCTGAAATAAAATACTAAGCTAATGGAACAGTCATCCTATACGATGTCTATGCTTATAGAAGCGCCCGGACCGCCTCAAACCGATGTGCTCATCATGACTATCTTGCGAAAAGGTCATGTAAGTTTCCGCTTTCTCTGTTTTTCATTTTTCATTTGATTTTTGTGTTTACTTTTTTTTCTTTCTCCTATTTCAAATTTATTGGATCGGTAGCCTCGGGGTTCGAACGGATTGAATCACCTGACCTATACTGCATTTCGTCTGATCCCTGCTTTTGACCATTGATCCTGATATTTTGGTTGAGGATTGGATCAGGATCATTATTAGCATTGTCATATTTACCCGAGATCCGGACCCGATCCAGACCCGATATTGAACTGAAACCGACCTGATTGTAGACAGGTAAGATTAGAGTCCAATGATTTTGGATCCGATCGGACCCGTCCCATGAACCCGTTAGTTGACCAATAACTTAATTTTTAATATATTTGAACAAGATAGTTGTATGTGTTAAAAAAAATTCTTTTTTGATAGAAAATAAAGTTTAATAGGTTCATATAACTTAATAAAGTGTGTGCAATCTTTTCTTTTACTCTCAATTTGCATTTCATAATCTTTATTTTATAAAATAAACTTAATTATATTCATTTACATATTAATTAATTTTACTTTCACTTTCAATATGTAGCTAATTCATGTGGTACTCTAAAGAAGAAAAAAATATTTTAGGAATTCGAATATTGAATCTAAGCAGTTAAAATCCCCGATTACGCCCGATTAATCCCGGATTAATCGCTAATCGGAGGCTAAACGATAATTTTTTTGCGATTTTAATATTTCAATAGTTAGCGATTTAATCGGAAATAATCGGCCGATTAGTGATTAATCAGCCGATTTTAAGTGGCCGATTAACCGATTAAATCTTTCTCTAATTTTCATGCTCGTTTGCATTATTTGGACTCAATCTAGCCCAAATCCAAAATCCAAAATCCAAACCCTTCTGATCCTCGCGCAAACCCAAACCCGACATATCACCGCTCTCTTCTTTTTCCTCGTACAAACCCAAACCTAAACTAATTCTCTTCAAACCCAAACTCAAACTGATTCTCTTCTTCATCGAGCAAACCCAAACCCGACCCGCCGTCTCTCCCCTGCACCGTCGCATACTTGACCCGGCCGCATCTGCTACACCTCTTGTTGCTCGGAGTGCTCCTCCCCTATCCTTTTTGTTTGATAGAACCGACCAGTAAACCCGACCTGACCCACATCCATAATTCAAACTCAGCTCAAACTAAGTACTCTCTTCTTTTTCTCTATAACTATTTGATAATCTCATAATAGTTTATATTAGGATTTTAGGATTGCTACATAATGAGGATATATCTTTTTTTTAATTATATATATAACGATTTTTTCGATTTAATCCCCGATTATTTTCCAATTAACCAATTAATCACTAATCGCTTCTAGACTGATTAGTTCAAAAAATTGATTTTAACTGTCTAGTATCGAATACTTTTGTAAACATTATAAAAAAAAGGTTTTCCCACATGGGTCACTAACAAACACGGAAATTCCATATGCTTCACTCAAAAATTGATATTTCCATATAACTCACTTACAATATTGACCAATGCCAAAAAAAAAAAAAAATTTGTTATTGTTACTCTACTTATGTTAAATCTTACCCTGAGTTTAAAAATGACTATTTTTTCCTCCTTTCAGGGTTAGGGATTTAGGGTTTGGGATTTAGGGTTTAGGGTTTAGGGTTAGGATTAGGTTAGATTTAGGATTAGGTTTAGGGTTAGGGTTTTAAAAGAGGGCAAAATAGTCATTGTAACTCTTAATTTTAAAAATAGCCCTAACCCTAAATATTAACCCTTAATTTTAAAAAAGGGCAAAATAGTCATTTTTAGTAAAATTTAACATAAGAGTGAGAATAGTAAATTAGTGAGTTGTATGAAAATATCAATTTGTGAGTGAGATATATGAAATTTCCACATTTGTTAGTGACCCGTAGAATTGACCCTAAAAAAAATATTGTCGTATATTATTAGACCCGTTGGGTACCCAGGAACCGATTGGACCCGAACCGGACCCAAAAAAATTAAATAGACCCAGATCCGGACTCGGACTCGTTGCCTTAGAGCAAGGCCCGGGTATCTCACTGCCCGACCCGACTCGACTGATAGAAGTGCTAATCATCGTCCCTAACCTACAAGTAATTTTGTATTTCTTTTTTGATAAATCACACATTGTCCCAGTCTTCTAAAAATGCCCCTAGACGGCCGCCTTGGCCCCGCCTAGGCGCTAGGTCGTCCTCAGCCGACTCGCCTAGGGCCTCGGCCATTCAAAAAATCAGTTTGGCTACCTAGGTGGATCTTTAGGTGGGTCTAGGCGGGTCTGAGTAGGTTCTTTTTGTTTTGTAACAGGTTCACTAAAAACCCCACATTCTCAAAAACCTCTCTCTCTCTCTCTCTCTCTCTTCCCAAAAAACCCTAATCCCTAAATTAGAAATCCCCCCAATCGCTCATGCTTCCCCCAAATCCACAAATCTTCAAATCCTCAAATCGATCGCTCCTCTCTCATTGAAATCTTCACAATGGGCAATAAGCAAAACGAGCACTTTACCATTGAGCTAATTCCTATTTATGAATTTTGAGCTATTTTTTTAATATTATATCTATCTTGTTTTTTATGCAATATTATATTGTCTTATAAATATATTTAAAAATATTAAAACAAATCACCTAGCGTCTAGGCCCTGCTTACAAGATATAGGTGCTAGGCCCCCATCGGCAACCAGACTAGCGACTTTTAAAACACTGCACTGTCCTACCCATTGTCATACCTGCACCCCATATACATATCCATGCTGCATTATTGCAGATATTAGCAACAATTTCATACAGTATTTACTCCTGAATATGTGAGTTAGATTTACTTGCACTATCTGAATTGATACAACACCTGAATCAAGTTTGTGAAGATAGAGCCTAGATGAATATTGTCACGAGAGACCATCCCTTTATCTAAATAGGACAGCACAAGTTCATGGGGATGAACTTTTACATTCCTTTCCTCTCAATTCCCAACAAAATTCTTATTTCTCTCTGAAGATAATACAAACATTTACACAAAGTAGGAAGCAATTACTAACCTCCCTATCTAGTTCCTGATTTCAAAACCAGCACTGCCCTCGCTGTCCATTGATTCGGAAGAATCTGAAGTGAGGAACTTGTTTCCATTTTTGGCTTTGGGCGATTTTTAGAACACTGCTATGACATGAAATGAAATTTAGGTGCTGAAAAAAATTTGTTAAAGCTGAAGATGTTAAGTTCTAGACCAATCAGCTCAAGTAAATTCTGTCACTCGCTCACTCTAAATCAAGGTTTACCAAATAAATTCTCTTTTAAATTAGTTGATGGATGCTGTAATTAATTTGATGTAGCTAATGAAACGAAAAGCCCATCATATTTTACCCCTAAACCCTGCAAAGGTTAGGGAGTGATGCCCCTACGAAGAGGGCACGCTTAAGGCTATTCTTCAACTGAGACACTTGTCTGGCTAGCATATTCGGATCACCTTCCCTTCCATTTCTCTTTTCTTGAGCTGAGTTCTTAGGCTACGCTACTACTGAAGCTAGATACATTAACCAAAGTTGGGAGATTATGTATCTACTGTCTCTATGTACTAGTCAGCCATCTAAAGTGAAGCTTCGCGGCCAGGGGCGAAGCCAGAACAATTTTACCGGGAGGGCCAAGAAAAAATTCTCTGACTACATGTAAAAATATAGAGATTTTTTCATAATTTTTAGGGGGGGCAAACAATAAAACTTAGAATTCAAGGGGGCCAAATTATAACTTTTTAAGGGTTTATAAAATTTTCAATAGTGTGAAGGGGGGGGGTTTGAAAATTCTAGAAGGGGGGGGGGGGGGGGGGGGGGGGGGGGCCTCACTATGCTCCGCCACTGGCTTCGCCAGAAGCGATTAACTGCTTTGTGAACGCCTCTTGTACTAATAATATGTAGTCTAGTGACTATAGTCTCTACGTCTAAGGAGCATGGATAGGGACACATAAGCGCCAACACGAACACAATGTGACAAGACACACTGATAGTAGATAATTTTGAAAAACTACACTTAAATAGCAATTGGCAAGTGTCATCTTGGATTCACATGTCTCTGCTTTGTAGCTTTCCATCCTTTTCTTTGTTCTTTCTTCAGCGCTTGAGGGATTTCGCTCTTTCAAAGTCAATGCTCCGTGTATTATAATTAGTTTGATCCTTGATGTTTAGTTTTGAAAATATTTATTTATTTAATTCTTTAGAGTTCTAACAAGCAGATATCCAATATTTTAGGCTAGATTATATTCATACTGGCTGAAGCCTCAATCCTTGATTAGATGGGATCTCCCATCACATGAATGTAGAACCTAATCAAGCAAACAAACCGAGCAACCAGATTGAGAAATGAGCATATCAGATCTAATGTTAAATTATATTCATTAATAAATGATATAAGATCATAATGCTGCTGCACTAAAAATTAGAAAAAAATGTCAAAGAAAAGAACTTTGTTAAACACTATATACTAGCAAACCAATTCAAATTTCTCTATTTGATAATACAACAATACAAATATAAATTTATAGTGACAAAAGACATCATTATAGGAAGAAAAAATGTATTACTAATTCAAATTTGAAAAAAATTACCTGCAATATGTTCAGAGCCTTTCTCATGTCTCCACTGCTCAGATGTACTAGGGCTGTTAGCCACTCTCAGATATATCCACATAGAAATATAAGTACAGTAAACAACACACGTAGTGTAATGCTATATCTGAATCTGTAGTAATCCATCTAAACCAGAAGGAAACATCAAGGAAATTGACATGTGAGGTACAGAATACCAGCAACTTGTGACACATATCCACTACTTAATAATTTTTTAAACTTAAATCAGGAAGTGAAATATACCCTTCAGCATCTATCACATATGGAAGGTGCTCCCTAATGTGAGTAAAATCGAGTGGAGCAAACCCAAATCGGGTGCATCTTGACTGTATAGCCGGAATGATTTTGTTGACATGGTTACAGATTACTGCAAACCTAGTGCTCTTTGTATATTTCTCAATCACTGCATAACAGACAAATTAGAATAAAGATAATGAGCAAACTGAAAACCTTCTAACTAATAGAGAAGACGATAAATTCAGAGCAGACCTCTACGCAGCGCAAACTGTGCATCTTTGGTCATAGCATCTGCCTCATCGAGCAAAACTAACTTCACATAATTATTTGCACTGCATAAAATATACATTTAAGTAGGAGCCAAGTGACTAGCAGGTATAAATAAATTACAAAATAATAGTACAGAAAGAATTGTAAGCTAGTGCATCATATTACCCCAGATACCTTCTCTAGGTCTTAACAATAATCATTCACATGAGTGAATAATAAAGAATAAATTTGATGCAGTTAAAAGTTAGGGAATTTTTCATGTGCCACATCCTCCCCTTGGTCCAACAATCAATTGGGCAGATGGGGGAAAGGAATTCCATCATACCGCATACACTGACAATAATTGACCCCTGTTCCTTCATTCTTTTGATTATTTCTGATCACTCTCATGTGTACATTGTCATTTCTACCAATCACATAACTCATTTATTACTTGAACAATTCTACAGTTTCTACCTATATCTAACTTAAACATTATTATCCCTATAAGGTTGGTTTTATGATTAAAATTACATATATATTGCTAAATGAAACTCTGCTACTTACTATACTAGATGATTAGGGTTGTGAGGAAACTGGGCCCTTGCAACATTTTCGAAAACCCAATTTTTGGGTACAAGGTTTCCTAAAAATTTTACAATTGTTAAAGATTGGCCCCTCCACAAATACTTCACAAGCACTATTATGGTCTATTGACTAGTATATTTGCTAGTAAATTAAGAGGTTGACGGTTCGAGTCTAGCCATTTTAATATTTTTTTTGTATATGAGATAGAATCTTCTATTTTTTGGTCCCCCTTTTGATCAATCCTGGCTCCGCCCCACAGCACTTGCACATCCCGTCCTTTTATTTTCGTAAGAATCAGATTTATTCTCCGGATGCATAATAACTATCTCCAATTTCCAAGTTGAGTTTGGGAAAAAGAGCACGGGAAAATGAAATAACTCAAATTATAAAATCTCACCCAAAATTGTATAATGCTCATTAAATGAATGGATTTTTAAAAATAAAAATAAAATGGAAAATGAATGGTTGTCTGCAATCCACATGGCCACACAACCCCAACACTCTCGTTATAATGTAAGAAATTAGAAATAACTTAATAAGACAATTGTAACATAATCCCATATGATCTAAGATGTACATCTACTAGTCTGTTAATGCAAATGTTATCATGATCATGTGTGACTTGAATCCCAAGTGCAATTATCATGAGTACTTCGATACAATAGTGTTCATTTATATCCATATAGAATAATTGTGCAATAAAGGTACACCATCAGCTTTGACAACAGAAATATGTCTACAAATGTATTTTTGGATAATTGTAGAATCAAAACTTACTCTCTTAGAAAACCTCCTACACACTCTCATATA
Source organism: Hemerocallis citrina (assembly GCA_017893485.1). NCBI lineage: Eukaryota > Viridiplantae > Streptophyta > Magnoliopsida > Asparagales > Asphodelaceae > Hemerocallis > Hemerocallis citrina. Next base: position 153,060,873 of record CM030360.1, on the reverse strand, counting down.
AAAGATTCAAATGTAGCCTTATCAACCTAAAAATCTAAGCAAACTCATCACTAGCATGTAAATTAAAGCATTTAGGGCATGTTTGGAAACAAACTAAGGACAACCAAAGTTAAGTTTTAAGTGGAGGTACATGGCCTCCAACATATAAAAAAATAACTTTAGCTATCTTTTTATTTATAATAACTGAAAATATGTAGAGTTACGAGATAACTCTACTCTCAGGCCTATTTGGGAATGAAGTTAGGATAATTAAAGTTATTTTAGGTGGAGGTAGAGGTTCACAAACTTCGACTAGCAGACTTCTACCACCACCCAAAAGATAATTTTAGTTATAAGTGTTTGGAAAAGTGGAGTTGAGATAAATTAGATCGGAATCAAGTTTCGATAACTACAATAACTTCAACTCCAAAAAAAGTCACAAACAACACAAAGTTAAGATAACTAGGGTTATGTGAGATATTTTTACAAAACTCCAACAATCATAACATAACTTAATTCTCAAACACACCCTTACCAGCTAAGTGCTTCGTAGCCAACAGATAAAATAAATTAGGTCTAACTAGAATTTATATTATTTTGCTTATGTCAACTTTTGCGGTGAAAATAACTACGGTTATCTCAAGTTATCTCAACTTCAGAAAGGATCCTGAACAAGCCCAAAGTTATGATAACCTAAGAAGCACGAACACGGTCACACTGACAACAAGATGCAATATGACATGGCCTGAAGAAATATTTTGAAAAACTAACTAAAATAGCAAGCACCGTGTCACATATGTCCAACACGACTGTCCAAAATGACATGGCTACAAATAAAAGTGTACACGCTTCATAGATGACCACAAAAGTTATTTCTCATACACACCCTCAGCATACCACTACTCGAACCACGAGACTGCAACATTAGAACCACATTCATTTCACTAAATTACCAATCAGCCGAAACCCTAAAGCAGCAAAACCGAATTCCCAAATTCCTTACCCGAACGAGAGGCTCCTTGCCCCCGCGAAATCCTGGATCTGCTGCATAACCACATCGATCCCTGGATCATCGGACGCATTCAGCTCCAGAATTATGTTAGAATACTGCGATCCATACAGTTTCCTTGCCAGCGCCAAAATCGTCGACGTTTACCCTGACGCCGGCGGTCCGTACAGCAGCAGATGCGGCAGCCGGTTCTCGTTCGTCAACCGATCGACTAAATGACAATTAAAACAAGGAAACGATACAAAGATCGATTCTTTTTTTTTTTAAAAGAAGGGATTTTTAGGGTTAGGGTTTGTACTGGTGTCGACGATGTCGCGGTGGGCGGCGACGTCGGCGAGGGATTGGGGGCGTGTCAGAAGTTCCGACCTTCGAATGCTTGGATTTCGCCATGAATCTGTGACTAGGGAAGCTAGGGTTTAGAGTGAAAGAATTGGGGACGAAAAGAAATGGAATCAAACTTTTTCTTAACTCGCACTAAGAGCGGGTTTTCTCAGATCTTCGTCTGCTGATTCAAATCTTCGTCTCATCTCCCTCTGCTGATTTCGCTCAGATCCGGCTTCTCTGATCCCTCTCCCCCCCTCTCTCCTTCATTAAAAATCTTCGTCTCATCTCGCTCCACTAACCCTTTTCAGCTCCTTCGTTTCCCCCTTCTTTTTGGTTGGCGTCTTCCTTTCGCCCCAGCCGAATCTTCTCCGTTCCTGGTGCTGGTTTGTCTCCCCTGCCGTCCCAGTCGCTGCTTTCCCGTGTTGGTTTGTTTCCGACGCGGTGTCTGCATCTCGTCTGCGCCGGCTTAGTTGGGCTCTCCTCTTCCAGCCAGTCTTGGCCTCCTTGCCGGAGGTATTTGGTTGTCTTGCTTAGTGTTGCTTCAGCCACTCACTGTAAGTCTTCTTCTTCGTTTATTTTGCTGTTTCTTGGCTCTGGCCGTGTGTTGTTTGCGACTGTTGTGGTTTTGTCGTTTGTGTGGCATCGTGATCTTTCCGTCCACAATGGTGAGCAGTTTTCGTTGCTCCGAGCTTCCTCCCCCTCTTTTTCTTCATCCTTCCTTTCTCTCTCCATCTTTTTCCTCTCTATTACCTCTAGTAGACAGTGCCTTCTCCGCCATTTGGGTGCGAGAGTATCTGTTTTCAGTTCTCCTCTTGCGGTGGCGGTGCGCTCCGGCACTGTGCGGGCATTCTTTTTTTCCCGATCTGTGGTTTTTGCTTTGGTGGGCCTTGTTGTGGCTCATTTGCGGCCCATGGAGCTCACCTGGGTTGAGGTAGTCAAAAAAACAAAAACAAAAAACAAAACAAAAAAGTGGACCCCCCCCCCCATTGGCCCAACTTCTTTGATTGGTTTTGCCCATCCAAGACAGTCGAGGCCCTTATTCGAGAAGCGTCCGGGTCTCTCTAAGACCTCACCCTCCTGCCCTTTCACATCCTCCATCTCCTCATCCTCCACCCCTCATTTCTCTCCTGCTCTTAGGGCGCCTCTCATCTGTTTTCAGTGTCTGCAATCTGGTCACCTTAAGATTTTTTGTTCCGCTAAGATGAAATGCTTGTTTTATTTGAAAGATGGTCACGCGCGTCGCCGCTGTTTCGCGCTTCAAAAGCTGTTGGGTCTTACTTTGGGTGTTCCCATTTCTGATCAAGTTCTCGCAGCTCTCGACTTCCCCTCTTTGCAACGCAAACTTGCGGAAGTTTCTACTGTTAAATCGAAGAAGCAGAAATTGCTCCCCATGTCTCCTCTTCTTCCAACCCCCTCCACCGATCATCGCCTTCCCCTCTGCAAGCCCTCCACTTCGTCCGAGCTGACCACTCCTCCACCTCTTCCTCACAAGCCGATTGTTACTCACGTGTTCATCCCTAGCTCTGTCTTGTCCGACAGGTTAAAATTCTTCGATACTTATGGTGCGGTATCTTTCTCTGGAGGCACCATTCCTTTCTTTACCTTGAACTCATTTCTTTGTAACTCCTGTAATGTTAAGGAGTGGGATTGGGTTCTTAGCACTTGTTCTAACGGTGATGTGGTGATCCACTGCCCTTCTCCCAAGATCCTTGATGAGCTGATTGTTAACTCTTCTCTGGCTGTTGGAGCTATCTCGCTTTTCATTCGGAAATGGGTTCAGTTTGGTAGTTCGACTACTGCTCTCAGCTCGGTTTCTACTAAGGTCTCTCTCTTGGGCCTACTCCCTTTTTGTGATTCCCTGCGTTTCGTCGGGGAGTTGTCTAAATGTGTTGGGGAGATTATCAGCCTGTCCTCTTCGGCGAGGTTGGCTTCGGGTTGTGTCCAGATGGAGGCACTTTTCCGCTGCCCCCCTCCCGCTGATCGGATTGAAGCTTTTTGTTTAAAAGATTGTATCTCCTCCTTCCCTGTTTCTGTGCAATACCATGACTCGGTTGCCAGCAGTGGCACTTCCTCTCTCCCCCCCATCGGGCCCTCGAAGCCAGATTTTAAGCTTTCCTCCTCAACCACTTTTCACCCGGGTGTCTCCTCTTCGTCGAAGACGGAGTCATCCATCTTGAGAGGTTCTCACAGGGTCGTGCCCTGCAAAAGTTTCCCGCTCCCTAACAAGGCTTCAAGTCACCTTCCAACAAGAAGATCTCCCCTTCTAAAGCTCCAAATCTCGTTTGGATTAACCCCGAGATCTCTTCCCTTCAGGCAGCGAAGAATATTGCTCCTGCTTTGGCTTCTCCCCCTAAGATTCCTCCCCCTACTAGTTCCTCCTGTATGCCTTTTGCATCTTCTACTGTGAGAGTTTACCCGGTGCATCCGGCCTTTCCTCCTGTTATTCAAATTTGAGAGATAGACAAACAGAACAATGAACGTGAAAGAAAGCACAAAGATTTACGTGGTTCACTAACGTTATGTTGGCTACCTCCACAGGCAAAAGAAGATTAGATTTTATAAGGAGGCAGATGTTCAGATTATAATAGGGTTTAGCAGAAGAGACTGTATATATAGTGCTCTAACCTACCCTAACGAGCCTGGGCCCCAAGACATAAGCCTTGGCCCAATTAGGAGATACCCTAATTCAGATTCAAGGCATTACGACAAATCTCCACCTTGACTTGAATCCTCCAGACAAACATAACAGACGCACTATGACAGTGCCAGATGAATAGACTCCTCCCTTTGCCTCAGAGTTGCCCCATAGGGCAGCTAATGATCTCTGATGTTAAGTAAGTCCAAACAGTGTTGGAACTTACTATATGGAACAGGCTTGGTAAACATATCAGCAGGATTATCAGCAGTGCCTACCTTCTTCACCTTGATCCTCTTCTCAGTTCTCAAGAAATGATACCTCACATCTATATGTTTGGTTCTCTCATGATGAACCTGATCTTTGGCTAAGCAGATTGCACTCAGACTGTCATAATATATTATAGCCTGATCATGATGTAGTCCAAGATCACTAACCAGACCTTTCAGCCAGATTCCCTCCTTAGCAGCTTCTGTCAGTGCCATATACTCTGCTTCTGTAGTAGACAAAGTCACCGTAGGCTGCAGAGTAGCCTTCCAACTAACAACAGAACCACCCAGGGTAAAAACATAACAAGTCATAGATCTTCTAGTGTCAGTATCTCCAGCATAGTCAGAATCAGAATAGCCTGTAACCAAGCACTGTGTATCAGTTCCATAAATGAGACCGACATCAGACGTACCTCTAAGGTATCGAAATATCCTCTTTACTGCCTTCCAATGTTCTCTTCTAGGTTGACCCATGAACCTGCTCACGACACTAACTGCATGAGCTAGATCTGGTCTTGTGCAAACCATAGCATACATCAAACTTCCTATAGCGCTGGCATAAGGGACTCGTGACATATACTCCCTCTCCTCTTCAGACCGAGGAGCAGCCATGGTAGTGAGATGTATATTGGTAGCACTCGGGGTGTCAATAGGCTTAGATGAAGACATACCAAACCTGGCCAACACCTTCTGAATATAGCATTTCTGTGATAAGAAAAGCTTCTTTTGTCCTCTGTCTCTAAGGATCTCCATTCCTAGTATCTTTCGAGCAGTACCCAAATCCTTCATTTCAAACTCAGCACTGAGAAAACCCTTCAGCTTCTGTATGTCAGACCTTTTTCTTGCAGCTATCAGCATGTCATCTACATATAGCACCAGATAGATGAAGGATTCATCCTTCAGCTTGTTGTAGTAGACACAACAGTCATATGAGCTTCTAGTATAGCCCAAATCCATAATATAGCTGTCAAACCTTTTATACCACTGTCTTGGAGACTGCTTAAGTCCATATAAAGACTTCTTCAACTTGCAAACATGGTTCTCCTTTCCAGGTACTCAGAAACCATCTGGCTGAGTCATGTATATCTCTTCCTCCAACTCTCCATGCAGAAAAGCTGTCTTCACATCAAGTTGTTCAAGCTCCAAATCTTGATGTGTGACTATAGCTAGCAGCACTCTAATGGAAGTGTGTCTGACCACTGGTGAGAAAATCTCATTATAATCCACTCTCTCTTTCTGATTGAAACCTCTAGCAACAACTCTAGCTTTATACTTGACTCCCTCTGCAGGTGATATCCCATCCTTCTTCTTGAAGACCCACTTGCAAGTAATAATCTTTCTCCCTGGAGGTGGTATGACTAAATCCCATGTCTGATTCTTATGAAGGGACTCCATCTCATCTCCCATAGCAGCTAGCCATTTCTCAGAATCAGTACCTGATACAGCTTCTTTGTATGTAGATGGTTCATGAGTATCCATCTCTTCAGCAACCTGTAATGCATAACCCACCATGTCCTCAAAACCATACCTCTGTGGTGGTCCAACTCCAACCCTTCTCGGTCGATCTTGAGCTATACTATGATGTGTAGATTCAGATGGTTGAGTATCCGATGATATAGATTCTGGTAACTCAGTTTCTTCCTGTAACTCTTGATCCACTTCATGTTCCTTCAAAACATCCTTATTCTGAATGACCTGAAGCTCCACCTGTTTATCAATACTGCCAGTTTCTATTTCAGATGTGGACTTCACGATGGAACTAAGCATAGAATTTTCATCAAAGACTACATTCCTGCTCAGAATAACCTTTTTCTCTGACAGAGACCATATCCTGAAACCTTTAACTCCATCTCCATAGCCCACAAATACTCCCTTCTTGGCTCGTGGCTCTAGCTTACCCTTATTCACATGATAGTAAGTCGTGCACCCAAAGGCTTTCAGATTTGAGCAATCAGCAACCTTTTCCGACCACATCTCTGTAGGTGTCTTGCACTATATGCATGTGTGTGGTCCACGGTTTATCAAATGACATGCAGTATTCACCGCTTCAGCCCAGAATCTTCTATCTAATCCAGCATTAGAGAGCATGCACCTCGCTCTCTCCAGTAGTGTCTGATTCATCCGCTCAGCTACACCATTCTGTTGCGGTGTATTCCTGACTGTGTGATGTCGAGCAATCCCTTCATCCTTACAGAATTGATCAAATTCAGACGAGCAGAATTCAAGATCATTATCAGTTCGTAGCCTTTTAATCTTCTTCCCTGTTTGATTTTCCATCAATGTTTTCCACTGCTTGAAGTTCTTGAAAGCTTCACTTTTATGCTTCATCATGATAACCCAGGTCATCCTTGAATAGTCATCAATCATAGACACAAAATACCTGTGAACTCCCAAAGACTCAACTCGAGATGGACCCCAACAATCAAAATGGATGTAGTCCAGCGTACCTTTTGTTCTATGAATAGCCTTAGGAAACTTGCTACGATGTAGTTTCCCGAAGACACAGTGTTCGTAGAACTCCAGACTCTTGACCTTGTGACCACCAAGAAGATCATCCTTTGACAGAATTTGCATCCCTCTCTCACCCATATGACCAAGTCTCATATGCCATAGCTTTGTCATATCTTCCTGGTTAACCTCTGACGATGCAACATCAGCTGAACCTGTAACTGTGGAACCTTGCAGAAAATACAAAGTACCATGCATGACACCTTTCAGGATCACATCAGAACCCTTACAAACACTCAGAACTCCATATCTTCCTGACCAACTGAAGCCCCTACTGTCCAGCAAACTCAGAGATATCAGATTTTTCATCATCAATGGTGTTGCTGCTAAATTTGGTGTGGGGGCAAACAGATAGTATTTGTGGATTCTTAGGAAAACTGAATGGCAAACCTGTTACATGTTCCGTCGGAGTTTGATGCTGACTCCCGCCGTACACCTGCAAAAAGTGCGAGACACCGGGGTTGTTCCCGGTGACGCACCTTCCGACGCTCAAGTCAGTAATCAGGGATGATTAAGAAAGAGCGTGAAAACTAGCAAAAGATTGATTACCTCTTAATGGAGATGGATGGGGAGTATTTATAGTCGCCGTTGGGGTCAGATTAGGAATGTAATCCCTGTGATTAGATAAGGAATGTAATCCATAATTCCGGGTGAGAGGATAGTCGCGAATCAGGCCCGTTGATTTGGTTCAATCAGAGACCCTAATTCTATCCTGTCGGACTGGGTTTGTATCGGGTCGGGACCCGTACCCAGTTGAGGTGGATCCGTTCACGGGTTATTGGATCTGTGAAAAGGAGACCCAGTACCCATTTCGGACCCATTTGTATGTGAAATTACCGTTTTACCCCTGAGCTTTAAGATTCGTGTCCGATGTGAACGGTCCCGATTTAATCCTATTTTTAGCCATATCACGAGCCTCCCACTCCTGAAGACTGAGTTTGATCAGCCTTTGAGGAGTAGTTTTACTGTTCTAATGGCGTACGAGATTTTATCGGTGTTCTTAAGGGAGTTTGGATCTTGCTCGGGGTGTAACGGTATTATTCTGGGCTTGTAAAATGCCCAAAAATATTCTCAGAATTTTCTGGATTTTTGGTGATTTTTCCAGATTTTTCTAAATTTTTCTCATTTTTTTGAATTTTTTATTCATTTTCCGAATTAAATAATAAATTATCTAAAATATTAATTAATTATTCTAATTTAATAATTATTTTTTCAGAATTTAAAAATAATTTTTCTGAATTAATAATTATTTTTAGAATTTTTGATTAAATTTTTCAAATTTTAAATATTTTTTCGGATTTTTTTAAATAATTAAAACAAATAAATAAATAAATTAAATATTACCTGGACACGTGGCGCATTTCTGGACGTCGATCGTGATCAGATGTGCGCGCATCGTGAGGCAGATCACGTTCTGGACACGTGGCGCATTTCTGAGCGTCGATCATGATCAGATGTGCGTGCATCGTGAGGCAGATCACGTTCTGGACACGTGGCGCGTTTCTGGGCGTCGATCGTGTCACGACGCGAATTTTGAGACGATCGGATGGATCGTGTGGGTCGGCAGGTTTTTTCTCCATATACTAGGGTCGGTTCTTCGGCTCCTCGGATCGGCACCTCGGCTCGGCAACTTGGATCTGCCGACCCCTCCATATGCTGCCACGCGGCAATGCCACATGGCCCCCCCCTTTTTTTCTGGCCCTGCTCTTTCTCCTCTGTTCTTCTTCGTTTCTTCCTCTGTTTCTTTCTTTGGCTGTTCTTCTTCAGCTCTTTCCTTCTTTGCCTGGTTTTCCGACTTCGCGCGTCTTCGTCAGCTCGCGAGAGAGTTCGACGGGGAGGCTCGGAGCTCGCTATTGGAGCTTGGAACTGGGGTCGACGAGGAGCACTCGAGCTTCGACTGTGGAGGCTCGGAACTGGGGTCGATGAGGAGCGCTCGAGCTTCGGCTGAGGAGGATCAATGCCGTGGAGTGAGCTTGACGAAGCTCCGAGCTTCGATGATTGGCTTCGGCTGCTCATTTGTGCTCGGCGAGGAGAAGAGGCGAGCTCGGAGTTTGGGGCTTCGGCAGCGAAGCTTGGTACTGTGGTCGACACTTGGAGAGGAGCTCGGCGAACGAGAGGCGAGGGTCATTCGGCAATGGGCTCGGCGACGCTCGATAAAGAAGAGGAGCTCGTTAGCCAATGGAGGAGTTGAGCGACGAGGAGGACGCAGCGAGGAGTTGGAGCTTCGGGCTATCGACGAAGGGTGGCTCATCGAGGGTGGAGCCGCAAGTTGAAGGAGCTCGGTCCGATGTTGAAGATGGGTGTTGGGTTCGTCGAGGGAAGAGCTCGGCACGTCGGAGTCGAAGCTCGTCGAGGCTTCGACGAGGAAGAGGCATGGCGAGGAGCTTCGGCAAACCAGCTCGACGAGTGGAGTGGAGCTCGTCGGAGGCTTGGTGAGTGGAGTTCGGAGCTTTGACGACGGAGGCAGCTCGGGAAGGAGATGGGCCGAGCTCGGCGATGGGGGAGTGGAGCTCTCCCGTGGGTTCGTCGAGGAAGGAGCTCGGCGCATCGAAGTCGAAGCTCATCGAGGCTTCGACGAAGAAGATGCATGGCGAGGAGCTCCGGCGAACGAGCTTGACGAGTGGAGTGGAGCTCGTCGGAGGCTCGGTGAGGGAGGAGCCGAAGCTCGGAGGTGAAGTTGGGTTTATTTTTCTTGTCAGGTTGTTGGCGCCAGTTTGTTGAAGAAGAAGGGGTCAGTTTGTTTCTGTTTTGGCGGGAGCATGGGGAAGAAGAAGAAGGGAAGGGCTTCTCTCCAAATATATATATATATATATATATATATATATATATATATATATATATATATATATATATATATATATATATATATTTGTCTTCTTCTTCTTCTTTGCTTCTTGTCCGGCAAATCCGAGCTCTTCTTCTCTGCTTCTTGTTCGGAAAATCCGAGCACGAATTTTAAGGAGCATTTTTTCACCACTTTGCTGCTCGGTAGGTCGGTAGCTCGGATGTGAGATCCGAGCTACGTGGCTCAATCTGGACAGTTGATCACGATCGTGGTGCGAATCACGAGACAACATGCTCAAATTTCAAGAAAACGCTATCTTGTCGTTTTATGGAGACGTGGCGAGATCTGAGCCGTTCATCTTGTTCCAGCACGAATTTTGAGATGATCTGATGGTGAGATAGGATCGGCAGAATTTTTCTCCATATGTGGAGGTCAGTACCTCGTCCCTTCGGCTCGGCAGCTCGGCCATGGCGGAGCTCGGCCCTGAGAAGAAAGAAGAAGGGAGGAGAGGCATTTGGGTTCTCTCCTCTGCCTTGTTCTTTCGTACAGTGAAGAAGAGGAGAAGTGTTGGGTACTTTTGGCGGGAAGATTGAAGAAGAAGGAGAAGAATGAAGGAGCTAAGAAGGGTATGGGTCGGACCATGGGTATCGGATCTGACCCCGACCCGTTAGCCTCTTTTTCTTTCTTCCTCTTCATCTGCTTTGCTGCTCGGCAGATGCGTCTTGTTTGGCAGATCCGAGCATGGATTTTGAGGTGCATTTTTGCCACTTTGCAGTTCGGTAGATCAGATTTCAGATCCGAGCAATGTGGCTCCATCTGGACGGTTGATCACGATCGTGGCGCGAATCACAAGACAAGAGGCTCACATTTCGAGAAAACGTTATCTTGTCGTTTTGTGGAGACGTGGCACGATCTGAGCCGTTCATCGTGCTCTAGCACGAATTCTGAGACGATCCGACGGTGAGATGGGATCGGCAGAATTTTTCTCCATATGTGGGGGTCGGTACCTCGTCCACTCGGCTCGGTGACTCGGTAGTTCACCCTCTACCCGTAGTAGCTCGGTGTAGCGGAGCTCGGAGTTCGGACGGCTCGAGCGTGAGGAGACGCTCGGCGAGTTGATGAAGGGGATGGGCCGGCATATGGAAGAGGTGATGCTCTGTTTGGTTTTGGAGATTTTTGAAGAGGAGCTCCACTTCTAGGGGTGGAGAAGACGTGCCAGGAAGATCCTCTTAAGAGCCATGGGAAGACTCATTCTTTGAAGAGAGTGTAAGGAGCAACTCTATGGGAGAGTTTTGAGCTCCGAACTCGCTTAGAAAAGGCCCGCTTTGGAAGCAAGCGGGGTGAAGAGATCGACTCTAGGAGAGAGCCATCTGGAAGACGAGTTTTGAGGAGCAACTTTAGGAGAGAGTTGTGAGCTCCGAATTTGTTGAGAAGAGGTCCGCTTTGGAGGTGAGCGGAGCGAAGAGCTCGGCTGTAGGAGAGAGCCATCTGGAAGACGAGTTTGAGGAGCAACTCTAGGAGAGAGTTGTGAGCTCCGAACTCATTTGAGAAGAGGTCCGCTTCGGAGGCGAGCGGAGTGAAGAGCTCGGCTCTGAGGAAGAGCCATTTGGAAGACGAGTTTGAGGAGCAACTTTAGGAGAGAGTTGTGAGCTCCGAACTCGTTGAGAAGAGGTCCGCTTCGGAGGCGAGCGGAGCGAAGAGCTCGGCTCTAGGAGAGAGCCATCTGGAAGACGAGTTTTGAGGAGCAACTCAAGGAGAGAGTTGTGAGCTCCGAACTTGTTGAGAAGAGGTCCGCTTTGGAGGTGAGCAGAGCGAAGAGCTCGGCTCTAGGAGAGAGCCATCTGGAAGACGAGTTTGAGGAGCAACTCTGGGAGGGAGTTGTGAGCTCCGAACTCGTTGAGAAAAGGTCTTCTTTGGAGGCAAGCGGAGCAAAGAGCTCGGCTCTAAGAGAGAGCCATTTGGAAGAAGAGTTTAAGGAGCAACTCTAGGAGGGAGTTGTGAGCTCCGAACTCGTTTAGAAGAAGTCCGCTTCGGAGGCGAGCGGAGTGAAGAGCTCGGCTCTAGGAGAGATCTATCTGGAAGACGAGTTTGAGGAGTAACTCTAGGAAAGAGTTTTAGCTCCGAACTCGTTTGAGAAGAGGTCCGCCTTGGAGGTGAGCGGAGCAAAGAGCTCGGCTCTGGGAGAGAGCCATTTGGAAGACGAGTTTGAGGAGCAACTCTAGGAGAGAGTTTTAGCTTCGAACTTGTTTGAAAAGAGGTCCGCCTTGGAGGTGAGCGGAGCAAAGAGCTCGGCTCTGGGAGAGAGCCATTTGTAAGACGAGTTTTGAGGAGCAACTCTAGGAGAGAGTTGTGCTCCGAACTCGTTGAGAAGAGCTCCGCTTTGGAGGCGAGCGGAGGGAAGAGCCTGGCTCTGGAAGAGATCCATTCGTGAAATGAGTGTGAGGAGGAACTCTAGGAGAGAGTTGTGCTCCGAACTCGCTATTTAAATGACAGAATCAACGGTTGTGGGAGCAGTTCCGAATGGCAAACCACTTCTAACCCGCTGAAGAGCAAGTTATTTGAAGAGGAATCGAGCCAAGTGTTGGACTCCGAACTCGTCGTTAGAGGGATTCAACGGTTGTGGGAGCAATTCCGAATGGCGAACCACTTCTAATCCGCTGAAGAGCAAGTTATTTGAAGAGGAATCGAGCCAAGTGTTGGACTCCGAACCATCGTTAGAGTTATTCAACAGTTGTGGGAGTAATTCCGAATGGCGAACCACTTCTAACCCGCTGAAGAGCAAGTTATTTGAAGAGGAATCGAGCCAAGTGTTGGACTGCGAACCATCGTTAGAGTTATTCAATGGTTATGGGAGCAATTCCGAATGGCGAACCACTTCTAACCCGCTGAAGAGTAAGTTATTTGAAGAGGAATCGAGCCAAGTGTTGGACTCCGAACCATCGTTAGAGTTATTCAACAGTTGTGGGAGCAATTCTGAATGGCGAACCACTTCTAACCCGCTGAAGAGCAAGTTATTTGAAGAGGAATCGAGCCAAATGTTGGACTCCGAACCATCGTTAGAGTTATTCAACGGTTATGGGAGCAATTCCGAATGGCGAACCACTTCTAACCCGCTGAAGAGCAAGTTATTTGAAGAGGAATCGGGCCAAGTGTTGGACTCCGAACTCGTTGTTAAAGGTTAGTAAGTTGCGGGAGCAGCCATGTAGAAGAAGCTGGACTCCGAACCCACCATTTAAGAGAGTCGTGACTCGGAGAGATAGAGTAGCAAGAGCAATAATTTTCAATGAAAAGATGTAAAGTTTGAAATAAACTAAGTGGCCGCTTCAATAGGGCGAGCCATTATTACATGCTATTGGCCGGGTTACAAGCATCGGCCTTATTGAAAATCAGGATCCTACTTCTACAATAAGGTGAAGACCTCTTGGGAGGAGTTGGGAGATTCTGAGTCTAGAAGCTCGGCGGGCCCTTCTGTTCGTTTGTGGGCTCCTCAGGGGGGAAGCTCGGCCCCCTCTTTTTGGACGAACTTGGTCAGGTGTCCCCGCTGTATGAGTTCTTCGATCTCCTCCTTGAGAGCCTGACAATCATCTATGTCGTGGCCGTGGTCCCTGTGAAAGCGGTACCACTTATCCTTGTTCCTCTTCTTGCCAGGTGTATTCATTTTACGGGGAGCACGGAGTAGCCCTTCCTCATCCACCTCCATAAGAACTTCTGATATATTAGCAATGAGGGGGGTGAACTTCTCAAACCGAGGAGTCGAGCGACGCTGTCCATTGCCGTCCTTCTGGGATTTTTGGGACCCCTCTTCGCTTGTGCTCTTCTGTTTGTTCCCGGAAGATGTCTCCTCAAAGCCCGGGAGATTCTCGGCTTCTTCAGCCCGGATGTACTTCTCGCTCCTAAGAAGGAGGTCAGCAAAATTATGTGGTGGCCTCTTGGCAAGGGAGGAGCGAAGGCTAGAGTTGAGGACGTTCGATTGGAAGGCGGCCGCTGCAACAGGCTGGTTAAGGAAAGCGATGGATCTCACTTCTGCAGTGAACCTTCTCACATAGTCTCTCAACTTCTCTCCCTTCTCCTGGCGAAGCTGGAGTAATGAGATATTGGTCTTCTCCGTGCGTCTGCTGCTCACAAAATGAGTGATGAAGAGGGTCTCGAATTGCTCGAAGGAGAATATGGAAGACAGGGCGAGGCAGGGAGTACCATTCCCGAGCCGAACCCTTAAGAGTAGCGGGGAAGGTTTTGCACAGCAAAGCATCGGATGCTTGGTGGATTAGCATGAGGGTCTTAAAGTTTTCGATGTGGTCCACGGGGTCCGACTCCCCCGAGTAAGTTTCGAACTGCGGGGGTTCGAAACCTCTTGGGATAGGAGCTTCCATGATGGTCCGGGAGAAGGGAGGTCTGCTCGGGCAGATGGCCCTTCCTCTTAACTCCTCATCCTTGTCTATTCGGCCGATGCGCCTCTCCATCTTGTGGAGACGGCGGTAGAGAGCATCGTCCCTTTGCCGATAGTCAAACGAGCCTCTGGACTCGTCTTCATAAGAAGGGGAGCGACGACGGTAGCTCTGGGAGCGGCGAGGGCTAGACATGCGCTGTTGGTTGCTAGGAGCCAGAGGAGGAGTTATGGACCGATGGCGAGGACTTTGGACCCGTGGAGGGGTAGGAGCCCTCTGAGCATTGTTATTGTTGGGTCGGAGGTTGAGGCCTTGCAACACCGTTGCTTGGAACTGCTAGAACTTGGCACGGGTGATGGGTGCCTCATCGTTCCTCGGATGTTGTCGACCGGTAGGGGAATGAGTTCTTCTCTTATGGTGTTCGGGGGACTCTTTCATCCCTCTTCGGGTAGGGGACCTTCTGTAGTCTTGGTGGTGAGGAGATCGCTCATCTGGACATTGTTGGCAGGAGGCTCCCTCTCGGGCCCGCTTTTCATCAAGACGGCGGCGAAAATCCTCACCCTTCTGCCGATTGAGAATGGTATTGCGGAGGCCAGAAACTCGAGGATTGTGGGAGGCCATGGAATCCGAAGAGGCATTGTGTACCGAAATGCGGTCCTGATGGAGGGGTTGCTTCTGCGGGTTGGGACGCGAAGCCCCCGCACCGGCATTTTGAGGAACGGCGGGACCCTTAGGGGGTTGTTGATTCTGAAGAGGAGGCTGATCTTGTTGAAGAGGGTCTTCCGCTTGGAGAGGAATTTGCCCCTGCTGCTGAGCGGGTTGGATGGGGACTACCTCTTGCTAATCAACGGGATTGGGTCCACGGTTGGACCCTCTGAATCTTACTTTCCTAGGAGGCATGGCTGGAGGAGATCTGACGAACGGAAAGAGGGGAGGCTGCTATTCGTATGTTTCCCACAGACGGCGCCAATCTGTTGCCGCTAAATTTGGTGTGGGGGCAAACAGATAGTATTTGTGGATTATTAGGAAAACTGAATGGCAAACCTGTTACCTGTTCTGTCGGAGTTTGACGCTGACTTCCGCCGTACACCTGCAAAAAGTGCGAGACACCGGGGTTGTTCCCGGCGACGCACCCTCCGACGCTCAAGTCAGTAATCAGGGATGATTAAGAAAGAGCGTGAAAACTGGCAAAAGATTGATTACCTCTTAATGGAGATGGATGGGGGGTATTTATAGTCGCCGTTGGGGTCAGATTAGGAATGTAATCCCTGTGATTAGATAAGGAATGTAATCCCTAATTCCCGGTGAGAGGATAGTCGCAAATCAGGCCCGTTGATTTGGTTCAATCAGAGACCTTAATTCTATCCTGTCGGACTGGGTTTGTATCGGGTCGGGACCCGTACCCAGTTGAGGTGGATCCGTTCACGGGTTATTGGATCTGTGAGAAGGAGACCCAGTACCCGTTTCGGACCCATTTGTATGTGAAATTACCGTTTACCCCTGAGCTTTAAGATTCGTGTCCGATGTGAACGGTCCCGATTTAATTCTATTTTTAGCCATGTCAAATGGAACATGCCTTACCTCATTCATTGTGCAGAACCTACCATCATGAGTCCTTAACTTGATCGAGCCTATTCCAACTGCCTTGCAGACAGAACTGTTAGCCAATGAAATGCAACCCCCATCTACCTACTTATAAGTCGAAAACCACTCTCTCCTTGGACAAATATGATAGGACGCCCCAGAATCGAGAACCCACACATCAGAGTGATGAATGTGTCCATCAGCAACTAGAGCAATATCCTGTTCAGAGTTGGTGTCGCCATCTGCTACTGCAGCAGAGCCTGAATTCTTTTCTGACTTCTTCTTCTTAGGACAACTAGTCTTCCAATGCCCTTTTTCCTTGCAATAGTTACAGACATCATCTGGTTTAGGACCCTTTGAAAATGATTTCTTTTTCTTTCCACCGTTTCCCTTTCCCTTACCCCCACTGGTGAACAGTCCAGAGGCCTGATTGTTTATACCTGTACTGGTCGCCTTATGACGCGACTCTCTGCTATGAAGAGATGATCTAACTTCTTCCAGAGACACAGTATCTTTCCTAACAATAAATGATTGAACAAAGTTCTCATATGAAAGAGGTAGAGATACCAACAGAATCAAAGCAGCATCTTCATCTTCAATTTTCACATCAATATTACACAGTTCTAATAATAATGTGTTCAATTGATCTAAGTGATCCCTGAGTTGCGTACCTTCCTGCATTCGCAGACCAAATAGGCATTGTTTCAGAAGCAACTTGTTCGTTAGAGATTTCGTCATGTATAGACTCTCTAACTTCAGCCACAGACCAGCAGCAGTCTCTTGATCTGAGGCCTTCAGTGATGACGTCATCTGCGAGACACAACATGATCGTTGAATGTGCCTTCTCCTCCAGACTCGCCATCTCAGCAGCGTCGCCCTTGTTGTCCTTCGACAACGGCGCCCACAGGCCTTGTTGTTTCAACAAGGCTCACATCTTTATCTGCCACAGACTGAAACTGTTTCTCCCAGTGAACTTGTCGATCTTCATATTCAAAGGAGACATCTTTCTCTCCACACCGATCGTAACAGCTCTGATACCAGTTTGTTATTCAAATTTGAGAGATAGACAAACATAATAATGAACGTGAAAGAAAGCACAAAGATTTACGTGGTTCACCAACGTTATGTTGGCTACCTCCACAGGCAAAAGAAGATCAGATTTTATAAGGAGGCAGATGTTCAGATTACATTAGGGTTTAGCAGAAGAGACTGTATATATAGTGCTCTAACCTACCCTAACGGGCCTGGGCCCCAAGACATAAGCCTTGGCCCAATTAGGAGATACCCTAATTCAGATTCAAAGCATTACACACCTCCGATCTCTTCGACCAAGTCTCTCGTACTCTCTAGTGACCCGTGGCCTGCTTGGGATGTTAATCCTCATTTCGAGTCAGATTGGGCTCAATTTCAGAAGCTTGCGCACTTCCCCCCCTCTAGTCAGCCGTCGATAGCTCCTCGCCCCTTCGAAGGCAAGCAGGCTCCTTCCTCCAAGGCTGATGGTTGGGTTGATTCAGATAACCTGTTGCTTGAGGAGGAGTCGGAATTGAACCAGGATCATTCCCTCAATCAGGTATTCCCTATCCTTGTTCCTTTTCTCTCGCAACTATTTGCTTTGTCTGGTGATTTTCATCAACTTCTTTTTTTATTGTATGATCGAGCTAATATCTTGCGCTCTCTATGGTTCCCTTTCTTCCCTACCCCTGTTTCTTCTGTTCTCATTTGGGTATCCCCCAACCTGTCAGCTTTCGTTGGGGGTACTCCGGTGAGGTCTCCTCTCAGGCATCGCTCACTTAGTAGGGAGACGCTTCCATTCAGGGAATGTTCACCTGCTAGTTATGCGTCGGTACCACGTTCTCCTCCAGTCTCTTCTCTCTCTTCTTTCGCGTGTTCTTCGAACTCTTTTGCTCCAATTTATCTTTCGGGTTCCGTGGATAGTTCCCTACCCTCCTTTCCTCTTAAGGATGGCAAGAATCTTGATTTGCGGCATTCTTCGATTGGTAAGCGGCCGAGCCATATCATTAGATCCAGTGCTCGTATTAAGGCTAGAATTGCTGACTGCTCTAACTTAGCGTCTCCCCTCCCCCAATCTTCTCCTAAATTATTAGGTTCCATCTTCCGACCCCAGTTTGATTCTTGGTCGGATAACGAATTGGTTCAACGCGCTCATGATATGGGTTTCTTGCTTGATTTGGATCCTACCCATGTGATTTTTACCTTAAGACATAAAGAACATCTCAGAGTACGGGAGCATCTCGGTGTAGATGATTAGTATCTCCTGGAACATCAGGGGGCTTAATTGCCCCTTAAACAGAGGGCGATCTATCAATTGATTGCGTCCTCTCACTGTGACCTCATTTCTGTGCAAGAATCTAAGATGGATGCTCCTTCCCCTTCTGTCCTTCGTTCAATTGGCGGGACATTTATCTCTAAATGGATCTCTTTGGATGCGATAGGATCCAGAGGGGGCATCTCTTTGGTTTCAAAGAGTCGGTTTTTTCTCTCATCTCTGTTCGACGCCTTAATTTCTTCCTCATTGTCCAATTACATTGGACGGCTACCAACTCCACCCCATTGGTCATTTCGGTGTATGGCCCTTCCTCTACCGATAGGCGTCAGCTATTTTGGAACGAATTCCTTTCTCTTCACAGTTTCGCTATCGACCTCTGTTTTTTCTGTGGGGACTTTAACGTCACCAGGTTCGCCTCAGAAAGGTCGAACCCTTCTTCCAACCTACACTCTGCTTCCTTCAACGACTGTATCCGTGCGCTTCAGCTGACTGATCTTCCACTGAATGGTCGTTCCTTCACCTGGTCTAACCTGCGCCAACCCCCGATGCTGGCCAAACTTGACCGTTTCCTGGTCTCCCTCTCCTGGGTGTCCATGTTCCACAATACCTTCACCAAGGCTTTCCCCAATCCTTCCTCTGACCACGTTCCCATTGCGCTTTACTCCAACTTCCCGTTCTATCATCATCAAAAATTTCGCTTCGAAAAATTCTGGCTACAAGACCAAATCTTTTTCAACCTGGTAGCAGAATGTTTAGCTTGTGTTTCTAACTCTTCCGACCTGGGCAACATCCTTCTGAAACTTCATGCTATTAAATTTGGCTGCAAGATTTGGCGCCATGAAAGACAAAACAACACCACTTTCCTTAAAAATTTTCTTCTGGCTTCCATCGATTCCATTGACAAGCTCGAGGAACAGGGCCCCTTGTTTGTTTCCCTCTCCTCTGAGCATCTATCGTGCAAGCGGGATTATGCCGAGATCCTTCATCAAGACCATATCAAATGGGCTCAAAGAACCAAGGTTAGATGGTTAAAGGAAGGTGACGGCAACACCGCTTTCTTTCATAACTTTGCTTCACATAGGCAATGTTGTAATCGTATCTCCTCTATTTTGGACAACGGGGTTGAGCTTAGCTCCGATCCAGAGATCCATCATGCCTTTCTTTCTTTTATAAAAACCTTATAGGTTCTTACAAGCACCGGTCATTTAGCCTGGATTGGTATCAACTTTACGGCTCCCAATCCCAGGACCTTTCGTCTCTCGATGCCCCCTTTTCCCTGGAAGAAATCAAAGTGGTGGTGTTCGCCTTAAAAAGTGATTCTGCGCCTGGGTCGGATGGTTTCCCGGCGTTCTTTTTTCAAAAATTTTGGTACTGGCTTAACAAATCATATGTTTGAAGAACTTCATCAAGGCTCCTTCTCTTTTGACCGGATCAATTACGCCCATATTGTGCTCATCCCCAAAATTGTGGGAGCACATTTACTGTCTAACTTCAGGCCTATTAGCCTAATCAACACTTCTTTCAAAATCATCATGAAAGTTCTTGCATCCAGGCTCAGTGCGATTATTTATCCTCTCATTGACCCTGCCCAATCGGGCTTCATCAAGGATCGGTTCATCCTGGGTAGTGTGGCTTCAGAGCAAAAGATTATATCTCATTGTCACTATTCTAACAATGAAGGGATCTTGCTTAAACTCGATTTCCAGAAAGCATATGATAACGTTAGCTGGGATTTTTTGTTAGAATTGCTTATCAATCGTGGATTCGGTCCAAAATGGATTGCTTGGGTTAAATCCAGCCTCTTCTCTGGTACTTCTTCCATTATTGTCAATGGATCCGAAGGTAATAAATTTAAAATCAAATGTGGTCTCCGACAAGGAGACCCCCTATCCTCCCTTCTATTCTCTATGGTTGCCGATGTTTTTAGCAAACTCCTACACAATGCTTGGGAGTTGCAGTTTATTGAAGGCCTCGGTGGGTCTCATCTTTTCGAAGGTGTGCTCAATCTGCAATATGCGGATGACACTATCATCTTCGTCAAACCAAACTCTTACTCGCTCCGTAACCTCAAACTCCTGCTCTACTGTTTCGAACTTACTTCGGGTCTTTCAATCAATTTTCAAAAATCTTCTGTGCTTTGGCTGGGAGGCTCTCAGAATCGTCAGAGCGAGATCTCCAATTTCTTTAATTGCCCCGTCGCCTCTTTCCCTATTGCGTATCTGGGTATTCCCCTGCGTTGGGGTAAACTTCAAAAATCTGATTGGTCGCCCATGGTGGACAAGATTGAATCTAGTCTCAATGTTTGGACCGGTAAACTCCTCTCGCGAGGTGGTAGACTTATCCTCATCAACTCGGTCCTCTCCTCCATTCCCCTTTATATGATGTCGTTCTATCATATCCCTTCTTGGGTCATCAAGAGGATTGACCAAATCAGAAGTAACTTCCTGTGGAATGGATCCCCCTCTTTCAAGCCAGGGTCTCATCTTTGTAACTGGACCAAGGTCTGCTCCTCTAAAGCAGATGGGGGCCTTGGGGTGATTAACCTCAGGAACCAAAACCTCGCCCTGTTGGGTAAATGGTTATGGAGATTCCTCAAATGCGATCATTTGCCTTGGATCCATTCTATCAAGACCAATTGTAGCGTTTCTCACCATTGGTGGGAATTCCCTCCCTCCGTGCACCGCACTGCTTCCCCCTTCTGGAAAGGGGTTTGGAAAGCGGCTACTGCTTTCCAGTGCGGTATCATTCATGACTGTTTTGACGGCTCTATGACTAAATTCTGGACTGGCCTCTGGATTGGGAATTCCAAACTAGCCTCTGCTTATCCTTCTCTATTCCGTCTAGCATCCAACCCGGTAGCCTCAGTTGCAGATTCTTTTTCCCTGGTCAATAACCAAAGGCAATGGTCTGTCCCATTTTCGGAAGCTTTGCCTCCCTACCTC
Source organism: Hemerocallis citrina (assembly GCA_017893485.1). Taxonomy (NCBI): domain Eukaryota; kingdom Viridiplantae; phylum Streptophyta; class Magnoliopsida; order Asparagales; family Asphodelaceae; genus Hemerocallis; species Hemerocallis citrina. Next base: position 153,040,166 of record CM030360.1, on the reverse strand, counting down.
ATCTCAGATCTTAATAATCTGCTCTCCTCTATCAATACCTACGTCTGGCACCTCAAAGAGGATTTCGCTTGGCGATGGAATTCGTCTAGGACTTTCTCTGTTAAATCTTTTTATAACTTTCTCAACTTTCGAGGTATCCAAGCCCCCTTTGCGGACTTCATTTGGAGTTCTTGTGCCCCTATTAAGGTTACAATCAATTCCTGGCTTGCTCTTAACTACAAGTTGCTCACTGTGGATATCCTCAACAAAGAAATATTGCGCGGGGTCAATTATTCCCTCTTTGCTCTAAGCTTCCTGAAGACGCCGACCATTTATTTACTAGATGCAAATTCATTTGCCCCTTGTGGAAAATCTGCTGCCTAGCGTGGGAAATCCCTTCTACCCTTTCCAACTTACCCTCGTGCTGGTCTTATTTTTATTCGGGTATTAAGTATCGTAAATCATGGTCCCTTTCGGTTCAAATCATCATTTGGATCACGTGGAGGGAGATAAACAACAGGTTATTTAGACAACGAGCTTCTCTTTTAGCTCCCTTAATTGATGAGTTGTTGTTTCTGTTTAACTTCTGGTCGTCTTCTTTAAAAACCGAAGTGAGAGAGTCTCTTAGCAGTCGGAGACTAGTTGATTCCTTACAGTGTCTTCGTAATCTTAATGCTTTTTAATATTTCTTTTCGCGTTGTTTACTTCCCTTTTCGTTATCTGTTCGCGGGCTTGATTCTGAGGCTTGTCTTCCTCTCTCTTTTGGGTGTGCATTTTGGTGGCTTTGCTGGCTTTGTCCTGAGCTGGTTATTTTGGTAGTGCGTGTGGCATCTTCTTTGGCTCTGGGCCATGTTGGTTTCGGTTTCCCTCTTTTGTAGGGCCCCTGTTTTTTTTGGTTGTTTGCTGCCTCTATCTGGACGTTTTTAGATGTTTTGGTGCTTGGGAACTTTATTCCTGTCAGCTCCTTTGATGTAATCCATGCTTTGTTGCTTATTGTTATGGAGTTATGCTCTACTGCCTTGCTTATGTTTCTGGTTGTTTTGTGGTTATGCGATATTGTGGTCCTTTCTTCTCTTTCTCTGTGTGCTGCGCCTCGTCGTTTGAGCGATTGGGCGGGGCGTACTTTGCTTGCCTTACTTGCTGGTGCTTCATTTGGTGGTCCGTTTTTAGCCCCTGATTTGGAAGTTGGTTTGGTTTGTGTTGCGATGGCTCTTTCTTCTGGTTTTGTTTGGTCGCTCTGCGGTGTATTTTTCTTCTGGTTTTGTTTGGTCGGTCTGCGGTGTTTTTTTGCGGTGGGGGAGTGCGCGCATCGCATTTGGTTGGAGCGTCCTCTTGCTTCTCTGGTAGGCGTCATGGCTTCTCCACCACCACCGTTTCTTGCGAGCATTTGTCTCCTGGAGTCGGAGTGTTTGGGTTCGCCGCTCGGTGATCCAGGGGGAGCGTGACGCTCTGTCTGTCCCCTTTGGACTCGCCTTCTGTGTTTGGTGTGTGCTGCTGCTTGGCCTTCCCCGTTGCCCAGGCACCGCTTCCGCAGCATCTCGATCGGGGGTTCTCCCGGTGTTACTTCGTGGGTTTCGAGTGGTTTGTCTTTTGTTTGCTGATTGCTCTATCGGCTCTGATGTAATTTTCTTTTTTTTCCGCGTTTTACTACTTGTAAAACCTCTCTGTACCTTTCATTATTATATATATTTTTTTGGTATGGATGGAGTCTTTAGACTCTATCCGCTTCATCGAAAAAAACTCGCACTAAGAGCATCTGTAGTCGTCTGCTATTTACCCAAAAAATGGAAAAAAACAGAAAAAGTCTCGCTCTACTTGTCTGCCAAATACCCTAAATTTGGGTGTTGCATGAACAGTACCTTGACAAATATAGCAGACAGTTTGGTATTTGCCAAATTATAGCTGACCAAAGATAATCCTTCGTCCCTTAAATGAGACGAAAGATAATCGTTCGTCTGAAACGTGAGACGGCAAACGATACACCGTCCCTTCAATTCAGCATACGACAAATTCGACAAACGAAGTATAATATTCCATCCCATTAATTAAATTAAAAATAAAAATAAAAAAATTGACGGACGGTACATTATGTATCGTCCAACACAATTTTGCCACAAGAGACAAATAGCCTTGGACAGGACTTCATCCCTCGTCCCAGGCAATTGAGGATTTTTTGATTTTTTTTTTATACTTTTTTTTGTCCTTTTCTCATTCATATCACTGCCAATTTTTTTTTTCTAAATTTTTTTTGTCTTTTCTCCCTCACTTCTATGCATTTATATATATATACTAGGTTTGTCCGTTGACACGTGCCTATAGCACGTCTTTGGCACGGTGCAGCTTATTTGATCATATAAAATAGTTTTGGAGGTCCAGCAAATTAATTGAGGTAGCAAACATAGAGCAAAAAACATATTATATGATTTTTTAAAAATTATTTTTAAAGTTTTTTAAATTTTTAGTTTTTTTAGTTTTAAAATTTTTTATTGTAAATTTTTTTTAAAAATTTTATTTTCATAATTTTTTGAATAGAGGAGGGAAGGAGAAAGAGAGAGAAATAAAAATTAAATAAATATAGGAGTTGTTTTGGGTTGGGGATTTGAATTTGAGTTTTGGGGGGAAACTTTTGGGGAGAAAATATGTTTTGTGAAGTTAGATTTTGGCCTTTAATTTTTGGAGGATTGAAGGATAGCCACTTGATAGCTTTCTTTGTGTTTTATTATTATATATATATATATATATATATATATATATATATATATATATATATATATATATATATATAATATTGATTAAAATTTTTGAGACGAAAGATAATCTTTCGTTTGAGCCAAATTTTGACTTTTGACGACTACAGCGCAAACCCATTTTTTCCATTTCTATTTGCCAAATACCCAAAATCTGACTCAATACGACTATAGATGCTCTAACCACAGTCTAGCCTTTTTAAAGGCACACGTGCAGTGCACGTGTCAACCAACAACTTTACAACTCTTACAACAAAGTGCGCAAAGCACATATAAAACGGATACAGACGCAACCGTACACTTTCAAACAGAAAAAACAGATACACTTATTCCCGCTCTTATTGCTCTTCACTCAACTAAACTGGGTCATCAATTGGACGGAGCTGACGTCCCTAACAACTCCCCCTCTCTTGGAAACGAACTTGCCCCAAGTTCGAAGGCAGGAAATTTCTTGCACAAAACATCAACATCAACCCAGGTTGCTAAATGAATGTCCATATCATTCCACTTAATAAGCAACTCAATACCATACAGTTATTCTTCTTGAACACTCGCATGTATAACACCTTCTCAGGCTGTAATTCAGCTTTATCTTCAACCCACCAATGAGGAATTGCAGAGGAAATGGCAGGGATATGATTACCATGACCCTTCTTCAACCTAGAAACATGGAACACAGGATGTATGGCAGCTGATGGAGGTAATTCCAATTGATAAGCGACAGCTCCTATCTTTTCCAACACCTTGTAAGGTCCAAAATACATTGCAGCTAGCTTCTGGGGAGATGGAAAATTCATTGATACCTGTTTGTATGGTTGGAGCCTCAGGAGAACCAAGTCACCAACTGAGAATTGCCTTTCAGTTCTGTGTTTGTCTGCAAACACTTTCATACGGTGCTGAGCCTGTAGGATATTATCTTGTAGAAGCTTGATGACTGCATCCCTTTGCAGCAATTCTTCTTCAATTGCTTGCACTTCAGTGGTACCATGTACATAATGCAACAACGTTGTGGGTGCTCTTCCATATACAACTTCAAAGGAGTGACTCCAGTTGAGGACTGCCAGTTTGTATTAAACCAAAACTCAGCATAAGCCAACCACCTCATCCACTCCTTAGCCTGTTGTCCACACATACACCTGAGATACATCTCCAAAGCTTTATTAACAATCTCAGTTTGCCCATCACTTGGGGGTGGTATGCAGTTGTAAATTGTAACTTGCTCCCTTGGATTTTGAAAAATTCTCTCCAAAAGTGACTAATAAAAATGGGATCTCTATTGCTTATGATACTTTTCAGCATACCATGGAGCTTATAAATGTGATCAATAAAGACTTGGACTATCAACTGAGCAGTGAAAGGATGGGATATCCCTATGAAGTGAGCATACTTGGATAATTTATCCACCACCACCATTACTACTGACTTACCCAAACTCTTAGGCAGTCCTTCAATGAAATCTAATGAGATGTTTTCCCAAACCCTCTCTGGTATAGGAATAGGCTGTAACAACCCTGCAGGAGAAGTAGTTTCACCCTTGTTCTTCTGACAAACCAAGCATTCTCTCACCAATTTTTTAACATCTTTGCTAATTCCCTCTCAGATGAAGGCTTCTAATTCTGTGTAGAGTTTTGTGATACCCTGAATGCCCACCTGTGTTACTTGCATGATGCTCAAGGAAAATCAACTTCCTCACACTTGCAGTAAGACTTAAGAGTAGCTTCCCTTTACAATACCACAAACCTTCAAAGAATTTGTAGTTGGCAGCAATGAGTTTCCCTGCTTGCATTTTGATTTGCAGCTCAACAAAGTATGGGTCTTGTTGTACCATTATCTTGACTTCCTTAAGCCATTGAGGGACAACAAAGGTGATTTCACATCATTCTCCTGGGTTCACTTTCCTCCTTCATAAACCATCAGCTGCAGGATTATCTGACCCTTTTTTTATACTCCACTCTACAATCAAAATCCATAAGTTTCCACAACCACTTCTCTTGTATCTCCGTATTAATTCTTTGCTCCAATATATATTTAATACTTCTTTGATCTGTTTTGATCACAAAAGGCCTCCCTAATAAGTATTTTCTCCACTGCTTAATAGCTTGCAATATAGCAAACACTTCCTTTTCATAAGTTGACAGAGCTAAGGACATCCCTTTCAACCCTTTACTCGTATATGCAATTGGCTGTGAATCTTGCATCAACACAGCACCCACTCCACTCTGAAAAGCATCAGTCTCTACTTTGAAACTCTTAGAAAAATCGGGAATTTTAAGGACTGGAGTAGTTGTGAGAGCCTTTTTTCAATGCAGAGAAGGTTGTTGTAGCGGCAGATGTCCACTTGAATGCATTTTTCTTCAGTAATTAAGTTAGAGGAGCAGCTATTTCACCATAATGTTTCAAAAATTTCCTATAATAGCCAGTTAGGCCTAGAAACCCCCTCAACTCCTTGACATTAGTAGGCTTTGGCCACTGTTCAACTGCCTTGATCTTAGTTTGATCAAATGCCACACCCTCTGCACTGATCACATGGCCCAAACAACTCACTGAGTTTTGTCCAAAGCTGCATTTACTAGCCTTAGCTATCAACCTGTTTCGACTCAAAACCTCCAGTGTCTGCTTCAAGTGGTACAAATGACTATCCAAGCTAGGACTATATACCAATATGTCATCAAAGAAAACAAAAACAAAATGCCTGAGAAAATCTTTGAAAACCTCATTCATCAAACATTGGGATGTTTCTAGTGCATTTGTGAGCCCAAATGGCATTACTAAAAATTCATAATGCCCTTGATGTGTTCAGAAAGTTGTTTTAGAAACATCTTCTTCCTTCACCCTAATTTGATGATATCCCAACCTCAAATCAGTTTTAGAGAAGTATTTTGCACCATGTAATTCATCTAACAGCTCATCTATAACTGGAATGGAAACTTTGGCTTTTACTGTCTGATTGTTGATAGCTCTATAGTCGACACAAAGTCTCCAACTGCCATCTGCCTTTTTCACCAAGATCACTGGAGCATAGGGGCCATAACTGGGTCTGATTAATCCTGATGCCAACATTTCTTTAACATGTTTCTCTATCTCATTCTTGTGATAGTGAGGATGTTTGTAGGGTCTAATGCAAACTGGCTTCTGGCCTTAATTCACAGGGATATGATGATCAACTTCTCTCTTTGGAGGAAGTTCTGTAGTCGAAGAAAAAACTTCAGGGAAAGATTCCAAAATCTGTTGTATCTCTGGAGAAGAATGGGTGAGGGATGATAAGATACAGTTGGAAGTAAGCTGATTATCAGGAAGAGAAACTAACTCCTCAATTTGGATCATGTAAGCCTAACAGGAACAACTCAAAGCTTTGGGTAACTCCTCTGCAGACATCATTTGCAAATGAGAATTGATGATTCCTTGCAATCTTCTCATAGTGTTACCCACCCTAAAATCCATAGTCATGCAACTGAAATCCATAGTCACAGGACCAAGAGATCTCAACCAATGGGCTCCAAGTACCATCTGTGCAGGTCCCAAAGGAAGAAGGAGTAATTCAGCAACCAAGTTCACACCTTGCACCATGAATTAAACATTTTACACCTTTCCTTCACTATACATTGTTTGCCCATTAGCAACAGTCACCTTGTATCTAGGCTCACAGTGTATCAATAAGCCAACCCTTAAAGCAGATTGGGGATCAAGGTAATTGTGAGTTGAGCCTGTATTAATGAGGATATGAACATCTCTACCATTAATTTTTCCTTTCACCCTCATAGTCTGTGGATAGACTTGGGTTCCAACTAGTGCATGGAAGGAAATCTCTGGTTGCATTTCTACCTCTTGAGCAGCTGTAACTTCTTCTACTGCAGGCTCAAGCTCTTCATTTTCCTCCCACATCTCCAGAAAGTAGAACTTTTTGGATTTACATCTATGACCAGGTGTGTCTCGTCACAATTAAAACAAAGCCCCTTAGCTTTTCTTTCTCTTAACTCTTGTATGTGCAATTGACGAGGGTTAGAATTGATGATGGGATGTGCTTCTGGGTTCTTAGCAGTGGGAGTAGTAATTGAAGGTGTAACAGGTGAACTTCTAGGAACAAAGGCAGGTTTGTAGCTTCGCTTGACACAGGCTAATTTCTCCTCATATCCCCTTGCTAACCTAATCGCCTCCTTCACAGTTTTGGGACGTTGGGACTTCACACCCTATCTAATCTCATCCCTCAAATCGCTTAGAAAAGTACTTAAAAAGTGTGATTCAGTCCAGTCTTCAACAAAATTTGATAACCAATCAAACTCATGTACATATAACTCCAAATCCCCCTTCTTTTGTAGTTTGGAAAGAATTCCCCCATAATCATGAAATTCTGTAGGACTGAACCTAGTAATAAGCTCCTCAAGAAATTTGGACCAAGTAATCTCATGAGGGATTGGTTTGATGTGTCTTCTAAACCACTGCGATGCTTTTCCTCTCAAATTCAGAATTGCATACTTCATTTTTTGGGCATCAGGAATATCATAGAATTCCAAAATTTGTTCAACACCAAAGATCCATTCAGTTGGATCTCCTTCATGGAATAATGGGAATTCCATCTTAAAGGTAACTCTCTGCATACTTCCACCATCACCACACCAGTTGGAATTGAAAGGAGTGAAATTAGGGATATGTACCTCAGGATTCGGAAACAGAGGAGGTTGCGACTGAGGATTCGATTGTGGTTTCAGTGTTTGTAGGGATGCTATATTGCTCGCCATTTGTTCCATCTTGCCGAAGATTAACCCTGATTGAACCTTCATTGATTCCATATTGCTCCTCAACTTGTTCACCTCGCCAACAATCACCGATGTGCTTCCTTCATCTCTCCCATCATCGTCGCCGTTTACCAGCTTTGATACCATATTGTCAGAAGTTCCGACCTTCGAATGCTTGGATTTTGCCATGAATCTGTGACTAGGGAAGATAGGGTTTAGAGGGAAAGAGATGGGGACGAAAAGAAATGGAATCGAACTTTTTCATAACTCCCACTAACCACAGTCTGGCCTTTTTAAAGGTAGTTGCAACCGAAAGCACGTGCTGTGCACGTGTCAACCCAACAACTTTACAACTCTTACAACAAAGTTCGCAAAGCACGTATAAAACGGATACAGACGCAACCGTACACTTTCAAACAGAAAAAACAGATACACTTATTCCCGCTCTTATTGCTCGTCACTCAACTAAACAGGGTCATCAATTGGACGGAGCTGACGTCCCTAACAGGGCGTTACTTCTCCACCCAAGGGGTGGATTTGGGGGCGGTAGTGATGGCGGATTTGCCCTTGGTTTAGGAGGTAGGAGGGGCGGTGTTGATCTCCATCGGTGAGGGTATTTCCGTCATTTTGGTTTGTAATCGAATGATGGATTGGGGTTTTTTAGGGGAGCTGGCGCCAAAACCCAAAAGACGATGGATTTTGGAGGAGAGCGGGATGCGGAAGGGAGGAGGGACTCATCTTAAAGCATAGCTTTTTTAATTATTACTTTTTTCAAACAATATGCATCAACTTTAATTTCAAACTTTTACTTTCGGCTATAAATACATATAGCCCGTGCAATGCATGAAAAAATATATTATGTTATTTTGTTGAAATTCTTTATTGTCTTAGTCATCTTTACTATTTTAATGGGAGAGTGTCATCAAATAACCTTTATTTGTAATTAAACAAACGTATGGATCGTAACCCGACAAACACGTGTAATGCACATGCATAACTAATATAAATGAGGTCTTAGGTTCAATGCCAGACAACGTCAGAATTTTTTTCAAAAATATATATATTTATAAAGACGTGCATCGCACGTGTAAATTACTTGTTAAATAAATTGCATGTAGTTTTTTAATTGAAAAAAATAGTTAAACAAATATACAAAGTATTTTAAAAGAAAAAAAATAAAAAATCAATATTTCATCCGATCAAGGAAAAAAAAGCAAATCATATGGACATATTGCAATAGAAAAAAAAAGTCAAAAAGACAATTAGCATGTTAAGTATCAAGCAAACAATCCATATGCTCATCTTGTAGAGTACTGTCAACATATTTTATTAGTAACTCTCACAGATACAGATCAGTGTGAAAGGGTGTATTTAAAAAATATTATAATTAACTATTACATATCTTATATTATCATATTAACATATTGCAATATTTTATAAATTTATCACTTAATTTTAACAACAAATGTTAGTAGAAATCTACATCATGAGTTCCTCACCCTGACCCCTACATGCGTTAAATCTACATCAATCATGTTTTATTGATTTTATACTAAAAACAATACATGGGGAAAAAAGATTAGTTAACAAATTTGTTTGTCAGAGAGAATAGTAAGTAGGTAGCTCATGCATATACAGAGTAACAGAGTATATGCATTTAGAATATACATAATACATTGTAAAATTTATGTCTTAGATTTTTTTAATTGGCTATAGAAGAGATATAAAATATATAAGTACTTTTTATAGGATATGATAAGATGAGGCATCATGAGTTTTTCAAAAAATTTAGTAAATATTTTATTTATTTTATTTTGTTAATAGTAATGTACGTCTAATTTGTTTTTACTACAGATGATAAAATTATGTTAGCACTCAAGAATCATATAATGTACCATTTGTTATCATTTAAGAGTTAATTGAAGTGCTTCAAATTTAGATCCCTTAATATATATCACCAATTTTCTTATATATCATATCAAAAAAACAAAAGAAGATGTGAAAACTAAAATATCTATAAACAGGTCATAAATTCAATTGACTATGGATAGAAATATGTACAAACTGTTTGTTTCTTAATTCCATATTGGAAATTGATAGAAATAATTAAGTCAGATTTTTTTTCTCTGTAACCTTACGAATTGATAGAAATAAATAACTAAGAATTTGTAGTGGATAAAGATAAAATGAGAGATGTTTTATCATGTGTTTAATACAAATAGCCTTTTGCAGGGAAAAAAACATGAAATGTCATGTGGCGAAAGGAAAGAAAGATGATATAGTTAAATTCATTGCCATGTTTAACATGGAAATGTCATGTAGCGCTAAAAGAGTACTAAATGCCTATGTGGCGCATGTAAATAAATCAAAACTCAGATTATATATATATATATATATATATATATATATATATATATATATATATATAGTCTCCTTCCGTTGTAACGATATTCAACCATACAATTTTGTAATACTTCAATGAATGGGCAAATGAATTTTAAATGACTTGATTTTACATATTTAGACTAATTTAGACGTGTAGATCAATGTGTACGGTTCGTTGTCGATACGAAGCACGAAGGTCGAGTGCACATAGAAGCTAGTGCACAACGGAAGGGGAATATATATATATATATATATATATATATATATATATATATATATATATATATATATATATATATATATATATATATATAATAGATTTTCTTAGAACAAGTAATAGGATTTTGGTAAATTAATCAAGATCATGCATCTTATTTTATTTTGTGCTACAGTTGTGGCGATAAAACCGAGCGGGTGGATTGCCCGAGCTTTCCAGGAATGGATTGATGCAAAACAAGAATGCAGCAAATCTTCGGTAAAATGACAGCAAACAAACATTACCAAAGCGACCCAAAATATCTACAATAATAGCCAAAAGTGTGACAACAAGTACAACAGAATAGCAACTGCAAAAAGTGGCAGCAATAACATTTGTAGTTGACTGCAATAATAACAGTCGTCGGCTGCCTTACGTAGTTGGGAAGTCGAGGCTCTCTGTTTGGGATCTGCATACTTGCGTTCGACCACCTTTTGGGCAGTCGACCGCCATGTCAATTCAGAGAAGATTTGGAGTATTTTTGGCATTGTTTCGGCAAGATTTCCTGACACATTTTATATTCAAAATATTGTATCTGCTATGCTTTCCTAATTTAGGGTTATTTTCAGTTACTTCTTTCCTGTAAGATTAAGTTAGTTTATTTCTTCTCATGCAAATTTAAACCGCCTATTTAAAGGTGGTAGAAGTTATCGTGTCAAATCATCTTTCATTATCAATCCAATTATAAAACAAAGAATTTTTTCTTCAATTTATCTTTCTAGTGCGTCGAGAAACCCTTGTGTATTCAAGAAATGTTCGGACAAGCCAAATAGTTTATCTTCCATCTTATGTCAGGTGGTATCAGAGCCCAAGATTGATTCCTTGGGATGTCAGATGTCAACCACGGAAATGAAGATAATGACCCTTTCAGTGGTGATAGTGATGATTACCAAATGTCGTTGACAAGGAGAGAACTCCTGCGTACCATGAGAGACTGACAAATCGGCATCAACAACGACTTCCGTTGGTACCATATCGTGTTCATGCCAGAAGGCCGAGATCGTGCAAATTTTGTTTGTCCATTCGATCCAAGGCACGACCGACCATCACCTCATTGAAACCACTTGGAACAAAGAGCACTGTTCGTTGTTAAAGTCTTCGATAAGGTTAATAATTATTTAGTTGAAGGCTTTGGTTATGAAGAGTTTGAGAAGCACCGCCCTCGCCAACAACGCCTCAACCATCATATCTTCTATCAATCCTACCGCAACAACAACTACAATATCAATGCAGATATTCCAACGTTCCATGACTACGTTGATGTTGAAGGCTATTATTGTTGGGAGTATGGAGTAGAGCAATTTTCAATGTAGCCAAGGAGAAGAAGGTGAAGTTGGTAGCAGGCAAGTTTAGCTGCAAAGCATGCACTTGATGGTCACATGTGCATGCCTCAAGGCGATTTCGTGGAGAGCACCCTGTACGACATGGCGACCTATGAAGGACCTCATGTAAAAGAGATATCTTTTTATGGTCACAGGCAGATGTTGTACCAACAATTTCATAACTACACGCAAGGCAATCATTCCGTCATAGAGTATACCAACAAGTTCCTTAGGTTGCATTCTCATTGTAATATTTCGGAACCCAGGATCTGTAAGTGTCGAGATACACCAATGGGTTAAGATTTGAGATTCAAGATCGTTTAATATTGTAGGTTGTTTAGACTATTGTTGCTACTTATATGGAAATACGGGCACGTGACTAAGGCCTAGCGAATGATGTATACATCACCCATAAGCTGTAACAGTTTAACTCAACAATATGAAATGTAACAATAACCACACATGCAAATAAGATAATCACATAAACATGAATAATACATGAAGTATCTCATACATAACCATCATCTGGAAGAAAATAAACTTTGGGTCACCAATCCTGGAATATAATGCACGATAACAACAATACTGAAAGACAGCAAGTAGTGAAAGCAGTGAAACAATGAACATGATACCGCGATAACAATGAACTTAGAACTATGTGATATGCACAATACAAATAAGGACAATAAAATGCAACTGTAACTGTGAAATTTAATCAATTGATAAGCAACGATCAATAACACAATAGTTGGTAACAATGAACAGTAATGGAAATGCAGTGTCATGCTCAGTGTTATTCTTATGTCTATCAGTCTTTTATTAATCTATCTAATGCACACAATCCTGCATCTCATACCACAGGTTTGGGTGCATACAATCAAGTGAACATTTCTACTATAGTGGTGAATCTTATAGGTTCATGTACTCGATAACAGTAATCAATAAACAGTATTTCACTAACGGTACAGTACACGATAGGCAGGACACTATAGTCAGTAATCCACAATCAATCGATAAAACAATAATCAATATCAGTAATCAGTACGGGAAACACGGGCCCCTCCTCCGAGTACAGTCTCCTATAATATCCATTACTAAGTCATTTCCCTTTTTACCCCGACTTGTCATTATTTTATTACAATGAATCATGCATATGCAATCAGTGGAATGGTGTCAAGAAATGGTATCAATGAGGTATCAATGATTGTGTAATGAATAGTATATAATGTAATTCATAGATACAAAGTTTAACACAATTATATTTAAATGTATGAGAAATACAATTCTGGACAATAATACGTTGTTGTAGAAAACTAAATTTTCTGCTACTACGAGAAAGCGAATCAGGTTCTGTCAGAAGTTCTAGAAACTAGACTCCCTGAAGGTTCTGACGCATATTAAAATAATACATTTAGGCTACAATAACTATGTCTAATGGTGATTCTTTATGTGTCTACTGTTCAGGCAGTAACTTAGTATGAAGCTATTATATGTGGAATTCAACCGAAAACTTAGTTAAAATTCTTTAAAAAATTATACTTTAGTTCTTGGTACTATTAATTAACATTCTTGAAAATCTCAAGTCCTAATTCTTAAGTTATCCTACTGTTTCAATTAGCTGAAGATGACAATGTAACTATAGAATAGTGAATCTGGAATACGACAATATAGTGGTAGAATCTAAATATTTTGCAATCTATAAGTCGGATTTAGAATCAGTTACATGTTCTAGAAACTAGACATAGTGTGCTACAATTTCTATTTAATAAGTTCTGGATAATATCATCAGTAACTAGATCGAATTCTCACTCCAAGTTGGAGCAAACAGCAGGTCAGAAACATACATGTTGATTTTAACGATTTTCCTTTGCAAGCGTATAGTTCTATGGTTAAAAATGAACATACATTCAATATTGATTTAACGATTTTTAGTATGATTTCTATTATTAACATGATGAATATTAGTACTTAAACGATATTAAACTACGAATATAATCATATGATCACATGCAAGCACAATTCATTCAAATCACTTCTTTCTTTTATAATTTCGTGCCTCTAGTCTATGTTTGTTTAGTATATGCATATTTAAGGGGGTTCACATGATTTTCTATGACTTTTGAGTTGATGGAAGTCGAATGAAACGATGAGCAATGTATAGATTCGAATTCAAACAATATACGACGACAATGAGTAAAGTTAATAACATGGATACAAAGGAAGGAACTACTTGCGGAATTCAAACAAGATGCTTGTACGAGAGCAAAGAGAGTGTACAAGAGACGCTTGCCTTATTTACTATACGACGAGATGAAGAAGCAAAGAGTGGCTACGAAGATCAACACAGCAACGTCAATATGAATGACAACAACAGCAAGTGGGTTGGCTACGAGGAGTTGGATGGCGGTCGGTGGTTGCAGTTGGGGTGTGGTGGTTGCGGTCGTCGGAAGCAAGTCGGGGACACCGAGGACGGGAGTGAGGCAGCTGCATTCGGCAGTGTTAGCATCGTCAATGGTGGTAGTCGGGGGTCGAGTCGCAGGCAGCGGTGGTGCTGCGGGCTGGCGTCAGGTTGTAAACCTGACCAAGACCCCCAGTATGACCTCCTCTAGGAGCCATCCTCCTCTGCTCGTAAACTTGCCTCTGCGGTGGGAGCGGTGGTCCTCCCTGACCACGAGCCAGTACTCCCTGCTGTGCCGGGCCTCCGATTGGTGCATTGTACTTCCTTGGGCAGTCCCAGACCATATGATCACTTCCTTCACATACAAGACATTGACAGTTGACTATCCTGCAGTCCTTGTGCAAATGTTCACCCTTGTGGCAGTAGACACAAAATTGGTTCACCCTTGGAATAGCAGGGGTATAGGGCAGTGCTTTAGTCGGAGTGGTCGGAACTGGCCTCCGAATTAGTCCTCCATTAGGCTGGACGGAAGTGGGTAGGAAACTATTCGCTGAGCAGCACTCCTCCTTTTGTCGGTCTATTCTTGGATTCTAGCTGCATCAAGAACTGCAACATAGGTGCGGTGCTGTTGGGTAACCAGACGATCTGGATGTCGAAATTCAAACCCATCAAGAACCTGCGGGCCCTGTCTTCTTCATTTGCCACTATGGCAACTACAAAGCAACTAAGCCGGGTGAATTCAGCGGCATACTCATCCACGGATCGTTTCCCCTGGATCCAGATGATGTTTTGATTAATATCGTCACATGTGAAATAAGCAACAAATTTAATATTAAGCAACATCATCTGACCAACCGGTTAGGTTTCGAATGCAATCACAGATTAAATACACTGTAGGAATTTTTTATAAAAAAACCAAAACCTAGCCATGGATCCATGCAAAAACCATAAATCGTGTTTAGGTTTTATACCTTGAAAATGGATCTATGCTCTACACAGTATGCCGATCACAGCACTACAATATTACAGTGCATCTACGATATCCACATGAACCGATCAAATCAAGTTTTCCATCATGCTGCGGTGCTAGCTGCGGGAAGGGGATTTTCCTCACGATCTCTCTCTCTCACAATTTCTATGACGCCTAGGGTTTTCTCATGCATGACTTTTCCACAGATGTGTATTATATATATAGGTTCAGAAAATCAATCCTAGGAGAGTAATGAGGCTATTGGGCTCACAATCTGACCTGGGTCAGATTCGTGTGTGGGCCTTTAAACTTAATTCAGCCCATTTAATCTAATTAAATATCCAACCAATATCACGAGTCCAAGTCTTACTTGGATCCCAATTAAATTCATCTTATGAATTTAAATCCTAATTTAAATCCATTCTAAGTGTGTGACTTTGTAGGTTCCCATTACGTTGACAATAATACTAAAATCATATTCTAGTATTACAATCTGTGAGTGGTATCTAGCAATACATCACTGCTACTCAGGTAATGGGAATGTCTATGATTTGACATAACCTACCCGTAACCAATGTTACCGTGTAGTTTAGTCCCTTTGTCCAGATATCTTAATTGACCACATGGCATAGAGCGTGTTGCCATTGTATAATTCAATCTTTGGTTTCTTGATGTCCGAGTAGACTTACTAAAACAAATGAGCTCAATATCTCATATTGAATCATTTGAGCACGACCATGCATTTTGCAGTCTCACTTAATCAAGGGACCCATAGATATCACTCATATTATGTAAGAGGGACAAATTCTATCTAAGTCACTCACATCCCTCAGCATGATTTGTAGTGTATCCAATAATCGACTTTATAATTACCTTATTGCAGGTAACATTTGACGACATTAAAATATACAACTTCTCATGTAGGGAACTGTAGGGACTTCATGTCAAAGGACTGCGTACACCATGGTCATTGTAAGATCCGCTTATGACACTCACATAATGATCCATGCAACGTTCTCATGGTGGGTCAGTCTAGTACAATATTACTCTAATATGTATCCATGTGAAGACTTGATATCTCATATCCATGACCCGTGAGATATGGTCATCAGTCTACCCATATACTAGTCTCTATGTATTATTGTTGTCCTAATTCACAATAACACTTGACTAGGGATATTTAAGAACAGTGTTCTGATTACAACCAATAGGATCTCAAAATCAAGTCATGCACTTGATATCCTATGATATTAAACCTACTATTCTAAGGACTATATTGCAATACCCTGAATTTTTATTAAATGAGAAATTGTTGATTTTACGTGTTGTGCACGTACAAATTTTTGTATAAATGTTTTCTTATAAAATTATCTTGTATAATATGAACAAATAATTGTTTTCTCTCTTTCTCTTTATTTTCTAGAAGCATATTTTAACAAGCCTAAGTTTGTTTTTCTAATTTAAGCCAAACCTAATTAATTAAATATTTTATTTTGACCCATGAGTCTAAAAACCCACTATTTTGAAAGCCCACAAATTAATTATCCTTTTAATTGTCATAACTTGTGATGTAGACACAATTGGTAGACAATAAATAAATTAATAATGTACAACTTTTAATAGGGGACACTAGTTGGGGCACGTGCATGCACTAGTGTGTGCATTGCACACCCTAGGGGTAGGTCGGGTTGTGGCTAGAGAAGAGTGGGGGAGTGGAGTTGAGTTAAGGGGTGGTTATGAGATCATGGAAGTTACTACAACTTCCCTTTTCATCTTGATCCTTGATCTCTAACTCCTTGATTAAATCCTATCCATCTATTCTCATCCTAAAAGTGTATAAGTACCCCTAGTTTTCTTCTCATTAGTACACTAAACAAATTATTAAGAGAAAAAAAGATTAAAGTGGGAAAAGATTCAAAGGAGCAAGGGTGGTCTCGGGTTCCAATCAAGCATCAAGAAGGAGACGTTTTGACAACACAATCTAGGAGGAGAAGGCCACTTTCTTGCATTCCAGGAGATTCTAGGAGCTTTTATTTCATTTTCTCCAAATAGGTGGGTGTTTCTCATGCTTCTAAATCTAGATATCATGCTATGAATGATTTGATAAAATTACTAAGGAACAACTAAGTGAAATTGGACTCATGTTTGCTTAATTAGAGATGAAATGGCTATTTAGAGAATGATTGATAAAATGATTGCTAGTTGATAAATTGTGAACTAAAGTGCCAGAATCTTTCATGTTGTCATGCTATGTGTTTGTGAATTATGCTTTGTGGAGAAATTTATGTTTATGAGACAAATTGTGATTAAATGCATCATGAAAATATTGATTTCTTAAATTAGATTAACACTATTGTAGAAAAGATGGAAATTTGTGTTCTAAAATATTGTAGATAAGTGAGAGAATAAAGAAATAAGGTATTTTCGTAGAAATCCAGATTGTGAATTATGTACCAATGGAAATTGTTCTCAATGTCAAAATTATGGACATAGAACATAAAAATAGGACCAAAATGCATGCTTTATAAAGTAAATAATGATTATAAAGATACTGGCTTATTGTAATTTCATATGGATTAAAATTTGGAAAGTTTTGATTCAAAAAGAGAAGAAAAAGAACTGAAAACGTTTTGAGAATTACGAAATTTAGAAATAAACAGAGAACTGGGTTATAAACAACCCAACTCCTTTTGAAACAATCTGGTCCCTTAGACCAAGTGGTTAGTGGTGCGGTGACATTTTACTGTGGCCGTGGACTGACCCTAGTGGTCTCGGGTTCGAAACCTAGGTCCTGCCTTTTAATTGCTGTTTTTGAATAAAAACCCAAAACCTGAAACAAAAACTCACCTTATTAAATCCCCTGCACTTACTGCAGTTGCGCCTTAGCCCATTTGGCTTTTGGTGGTAGTTGACTAGTCTCAGGTCGCAGGTTCGAAACCTGGCTTCAGTAGGTTTAAAATATTTGATTTTTTTTGAGTTTTAAAATTGATTTCTTGACTTTTAAAAATTCAAAAAAATACTACAATTATTCTAAAAATATGTAGATCTTATGAAAAATATTTGTGCACTATTTGGATAAAATAAAAGTGAGTTAGAGGTGAAAAATTGGGTAGAATTCCATGGAAATTTGCAGTTGGAGAATTATAAAAGTGATCTATTGTATGAGAAATTATACTAAGTGATAAAGGAGAATTTTTTGAATGAAAGAAAATTTAAATGTGTTATCTATGGACTCTCATTGTTAAATTGATTATTGTTTATGAATGAAAATACGACGTTGTGACCTTTTGAATTAAATAAATGAAATGAACATTAGTATGAGAATCAAATAAAATTAGTATTGATTAAAATAAGATTAAGAGAATTATGTGGAAAGAATAAACTATTAAGAATGACCAGTTGAATTTATTTGTTTATGCATGGTATTATACATGGAATTGAAATTGAATGACTTGATGAATTATGAAAGAATATGAATATACAAATGCTATGAACATGAAATAAAAATTATTGTTAATCATGAAAAAGACTTTATGAGTATGAAAAACTCGATGTTGAAATTATGAGTTGAAATTAAGAGCTAGGGTGTAGCTAAGCCTCATACCGGCAGTGAAAGAAATGTTGAGATGATATTTGAAAATAAAAAGACCAAGATTTAGGTCATGTGAAATAAATGAATAAGACCAGTATAGTGTGAGTGCTAACCCTAAGGGATTGATTTTGTTTATGATTCAATTAAATTAAGGACTAGATACATAGTGAAGATGTGATGAAAGAAGAGAAAAATATGAGTATGAGGACCATTAGATTGGCGGTGTGAGAGTATTGATAGGATGTCCCATGATGCGTCATGAGTAGGGAGTGGATACTGCTCCAGAGTACCGTCCCGGTGGCGACGCTCGTGGGGTGTTTGGTGATTGCGGGTGGTGTCATGTCTATGGTAGCAAGGTGAATTACCACAGGATGCCTGCATGATGAGTCATGTGAAAGTGCGTTGGGATTCTCTCCAGGGCACCTAGGCGTGAACTCGTAACTCATAGGGCATCTAGGATACTTACCGTAGTTACAGTAGTAGATTAAGTCATGGCGTGAGATTGAACCCTACAAGATGAAGAACGGTTAAGGGCTTGCCCTCGGACCTATGTAGTTTGGGCTGCATAGACTCTAAACAAGTGCGCATTAGTGTCATATAACATAAATAATTGCATTAAGGACTAAGTATACATTCACAACACGACATCAATAGGATAGTCCCCTTAGCTTTGTCTGTGAACAAGTTTGTGGTTTGTTAAGTGTAGAGAATCGCTATATCGTTTCGGCATAGAGAGGATGGCTGTGTATAATATTTTGTCAGTTGCATGAACTGACGTGCCCACAGTTTTCTATGCAGGATAAAGTATATGAAAAAGACTAAGGAGGAATTGATGCTTAAAGATTATTCAGCTGTTGTTGTATTTCATTCATTGCTGTAAAATTGCTTCCGCTGTATAGTGTTAATGTAAATGTAGCTCTGATGTAAAGTAAAGTTTTAATTTCCTTATAAAATTGTACGAAGAGAAGTGTAAAGATCCTGTGAAACTTCGAATTCAGTTTGTTTTGGAATTCGGGGTGTTACATATATTATGTTCATTTAATCAGAATAAAAAAAACAAAATAAATAAAATGCCACATATATGAAATAAATGTCATGATGCAATGTAAACTAGTAATGTCAATACACAACTGCCTCTAGGGATACACCAACCAATAGGATCTCACAAACTGCATTAAAGAGAGGAACTGTCGCTCCATATCGATTCTAGTGACGCTGGGGAAGAACTTTGCAAAAAAGCACTCGGTGAAGGTGGCCCAGGTAATAGGCCTCTCCAACCTCTCAGTCTTACCCTCCTCCAGATGTGGGCAATATTAGCTAGTTGGATGCTGACTACATCCACACGGTCTATGTCGGAGATCGTGCTGCCTGTAACAACTGTTCCATACGGATCAACCATTGCTTAGCCTCTAGTGGTGTTTCGGTGCCTGAGAACTTTTCTGGGTGCAGTCGCATGAAATCTGCCACCATACCGGGTCTTGGCGGCAGTAGCCCTGGTTCAGCGGCGGTGAGGTTAGCAGCCTCCAGGGCAGCCCTCATCAGTTCATTGTGTTCCTGTT
Source organism: Hemerocallis citrina (assembly GCA_017893485.1). Classification (NCBI taxonomy): domain Eukaryota; kingdom Viridiplantae; phylum Streptophyta; class Magnoliopsida; order Asparagales; family Asphodelaceae; genus Hemerocallis; species Hemerocallis citrina. The sequence goes on along the minus strand of CM030360.1, from coordinate 153,020,225 downwards.
GCATCTCCATCAATTGTTGCATCGTTTGGAGAATAGCCATATTTTCTGACTGCTCATTCCTGGGTTGGGAAGTAGAAGAGCATCCACGAGCCATTGTCTGCATCATAATCAAATCAGGTTAGTGTTCAGATTATAAAATGGTTATTAGATATTCATGTGATTAACGTGTTACACATTGTCGAGTTAAACTAGCTAGAGCTAGAACCTGGCTCTGATACCCCTCAAAACCTGTCATGCCCCGATTCCCAAAATACAGAAATACGGGCACGTGACTAAGGCCCAGCAAAATGATGTATACATTACCCATAAGCTGTAACAGTTTAGTTTAACTCAACAGTATGAAATGCAAAAATAATCACACATGCAATAAGACAATCACATAAACGTGAATAATCCATGAAGTGTCACATACATAACCATCATCTGGAAGAAAATAAACTTCGGGTCACCAAAGCCCGAAATACAATGCACGATAACAACAATACTAAAATTAAAATAACTGAACGAAACTAATTATTGAAGACTAATAATTCAACTCCATTCTCCAAGAGGTCTGTTCTCCAAGTCATTCGGTTAATTCTTCTGTGATACCTGCAATCTCCACATCTAGAGTTGGGAGGGGGGGGGGGATGTTCGTTAGGGCAAGCCTGAACATCAAGTAATGAAAGCAGTGAAACAATAAACATGATACCGTGATAACAATGAAATTAGAACGATGTGATATGCACAATACAAATAAGGACAATCAAATGCAATTGTAACTGTGAAATTTAATTAATTGATAATCAACGGTCAATAACACAATAGTTGGTGACGATGTACAGTAATGGAAATGCAGTGTCAATGCTCAGTGTTATTCTTATATCTATCAGTCTTTTATTAATCTATCTAATGCATGCAATCCTGCGTTCCATATCACAGGTTCGGGTGCATACAATCAAGTTAACGTTTCGACTATAGTGGTGAATCTTATAGGTTCATGTACTCAGCAACATTAATCAATAAACAGTAATTCAGTAACGGTACAATACACGATAGTCGAGATACTGTAGTCAGTAATCCGCAATCAATCGATAAAACAGTAATCAATATATGTAATCAGTATGGGAAACACGGGCCCCTTCTCCGGGTACAGTCTCCTATAATATCTACTACTACGTCGTTTCCCTTTTTACTCCGGCTTGTCATTATTTTATTACAATGAATCATGCATATGCAATCGATGGAACCAGTCAAGAAATGGTATCAATGAGGTATCAATGACTGTGTAATGAATAGTATATAATGTAATTCATAGATGCAAAGTTTAACATATTTATATCTAAATCTATGAGAATACAATTCTGGACAGCAATACGTTGTTGTACAAAAACTAACTTTTCCACTGCTACGGGAAAGCAAATTAGGTTTTGTCTGAAGTTCTAGAAACTAGACTTCCTGAAGGTTCCGATGCATATTCACATGATACATTTAGGCTAAAGTAACTATGTCTACTGTTTGATTCCTTATGTGTCTACTGTTCAGGCAGTAACTTAGTATGAAGTTAGTATATGTGGAATTCAACCGTTCTTACAAAAAAATATAATTTATTTCTTGCTACTGTTAATTAACATTCTTGAAAATCTCAGGTCCTAATTCTCAAGTTATCCCACAGTTTCAATTAGTTGAATATGACAATGTAACTATAAAATATTGAATCTGGAATTACGATAGTACAGTGGTAGAATCGAAATACTTTGCAATTTATAAGTCAAATTTAGAATCCATCAGATGTTCTAGAAACTAGACACAACATGCTATAATGTCTATTTAATAAGCTCTAGATAATATCAACAGTAGCTAGGTCGAATTCTCACTCCACGTTGGAGTAAACAGCAGGTCAGAAACATACATGTTGATTTTAACGATTTTCCTTTGCAAGCGTATAGTTCTATGTTTAAAAATGAACATACATCCACATCTAGAAATTAGTATGGTTTCTAATTTTAACATGAAGAATATTAGTACTTCAACGATATTAAACTATGAATATAATTATATGATCACATGCAAGCACAATTCATTCAAATCACTTATTTCTTTTATAATTTTGGGCCTCTAGTCTATGTTTGTTTAGTATATGCATATATAAGTGGATTCTCATGATTTTCTATGAATCTGGGTTTGATGGAAGTCGAATGAAATGATGAACAATTTAGATTCGAATTTAAAAAATATACGACGTCAAAGAGTAAAGTTAATGACATTGATACAAAGGAAAGAACTACTTGCGGAATTCAAACAAGATGCTACGAGATCAAAGAGAGTGTATAAGGGACGCTTGCTATACGACGAGACGAAGAAGCAAAGAGCGGCTATGAAGATCAACGCGGCAACGTCAATATGAATGACAACAACAGCAAGAGGGTCGGTTGCGAGGAGTTGGACGGCAGTCGGTGGTTGCAGTCGGGGTGTGGCGGTTGTGGTGGTCGGCTGCAAGGCAGGGGACGTCGAGGATAAGTGTGAGACAGTGGTGTTCAGCGGTGTTAGTGTCGTCGATGGTGGCAGTCGGGGGTCGAGTCGCAAGCAGCGGTGGTGCTGTGGGCTGGCGTCGGTTTTGCAATGGGGTGATGAGGTGCCGGCGAGGTGGTGTTGACTGGACGCGGAGAGAGGCCTGCGGAGATCGGCAACAATGCGGTGCTGGCGATGGAGTTTGGGGGTGTAGTGGTGGAGGAAGAAGACAGTGAAAGGGTGGTTGCGGTGGTGACCGTAGGTGTTCATTTGCGGTGGTGATGAAGAGGAGATGGTCGGAAGGCTGCGATGGAGGAGAGGGTGAGAGCGGTGGTGGTGCAGGTCGCAAGGTGGCGGAGGGCATTGTGGGTTGTGGCGTGCACGCAAGAGGGTGGGCAGAGGCGGCTCGGTGCAGTGGTGGACAGGGGTGGTAACGATGAGATGAGGAGGTAGGAAGGAAGTTGGGGGCTTGGGTTTCGGTTGACAAAGAAGGAGTTGGAGAGAGAGACAGGGAGATAAAGAAGGGGGATATGGGTTTTAATTGATTTGATTGTGGTGTGATTAAGGGGGGGTTTGAATGTAGATATTAATTAGGGTAATAGTGGGGCTGCAGTTAGAAATATGAAGGGTTGGCTGTTATGAAGAGTTTGAATTTGTGTGGGTTTTAGTTGGGTTGATGTGGGCATGTGGATGTGGGCTACACAAGAAAATAAGAAAAAATAATTGAGTTGGGCTTCAAATAAGAAATAATTTGTAGAGTGGTTTGGATATAAGAAAATAATTACAATTAAAATAGATTAGGCTGACAAACTATAGGGTGGATTGGGCTTGATAAAATAATACTTATTGAATGTTTGCAATATGATTTAAAAGACCAGAGAGATTTACGGAAGAATTTTGAAATACAATAATACGAGGAACGGAAAAATACAAATCCATAAAATTGGAAATGGGGGTTACAGCCTAAAACACCGGGGTGGCCCTAGCGACACACCCTCCGACGCTCAAGCCAGATTCAGAGAGAGAAATTGTAAATTTTTTGATTACCTTCTGATTGTGGATGGGGGAGGGTATTTATAGGTCTGCGAAACAATTTAGGAGATTAATATGAATCCATTAGATTGAGGTGAATTCTTTATCTCCTGTCGATTCTCTCCCTTAACTTACAGTCCTCATGGGCTAGGTGTCTCTCCTAGTAAGCCTAATATGTGACTTTTAATGGGCTTGAAAGTGCCCATGTCTTGTAGATGAGTCTGAAGAAGGTTCGAACCTGTTAAAGAAGCCCATTACGACTAATATGCATGTGGAAGCTTTATGATTTGTGTCAGAATCGTACGACCCTGATTTGCTATGATTTTACCATTATCATAAGCCTCCCACTCTCTGGAGAAGTTTTTTCACTGTCGGGAAGTAGTTCGCTTTATTTTTGGATTCTAGAGTACAACCTTAGCTTTCAGGGTGCATTGGAGTTACCTAGAACTGATCAGAGGTTCTGAAGGTGGCGAATATTTTCTTGGTTTTTTCTGAAATTTTTCGTGATTTTTCGATTTTTTCTCGATTTTAAATTAATTTTTTTCTAATTTTTTAATTAATTATCCCAAATTTTGTTTATTTTAGGAAATATTAATTTTATTTTCAAATTTAATATTTAATTTCAGAATTTTTTATTAAAATTCTGAATTTTAATCAAATTTTGGGGATTTTTGAATTATCAGGCCAACATGATTTTTGGAGCGATCGGGTTCGTCGATCAAAGGTTGGCTCGCCCGCCGATGAGATTGGATGACTGCGATGGCATGGAAGATGACATGGCAAACTATATTGCGTTGATCTCATGCCAGCTTGCTGATCTGAATGGTTGGACGGTTGTGATGGGTCCTAGCGAGAGCGATCTGGAGCATTTGATCGAGGAATGACATGTGCTTTGAAGAGATCGGGTGGTTGAGAGTTTCACGAGAGTGGGCCTAAGTCGGCTGACAATTTTGCCGAGCTGGAGCTCGGATCCGGGTTCGGGTCGGGTTGGACCCGCTTTTGGAGCTCGGCGGACCCGACCCGCTTTCTTTTGAGGTCGGAAAAAATAAATGAATAAAGTGGTGGAGCTAGGTTTCGAACCATAGATCTCTTGAGCGAGGGTTGAATGACTAAGTCAATGAGCCAGGTTATTGTGTTGTTCAAGTTTTGGGCGACTTGCACTTTTAGGTGTGGTTGCGGAAAGCGGCTCTTCATCTTCTTCGCTGAGATCTTGCTTTGGGTGAGCTATGGTTTTGGATTAAAGCCCCCACTTGGGTTACAAGCTCATGTTGATGAGCTTGGCAAGTGGAGATCTACTACGAGAGCTCGGCGACGGATCAGAGGAGCCCGGCGGCTCAGAAGCTCAACAACCTCAGGAGCTCGACATCTTGAAGAAGCTCTTCGAAGCTCGGCGATGAAGCTTTAGCTTTACAAAGGAGCTCATCAGTGGAGATGGAGCTTGGCTATGGGAGAGAAGCTCGACAGATTTAGAGCTTTGGAGCTCTGCGATGGGAGCTCGCGAGGCTGTAACGCTCCTGCCCCGAGTTCGGACAATTTATACAATTTAGAAGACAAATTAGATACTATGTAGTATAACTGCCCACCACAGACTTCCTCTCAAAAGGTGGTTAACCGATTAGGTGACTCTTGATCATAAGATATTATATTTATTAATATTTTATTCTTTGTATTTTACCGATGTGGGACAAATCCCAAATACAAATCCCTCTCTCTCTCTGGATGAAAGAGACCGGTCAAACAAAGGAGGTGGGCCCCATCCACGGTGACGTCATCACCTAACAAACCAGCACACAGTTTTGCTGTTGTTTGTTTCTTTCACGGGTGGGCCCCCCTATTACTATTCATTTTCGAGTTAATTACACAAATGCCATCAATACATTTTTACTTTATACAGACAGCCAACTATATATATATATATATATATATATATATATATATATATATATATATATATATATATATATATATATATATATATATATATATATATATATTAAGGCTTTGTGCTCGGCAATGGGTTGTAAGCTATATGGAGTTGCTAAGCTCGAAAAAGTGGCATTTTGGAGCTCTGCAATGGTAGGGGGAGCTCGGCGGAGCCTCCAACTCGGCAAAGATGGGTTTCAAAGTTGTTGTTCGTCTTTGATTCTTGGGTGTTGTGAGACTTGGAGGTTTTTCACCTCGCTTGTTGTTCTTCTTCGAAGCTAGCCGCTGCGAGTTTGAGTTTATGGTGGAATCGAAGCTTGGGGATGAATTTTGCATTGCGTGAAGTTGGATTTTTTATCATCTTTTGCTTGTTGAGTATTGTGTAGCTTGGGAGCTTGACCTTGCTTGGAGGTGGAGCTAGGAGATGAAGATGGATTGGTTTGTAGTTGCTTCTTTTGTGTAGGAACACACTTATATATATATATATATATATATATATATATATATATATATATACCTACACCCAGAACTCACTTCATAATCCAAATATTATGTTTTATAGGTGAACCTATCTTCTTGTGTTTCTTAATTCGTTCCGTCGAGCTCGGTTTGGCTTCAAGATCTCTTGGTTTTTTGCTCCATCAGGTGTTTGTTGAGCGGTCTACCTCGTCGAATTGCGCTTTTGCCAACCAAGCATTGAATTGTTTGCTTGTTTTGTCGATTGAATGTTTCGTCGCTCTTATCATTGAATCGCTCTTTTTTCGGTCAAGCATTGTGTTGTTTGCTTATTTTGTCAATCGAGCATTTCATTGTTGGACGAGCATTTCGTTAGTCTGGGAGCTGAGTGCTTTGATCGTTAGATCTTGTACGTGTAGCTGGTCTAGAAGAACTATTGCAGGAACAAACTTTGGAAGGCGGTCATACTCCAGACAAATTGTTTGATCCCAGCAAGTTTGCGGAGACAATCGTGAGATGAAGTTGAATGTAGAGCTCCCCGTTTGATCCAGGCAGGTTCAGGGAGACAACTCTAAGAGCGGAGCTAACATTTGAACTTGTCATTTGCGCCCGACAAGTTTGGGGAAGCAACTCTGAGAGGGACTTGAACGTTGAGCTTGTCATTTGATCCCGACAAGTTAGGAGAGACAACTTTGAAACAGAGTTGGATGTTGAACTTGCTGTTTGCGCCTAACAAGTTCAGAGAGGCAACTCTGAGACTGAGTTGATGGGCAAACTAGTTGTTTGTTCCCAACGAGTTTATAAAGTCAACTCTAAGACGAAGTTGAATGTTAAACTTGCTGTTTGAGCCTAGCAAGTTTGGAGGGATGACTCTGAGCGGAGTAGGTTGTAGAGCATGCTGTTTGCTCCCGACATGTTTAGAGGGACAACTCTGTGACAGAGTTAGGTCGTAGAGCTTGTCGTTTGATCCCGACAAGTTTGGAAGGACAACTCTGAGACAGAGTTAGATTATAGAGCTTGCCATTTGATCCCGACAAGTTCATAGGGACAACTCTTTGGTCAAGTTGATATATAGCTTGTTGTTTGATCCCAACAAGTTAATAGAGAAATCTGTGATGGAGTAGGATGTTGAACCTACTGTTTGTCCCCAACAAGTTTTATAGAGGCAACTCTAGATGGAGTTGAACATAGAGTCTTGTTGTTTGATCTCAGCAAGTTACAGAGACAACTCCGAGATGGTGTTGAATGTTGAACTTGTTGTTTGTACCCAGCAAGTTTTATAAAGACAATGTGTGACAGAGCTGATATTTGAACTTGCTGTTTGTGCCCAACGAGTTTAAAGAGGCAACTCTAAGTAGAACATTGAATTTGTTGTTTTGCACTAGCAAGTTTCGTAGGGACAACTCTGAGATGGAGTTGAATGTTGATTTTGCTGTTTGTGCCCAGCAAGTTTGTAGAGACAACTCTCAGATGGAGTTGAACGTAGAGCTTTCCGTTTGATCCCAACAAGTTTGGAGAGGCAACCCTAAGACGGAGTTGATGTAGAGCTTGACATCTATTACCAAAAAATTCGGAGAGACAACTCTTTAATCAATTTAAACGTTGAACTTGTTGTTTGCGCCCAACGATTTTGGAGAGACAACTCTAAGATGGAGTTGGACGTAGAACTCGATGTTTGGTCCTAGCAAGTTTATAGAGACAACTGTATTACAAAATTGGTCGTAGAGCTTGCTGTTTGATCCCATCATGTTTGTACAGACAACTTTAAGATGGTGTTGAACATTGAACTTATTTTATGCGCCCAAAAAGTTTTTAGAAGCAACCCTAGGCCAGCGTTAGGCGACGAACCTATTACATAAAGTTATGGGGTTATTGGAAGGACTCGAGCAAAGAGCAAAGTGTTGAACTCGTTGTTTGGAGCTAACGAGTTGTTGATGGAGCTCGAGCGATGAGCAGAGCGTTCAACTCGTTGTTTGGAGCTAACGAGTTATTGATAAAGCTCGAGCAGTGAGCAGAGTATTGAACTCATTGTTTGGAGCCAACGAGTTGTTGATAGAGCTCGTGCGGTGAGTAGAGCATTGAATTCGTTGTTTAGAGCCAACGAGTTGTTGATGGAGCCTGAGTGAAGAGCATGGCTTTGAACTCGTTGTCTGGAGTCAACGAGTTGTCAATGGAGCTCGAGCAAAGAGCAAGGCATTGAAGTCATTGTTTGGAGTCAACGAGTTGTTGAAGGAGCCTGAGCGAAGAGCAAGATGTTAAACTCATTGTTTGGAGTCAACGAGTTATTGACAGAGCTCGAGGATAAAGGCGTTGAACTCGTTGTTTGGATTCAACGAGTTGTTAATGGAGCCTGAGCGAAGAGTGAGGCGTTGAACTCGTTGTTTGGAGTCAACGAGCTGTTGACAGTGCTCAAGCTGTGAGGAATGCGTTGAACTCGATGTTTGGATTCAATGAGCTATTGACAGAGCTCGAGCGATGAGGAAGGCGTTGAACTCATCGTATGAAACTAACGAGTTATTGGCAGAGCTCGAGCAAAGTGCAATGCGTTGAACTCGTTGTTAGGAGTAAATGAGCTGTTGATGGAGCTCGAGCAGAGTGCAGAGCGTTGAATTTGTTGTTTGGAGTTAACGCTCGTTGTTTGGAGTTAACGAGTTGTTGTGGGAGCTTGAACGAAGTGCAGAGCGTTGAACTCATTGTTTGGAGTCAACGAGTTGTTGATGAAGCTCGAGTGGAGAGCAGAGCGTTGAACTCATTATTTGAGGCTAACGAGTTATTAGGGGAACTTGTTTCGATTCGTATTAATATTGAAGTGAAGTCCTTTGTGTTTGTCCAACGTTGAAGTAATTATGTTCTTCTTTTTGTTGAAAAGTATTCATGTACGCCGAATGAGGTTTTCAGGATGTCGAGCTTACTCTCCTTCCTGATGCGATGCGCTTGACAGAGTTGGGACTCGTCCGTTTGCATGGTGCTTCACGCGAGACAAAGTTGGAGGTTTCTTGGGTGAGGGTGGTAGGAAAAACTTGCAGCTTGCCTGCCTAAGGCAGACTTGTCTTGAATTTCATCGTTAAGAGTTGAGGCAGCCTTGGGGAGCTGTTAGCTGGTAGGAGGCCTGTGCAGATGTTTGTTTCTTAGGCGGAGAATCCCTCTATTGAGTAGCTAGAATGACAGTTTCTAGATCATAGGATTACTATGCCATTTAAGCTTTTGTAATGATTCTTTCACTTGCAGACTCACTGTAGTTCAATACTTGTAATGTGACCCGTAGTTTTGTGCTTGTACATATTTGTAATGTCAATGGATCCGAATACATAGATTTGCGATAGTTCTGTGACTTAAAGAATTCTTTCATATATTTGATCTTTGCTATGTAACTTGTTGTAGAAGTTGATGACCCATCGACTGGATTATTTTTAGCTAAAAGAACAAGGTCTCAAACTTGTTGTTTGTAGGTAACGAACTGTTGATGGGGTTCACATGAGGTGTGTAGTGTTTGATGGTGTTAGAACTTGTCCGTCTTGTGCCTTGCTAGTTGTAGGAGCCACTATGAGGAAGAATCATTTTTCAAACTTGCTGTATGGGTGTTTGGCTAGTTGTAGGAGCAACTCTGAGGGAGAGTTATCATACCGGAGATCAATAAAAAATCAGTGAACGGTTAGGAACACCAAGGTACACAAAAGATTAGTAATGGAGATAATGTAAGATATAAAAAAAGTATTTTTTTGCATAAAACTTTTGATAAAACGAATCATAATGAGGACTTTAAGTGGGTAGAAATGACCAAGCAATACTTTTATCACGAGTTATTTCCACTGGTTAACAATACTTGTAGTTTTGCCAATATTTTAAACATGTTATGTGGGTTCTCCAACAAATTGTGAGAGTCACATCGAGTGGCGAGTTGAGTTGCTTTTGCAAGTTTTATTGGAGTAACTACAATTCACGATTTTGGACCTCTAATCTGTCTTTAAGAAATTTTAACTAGTTTCATGAACAGATCGATCTAAACGTGCTTGGTTGCAAGTTGCAGGTTGCTAAAGTAACTTCGAGCCATGGGTATGGATTCCGAACTTGTTAGTTTAGGTATTAACAGGTTGCGGGAGCAGATCGAATGATGAATTGAACTCTGAACGTGCTTGGTTGCAGGTTGCTAAAGTAACTCCGAGCCATGAGTACGGACTCCGAACTTATCGTCGAGGCGTTAACGAGGTGCAGGAGCAGGTCAAATGACGAGTTGAACTCTGAACTTGTTTTATTACAAATTGCTAGAGTAACTCTGAGCCATGGGAATGGACTTCGAACTTGTTTTATAAGGAGCTTTTATTGAGTTTTTAATTCCGTTTTAGGAGTAGGCATGGCGTTTAACTCATTGTATGTACCCGTAAAGTTGTACAATAATTCTGCAAAAATTAATACTGAACTTTATTGAAAAATAAAACTAAGCAGCTGCTCTAGTGACTGACCTTTATTACATGTAGTGACCTGTACAGAAAGCGGTTTTTTATTGAAAAATAAAACTAAATGGTTGCTCTAGTGGATGAACTTTATTAACTCGTTGAGAAAATTTGCTACTACTACTATGAGATGATATTTTAGATGCCTTCGTTGTACTTCATAAGGTGTTCTACTTTCCAAGTCCTTGCTGATATCTCCTTACCCCCCTGGTCTTCAAGTTGATGAGCCGTCAGGCGAACAACTTGGTAGACTTTGCTTGGTCTTGCATGTTTTGGAGCGAGCCTCCCCTTGTTTTGCAGAGAGAATGAGAGATCTTCAGATTTGCTAATGTGTTTAAGTAGGATTTTTTCTTTCCGTTGCATGAGTAGAGCGGCTTCGGGCGAGGGTCTCAAGTCTATTACTACATTCTGATGAGAACAAACTTGGACCTGGTGGAAGATGATTTGGCATGTTTGGAAGTTCTGGGTAGTATTTTCTATGGCCGTCGCTTCAAGCTTGTTTACGGTCTTGGAGTTATTGTGATGGCTTTCCGGTAGAAGCTCTATTGCGTTGAGGGGGAGAACCGAGCCCCCCATTATAGCAGTGAAGCATGCTTGTGTTGTAACTTGGCCTATGCCTGCTGTTGTTGGGAACTTCATTTTCATGTGGTAAGCAGAAGCAACTGCATGAAAGACCGTTATGCTTAGACGACCGAATATTGCGTTGTATGCAGCTTTGACATCAACTACCATAAAGTCCAATGCTTCCATTCGAATAGCGGGAGATTTTCCTGCTGTCAGGGGATTTTCCTGCTGTCACATCGAGTGTGGCGATTCCTTATACTTGAACGGGTACTTCGGAGAATCCGTGGAGTGTATAGCCGGCTAGCTTGAACTTGTGAACCGTGGAGCTGGAGGTGAACAATGTTGACCTACACGGTCTTTCTGAAACTTCATGAGTTCTTCCTCACTTACGTTCTTCCATTTGTTCTCGAAAGATGAATCGTTCTTTCCTTAAGGATAAAGAACTTCCTCGACTTTGATGTATTTTTCACTCCTTTTTAGGAGCACAGTATAATCTTTAGGAACCTTCTTCGCGAGTGAGGCTTTCAGGTCTTTGTTAGGAGCTCAATATAATCTTTAGGAACCTTCTTCACGAAGGAGGCTTTTAGGTCTTTGTTAGTGACGTTGTGGCTGAAAGCGGCAGCCGCCACTCATGATTCTAGGGAAGAGATGGAAATTGCTTCGACTGTGAAGCGATTGACAAAGTCTTTCAGCGGTTCTCCATCTCTTTGCTTCAATTCCAACAGGGAAGCACTTATTTTTTCAGCCTTGCGACTATTGATGAAGTGCATTATGAAGAGCTTCTCCAACTGGTCGAAGGAGAATATTGACTATGAAGTGAGACGGGAGAACCATTCCCTTGCTGATCCTTTTAAGGTTGCGGGGAACATTTAGCACATGAGCACATTGGTGGTGTGGTAAACCATCATGAGGGTTTTGATACTCTCAATATGTTCAGCCAGGTCAGATTCTCCATCATATGACTCAAATTGAGAAGCTTTGAAATTCTTCAAAATGGGTGCATCAATGATAGATTTGCTGAAAGGAGGTCGACTGGGGCGGTAAGCCTTGCTAGAGTAGTTTTCCTCAGTCTGCATCTTTTCCAGGTGATCTTCTACTTCTCAGATGCCGCTAAGGACTTGGTCGTCCTTCCCCTTGGATCCAGTTGAGTAGCTAGATTTTTCTTCTGTTGAAGGGATTGAGTGACGGCTCCATGAGCGTCGACCTTGATCATGAGTACCTCGAATAACTTGGAGGATGTCATGCTTGAATTTCTCCAATTCAACCATCGTGACTTGGGCATCTTTCTCTTTATTTCTCTCAAGATGCTTTCGACTCTCATGAGTCGGGCTTCTTTCTGCAGTGCACCCCCGTGAGAGGAGTGTCTTGATATATGCCTCTGGGGAGAGTTGCTTCTCTGGTTCACTTGACGTTCTGAGCGGGAGGCTGCGGTTCGGGCGCACTTTTTATGTAGTTGGATTAGTAGGCCGGTTCCTTGTTTCCTGACGCTGATCATTTGGTGGAGATCTCTTGAACCCTAGGGACGTTGCAAGGGTATCGAATCACTTGACAAATTATGAACTGAGATACGGTCGTGCAGAGGGTTTTGTTCATGACGGCTTTGTCGAGAGCCTCCCAGAGCCTCTTCGTTGGCAGGAGCTTGATTAGGCTGTTGGGTCGGATCCATCTGTTGATGAGGAATTGGGTCCTCCATGGGAAGATCTGGTTGACGAATAGAGTTGGTGCGACGGCTTGAGTCAGTCGCTCTGCCTCTTAGTCTTGGTGGCATGGCAGTAAGTCTGATCTGTGTAGTTTTCCATAGACGGTGTCAATCTGTCGCTGCTTACTTTGGTGTGGGAGCAAAGAAATAGTGAGTTTAAATTTGTAGGAAACTACTAAGGATCCAACCTTTAATCGTCGCAGTAGAAAGTAGGTAAAGCTCCCGAAAATTGATTTGGATCGTTGATTAAACACCGTGATCTAAATTCGATGGTTACTGACGCGGTCGATGGACTTGCAAAAAGCCTGAAACACCGGGGATGGCCCCGACGACAGACCCTCTGATGCTCAAGTCAGAACCAGTGAAAGAAAGAGAGTTTGAAAGAGAAATTGCGTATTCTTTTATTACCTTCTGACTGTGGAGGGAGGGGGGGGTATTTATAGGAATGAGAAATAGTTTAGGAGATTGATGTGAATCTATTAGATTAAGATGAGTTCTTTATCTCCTATCGATTCTCCCCCTGAAGAGATAAAACTCTCTTGTCTGGGGATAAGAGATTTGACTTACAGCCTTCATGGGCTGAGTGTCTCTCCTAGTGGGACTAATCTGTCACTTTTAATGGGCTTGAAAGTGGCCAATGTCTTGTAGATGAACCTGAAGAAGGCCCAAACATGTTAAAGAGACCTGTTATGACTAATCTGCCTGTAGAAGCTTTAAGATCTGTGTCAGAATCGTATGGCCCTGATAAGCTGTGATTTTTACCATTATCAAGCATCAATGAAGTACAACATAGAAATAGAGGTGGTACTAAATCGGAAATATAAATCATTTAGGAGATCAAAGAGTTCAGAAGCAAGCATCTATCAGAAGATTCCCCTTAGTTCTCAGCCTAAAATCTCTCATGGTGAAGGATAGACATTGTTTTCTTCAGCCAAAATGGAGTCAACTTTCAACCATGATGACAAAGAGGTGGAAAAACATTGTGAGTTAGAAAGTAAAAGAGGAGATGAGGTTGAAGAACTGGCTGAGAAAATAGTTGTAGAAGAAGTTGAGCACATCTCTCTAGAAATTGTGCAACATTTGTTGGAGTTCAATGAACCTTTGTCAGAGGAACCTCCGAGTTAGCTTTTGCCAACTTATGATCTTTATTTTGACGACGACAATATTCCAGAGTTGGAAGGAGAGAATTTTTTTGTAAAGAAGATGGTTGAACGAGTGCACTTTACTCAGCGAGAGTCAAAAATTCTTTATGAGGAAATTGAGAGTTATTGCAGGAAGAGCAAGCTAGTGAGATTATGAGCCTATGTCTAGTCGCGCCATTGTTGGTTCCCAAAAAAAATGTTATTTGGAAGATGGGTGAAAACAATATTGCTACCGGAGATTCGTGGACATGTTTGATCCATTTCAGAATTTTCTAGTGTCATCCAAATTTGATCTATGTGGTAGGTTTCGTCATATTTTTATTCGATCAATTGATGAGTGGAAGAGAAAAGTGAGGAAAATGATTGAAGCCTCTAGTGAAAAGTTCATGATTGCAGCCGACATGCATCACTAGTCAAGAGTGTTTGATATTGGAGATTATGTCGTGATGTTCATGTGCAAATAGATGGTCAATATTGGTATTTATCATAAATGGAAGGCGAAGATGTTGAAAGGTGAAGTTTCATGCAAATAGACTATCTATGATGATTTGTATCATAGGTGGAAGCAGAAGAAAAAGGTGAGCCCTCTACTTCATACATAACTCGAGGACGAGTTATTTTTCAAGAGGGACAACTGCACTACATGGTAGTCGACTGCAATAATAACAGTCGACTGCTGCCTTCCGTAGTGGATCGTAATTGAGAAGTCGAGGCTCTCTGTTTGGGATCTGCATACTTGCGGTCGACCACCTTTTCGACAGTCAATGGCCATATCAATTCAAAGAAGATTTGAAGTATTTTTGGCATAATTTTGGCCGCATTCTTGACACATTTTATACCCGAAATATTCTGAAATATTGTATCTTTTATGATTTCCTAGTTTAGAGATATTTTTAGTTATTTATTTCCTATGAGATTAGGTTAGTTTATTTCTTCTCATTCAAGTCTAGTCCGCCTATTTAAAGGTGGTAGAAGTTATCATGTAAATAACCTTTCATTATCAGTCCAATTATAAAACAAAGAACTTTTTCTTTAATTTATCTTTCTCGTGCGTCGAGAAACCCTTATTGATTCAAGAACCACAAGTTTTTACGAAGACAAACAAATAGTCTGTATTCCGTCTTGCGTCAGAAGAGTACGATGATGATGAGAAAGAGAATGGGCAAACTCTTAAGTGATACTCCCACCCTCGAGAGATTTCTATTTCATGTACTTTTTATGTTGTTTTCTTCTTCAGATTTGTACCCACCCTCCTAGGAATGTTGGAGGTTAACTATTTTAGTTTACTTTTTATTTTTGCTTGTACTATTGCCTAGATACCTAAGTTTCCTTACTATTATTAATGAAACAGTGTGGATGCACTCAACTTTTTTCTTTAAAAAATTCAACATTGAGAAAAAATTAGACATTTTGTAACACTATTATCAAACTACACAGATATTCTAAAATACTATATTGAAATAGACATTGTGTGATGAAAATGTGCTTTTAGCACAAGCAATTGAATGTGTTTGTATGACACGACTTTTAAGAAGAAGTATGTTGGTGCATTATACAGGAGCACACAAAATGACAACTAACATTGCAATAGTAGTCCATCCTAATGCAACCCCAACCTTGGACGTCCCTGAAGTATTTGCATCTGCGGCAGCCCCCTGTGCGCCTTCACCACCGGTTGCAAAGTCATCTGGTGCGCCTGGTAGTACTTGTACAGGTGGAGATGAGGCAGGTGCAGGAGCCCCTGTTGGTGCTGGTGAGGCAATGCCTGGCGGGACAATCAGATTACTTATCTCGAGCACTGAGATGTTGTAGGGTTGGGAAGAAACAAGTTTGACAACATGCGCATCGAGACTGACACCTGGTTGTGCGGACCCTACCATGATCATGTTGCCGGGAGCATCAGTGATGTTGAGGTAGCCATTCTTACCGGTGGTAGCACCAGTTGACTGGAAGAGGGTGGGGAGGAGGATAGTGTTGTTAGTGAGATGGGATAGCTTGGCGGTGTCATAATAGTCAAGGAGGACATGAAGGGCAAGGATTCTTTTGAGGACAAAGGCAGGTTGGTTGGAGACGGTAGAATTCACAACAGAGTTGGCAGCGACGAGGACAGTGATGGTTTGTCGGGAGTTGATCACGTCTGATAGTTGGGTTTGGGCGAGGAGGGAGTTGAAAGTAGAGTAATTGGGAAACTGGGAGAGGATCTTGGTTATGTTGTGGCCAGCGACAGAGGAAACAAGGAGAAATGGAAGAATTGCAATAAGAATGGAAGCCATGCTGGTTAAGTTAGTTGATGCTTGAGAAAGACATAGGAATTAGTTATAGGGAGCTTTTAACTATATTTAGTTCAATGCCCTGCCACTTCTTTAGGTGAGATTTCAGACAGTTTGAAAGACATGATGGTGAAAGGGAGAGGAACTGACTTTTTCAAGGCCACCAATTTGTTATAAGTGGACCTGGTCCATTGAAAATTGAAGACAACCATGCTGTTATCGATATGCATACATATTCTCGTTCAAAATTTTCAGCATGTAAAATAATTCAGTTAAATTATGCCAACTTCTTAAATTTCTATCATAAAGTTACAAAAACTTCAACCTAAAGCAAATCTTCATATAAAAGAAAACAAAAAAAAAGAGACAACCAAGGATATAATCTCCTGTTTCTTCAAAACAAAAAAGATATAATCTCTTGGTATTATGTTATCTCTACTATTTTAATAGAAGAGTTGAAATTTGTAACAAACAAAGTCTAACTTTGTAACTATATACACGTATAATACACGTTCAAACTATATTCAACAAATATAAAAGTATACCGCAAGTGTAGCCCAAATCAAAACATTCAAATATAAACTGTTTTTTTTCTTATTCAATATATATTCATTTAATTTGATGACTTTCATTTTTTAGACGTGCATCACACGTACATTATACTAGTAACCTAAATACAAGTTTGAGTGTAGGATATTTTCAACTAATAAAAATCCTAATTCAATAAGATATGGAAAGATCACGTCCTACAAACTCGAACGATTATGTGATTTTTTACCTTAATTAATTGTTTACGCAGAAGTAAAGCTGGGTTAATCATGAGATTAAGTTATTACTAATGGAGGCTTCTAAAGTTCTAATGATTATCAATGTTATGGTGAGCTCTTATTGGTTTATTTGGCTTAATAAATAAACTTCTGCCGGCGTATACTTTTTTTCCGTAATGTTGTGTGATTCCCTCTTCTTTATCTAAAAATAGAAAAGGTAAATGAATCTTTCTGATTAAATAAACCAGAATGAGCACGCATTTCTAAGCTTCAAACTGAACAACTTTATCCTATTCCAACTCATAAACTTACAATTGCTTTAACTAGCTTAGAATCACAATGTCATTCACCTTTCAAGAGTGGGATTAGATCACTGTGTTGTGCCCATGGAAGTTTAATGTGCACACAAGATCTAGATGTACCAAAAACAAGTCACCACAATAATCGCCAGATCTCACAACCACACGAACACAATAATATGTAGAGATAACCAATATTTCCTATTCTGCGAGAAATGCAAAGATTACAAAGAGATCAAAACACTCAATCTCTCTCTCACCTTTAAAACAATCGGCACTCAACTCTCTTGAAGTTGTACTTGATACGATTACCAATTCAGGTTACAAACCCTAGAGTTTACAACCTCTTATATAACCCTTAAGCAAACCCTAAAAGATATACACAAATATAGTTTATTGGACCCGAAACCCGCAACCTAATTAACATACAGCGCCACTCGCAGTCGACCGCATACTCGCGGTCGACCGCACCCCAATGCGGTCGACTGCAATTAAGTCTCGCCAGACCCGATTTTGGGCAGGCGACTGCATATGTATAGTCGACTGTCTCCTCTGTTTGCTTGCTCTTCTTGTTGTCGCTACTGCCTCTTGCTGTTCTTTGTCTTCTCTTCCTCCAACTCCAAAAACTCATGTCTACAGTGTATTTGAGGCCACACTTCCTAACTATCTTCCACTTAGACCAAATACACAACGCTTCAAAGTTATTATATCTTTACCTCACATTATCTATACTAGTCTCCCACAACTCATGAAAGACCCAAGTACTCCTCACTTTCATTAAGAACACCTCTGCCATCACTCCTCATGAAGAACACCTCCCCCACCAATTGCATAGAACACGAACAACAGAGAAACATTCTCCCGTGTCTGATTCCATGTTACATGACTCCCCAATTCACGAAATTTCCGCTAACACCGAAAATAGTTCAAAATCTCTCAGTGCACACTCTGCACTAGAGGCCTCCATGGACGACACCTTCTGCTTAAACTTACAACCTCATTTTGGTTCTCATCGACATCACTCCGCATATCGATACCAGTGCTCTCTATCTTACAAGAGCGCTTGAAGCTTTTTCTGCCATTTCACAAAGAACCATCATTGCAGTAACATCTTTGTCTCTAGGATCCCTCTCATGGCCAGCAACTCCTACTAAATGTGTAACCTCTGAATCCGCCCCACAACTAAAAGAACTCGGATGCATCCCACATAATCTACTACTCGATCCCGACTAAGAGTCAACTACAACGGCTTTAATCAAATGTAACGTTCCCTCACGCTTCCCTCTTGTTATCACTCTTGAACCTGCAGCTATGCACCACTTCTCACTACCAAATGTAGTAGATAAACCTTTTTTGTCTAGCCTTCCCATCGAGAAAAAATTTTCCTTCAAGTCTGAAACATATCTTGTCCGATACAAGACAATATTTTGATTATCACCGACTTTCACGCGAACAGTACCAACTCCACTTATAGGACACCGCTAACCATTCTCCACGACCACATCTCCGAAAGAACCCTCTATGTAGTTCTCAAACACCTCTCTCCTAAAAGTGCAATAAAAGGAAGCTCCCGAATCAATACACTAATCTCGCGTGTCCAACTCCACTCTGGCTAACAAGCACAACTCACCACTACCTGTTTCATTGACCACCACATTGGCTTCCTTTGGTTTTTCCTGCTTCTTCTTCATAAAAACCTTACAAACTGCACATCATGTTACCCCTCTTGTGACAATACCAACATCAAGACCAACTCCATCGTCGTTGTCATCAGACCCACTCTTGGACACACCACTCTAATCATTTCTTGTTTGAATTCCCTAAGACCTCCCACGTCGCATCTCAACTGACAGTGTGGAATTCCTAGAAGATGATGAAAATTCTCCGTTTCTCTTCCTTATCACCTCATCATCCATTATACTGCTCACAACTAGTATTGGTATAAATACCCAAAACCCGGATCCGACCCGGACCTGGCATTGGACCGGAACCGACCCGGCCTATCCGGGTCCGGATCCTAAAATGGGACTCGTTGTACCTTTGGGTCCGAGTTCGGGTCCGTTCAAAAGAGACCTGACCCGGATCCGGACCAAGACCAGGACCTGGACCCGTTGAAAAAAACTCAAAAAATCAACATAAAAATAAATATTCTATCCTCATCCTTCCCCTCATTTCTCCTCAATTCTAAATCTTCATCTTCCAAACTCTAAACTTATGCCTTTTTCTTTTGTCCTCTATTCTAAATCATCCACTCGTTGCCTCTGCTCGCTGCTCACACTCCCGCTCCTACCCGAACGGTAGGAATATTTGAATAGGACCCGGATCCGGAACCCGACCCGGTCTTAACGGGTCCGGGTTGGGGTCCAATTTTTGGACCCGTAGGGGACCGGGTCAGGGTCTAGGTAGTGAAGGACCCGACCCGACCCGACTCGATACCAATGCTACTCGCAACATCCTGTAGAGTCGTCGAATCTGTCATATTTCATATAATAGTTTGTTTCACTATACCATAACTATCTGACAAAGCAGATAGAAGTAACAATGACCGTCCCATTTTTGAAAACTTAAATCCTGTAGCTTTCATCTGTTTATAAACCATACAGTAACTATTCACATGTTCCGCTACTGAACCCCCTTCTCTCAACTTCATGTTAACCAACTTCTTCAAGTGAAGAATTTAATTAGATGTTGATGGTTTCTCATACATATCCGTGGGAATCTTCATAGTCTCCAATGCCTTCTTACTCAGTTCCAACTGAATTAGCCCTAGAGCCTTTTGATCCAAATGATTCCATGCCACCAAGAACTTTGCATCCTTGTCTGCACCTTCATGCTTCTCATCAAATAATGGACCATCTAGATCTTTCTAACGAAGATACGCTATCATCTGAATCTCCCATATCGCGAAATTACTCCTATCAAACCTCTCGACTTTCAACTTGCTATCGGCCATCACGAAACCTATGCTCTGATACCACTTGTTGTGCCCACAACGAAAGTTTAATGTGCACACAAGACCTAGATGCACCAAGAAGAAGTCATCACAATAATCGCAAGATCTCACAACCACACGAACACAATAATATGCAGTGATAACCAATATTTCTTATTCTTTAAGAAATACAAAGATTACAAAGAGATCAAAATACTTAATCGCTTTCTCTCATCTTTGAAACACTCGGTACTCACCTCTCTTGAAGTTGTACCTGATATGATTCACCAATTCAGGTTACAAACCCTAGAGTCTACAACCGCTTATATAGACCTTATGTAAACCCTAAAAGATATACACAAATATAGCTTATTGGACCCGAATCTCGCAGCCTAAATACATACAGCGCCACTCGCAGTCGACTGCAACCTAATGCGGTCGACTGAAATTAAGTTTCACCAAACCCGGGAGTGGGGCAGTCGACTACATATGACAGTCGACTGTCTCCTTCAATGTTTGCTTGTTTCTTCTTGCTGTCGTTGCTGCTTCTTGCTGTTCTTCGTATTCTCTTCCTCCAACTCCAAAAACTCATGCCTACAGTGTATTTGAGGCCACACTTTCGAACACACTGTCCACTTCTACTTAACTATTACCCAACTCAGGCTAAGAAAGGCAATCATTTCAGGTATGAAAGGAACAATCTAAACTCCAATATCATAAATTCTTGTATTCTATCAGAATGGAGAAGAACACATCCTATTTCTGAGTCTCCCTCTCATGTTATAAAAAAAACTTCTTCATACTCGTCAAGCAATTAAAGCTATCATTTCTATCAGCAACCTAGACATCAATGGACAACTAAAAGAAGTAGAGAATGTTATGCACAACAAACTGAAGTCAGCTCTGATACCATCTGTAACTCCCCAAATTCCATACATTGGAAATCTGTGAAACATCCATAATGTTTTACTTCAAATGAGTACAAATCACATTATAGTTCACAGGGAAAATATAAAACTTTAATCGCATCACATCTTATTACAAATTCAAGAGTGTCTACATATGAAATTCCATCTTGTTTACATCATTCAAAATTTCAAACTTCCACTTGGATCTGACCAACGATCAAATGATCCTGCAGAAACAGCCAACTGTGGGCATGTCAGTTGCTGCAACTGACGCGAGGCTGATAATAACAACAATCCCTAACTTTCTCAACAATCAAAATTTATGCCAAATAATGTTAATATCTAAAGTAAATATTCTAGGTGTGTTCGTGTATGCTATGGTCTTAAAAGCATAATGCACGAATAATGCACACAGTGATCTGTTCAAATGCAT
The DNA here is from genome assembly GCA_017893485.1 of Hemerocallis citrina. Lineage (NCBI taxonomy): Eukaryota > Viridiplantae > Streptophyta > Magnoliopsida > Asparagales > Asphodelaceae > Hemerocallis > Hemerocallis citrina. The sequence goes on along the minus strand of CM030360.1, from coordinate 152,998,859 downwards.
GCTTGTTTGGAACCATATGCTGCTCATACGCCATAGTTTTTGAATGCAAGCCACTAACGTTTCTCCTCTTTATAGGGTTCATTGCCTCGCTATGACACATATTCCTGTGATGAAATATTCAAGACATAGGCATCCATAGGTCACCCACTGCATCTATGGATCGTTCCGAGGGTACTGCCCACCAGTGAATCTATTCCCCCTCCAGACCCAATGAGTATCTTTCATCTCCCTAAAAATTATGGGAAACAACCCACGTCCATTGATCATTCTGGGGTATGTCCTCGATCATAAACATCATGTGAGTTTCAACACCCATCTCGGAATACTGAAGATTCTTCATACTCCGCAGATCATTCTAGAGCTCCCACCTTCGCTCTTATATCGTCACGTCTATTTTCTAGTGCATGTCCTTATGTAACTCCCGTTTCCAATTGTACGAATTTTTCTATGTATTCTTGTATTTCAGTTATCTATAAATCTTTTTGTTCTTTTGAATCCAATTGTATACACTATGATTTTCAATTATTATGTTAAAGCCCATTCTAATTATCAATTATAGTTGCAACCATTTTTCAAATAATTAGATATTAAATCCAACCAAACCCAAATCCTAGCCCAACCCAAATCATAACCCAAGTCCAACCCAAAACCCTAAAACCATCTCTCCTAAAAATACTCAACTGACTACCCCCACTAAACCTCAAACTCCAATCACTTCATCTCCTATAACTGCCCCCATTAAAACTCTTAATCACCTTTTAATTAACCCAATTATCTCCCATCTTAATCTGCTTAACAACCTGATCCCTTCATCCCCTCACTACCAATCTTCTTCACCTCACCTCCATTGAAACCTGACCTTCATTGAAACCGACCACCACCTTCTCCCGCTTTCACCTTCATACAGCCAACACGAAACCTAAGTCGTTGCTGCATACATCCCTCGCCGCATCACCATCATCTTCTTCAACCTCAGCCCGTGCAGCCACCCCCATTAACCCAACACCTCATTTCACTAACCCAAACTCCTCCAATCCTCCATCTCTCCTGACAGCAACTCCTACACCCCATGCCCCATTTCCATTGTTGCCATCAATTCTGCAACATCACTCTCAACTCCTCTCGCAACCCAGACTCAGAACTCGAACTCCATACAACCCTCCACTACTTGTTGCCTCCCTTCCCGAGTGCCCCTCCATCTTCAATAGCAACTCCGCCCTATTTCTTCAACCTCCAACACATCAACCACCTCCAAACCCTACACCCGACAGTAAGACATTAATGTCGTTCTTGCCGCTGTTGCTGTCTTGCTCACTTTTACTGCCATTGCTTGCTATTGCTACTGCAGTCTGTTGCCGATGCCGCTCCATCTTCCCGTGGTTCTTACCACGTTAGTAATCATCAAATATATGCAAGCATTTTTTTGAACTCTCACAAGTATTGTTGCTGCTGTTGCTGCCGTTGCTTGCTATTGCTGTCGCAGTCCATTGCCGACGTTGCTCTATCTTCTTCTCGTGGTTATCACCACGTTAGTAATTATCAAATATAGGCAAGTATATTTTTGAACTCTCGCAAGTAGCTCTCATTTATTTGATCCATCGTATTATCGAATTTTGCTTAATTCTTTCAAAAGCTATTCGAAGTTTGAACCATTCGTATATACCATTCTATTTGATTCCTGTCAACTCGATACTCATAGAAAGACCGTAAAATTTTTTTGTCATTGCATACACTGCACGAATACGACTTAGAGATGCATATGCATATAGATACATATTACGATTCAAGCTTTATTTTTTATTGTGTTGCAATGCGGTAGTGTAATTAAATTTTTAGCTTTGATATTGTAGAGGTATCAATTTTCTGCCATGTTAACTGTAGAAATTTGATTTAATTACTAAGGAATATGAGCAAATTTCTGGGTATAGAATTATATTTTGTGAATCATGATTTTAAAATAAGGTAATAGATGTTGCTGCCCTGTTGTTTGCCTAATTTTGTATAGAGGATTAGACCCAGTCCCTGTACCCAAAATTAGGATTTTTTATAGATATATCTTGTAGCCCTCTGAGTGTAGATTCCATATTATCTTACGATTTTACAAACCAACTTGTAGGTTGTGAGTTATTCAACTTTTACTGTTGTAATGTCTAACATTCCAGATTTCCTGATTTAGATGTGTCATTCCCATAAACTATTTGAAATAACAATTTATTGATGGAATATGATCTGAGACAAGCCTGAATATTAATAGACACTTTTAGGAACTAAATTACGAATTTGGAAGATTTATTAATGATTTTACAGTAGAATTATTAGCATGAGAAGTTGACCTTGTATTGCTGCTTCTTCTCTAAGTGTAGAAGAGAAGAAGCAGCATGCCCAACCTCCCTCTCAGTCCCGACGAGCATCATTTTTTTAAACAGGGTTCAGACCCAGTTCTCACGGGTTGGGTCTATGTCCAATATTTGGACCAGTAGGTAAGCAGACCCGAGTTCGATAGTGCAGGACCCGATCCGACCAACTCAATAATAGTCTTAGAGATAAACTTCTCACTTGCTCTTTGTCTTTACAAATTTCAAATTTTAAACTAAAATCACATCCGTTGTTCAAACCTAAAAATGTTGCAATATTGTATACATGTTTTTTTTTTAACTTAGCGGATAGAGTCTTAAACTCCAGTCCAAACAATATTGTATACATGTTATTTTCTCATTTTGGAATTTTTCTTCTTTCATTTTTTTAAATTTTGTGCAATGTTGCACATGGTTATCCTAATTTTGTTGATTGAAAGAGAATCAATGAATAACCAAGAATCCAATTGAGTTTTTTTTCCCAAATTCTCAACTCCAAACCCTAATTCCTCGATTCATGGCCAAATCAAATCAACCCCGAATTCCAGTCCCTGACAATTTGGTATCGTAGCTGCTTAACGCTGGCGATGGATGAGATGTGGGGGTACAACGACGATGAAGGAGGACGTTAAAGTGATGATGCGGCAGTTGGATTCTTTGCAGACTCAACTTGAATTCGTCGTCGTTCAACTCATGAGCATCGCCCAATCTACCAAAAATCGACCTATACTGAGGCAAGATCATGAATCAGACACCACTGTAAGATCACCTTCCAAATTTTATTTTCCTATTTTTAGTGGAGGGGATCCAACTGAGTGGATTTGTGGATATGAGCAGTTTTCGAAATTTTACTGTGTTCCAAGAAATCAATTGTTGCATTATGCATCTTTGAATTTGAAACAAGAGGCTGCACATTGGTATTTGAGGAACATAAGAGATAGCAGGCATGTGATGAAATGGGAGGGATTTATAGAAGATATGATCATTCGGTTTGATCCTACTGATCTGACTTTGGGGGTGGTGGAAGGGAAATTCAAGAAAATGATGAGAATTCCGTCTCGAAACATAGTAACTTGAAGGAATTGCAATATTCAATTGAAGAAAATGATGGAGAATTGATGGAGATGCATCAAGTTGAAGAAGAAAGAACCGTAGAAATTGAGAAAGATTCGACCTTGGATGTTGTGGATTCAACAAAGAAGCAACCAATTGAGGAAGAAGCTGAGAATTGTTCTTATTATGGGGTTAATATGTGCTCAACTATTCAATGTACAAAGTTCATGGCAAGGTATGTTAATGGAAGTGAAGTTTTTCCTCGGTATATGAATTTGAATGAGGTTGTGCTTCTTACAGACTCTAACATTTTGAAGAAAAAGAAACACACTGTTATGATGTTCAAGAAAGTCGAAAGTTCCTGGTGGTAAACTGTTGCCTGGCAGAGAGTCCAGTATTCACTGTGCAAAGTGATACTTGATGGTTGGCCACCACCAATTCAATTTGTTGACTTAGAGCTGCAGAGACATCATTCATTCAATGCACATTCTATGCATGCTCTTAATGGTCTAGTTCTTACGTTGAACGGTCAAAGCCTATATTTGCAGTGGTTGCTCAGGAGCAGCTTTCTACAAAATTTTATGGTCCCTGCTTGATCACTGAGAGAGTTGGCAAGTCTGCTTACATGCTGCAAGTTCAAGAGTGTGAAGGGATCTCAAGAGTTGAGTCTCAACTGGCTCAGGATTGGAGTAAATGGTTAAGCTGGAAAGAGTACTGGTAGAATACAAATTGGCTCCAGTACTAATATCACTTCTTTTGAAGCTGTACATGGAAGAGCCCCTCCTACTCCATTACACTATGTCACTGGAACAAAAAAGCTACAGGTTGAGGAGGAAGATTTACAATCCGGAGATATCCTCATTCAGCTCCTCAAAGATAACACTCATAAGGCACAAGATAGGATGAAGTATTTAGCTGATAAGGAAATAGTGGAAAAGGTTATGCAGGTTGGGACTTTAGTCTTGCTCAAGCTATAACCCTACAGACAAGTCTGTCTCACAGAAACATGCACATCCCCAAAAACTTGCTACAAGGTTTTTTAGTCCTTACAAAGGGTTAGATAGGGTTGGTGATGTTGCTTACAGAGGAGAAGGGATAATGCAGAACAAAGTTGAGATATTTCATACATTGCGTCACTTGTCTAGGTCTGAAATGCCTCCTGTTGAAGCAGCTATCCAAGCTGTAGCAGTTCATGCTCTTGCGCAGTGCCTTTCTTTTGGATCACTGGATGACTTGAAATAGTTTGATGTCTTACTAATATAGTTGCTGGGGAACTAGAAGAGACTAAGGGTTTACTTCTTGCACTTGCTTATATCTCATCCTGGAGAGAAGAGTCACTGTCTGTTGCTGAGCAATGTGCGTGGGCATTGGGGAATGTTGCTGGTGGAAGGGAGGACCTGAGAAATATTTTACTGGCAAAAGGAGTTTTATTACCTCTTATTACCTCTAGTAGGGGATCAACAGCAAGGATAGCTGCTCGGACATTGTCAAATCTCGTAAAAGGACCTGATTATAAAGTTGCAATAAGGATTGATGGGGTTAAGTTCTTGGTACAGTGGAAGGATCTTGAACTATATTATGAGTTACATGTATTGGATAGATTTGAACAAGGTTACAGGCACAAGGTTCACGAAATGGAGAGTTCAAATGCAGTACAAAGAGGTGATAATCTTCACATTCTAAGGCAAGAGTTGAAGAGCCAAATGAAACATGTACAGAGCTTAAAAGAGAAAATATTTGTGGTCCAAGGTTGTAGAAGTGGTTGTGGAGAAGCTTGTTGACATTGTCCACTTCTTATATTTAGAGACTCAGAAGCCTCTGGAAATGCTGATGGAGATCTACCAGTAAGGAAATCAGTTGACAGCCATCAAAGACACAAGGGATTCATTGTATCAAGGGTTGCCTCCAAACACGAGGGATTCATTGTAGCGGAAAGGGAATGTAGCAGGAGTGAAGCTTCTGATTAAGTGGCAGTCTAAACCTGTTGGTGGGGCTCCTTGGGAAGATGTTGAAGATATGAGGACAGAGTTCCAAAGTTTGAATGAGTTTGAACTTAGGACAAGTTCAATTTGAAGAGGGATGGAGTTATTAGGGAATTCATGGACATGCACAAATTGGTATATAGCTGATACTAATACATGTAGATGATACCTGATCATTTCTTTCTTTCTTTTGTAGCTTTGTGCTTGAATAAATGTAATGGGCTTAGGGAGATGTCCGGCCCATTGCTGGTTGGTTAATTCTGTTATGGTGATTTTACGTGCATTATATGTAAGTCAATAGGTCCAGGTTGTTAGAGAGTTTGTCTTTCTCTTGATTGTAAGAGCATTTTCTATTTTGCCATATTTTGCAAATTTTGGTAAAAATATCCCTGAGCTTGTTTGCCATTTTGACATATTTTGGGTTGAGCAGGAAAAGTGCACTGCCAAATTTGAAACCGCAAATGACAATTGCCAAATTATAGAGGATTGGGTTTTTTTTATTTTATTTGATAGGACGAAAGAATTTTGGTAGCGCAAACGGCAATTGCCAAATTATAGATGAGATTTTTTTATTTTATTTGATCGGACGAAAGAATATATTTCGTCTGATCATTTTATTTTTAATTTAAACGACAGCAGTTCTTCTTCCGTTCGTTCAAATATTATTAAAAAAATGAAAGGGACGAAATTCGCCCTTTCTCTAATTTAATTTGTTACAAATTTTTGGGACGTAAATGCCCTCCCCACATTCTTAACGTTATATTTTCATTTCATTGGCTATAATTGTATCTTCCCTGTATATTCCCCATCTACTCTATCCAAGCACAACACATTTGGCCTCAGTCTTGTAGCTTCCCCCAAAATTTCTTCTCCTCTTTTTGTCTTCTATTCAATGTTTGTTAATAAAAAAATTGGCGAATCTTGGTATAAGGGGAAGAGCATACACATCTATTGAAGCCAAGAACTGAAATGCTATAACTCAAGATCCATTGATTAGTAGCAATCAATCCGAGACACAATTTTGGGATCACGTTTGTTTAACATTTGCTACTCTATTAGGCACTCCGATCGACCAGACGGCTTGCTCTCTTTCTAGTCGATTCAATACAATTTCAAAAGAAGTTTCTCTATTCAGTCCGAAGTTGGGCAATGTAACAAATAGAGCTACAAGCGGAACAACTGAGGCGGATAAGCTTTGTATAATTTATGTGACTTTATTGTTTTAAGCAAATTTGAATAAATTATAATTCTTGTTTTTGTAATTTTGATAGCTACGCGATGCAAGAATGGAATATATGCAAATAGTTGGGAAAGCCTTCATATTTGAAGAATGTTACGGTTTACTAAAATATCAGCTGAAATTTTCTTTGCGTACAACCCACATGATTGACTCTGTCCCAAGTTCTCAATCTAGGGAAGCAGGTAGTAGTCAACATTTGCCCACAACGGTTGATTAAGATTCAGATATACCGGTTGATGTGGATTTGCCTACACCCCTCTCTAGACCACCTGGCCGAAAAGAAAACAATGGAAAAGGAAAAAAGGATGGCTGAATCATCTGAGTTTGCTGAAATGGTTGAAAAGAGAAAATTTTTTAACTCTTTTTACAAAGAGACACAAGAAAGGAGGATACAAGCAACATAAATGAAGATTGCGATTATACAAAAGACCACAAACTGAAAGAACAAATGGAGAAAGATCGCATAATGAGCATGGACCTCAGTAACTTATATGATAATCAACGTTATTATTTCATGTGTAGACAAATAAAATAATGCAAAAACGAGGTTACCATATGAGGTAACGTAGCATCTACTTTCATTTATATTTTGCAACCTCCATTGTATCATGCTTATTTTTCACAATGTACCTGTATTTTATTATGAATCAATAGGACGATAAAATATTGCAGCTGAGAATTTTTATGAAAACAATAATGCTGATTAAAATGAAATACATATAAAATTAGGTGATAAAATGATTGTGTCGATGTTTTCCTAATTGTCATCTCTATGTTCGTTCCAAATATGCTCAACCAAATATTGTCGATGTACATGATGTTTTTTTCTGTCATGTATAACGACATTGTGTGTCAATCTGGCTCATGCTCAGTTGTTCCAGCTCTGTTATGTAGGATGAAGGTAGAGTCAGCATGTTGGTCGTAATCATAATCACAATTTCTTCTTCTCGTTCGTCCTCAACAATCATATTATACAGAATAATACATGTCTTCATGATATATGATAGACTGTCGGCATCCCACAATTTTGCTGGGCCTCTTACTATCGCAAATCATGCTTGTAAGATCCCGAATGCACATTCAACATCTTTTCTTGCAGCTGCTTGCATTTGGGCATTTTTTTGTGGGTATCCTGGGGTCGAGTAAGTCTTAACTATAGTAGCCAACAAGGGCTATATACCATTCGCTAAATAGTACCCCATGTTGTAATTGTTGCTGTTGATAACAAAATTTGCCGGAGGTGCGCAACCATCAAGAATATCATTAAATAATGTGGAACGATTAAGTATGTTAAGATCATTATTGCATCCCGACATTCCGAAGAATGAATGCCAGAACCAATGGTCATAAGAAGCCACTACTTTGAGAATAATTGTAGGCTCCCGAACGTGGTTTGTATTCTGGTCGTGCTAGTCTGCAGGACAATTTTTTCATGCCCAGTGCATGCAGTCTACTTTACCCAACATTCAGGGAAAACCCAGAGATCTTTTTTCTTCGAGGATTCTTTGAACATCACCGGCAGTTGGTTTTCTCATATATTGAGTCCTAAATATGTTCACAATTGCTACACAAAACTAACGAAGTGTTTTCAAAACAGTACATTCTCCGATTCGTATATACTCGTCAACTGCATCTGGAGAAGATCCGTATGCCAAACAGCATATTGCGACAGTGATTTTTTGATGCAGAGATAAACCAAAAGCTTTTGTTGCATCTTGTCACTGAAGAAAGTATTGATCGTAACAAACAACAGCTTTCGGTATCCGATTGAATAGAACTCGACGTATATGGAATCGACGATGGAACAAATTGTTGCCATAAATGAGATTATCGGAAAAATAATCCCTCTAGAGACGTCTATCACCATCTTTCCTTTACGATGAATATATCGACGGTGAGATACTTGTTGGCTTTGTTGAACTGCCATGGAAAATATTTGCATACGGTTATTAACAAGTCTCGCAATATCATCCTGGTGCTCGGATTCTTCATCTGATGAAGTTGAAGAAGAAGATGTAAAATGGGTTATTGCTCAATTGGAGAAGAAAGTGTTGATTGTGGAATGTAATTGGATATGGAAGGTGGCTCTCACTTAAATAGAAGGTGGCTCTTAATGTAGAATCACATGATGCACTGACATACGACTACGCCGTTGTATTCTTTTTCACAATCAAACAAAAACAAGAAATGTTGTCACATGTTTTTTTATTATTATTATTATTATTATTATTATTATTATTATTTTATTATTATTATTTTTCCTCTTTAGCATTTGTCACATGATGCACTGAAATGTAGTCGTTTTCCATTGCTTTTGTCACATGGGTTTGTTTGTTTGTTTGTTTCTATTTTTTTTCAACCAAACCGAAACGAATCTTCTCGCATGTCACATGGGTTTGTTTCATATTTGTCAATCAAACATGACATGTCTTCTTAAACTTTGGTCACATGGGTTTGTTTGTTTGTTTTTTCTTTTTCAATCAAACAAAAATGAATCTTCTCGTATGTCACATGTGTTTGTTTCAAATTTGTCAATCAAACATGACATGTCTTCTATTTCTATTACAAGTATTTCTTTATTATTATTTGACATCGAGCAAAGAACAAGACGTTTCAAAATTTAAATAAAGTATGAGTCGCATGGAGCACTAGACAGAAAAATATGTAAGAAAATGTTAACAAAAGTGTTGGTTCTCATTATGAAACTATGTAATGGCACATATGATGGTATTGCACTTGATGTCTCCGTACTGTTGTCCTCTATATTCCTTTACATCACCCACTACAGCGCAAGAGGACGGTCAGTCTCTCAATATAGATTTCCTACCAGATGATACTTGTATGGGAATAGAGTCTCTTAACATTGTGTCTAAAATTATGATTCGCCGTAAGCTAGCTTCAGTATTAGACAGTTCCTAGCAACGTCGGTATAACTCCACTTATCATGTTTGATGTTAATGCACATAACTCTAAGCATAATAACGTAGTAAAGATTCATAAAACGATTATTGTACCCTCGCTCGCCATGCATGGCAGGCATGTCAAAGTGGGGTTGTGTTGGATACTCCGACGACAACCAAAATGAGGGAGATACAAAAGGAAACTAAGCAGTTAGATAACTTATGTTAACTGGTCTTATGAAATTTACATTCTCTACATGCGAGAGGGTCGATATGATCACACCTACTGATACCTGAGCCCAATACTGATCGTATATGCTCTAGTGTACATTATGGACCAATTGAGTATCGTCAATAGGCGAACAATAATCTTGCGGCGATATTCGAGACATGCCAGGAGGTGAGTCTTTTGGGATAGTAATAATCCCGGTAAGTTGGCGATAACAACGATCACTAAGATACCATACACCCTATATCATATATTTATGTTAGCATACATGTAAACATTATAATAAGAAAAGTAAAAGATTAATGAATATCTTTAACAAATGAAATGAATGTGGACTTTAACCTACAGGGCAATACTGAAAGATAAACTGATGACGAGACATCATGTTTGCAACACGAATATCAGGCTTGCCCTCATATGACGATAAAAAATATGACTGCCATGTAATGAATGTTGAAGACCTCATCTCCAACTGAAGCCTGGCCATGGAAATGTTGTACCTAATCTGATCTGTTATACACATATCCAATTGATCGCGATTTCAACGTGTAATTTTGGGCCGTTTGTTGACGGTGTCACGCCCCGCATACCAAAAGAGAATACGAAATACAGATACGTGACTAAGCCCAGTGAATGATTTTCATCATCCATAAGTTGTTTAGAATCTTTACAACATCTCACAGAAATAATCAGAGTCGGAAGCAAGAGGAATCAACCATATATTCATAATCAAATCAAATATACCAACATAAATTTACTTGAAACCAAAAATATCATGATCTTAAATAAATCAGATCTGAATAAGTTAATATCCTGGGTCACATTGCCCAAATACAAATAAATCCAAGTATCAAATATAATATTCAAATAAGCAACAGAATAATAATAAATAAAACTACAGCACTAATATGTCATATCACCAACTCCATCTGGCAGCTGATCATCATGGTCTGCAATTAATAAATTGCAGGAAGAGGAAAAAGAAAAAAAAAACTCACGTCAATGCAAGTTATGGGCCGCTTGTAGTGCAGGATACAAGTACATGGGAAAAGAATAACAAATAAAAAATAACAGCAGAACAAATATAGCATGGTATAAGCATGTCAACAGAAATATAATATCTAACATGAATCAGGAAAACAAATCAGATAGCATGGTATACTAACAGATACAGATAACATGTGTCAAGTGTCAAGTGGTATGCAGACAGATATACAGATGATAGTGTCAGATGATAGTCAGACAGATAACAGATAATTAGATAACAAATGTCAAATAAATAGATACAGAAAAACAGATAACAGATGTTATGTTCTTATAAGTCTTTTGTGATTACTATCTAGGTAGCACGTCATGCATCCCGGTTTTTATTATATGGTTGCTACATTCAAACAAATTACGTTTAGATTTCGTAGTGGTGTCCATAGTGCCGTGTACTCAAGGATCAGATAGGCAGATATCAGATACAGATCAGACAGACAGATAGAACCTATGGGTTCTCTTCTGAGTACACCTTCCTATAGGGAAGTAATGTAGTCAGGGTTCAGATAAACAGAGTCGTGTATCATGTAGTCATGAACACGTAATAGGTTGGGAACACGGGCCCTCTTCTCAGTACACATTTCTATATTTTCCACTACTCGATCTTTCCCACAACCCCGGCTTGGTTATTTTGTTATTATTATTAGACAGACATGTATGTACAGAAAACAGAGTGAGAATAGCATGGTATAAACAATTAATAGGTTCAGGGTGACAGACGAACATATACAGACTAAAGATAACACATAAAAGAATAGTGCAACAAAAATTCTAGTTCAGGACAGCAAGACAGTACAGCACTAAATCTGGAATTTCCGTTGCTACAAAAATAAATCTGAATCCGTTAAAGAATTTGGAAAATAGAATCCCGGCCAAATCCACCAAATATATATAAGTCATATAGTATTTCACGAAAACATGTCTCAAAACATATTTGAATCCAGAAAACACGTTCAGCCAGGAATCAGAAGATTGTATTCAAAGTCAGAAAAACAGTATGAAAACTCATTAATTAAATCCGCGAAAAATATGGTGTATTCCCTTATATTTTTAGTAATAGAATATAAAGTTTCATAGTTTTCCAATATAAATAGTTTAGTCAACAAAAATCAGAAAACATCAAGATGCAGTAGTTTTGTAAATCTGGAATTATAAATACTGCAGTACGAAAACAACAATATCTCACAAACCATAAATTGAAATCCAAATCCGTCGAAAGGGTGATAAAATAGATACATTAGCCTAACTTTCATATTCACAAAGATTTTAGAGACAGCAAGTGGAATTAGGTCGAAGTTTGGTTTCTTTACAGAATAGCGAGAAAAATCTGCTAGTATAGTAATTGTTTGGAAACATAGAACGGTTTGTAGATCTCATCAAATAATTCCACAAAAATTCAAGGTCAATCCCAATCAGATCTAGTTATACTATGCAAAATATTGGATCAAAATAATACTTTTAGTATCATGATAAAAATAGATTACTCTTAAGAATTAATAGAAAACAAAATCTGGAAATCACTCTACACCTCTGTAGTAAAATAGATATAACTCACAACTCGTAAAACAAAACTGAGATCTGTCAGAAGGGTTGGAAAATAGACAAAATAATCTACAGTTCATGTTCACAAATAAAATTCGCATACTGACCTTAATAGGGTCTAAAATACTGAACAATATCAGGAAAACAGAAAATACAGATTTGTTCTTCAACACAAATCAACATAGATCATACGAAATTCATCCAAATCAACCCAAACATGAAATATAGTGTACTAGATATCAAAACAACATGGTATAGGGTATTTTACAAGTATTCGACAAGTACATCACGCATAACACATCAAGCACAGATATCTCAAAGTAGCATGACCTTGTACATCAAAAAGTTGTCAACCCTAGGTTAATTCATGTCACATATGTCGTGAGGCTAATATGGTCGAATCAACACTATAGATAACAGAGAATTCACACACAAATTGTTTCTAAAACCCAACTACACTACAGGTGGTATTTAGTACTTGTATTACACAAAGAAAAGAATACAAGTTACTTGCCTTAACTGACGATGAAAACTGACAAAGCAAAAGCAAGAATAACGGGAACAGGTTCCCGAAACACGAACTCCACGAACGAAACTCACGAACAAAACCAACAAACCAAATAACAAACAACGGACGAACCACGAACTAAACCAACATGTGCACACACACACGTGCAACGACAGGGCGGACGGAGGGACAATGGAAAAACGACGACGGGGAACGGTAGCGATGCTGTCGTGCTCGCTGTTCCGACAGCGACGGAAGGAGAGCACGGTGGCCTGAGGGCTGCTGTGCTGCTGGCCACAACAAAGAAGAGGAGGCAGCACCGGGGACGGGGTCGCGGCTTCGGGGGGGGGGGTCTGCACTGGTCGCTGCCTGCGGTCGAAAGGGGAACACAGGGCGCGACGTCGGGGTGCACAGGGGGCTCGGGAATGATGCAGGGAGATGAGGGATGAGAGAGATGGAGACAGGGAGGTCGAGAGAGGTGAACGGGAGATGGTAGGGCTGAGGGAAAGTTGGCAGCGGCTAGGGCTTAGGATGAGGGAGGTAAACAGGAGCATGGGTTAGTTTATATAGGTGGAGTTTAGGGTTTTGCTGAAGTGGGGATTGGGTTTGCATGGCTATCGGGTTGGGTAGTTAGGTGCAGATGGTAGTTAAGGTGATTAAGGTATAGGTATAGTTAAGGAAACATGGTAATGGGTAATTAAATAATGGGTTTGGGGATTAATTTAATGGGTAATTGGTTATTAGGGGATTTGTATAATGGGATTCTTAAGAAATAGGATCAATTAGGTTTTTAGGTTGAGAACAAGATAAAAGAAATGTGGGGATCCAAAATATAATGAGACGACACAAAAAGGATGAATAAAATAGGACATGAACAAATAAAAATAATGAGGATCAAAACAAAAGCTCGATCAAACAGAGATGGAAGAATAAACAGACAATTAAATCAAAAGATCAAATAAAAGGACGAAAAATCAAATAAATGAATATATTGAAATAAAGATCCAATATACGGTCCAAAAGAGATACATGAAGAATACAATACCGGAAAAGAAAGAAAATACACCCAAAAATACATAAAATGGAAAACAGGGGTTACAAATCCTACCCACCTAACAAGAAGAATTTCGTCCTCGAAATTCAACAAGAAGATACTTAGGGTAACCCCGAAAAGAAGAGAAAGAACAAAACAAAAAGTACTCAAACAAATGAGGAAACTTCTTCTTAATCTCCTCCTCCAGCTTCCAAGTCGACTCACCGGGCGAGTGAGGATTCCAAGAAACACGAACCAACTTGATGAACTTATTCTTAAGAACTTTCTCCTGCCGATCCACAATAGCAACTGGCGGAATCTCACAAGTAAAATTCGGCCGAACGGTCAACTCAGAATAGTTGATCACGTGGCTCTCATCTCGGATGTATCTCCTGAGTTGTGGGACATGGATAACATCATGCACTCTTGATAAAGCTGGTGGCAATGCAAGACGATAGGCCACCATGCCTACTTGCTCCACAATATCAAATGGTTTAATAAACCTATGGCTAAGCTTGCCCCCACCACCAAACCGAATGACACCCCGCCAAGGCGATACCTTTAGGAAAACACGGTCACCAACCTCAAATTACAAAGCTCTCCGATGGACATCGGGCCATAGCCTATGCCTATCCTGAGCTACCTGCAAATGCTTCCTGATTTGAACCACCGCATCAATTGTCCTGGTGATCAATTGTGGACCCAACAACTTTCTCTCACCAATGTCATCCCAGCACACTGGTGATCTGCACTTCCGCCTCGAACGGTGCAGCTTTACGACTGGCCTGAAAGCTGTTATTGTACGAGAACTCTACGAGATGCAAATGGTCCTCTCACGATCCACCGAACTGCAGCATACAAGATCGCAACATTCCCTCAAGAGTCTGGATGGTCCTCTCTGATTATCCATCAGTCTGGGGATAAAAAGCTCTATTGTACTTTAATTTACTCCCTAAACTGTTCTGAAGACTCTCCCAGAACTGAGATCTGAATCTCGTATTCCTGTCGGATACAATACTGACTGGAACCCTATGAAGTCTGACAATCTCTTGCATGTACTTCTCAGCTAAGCTTTTAGTAGACTGTCTGACATGAAAAGGAATGAAGTGAGCACTCTTCGTCAATCAGTCGACAATCACCCAAATAGCATTGTGACCCATAGGACTCCTCGGCAAAGCGGTCACAAAATCCATAGTGATGTGTTCCCACTTCCACTCCGGAATGGAAAGCGGTTGAAGAAGTTCAGCAGTTCTCTGATGCTCTGCCTTAACCTGCTGGCAGGTCAAACACTGAGAAAAAAACCGAGCCACCGCCCTCTTCATACCATGCCACCAGAAATGAAGCTTCAAATCCCGATACATCTTAGTACCGCTAGGATGGATAGAATATGAAGACTGGTGGGCTTCTTCAAGCAACCTCTGACGAACTTCACCTTTCGGGACATAATCTGGACCCAAAATGAAGCGATCCATCAGCATGAATAACCATGTTCGTTCTGGACCCAGACTCAACCTCAGCTCGAAAACCTTGCAACTGCGCATCACCAGCCTACGCCTCTTTGATCTGATCAACAAGAGAAGACTGAAACTAGAGCACCAAACAACTCCGACCAGAACTTGGCAAAAAAACACCCAACTCCAACCTCCGCATCTGCTTAATCAGATCCCTCTACTAAGTTAAGAACATAACTGCCGGTCTCCTGCTTAAAGCATCTGGCACCAAGTATACTTTACCAGGATGGTATTGCAAACTGATGTCATAATCGGCCATAAGTTCCAACCAACGCTTTTGCCTCATGTTTAACTCCTTCTAGGTAAAGACGTACTTGAGACTTTTATGGTCTGTAAAGATCTCCACTCGGTCCCCAAGTAAATAATGTCTCCACAGCTTCAAAGCATAGATCACTGTCGCTAACTGTAAGTCATGAGTCGATAGTTCTTCTCATGCGGCCTTAACTACCTCGATGCATAAGCTACGACTCGGCCCTTCTGCATCAGAATTGCTCCAAGACCCTTACCAGAAGCATCACAGTAAATTACAAATCCGTCTGAACTATCTAGAATAGTCAACACAGGCGCTGACATCAATCTGTTCTTCAACTCAACAAAAACCTCACTGCAATCATCAGACCAACAAAACTTCTGATCCTTCCCAGCCAGCTTAGTGAATGGTCCCCTCTATCTTCGAAAAATCTTGGACGAATTTCCGATAATAGCCAGCTAAACCAAGAAAACTCTTGACCTCTGAAACTGACTTGGGAACAGGTCAATCCTTCACAGCCTCAACCTTCGAAGGATCCACAGAAATACCATCGCCCGAGATAATGTGCCCTAAGAAAGAAACTCTGTCGAGCCAAAACTCGCACTTACTGAGTTTTCCATAGAGCTGATTCTCTCTAAAAGTCTGCAGAACCACTCTAAGATGCTCAGCATGACCATCCCGATTCCGAGAATACACCAAAATGTCATCAATGAAGACCACCAAAAATCTATCCAAGAACTGAGAAAAGATCCGGTTCATAAGACTCATGAATATAGTAGGCACGTTCGTGACCCCGAACGGCATCACAAGATACTTATAGTGCCCATATCTGGTCCTGAATACAGTCTTCTGTACATTAGTCGCCTTCACTTTGACTTGATGATACCCAGAACGAAGATCCAACTTCGAGAAAACAGCAGCTCCACTCAACTGATCAAACAAATCATCGACTCTGGGCAACAGATACCGGTTCTTCACAGCAACACTATTTAGTTTCCGATAATTCATGCACAGTCGACGACTACCATCCTTCTTGTTGACAAAAAAGAATGGATCACCCCAAGGAAAAACACTAGGTCTGATGAACCCCAAATCAAGAAACTCCTGAATCTGCACCTTAAGCTCTGCTAACTCAACCGGTGCCATCCTGTAGGGATTCTTTGATATAGGCATCGTACCCGGCTGAACTTCAATACCGACCTCTACATCTCTATCAGGGGGTAAGCCAGGCAACTCCTCTGGAAAAACATCCAGGAAATCCCAAACTACTAGAGGCGCAGCTTCACAGCCTGAATGCAATTCCATCACATAAACCTTCCTGATCAACTCCAGCACGGCCAAGGGAAGTCTCCTCGGCATGGAACTCAAACTCTGCGCAATCTGAAATTCTGAACACAACTTTCTTGGCAAGGCAATCAATAATGGCATGGGTTTCACCCACCAATCCATACCCAGAATAACATCGAATCCTGAATTCCCAATTACAATCAGATTGGCTTTGAAATCTGTGCTACCAATAATCATAGGACCTGCCTGCACTCCCAGGAACAAATGATAACACCACCACCTGTCACAATGTTCCAAGCCTCTGACATGGTGCTGCACTCCAACTGATGGCGAGCCACAAATCGAGAGGAGACAAAAGAATGGGTTGCCCCGGAATAAAAAAGAACATGAGTAAGGAAAGAGCAAACAAGGACGCCACCTAAGGTAGAATAAAGAAGACAAGGAAACAAGGAATGGTTGAACAGGGGTGAGGAAAAACAAAGCAGGAAGATAACAGGAAAGAATAAAGCAAGACAAAAAGAAGGAAGCAAAAAGAAATAACAAAACAACAACACCTTCAAAATACCTGCAACAACACCTTCAGCTGACTCCGCATCTGCAGCAGTTAGGTTGAAAGCCTGACATCTCCTCGGAACAGCGGTCCTCTGACCGACGATCTAGTACTGAGGAGGAAGCGGTGGTCTAACTGAACCACGAGTTAAGGGCAACCTGCTGAACGGGACCCCTGGCTAGAAATGCCAACTATTGTTGCGGCTGTGGACAATCCCAAACTAAATGATCAGCAGTGCCACGCCTAAAGCATCGACAGCTGAAGTGAAAACAGTTCTTGCGCTCATGCCCAGACACCTGGCAGAAGTTGCAAAGACCACATCTCGGGAAACCAGCAGAAGGGTATGGAGCTGCCCTGACAGGATGGGTGGGAATAGGCCCACCAGAAGTCCTAGCAACCACAGAAAGTGCGGAATAATCCGCTGAGAAAGAGCCAAACCACCACGAGCCTGCTCCTGAGCTAGAGCTGCCTCAAGAGCTTCTGCATAAGAGTGCAAGCGAAGGGAGACAAACTGCACCCTAATCTCACGCTCAAGCCCCAATATGAATCTATGAGGCCTGTCCTCTTCGTTTGCCACAAGAACAGCTGCGAAGCGACTGAGTCTAATAAATTCAGCTGCATACTCATCCACAGACCTGAAGCCTTGTTTCAAAAAAGTCTCATGTTACAACATTGCATGGACAATATATAACAGAATTCCATTACTAGAAATAATAACCAACCTGTTTCAGGGCCAGGAATTGTTGCTCCATCTCAACTCTAGTGCTGCTAGGGAAGAACTTCTCCAAAAAGCCCATAGTTAAAGTGGCTCAAGTGATCGGTTGTTCGAGCCTTTCGGACTCGGACCTCCACCAAATATGAGCCAAGTCCACCAGCTGGATGGCTACCACATCCACACGATCCGCATCTGCAACTCTAGCCGCCAAAAGCAGTTGCTCAGTCCGGATCAACCACTGTTCTGCCTCCAAAGGCATCGCAGTGCCTGAAAACCTGTCGGGATGCAGCCTCATGAAGTCCGTGACTGTACCCAGACGGGAAGGAAAGAGCTGCCTGCATAGGCATAGCGGGCGGCGAAACCCGAGCGGCTTCCAAAGAAGCCATCACCAAGTCACTGTGGTTCTGTTGCATATTAATCAAGCGCTCAAGCACAGTGGTGACAGCCTCAATCCCAAGCTGATCATCCTGGAGACAAGAAGTAGAACCTCTACGGGCCATAGTCTGCACAAAACCAAAAATAATTAGCATCCAGATCAAAGTTGATAATAATTTATTTATGCATGCATGGTTGGTGAAATATTGAGTCGATCCCAGTTCGAGCTAAGCTTGTTTAATATATTAGGCAACTAATACATCAGCCAAACTTGGACTCTGATACCACTAAAAATCTTGTCACGCCCCGCTTCCCAAAAGAGAATACGGAATACGGAACAAGCCCAACGAATGATTTTCATCAACCATAAGTTGTTCAGAATCTCTACAACATCTCACAGAAATAATCAGAGTCGGAAGCAAGAGGAATCAACCATACATGCATAATCGAATCAAATATACCAACAGAAATTTACTTGAAACCAAAAATATCATAATCTAAAATAAATTAGATATGAATAAGTTAATATCCTGGGTCACATTACCCAAATACAAATAAATCCAAGTATCAAATACAATATTTAAATAAGCAACATAATAATAATGAATAAAACTCCTGTACTAATATCTCATATCACCAACTCCATCTGGTAGCTGATCATCCTGTCTGCATTTAATAAATTACAGGAAGAGGAAAAAGAAAAACAAACTCCCGTCAATGCAAGTTACGGGCCGCTTGTAGTGCAGGATACAACTACATGGGAAAAGAATAACAAATACAAAATAACAGCAGAACAAATATAGCATGGTATAAGCATGTCAACAGAAATATAATATCTAACATGAATCAGAAAAACAAATCAGATAGCATGGTATACTAATAAATACAGATAACATGTGTCAAGTGTCAAGTGGTATGCAGACAATATACAGATGATAGTGTCAGATAATAGTCAGACAGATAACAGATGTCAGATAAATAGATACAGATAAATAGATAATAGATGTTATGTTCTTATAAGTCTTGTGTTATTACTATCTAGGTAGAACTTCATGCATCCCGGTTTTTACTACATAGGTTGCTACATTCAAACAAATTGCGTTTAGATTTCGTAGTGAAGTCCATAGGGCCGTGTACTCAGGGATCAGATAGATAGATATCAGATATAGATTAGACAGAAAGATAGAGCCAATGGGTTCTCTTCTGAGTACACCTTCCTATAGGAAAGTAATGTAGTCAGGGTTCAGATAATTAGAGTCGTGTATCATGTAGTCATGAACACGTAAAAGTTAGGGAACATGGGCCCTCTTCTCAGTACATATTTCTATATTTTCCACTACTAGATCTTTCCCACAACCCCGGCTTGGTTATTTTGTTATTATTATCAGACAGACATGTATGTACAGAAAACAGAGTGAGAATAGCACGGTATACACAATTAATAGGTTCAGGATGACAGACGAACATATACAGACTAAAGATAACACATAAAAGAATAGTACAATGAAAATTCTAGTTCAGGACAGCAAGACAGTACTGCACTAAATTTGGAATTTCCGTTGCTACAAAAAATTCAAATCTGAATTCGTCAAAGAATCTGGAAAATAGACTCCCGCCCGAATCCACCAAATATATATAAGTCATATAGTATTTCACAAAAACATGTCTCAAAACATATTTGAATCTAGAAAATATGTTCAGCCAGGAATCAGAAGATTGTATTCAAAGTCAAGAAGACAGCATGAACACTCATTAATTAAATCTGCAAAAAATCTGGGGTATTCCCCTATATGTGTAGTAACATAATATAAAATTTCATAATTTTCTAATATAAATTGTTTAGTCAACAAAAATCAGAAAATATCAAGATGTAGTAGTTTTGTAAATCTGGAATTATAAACACTGCAATACGAAAACAGCAATATCTCACAAACCATAAATCGAAATCCAAATCCGTCAAAAGGGTGATAAAATAGATACAGTAGGCTAACTTTCATATTCACAAAGATTTTAGAGACAGCAAGTGGAATCAGGTCGAAATTAGGTTTCTTTATAGAATAGCGAGAAAAATTTTCTAGTATATTAATTGTTTGGAAACATAGAACGGTTTGTAAAACTCATCAAATAATTCCAAAAAAATTCAGGGTCAATCCCAATCAGGTCTAGTTATACTGTGCAAAATATTGGATCAAAATAATACTTTTAGCCTCATGATAAAAATAGATTACTCTTTAGAATTCATAGAAAACATAATCTGGAAATCACTCTACACCTCTGTAGTAAAATAGACATAACTCACAACTCGTAAAACGAAACTGAGATCCGTCAAAAGGGTTGGAAAATAGACAGAATTCTTTCATGTTCACAAATAAAATTTGCATACTGACCTTAACAGGGTCTAAAATACTGAACAACATCAGGGTAACCGAAAATACAGATTTGTTCTTCAAACACAAATCAACATAGATCATACGAAATTCATCCAAATCAACCCAAACATGAAATATAGTGTACTAGATGTCCAAACAACATGGTATATGGTATTTTACAAGTATTCGACAAGTATATCACGCATAACACATCAAGCACAAATATCTCAAAGTAGCATGAACATATACATCAAAAAGTGGTCAACCCTAGGTTAATTCATGTCACATATGTCGTGAGGCAACTATGGTCGAATCAACACTATAGATACAATAGATAACAGAGAACTCACACACAAATTATCTCTAGAACCCAACTACACTACATGCGGTATTTAGTACCTGTATTACACAAAGACAAGAATACAAGTTACTTGCCTTAACCGACGACGAAAAACGGACGAAGCAAAAGAAAGAATAACGGGAACGGATTCCCAGAACACGAACTCCACGAACGAAACTTACGAACCGAACCAACGAAACAAATAACAAACAACGGACGAACCACGAACTAAACCAACATGTGCACACATGCACGTGCAACGAGAAGGCAGACAGAGGGACGATGGACAAACAATGACGGGGAATGGTAGCGATGCTGTCATGCTCTCTATTGCGACAGCGACGTAAGGAGAGCACGGTGGCCTGAGGGTTGCTGTGCTGCTTGCCACGATAAAGAAGAGGAGGCACCACCTGGGATGCGGTCGCAGCGTCGGGGGGGGGTCTGCACTGGTCGCTGCCTGCGGTCGGAAGGGGAACATAGGGCGCGACATCGAGGTGCACTGGGGGCTCGGGAATGATGCAGGGAGATGAAGGACGAGAGAGATGGAGATAGGGAGGTCAGGAGGGGTGACCGGGAGATGGTAGGGCTGAGGGAAAGTTGGCAGCGGCTAGGGTTTAGGATGAGGGAGGTAAACAGGAGCATGGGTTAGTTTATATAGGTGGAGTTTAGGGTTTTGCTGAAGTGGGGATCGGGTTTGCCTGGGTATCGGGTTGGGTAGTTAGGTGCAGATGGTAGTTAAGGTGATTAGGGTATATGTATAGTTAAGGAAACAGGGTAATGGGTAATTAAATAATGGGTTTGGAGATTAATTTAATGGGTAATTGGTTATTAGGGGATTTGTATAATGGGATTCATAAGAAATAGGATCAATTGGATTTTTAGGTTGAGAACAAGATAAAAGAAATGTGGGGATCCAAAATATAATGAGATGACACAAAAAGGATGAATAAAATAGGACATGAACAAATAAAAATAATGAGGATCAAAACAAAAGCTCGATCAAACAGAGATGGAAGAATAGAGAGACAACTAAATCAAAAGATCAAATAAAAGGACGACAAATCAAATAAATAAATATATTAAAATAAAGATCCAATATACGGTCCAAAAGAGATACAAGAAGAATACAATGCCCAAAAAGAAAGAAAATACACCCAAAAATACATAAAATGGAAAACAGAGGTTACAGACGGCCTCTATAACGTTCGCGAAGTCAACCGTCCTATCACATACTGGAACACTCATATTTTTTTTATTCATAAGCCCAGTACTGAAGAAACATAGTTAATTAGTTTCCATATAATATTGACAAACTGTATTACTTAGTGAACTAGATAACGATTACATACAATGTTACATCGAGTACTTGCCAAGGCTTGTTAAATGTCTTTATTTTAGCTTTGTTACATGAGTCGAGAGACATATACAAAAGTGCAATTGCTGGACTACCCCATGTGCCCACTAAATTAAGATATCAAGTGCTTTAAGCCAGCCACATATGACGACCGAAGCATTATTAGAGATAAGAAACTCACCAATGAAGTACAAAAAGAATGCTTGTCTCATCACGGCTAACATATTATACATTTGAGCATGCTCGATCATACTGCTGTGAAAATACTTTTAAGGAATGAGCAGCGTATTCCATGAGACTTCCAATCATCTTCAGTAATCTCAAGAAAGAAGCGAGTTTGTACAGCTTCAAAGGGGTACTCTCTGTTGTTACACTGAAGTGTATCACCAACTGACTCCATTAGCATTGCCCAATCCAACGGGATGAATTCCAACTCACAGCACGACATGTGAAAAGTGTGGATCGTGTCTCTCAACCAATGCCTCCACAAGCCGCATGGATGACTTCTCAGTATCAATCGTGAAAAAAAGATGCTAGCTCACCTGATCGATTAACCTCTTAATTAGTGGGATACGGGGAGCATCGCTCTTTATACGTTGTGACTGGACCATTCCATTTTTTTTCTAAATTTGCAAAATCCACCATATGGATGCTTGGAATTATGCTTACATAATGGTGGCGGTCGTCGACTACCCGTTTCCATTGGGTTGGATCGCTATAATCCACTCTTGGATTCTTCGCTGCACTTCGATCCTTGTGTTGCCATGATTTGACCCGGCTTGACGGTTTGATTTTATCCGATCAATAAATCTTCAGATCGACGACATCAGTGTTTGGGTGGTATTGAAGAGGAAGCAGTGAGAAAATAAATAAGGAATGAGCAGTGAAAGGAGTGAGCATTGAGTTAGTGAAGGTCAAATATAAATAGCATGGGGGCAAATTTGGCAAAAGGCCAAATATTGGAAACGACGAAACAAGTTCTTCAGCCCCGCTTTTTAAAATAATAAAAAAAAGGAAATGTGTCAGACGAAAGAACTTCTTCCGTCAGACACATTTGCTTTATTTAAAAAAGTTCTCAGAATCTTCCGTCCCGCCTTTTTTTTAACTGCCAAATGTGTCGAATGGAAGAACTCCTTCCGTCCGACACATTGTGTCGAACGGATGAACTTCTTCCGTCTAACGCATTTGGTTTTAAAGAAAAAAATTGAAACATGAAGGGACCACCATTTTTCTTTTCAAAAAGCCAAATTATGACATTTGACAACTACATCGCCATCTCCAAAATGTCAAATGCCAAATGCCTAATTCCATTTTGCCAAATTTGGCATTTGACGTCTAGAGATGCTCTAAGTCCATATGAATGGGAGAGAGTGTGTTGTAACAGAATCTATGAATAATGAAGAATTCAATTGAGTTTTCCCCCAAAATCTCAACTTCAAATCCTAATTCCTCAATCCATAGCCAAATTAAATTAACCCCGAATTCCAATCCCTGATAAAATTCCACAAGTAACTTAACGATTTGGAGAATATCAGCTTTCCAATTTTGGATTTGCATTATCCCATTCTGGACCCATCAATTGAAGTTGAGTTGAAGATAACAGTTCCTATTTCAGCTGAGTCTGTTATTGATGCTATTAAAAGGGGATTATATAAACTTATCTTTTATTGTCGGCTCACATACACTTAACAGAGTCAAGCAAGCCTCCAAAAATTTATCAAATATTAGTTCCACGGGTCCAGGTGTAAAGGCTTCAAGTCCCATTAATTCAAAAAGGAAGTTAAAACTACTTTTAGGAACCTGATAGATATGCTACCTAGTGAAGAAGAAAACCGCCTTTGAAGAAGTTTAAATTTGATGAAGATTTTTGAATTATAAGAATCATAGGGTGGTGGCTGTTTGTCTGCCCCAACCCTACAAAATGAATCTTCCGGCTTGGAATTTTTCGGGTGGTAGGGGAGACCCGACATTCCATAACATTCACTCTTTCCTGCAGTCTACATCTCCATCCATCGCTTTTATTTCTGAAACTCCGTTCCCCTCTCTCCATTTCCCTTACATCCATCTCTCCTGTTTGAACATCCCAAATCACTATGCAGTGCCCTCCATATTGCAATCAGATTTGGGAAAAATCATATTTTCTTATCTTTTACTTCTATTGTGTATCTCTTGTATATACACAGCCATGGTTACATTCTTGGAGAAGGGAAACAATAGATTGAGGAGAAGATTAAGGAGATGAGTGATTTGAGTGAATTTGTTTCCTAATTTGGAGGAAACAAAATATACATATTATTCTTACTATATTTCAACACCCCCTCTCAAGTTGGTGCATATATATTGAACATGCCCAACTTGTCCACAAATTTCAAGAAGAGCCGATTCGAAACTGCCTTGGTAAGAATATCTGCGAGTTGATCTTCTAGCTTCACCTTAGAGATCTCAATAATTTTATCATCTAATTTCTCCTTGATGAAGAATCTATCCACCTTTACATGTTTCGTCCTGTCATATTGAGCTAGATTGGCAGCAATATCACATGCCGCTTGACTGTCATAATACATCTTAATAGGCTCATTGGGACCACAACATAAATCCTGTAACAAGAGTTTTAGCTATAAAACTTCAGTTATGCTTAATACTACTCCGCGATACTCAGCCTCTGCACTAGAGCGTGCAACGACATTTTGTTTTTTGCTTCTAACGTAACTAAATTTTCTCCAACAAAGGTAAAATATCCTGAAGTAGAGCGCCTATCAACAGCAGATCCTTCCCAATCGGTATCAGTGTATGCCACAACCTTCAAGTGACCATGTTTCGCAAACAAGACCCTTTTTCCTGGAGCAAACTTTATATATCTAAGAATTCTCATCACGGTATCCATATGTTGCTCATAAGGTGCATGCATAAACTGACTCACTACATTTAAGGCATATGAAAAATCCAGTTGCATATGTGCAACATACATCAGTTGTCCTACCAATCTCTGATATCGTTCCTTATCACATGTCACATGATCATGATCATTGCAAAGTTTCAGTCATTCTTCTAACGGTGTATCAATAGAGCGACAAGCAAACATTCCTGTTTCCTTCAACAAATCAAGAACATACTTTCTTTGAGATAGAAATATAACCTTTCTAGTGCGAGAAACTTCAATACCAAGGAAATATCTCAAAGGGCCAAGATCCTTCATTTCGAACTCTTGGGACAAGTAGTTCTTTAATGTCTTTCTCTCCTCAGGATCATTTTCAGTTACTATCATATCATCCACATATATAATGAGAGCAATAATCTTATATTAATTTCTTTTCAGGAACAACGTATAATCTAAATTATTCTGACAATATCGGAATGTCCTCATTGATTTCGTAAATCTCCCAAACCAAGCTCTTGGCGAATGCTTGAGACCATACAGTGCTTTCTTCAAACGACACATTTTATTACCGTGTTGGACTGGTCTGTTTAATCCTAGTGGTAGATCCATATAAACCTCTTCTGTCAATTCCCCATGCAAAAAACATTATTCACATCAAATTGCTCCAACGGTCAGTCAAGGTTTGCAGCAAGTGACAGTAGAACTCGAACAATGTTGAACTTTGCCACAGGTGCAAATGTTTCATCATAATCATTTCCATATGTTTGGGTGTACCATTTGGCAACCAACCTTGCCTTGTATCGCTCTATTGAACCATCAGACTTATACTTCACCGTATAAATCCATCTGCATCCTACCGGCTTCTTTCCGACTGGCAGTTTGACTATCTCCCTAGTCTCATTCTTCTTCAAGGACTTCATCTCCTCATCCATATCTGTTTTCCCCCTTGGTTCGGCTAAGGCTTCCTGCACACTGTTAGGAATATATACAATAGATAATTTATTCACAAATGACTTATTTGATTCAGACAATCGATGAGTGGACACATAATGTGTAGCGCCCTAAATTTCCAATATAATATCTCAGAAATACGTGACACTATTCCAGAATCAACTTCAATATAATCATTAACATAGCAACCAAATACAGAAAAATTTAAAACTTTTTATTACATCAATTGTTTACAAAGCACAGCGGAAAATTAAACACCTTGAATTACAATTTCTTTCTTTTACAATTTGCATAATCCATAACATCAATTCTACCCCATGCATCCAAATCCTATGCTATAGGCACCTACCTGTAAAACATGAGGCTAGAGATAACCCTAACTCCCAAAACTACAGGGGTCAGCCATAACGGTGTGAGTGACATCAAAAGAAAAGCAACATGAATAAAACATAAAGGATAAGTCATAAACAACATGTATTAACAGTAAGAATAAATGAAATAAGAAATAACAATAAATAAAATATGAAAACATCAGTGAAACTAGACTAAGTGTCAAGTGTAGAAAAACAGGAAAACACATGCATAAAACCAAGTCAAGAAAATACCAATGCTATATGCTGACTCTCTAATGCATACTTGTCGGATTCTATGCATCTCACTCTACATAGATCCGGTGCAAACCCTTATCGTTCTCCACTTGATAGGGTTAAATCCCCCACTATGCAACTAATCCTACTACTATGACTACTATGAGATTTAGACATTCTGCAAGTATTGGTTCTCGTCCTTGGAATACTGGAGGCCAATCCCACTCCGCAGATCATTCTGTGGCCCTTACGTCCATCGTCTCGGAAATGGAGATTGTGTAGCGCCCCGAATTTCTAATATAATAACATAGAAAATACGTGGCACATTCCCAGCGATCCACTTCAATGTAACAATATACACAGACCAAAAACACAAATTATTTTATTCCAAACTCTTATTACAATAATCTTTTTCAATTGCAGCGGAAATACAAAACACCTTGAATTAAAGATATTCTTTTACAATACTCCTCTTTACAAAATTACACAAGGCTCTATTATATCACTCATGATCTCTACAGCTAACCCAAGCATCCAAGCCTCCAAACTCTAAGCAACCTGCATCATGTGAGGCTAGAGTTGAACCCTAACCCCCAAAACTACGGGGTCAGCCATAAATGGTGTGAGTGATATAAACAACAAACATAAACAAACAAATAATCATAAGCAACATGTACTGAACAAAAATACATAAACTGAACATGTAATCTGAAACAAGAACGATAGGCCAGTACATGCGTGAACCAAGTCGAGAAACAATACCAACGATCAAGTATCAATCAATCAATCACTCTCAAAATAGTACAGCTCAACTGCACTGTACAGTCGACTGTATAATGCACCAGTCGACTGTTCTGAACAAACAGTAATTCTCACAACTCAGAATATGTCCAACTGTCAACAATTCTCAGTACCACAATGTATGTCCCACAATCGATCACCAATAATGCCACAGATCGGATAACAATATATCCATCTACAAAACTAAAGATAATATAGATCGAATACGAACCCGGTATGCCAAGACACCGACGAACATATCCATCTACAAACAAACTAAGAAGGTATAGATCGAATACGAACCCGGTATGCCAAGACACCGACGAACATATCCATCTACAAACAAACTAAGAAGGTATAGATCGAATACGAACCCGGTATGCCAAGACACCGACGAACATATCCATTTACAAACAAACTAAGAAGGTATAGATCGAATACGAACCCGGTATGCCAAGACACCGATGAACATATCCATCTACAAACAAACTAAGAAGGTATAGATCGAATACGAACCCGGTATGCCAAGACACCGACGAACATATCCATCTACAAACAAACTAAGAAGGTATAGATCGAATACGAACCCGGTATGCCAAGACACCGACGAACATATCCATCTACCAACAAACTAAAGATAACAAGAACCCTCAAGATCATGAAACTCATCAGCACCGGTCGACTTATTCTATAGTAAGTCGACTGCCCCAAGAACCAATATCCAAGATTTTAACAAGTGCAGTAAGTCGACTCAAGAAAAACCATCAGTCGACTTACCCGAGACAATTATCAATAATTCTCAAGAAACATTCCAAACACTATAGTCGACTTAAAGAATTCATCAGTCGTCTGTCCCGACGAGAAACTGAGACACTTTACAAACCAAATATTCAGCAGACCAGTCGACTGAATAGGGTCTCAGTCGACTGTCCCGAACGAATCCTCAAAAGACTGAAGGTACAATATTAGGGTCGTACCAGTCGACTGATACATAGTCCCAGTCGACGGTCGGCCTACAGATCTCACAGATTAGGTCTGTAATCAATACTTAATACTGGAGTTTATCTCAATACCAAATCTCTTCCTCAACTCAAATCTGATCCAATTCGTAATAACAAGGTCCAGAGATTCCTCCATCCAATTTCTTATCTTCAATAATCATAATCAAATCTTTAACATGTTTCAAGCAATCAAGAATTGTCAATCGAGATCTACTAATCTTTTATGGATTTCACATGTATATTACGAACAACAACCATGGCATCGATTTCATACCAGATACGAAAAACATCAATAAAGCAACATGCAAATCATACACATGAACAAAACAAGTCTATATCACTCACCTTTAGAATCGAGAAGAATCCACAAAAGCCTTCTTTTGCTAGATCCAAACTCCTTCTCCAAATCGCCAAGAAAATAATATAATGAAAACTGAGTTATGCAGCGAATGACGGCTGCGACTCTACTTATATAGGCCGGGAATTAGGTTTTAGGGTTTCCAAATACATTTGCAAAACAATCCCTTCAAAATACAATTTTATATATATATCTATCTACTCTTGGAAACTCATCCAAAATTCATTAAAATTAGGATTTAATAGAAAATATACTTCTAAATCTTAACCAATACTGTTTAAAACGTCCAGAATGCCAATTTTGCACTTTAGCCCTTAAAAATGTCAATTTTACAAAAAGGTCCTTCTTTATCAGAAATTGCAAATAGATCAAATTAATTTCAGAAAAATCTGGAAAAAATATTACATAATTCCAAAATAATAAATAATGATTTTCCATAAAGAAAACTTAATTTTTTTCAAATATCTCAAAGTCATTTGCACGTGTTTTTCACGTGTACAAAAGATAAATCTTTTAGAAAATACCAATTAAATCTCCAAAATAAATTTAAATTCATTTTCAAATAATTAAAATAATATTTGAAAATACGGGGTTCTACAGATTGCCTCACTCCGCAGGTCCTCCTGGAACCCTCATTGCACAAACATGCCATGAGCGTCGCTCTTGTCCTCGGAATACTGGAGATCAATCCCACTCCGTAGATCACTCTGTGGCCCATACATCCATCGTCCCGGAATACTGGAGAATATCTCACTCCTTGGATCATCGTGGAGTCCATAACTCACGTTTGCACTCATTTCATCATATCACCATCTAGTGTCTGTCCTTATCTTTTTAAGTTAATTAATTAATGACGAATCTCCTAGAGTTGGTATACCCTACTGGACTTAACTCAACTGATCAACAACAAGGCCACGACTTACCAAACTATAAAAATCTCAACTACCAGTATCTAGGGTCCCACACACCCTATAGAGACTCACAACTCGACTATCAACACAAAATTTTTCATTTTAAACATTTCATTTCGTTTCATTATTACCTTAATCACAGTGAGAAATTCATTCAATCGACGTAAATTCGAATCACATTTGCAATCATCCAATATCTACATATTTTAGTTAAGAAAACTGGAGCCATCACATTGTTTTAAAGGTGTTATACATATTAAAAAATTAGTAGAGAAGACTTGTAAGGGATCAGCTTGTTCTATCCCTCATTTGTGTGCAGTTGAACGTCATCAGGTCAGGGCATACCTATTTTTGTATGTAGGCATATTATAACTTGACAAGGTTTGTTTATCTGGGACATAGCTAACAGGCCATAGTACAATTGCACACCTACAAACTGAATTTGGGCTGGGGCTCATAGAAGTAATCTGATGCTTAATCAACCTTAGCTTCTCATACTAAATATTAACATAGCCAGGGACCAACATACTGATATAATATAGGGACTAAATAATGTTAATAGGGACTGGTATATTCATTCATTTCTATTGTTTGTGTATGAATAAGCATATATAGAAGATCCGCTTTACTGAAATGAAGTGCGCAAAATGTGTACATAAATCTTTTTACTGAAATGAAGTGTGCAAGTGTGTGTATCTAAATTTCTTCACTGAAATGGGGTTTGTGTGTAAATATATGAGATATAGAAGCCCTTTTACTGAATGAAGCATACGTATGTATATGATATATATAGAAAAATCCCTTTTTACTGAAATGAAGCATTTGGGTGTGTATGTATGATATAGAAAAGCTCTTTTTCTGAAATGAAGCATATGTGTATATATGATATATATAGAAAAACCCTTTTTACTGAAATGAAGCATTTGGGTGTGTATGTATGATATAGAAAAACTTTTTTTCTGAAATGAAGCATATGTGTATATATGATATATATAGAAAAACCCTTTTTACTGATATGAAGTACATGTATAAATCCTAGAAGTTGGTCTTCAATGCATACACAAAGAAACTACCCAACACAAAAGCTTACAACTACTACTTAAACATAGATACTGTATGCAAAGATGAAACCTTGTTCATGTGTTCCTGCCCCAACTACTGATCGAATTTTATCAAGAAAATATTAAATAGAGCATACACATGCATGAGCAACAGCAGAGGATTCAAAATATGCACAGAATTAGTTCCTAAACCATGTTTTTCGAACAGGGATTTCAATTTTTCATTGCTTCTTTCCTGCATGGGTGGTCTAAAAAATAATACTAGATTTAAGGCCAAATCTACTTCATCCTATCTATAATCAAATCATATTAGATTCGTGCATCTACACTGTGCACATGCACAGATGGGTGTCAAAATTCTTTTTCATGGTGAAAACAGTGTATGTATAATAGATCAATAACACAATGGGCATATCTTATCCAGTTGTTCTAATTCATACTTCAACCAATCCAATCTTACAAAGATTTCACTCGAAAACTCAATTTCACAAAAGAACTCAACCTGCACATGAAAACTTGACGAGTCTTACTTCAAAGTTTGATCTAAAATTCACACTACATGATTCATTATGCATAAACACATATGTTTAAAAGGGAAAATAAATCCAACAGGGCAACATCAAGCATAGAATCATAAGTTAGGCTTATGCATACGTGGCCATACAAGTGCAGTATGGTGGAAATAAAATTTCCAGAGTGCTACTAAAATCTCCAAAGGGTTCTTGAACCATCTATGCATAGAATCTACTAATCGACTAATGTTCTTATTCATGAAAGATATCACTTGACTACTCATTCATCCAGATTATTTACTTCATCAACAAATGATCTCATAGCATGCATCATCTTAAACAAATCTTCATATTCAACAGATATAGAACGAACAAGGGATAAGAACATCACTCACCTTATTGAAGAATCAACCGAAGATAATAAAGAAACAAGAAAAATCCATTCTTACGCAAGAAAACCAAGATCCTAGCTTTAAAACTCCAAGAAAATAAAAATAAGAAATCCCTTTGTGTTGTGCAGCAAAGAAATAGCTGCACTCCACCCTATATAGCCCGGGATTTGATGTATCTAGGGGTTTTGAAAAGATTTGCTAAATATCTTTTTAAATATACCTTTACATATATAAATCCTTATACTTGGAAATTGAATAAAACCAACTTAATTGAGATTTAAAATCAAAAATAGCCCCTCTAGTATTAGCCGGCACAGTTTGAAAACCCAGAAATCGAATTTGCACTTTTGCCCCTCTAAGTGACAAATTTGCAAAAAGACCCTTCTTTATCGGAATTTGCAAAATAAACCAAATTTATTAAAATAAAAAGTAAACTCTTTACCTTTGAGTTGACTAGGCTTCATGACCAGCCTAAAAATCTAAAAATCTGGAGTTTTTACTCCAAGTGGTAGTTTTGCACAAAAGTTCTTCTTTTTGTAATATTTACAAATAGGTCCAATAATTATCAGAAAAATCTAGAAAATTCACAAATATTATCTAATAATAAATAATGAGTTTTCCCAAAATAATTTTTTGACTTTGAACTTCCCACAAAAATATTTGCACGTGTAAAAAGATAAATTTTCAGAAAAATATTTATTAAATCACCAAAAATCATTTTAATTTATTTGTTAATCTTAGAAGCATTATTTAAAAATCTGGGGTATTACATAATGACTCATGGGATACTGGACATTACTAGTGGGATCAGACTCGTAAGTAGGTTTTTGGATACCTCTAGTAGTACGATTCGGAAGTTCCTTCCTTGGAGCTTCGGACAACAATGACGATTGGTTTTGGGGTTCTAATGGTGCTGGTTGTGGAGAGGACACTAACGATAGCATGGATCCCGACGGCTCATCTTCGAGGAGGTTCGGCACCGATTGCAGTTTCTTGTGGAGGTCTTCACCCTCAACCAAATCCTCTCCCTCCTCAACCAACTCGACTTGAGTGACCGTCATTACTTACATCTAGATTTTCACCATTTGTATCCAATTGTTCACTCTGAATGGTAACCACTTCGTCATAGGTAAAAGTCTGAACTTCACTTCGGTACTTCCCCTGAAGTTCAACCTCAGAGAAAAAATACATCTCATTTTCACGGAACACAACATCCATAGTCACAAACATCCTTTGAGTTGGCGGATGATAACAACGAACCCTTTCTGAGTCGTTGCGTATCCCATGAAAACATATCGAACAACTACAGGAGATAACTTATTACGCTAATGTGTATGAAGATGAAAAAATGCAACACACCCAAACAAACGAGGTGGCAAGTTGGCGAATGTTGGTGCATTCACAGCTTCAGTGAATGCTTGAAACGACATGATAAAATTTAGGATACTAGAGGGAACTCGGTTGATTAAGTACGTAGAAGAAGTAAGAGATTCTCCCGAATACATGAGTGGCATATTGCCATGAATAAGGGAATCACGGACCACCTCGAGCAAGTGTTTGTTTTTTCTTTCTGCAACTCCATTCTGTTGAGGTGTATACGAGCATATAGTCTGGTGAACAATCCCGTGTTCCACCAAATATTATTGCAGATTCGAACTCAGGTACTCGTCGCCATTATCACTCCTAAGAACTTGAATCTGCGCTTTATACTGAGTCATAACTTGCTTGTGAAATTTCTAAAATAAACCACTAACTTCACTTTTAGACTTCATCAAACAAATCCAAGTCATACAGTCATCAATAAATGTCACAAACCATTTTGCTCCCCCAAAAGTAGTGTTTTTCATGGACCCCAAATACCAGAATAAATAACCGTAAATGAGAGAGAGCTTTTATTTAGATTTGGAGGAAAAAAGACACGAAGACTATTTGCTAGTTCTCACACATCACACCGAAAATTAGGAAAATTCAACTTCGAAAATAAACTTGGAAATAATTTATTCAAATAAAGAAGCATGCCCTAGGTGTCGATGCTATAGCCAAATCTATAATTTCTCTTCTTCTCTCCCCAGGATCCTTCCACAAATAGAGCTTGAGTTAACTTGCTCGTACTTTCAAATACCAAGTCCAGGTAGTAGAGCATCCCATGTCTAATCCTATAACCAATCGTCTTGTGAGTACGAATATCCTTAAACACACAATAAGAGGGCCAAAAAATTACAATACAATATAAGGCAGTAGTTATTTGAGCAACAGATAATAGATTTAAATTCAAAGATGACACAACTAGCACAGTATCTAAGGTTATATTTTTTGTGAGAGATATGGAACCCTCGCCAGTAACGGGGCAGGATCTCCATTGGTAGTGGAAACTTTGGATTTGGTGGATGGTTGTAAGGTTTGGATTTGTATAGAATCGAAAGTTATATGATCGGTAGCACCCGAATTAATTATCCATGCATTATTCATAACAAAGGCATAAACATTAAAGACCTTACCATCATTACCTACAGCTGTAACTAATGTAGAGGTGTGTTCAACACTCTTCTTAGCTCCATCGGCAACTCCAATGGCGACACTGGGTTGGTTGTAATTATTTTTCCGAGTATCCCTGCTATGATCCAAGTTCTCCCGGTAGCTGATAATCTCATAACAATGAACTTTCGTGTGACTGATCTTGCCACAACGAGTACACTTCCTTGACTGATAAGTTAGTTTTGGTCCAGATCGACCATGGTGGCTCTTTGAAGAACGGTTCTGAGCCACAATTGCAGCTGCATCAGAGGGTTTTGAGGAATTGTTTATGGTGGTTTGTTGGCGAGCTTCATGGCGGACGTATGCATAAGATGCCTCAAGATCAAGGGCAGGATCCTTTCACAAGATTTCTCCTCGAACCTGTTCAAACTCAGCATCTAACCCAGCTAAGAAGATATGAACCCGCAAGCGCTCGACCGATTTCCGATATATTTCAACATCATCAGAATTTTTCATGATCACCTTATCACGGTGGTCCAGCTCATGAAAAATCTCAGTTAATTCTCCATAATAAATGGAGAGTGACCTGCCATTCTGAGAAAGCTCTCTGGTTTAGAGCAAATACTTGAACCTCATCGGTTCCTTAATAGAATGCCTTTGCGAGGGCATCCCAAACATCACTAGCAATAGGTAATTGAATGTATCTCTTCATAATCTTGGGTTTCATGGACATCAATAACCAGCCTTTAGCTTTCTGATTATCAGCATACCATTTGTTATATGTAGCATCGTTTTCAGTAGGAACTTTTCATGTCCAACAATATACATCTCCATCAACTGAGTCCAAACATCATAGTTGGTTTCAAGAGTTATCCCAGCATTAAAATCAGAATTGTCGGATTGTAATCGGTGCACTACCCATAGTGTGCAAAGAATCATCAGTTTGTCCCATGCTGGTGTTGCGACAGGATAGATGAATATTGGGTAAACAAACGGTGAATCACAGGTTTTGATTGGGTAGTTTATAGATTGGATTTGAATAGGACTGCACAAAACACAAAATAGCAAGAATCCGATCTTCAAGCCTGAACACAAAACAACAACAATCAGCCAATAGGATTGTTTGTTGGTTGCATTTGAGTCAAAGCATTGACAGCTTTAGGTAGGTGGCACGGGATGATCCCCTCCTTGGGCCGAACACAAAACACTAAAATCAACCAATGTAAAAAATGGATTCGAACAGATCTGAACCCGATCACAACAAGTGACCGGGGAAGAGGAGAAGATGGTTGTTACGGGGTTAGCGACTGGCGGTGGTGCGCCAGCAACCTACGACGACACCGGCGATAATGGCAGTGGTAGCAGCGGTGGATATCAGTTACGGAATCCGACGAAAGGACAATTTCGGCAGTGGATATCGACGACATGATCTGAATGAAAATTGGAAATACGGTATACAAGAATACAAGTATACAGGTTTAGAGGAGGAATAACAGTGGATCAGTGGTGTTGGGCAGCGGGGGTTGCTCAGGGCAGGTTCGGGAACAAGAAGGAGGGCAGCGCTATGGGAGTCGCGTGGTGGCGAGGCTTCGTGTAACCCCCGTTCCTGTAAATAAATATTTTCGAAATATTTTTTGGAATTCGATATTTATAAATTCAGTATTTTTTAAATTCGGCTTAGACTATACATTAAAATATTTTCTTATGGACAATTATACTTATTTTCGAATGATGGAGTATTTCAACCTTATTTTCTGTATCCGATTGATTGACTATTTATATTTTAGCCCAAATCTAATATGTTATTACTATTTGGATTTTAATGAATTTGTTAGACTCAAATTATATTTTGATATTTATACTATTACTATCATTATTATTATTATTATTAATATTATTACTATCATTATTTTATCATTATTCTAATTATTAATATTGTTATTGTTATTATTATTGTTACTATCATTACTATTATCAATATTATTTTTGTTAGTGTTATTATTTGCATTATTATTATTTTTATTGTTAATATTATCATTATTATTGTTTTATTTTAATTCTGAACATACTCTAATTTATCTAATATTCTTATAGTTATTTTCTATTGGATTTAAAACCCTAACCCCCCCTCCCCCTTTTCTTATTGGGTCTTAACCCAGAACCCGCTATCCATTAACCCTATTCATATATATATATACCCTACTATCCTAATACCCTAACCCCTCTACTATTATACCCTGCCGCTCTACCCCTTCATCTTCCTCCGCTGTCATCATCCTCATCCCCGAGCCCCCGCAAACCAGCCTCTTAAACCTCGCCATCACCTCGTCTTCTCCCCCTCACCTGTTTACTCTGCTGCCTGCACCCCAACGAGTCACCCCGATTCCACTGCCTTGTCGAAGCCCCGTCGACTACTCCCCATTACCCCGTCCATCTCATCGAACCCCGCCTGCAACCTCCACGACAACCACCGTCGCCATTACTCCTGACCACGACAACCACCGTCGCCATTACTCCTGACAACAAGTGACTACATCACCTCCAGCCTACCAGGTACCATCGACTGCACCCACCGAACCCATTACCCCTCCATCCCGCATCCCTGCCTGCAGTGGACTCCCGCTACCATCCTCGCGCCACCGATTCTAGTCGACGCCGCCACCGTCACGCCACCGCCTGCGCCATTGCAGTCGCCATCAAAGACAGCCACTTCCCGCCTTGCTGCTGTGTGATCAGGGGAGTTGAGTGTTTGAATCTCAACTGTACGATCAATGATCATGACCATCACCATTATCAGCAATCTCAGCCCTCAGATCTGATCAAGATCGTCGCTGTCATCAGATCTCACCATCAGCCAGATTAGAGCCGTTCGTTTGATCTGATCTTGATCATCATCTTCATCATCATCGGATTGTACATCCAGCCGTCTGATCTTCCTTGATCTTGATCGCCATCAAGATCTGCACCGATACAATCCATCTGATCTTGATCCTCGATGAAAATTCTCTTCCAATCAAGGCAAGTATCTTCTTGTACAATTAGTTTTTCTAGTACAAGATTTTATTTGAAAATACTGTAAGTAGGTTGCAGTTGTGACTCCCCTTTGGCTTATCCTTTGATTATATCATTTTACTCCTTATCAATCCGATGATTATAAGAGTCACAACTTTTCATTGATATATTCGTTTCACAACTATTTGGATCCATCTTATCATCTAATTATTTGAACACATGAAATTAAGAATCACCTTGACTTGTAGATGTATGTTGTATGATATATGTGTTGATTTTACTTCTTTTGAGTTGAGAAATAAATGTGACTTGCTAATTTGATGCCTATTACATCCTGATTTTTATCACACACTAATTTAGACTCATAATAGTCATTAACCATGCCACTTTTATCTAAAAGAAATTGCTTATGCTGCTGTCCTATTTTGAGTCTGCTGTTTCGACCCCGATAATATTAGAATTTGGACTTGAGTTCTAAACATAAAATGTAGCTCCAAATGCCTAGTTTACTACCCTTTTGACAGAATTGAATTCTGAGTTATGGTTTGTGAGTTATTGCAGTTTTACATTGGCTGTGTCGTAGAATTCCAAATTCATAAATTTGCTGTGTCACTTGTTTTACAAATTAAATTAACTATGCTATCTGTAAGATAATGACTTGAAATTTTGCATGATGATACTAGAAACACTAGAGAATATTCTCTAATTTTCCTGAAATTAATTAATGAAGTTTCAGACCTGTTTCATAATTATAAACACAATTTTACAAATTCTGGCTG
This sequence comes from Hemerocallis citrina, assembly GCA_017893485.1. Taxonomy (NCBI): domain Eukaryota; kingdom Viridiplantae; phylum Streptophyta; class Magnoliopsida; order Asparagales; family Asphodelaceae; genus Hemerocallis; species Hemerocallis citrina. The sequence goes on along the minus strand of CM030360.1, from coordinate 152,960,529 downwards.
AACATGAATTCTGTGTAGTTTGCTGTTTTAACACCAGTTGCTACAACTTTTATGTACCTTGTTTATATGTGCTGGATTCGACAGAGAGTCTACTTTTCATATTTTCTGATAGATCCAGATTTGCATTTCCGTGGTAGCGGGAATCTCAATTTTGGTGCAACAACGTCATGCTGTCCAGAATTGGCATTTTGCTATGTTTAAATATTTGCATGTTGTTTCTTGCATTTTGTGATTTAGAATATGTTCCTTGCATCATATAAGCTCTTGATACATCCTTTTCCTAATCCGATTTTGTTCTCGTTATCTCTTGATCATATCTATTTTGTAATAAAAAATAACAAGCCGAAGTTAAGGGAAAGATCTAGTAGTGGACAATAAAAAAAAGTGTACTCGGAAGGGGGCCCGTGTTTCCTGTAATTGTCGCACCTGATTTGGTTACATGACATGATTTGGATTATATTTGGATAATTTGGATTACATTTGGATAATTTGGAATTTGGTTAATATGATTTGGTTAACATGATTTGGATTACATGATATGGTGTACCACTGCTTGATACCTGAGTTCACGGCCCGATAGAATCCACTACAAAATCTAAAAGTAACTTGATTGTATGTATCAACCATGTGGTAAAAATCTGGGACGCATGAAGTTCTACCTAGATAGAATTAAACAATAGACTTAAGTTGACGCTAAGCACATGCATTATCCTGTCTACCAGTTTCCTGACTTCGTTACAAGTTACTTGATTTGGTTACATGATTTTGATTTAGAAGCCACATGATTTTGATTTAGAAGTCACCTGATTTTGATTCACAAGTTTGCATGAACTCATTTCCGTTACTTGTTTTCCAGTTGCAGGTTGTTGTCTTTCCGTTCATATGTTAATTTCTAGTTGCATCACACTTGATTTCGTTTTATTTCGTGTTCCTGATTCTTGTCTTTGTTCCTTGTTATACCTTGGTTCTTGTTCTTTATTATATATCCGTTCTTGTACCCTTTCTTGTACTATTTGTGGCTCGAACTTGTACTAAGGGCGTTTGTCTTTGTTTCTCTATTTTTCTTCTGCATGATATATACAAACTTTGGAGACGAGCTGCCAAAAGGAGTTGGTGAGCTAACGTTCTAGACTTCGCTTGGAAAAATTTGCTTTAGTTATTTGTATTTGAGTTTATTTAAATTCCCGTTGCTACTTGAAACTTGTAATGGGCGTGTTATCTCGAAGTTTTACATTTGATCCAGATCTTGTATTTATTTGAGAAGTTTATATTTGTTCAAGTAAATTCTGTTGGTATTGATTCATTTATGCATGCATAATTGACTTCTCATTGCTTATTACTCTGTTATTCCTATGAAATATTGTAAAGATCCTGATAGCTTATGTATGATAAAAATCATTTGCTGGACTTAGTCATGTATCCGTATTCCGTATTCTCTTTTGGGAAAGCAGGATGTGACTTCGAGAGTTGCACAGTAGACTTCGGGGATCGGTAAGTCATTGCCTCTTCTTCTTCCTCTTCTTTACATAGCCTAGGATATTTTAGGCTCTGATACCATATTGCAATCAGGTTTGGGAAAATATTATATTGTCTTATATTTTTCTTATACAATGTATCTCTTTATATATACACAGCTATGATTATATTATTGAAGAAGGGGTACAATAGATTGAGGAACAGACTAAGGAGAAGAGTGATTTGAGAGAATCTGTTTCCTAATTTATAGGAAACAAAATATACATATTATTCTTACTATATTTTAACACACCAATGCCTATTCAAGGGGGGCAATTGTTAATGTGGAAAAATGTCAACTGCGTACGGTTTCTCTCTTCCCCTTTCCTTCACTTTTCTCTGCCGAAATCATCCAGCAACACCCCCCCCCCCCCCCCCCCCCCCCCCCCCCCCGCTCCTCTGCTTCTCCATAATCATATTCTACCATATACATACATATATATAAGTATGTGAAAAATCAGAGTTTCTCTTGGAGCTTTTGAAGGAATTTTTGCTACTAAGAGCTTCTCATTCTAGGAGTCCAATTGCTCGGAATTATATTTTCTTGGGTGGGTGGTTCTAAAATTCTTTCTAATTTAGGAGTAAAATTGCATGCTAGTTAATCTAGAATTTAATTGCTAAATTTTGATTGGTATGGTAAAAGTAGATTGCATGATCTCATTTTAATTGTGTCTTGATGTGTTGAACTGATATCGTGATTTAATAAATGGCTAGACCCTTGTTAAAATAGAAGAGGAAAAAGAAAATATCATTTGGTAAATTATTGGAATGAGAATTGATGCATGGTAATATAATTCTTATTATAGTCAAACAATGCAACATGTATGAAAAATGGTTTTTAAAATGCTAATGTGGTAAAGAAATGTTGAATTAACCTTACTAATATATTTTATGAGTATAGAAAATTTTATAGAGGAGTTTTTGATGAAAAACAACATTTTTATTTGAAAAATTAATTATATGTGTTTCTAATACAATTTTGGGGAGAAACTTTTGTTATATTGTCAAAAAGAGAATTGTATAAAGTTTAAATGAATATACTATATTGTATTTTGATAGAACACATTCTGGAAAAGATCTACATTTTGAGTGAGTACAAGTCAATTGAAAAATCGAGTTATTCAAAGGAAAAATCAAATACAGTGCGATTTACACAAAAAGAATTTAACTTATTTAATTTCAGTTAGTCACTCAAGACCATTTGTTCTTCGGGTGCGATTTGGGTCCGTTACTGTAGCTAGGCGGAGCTCCTGGTCTGGGTTCGAGTCTTGATAGAGACTCTGTTTTAGTGAATTTTGGTTTTAAAACAAATCACCGACAGTATGTGTATATCAATAATTCGAGCTCACTCTATATCAGTTAGCCACTCTAGACCAATAGGTCTTTGGGTGCAATTTCGGTCGGTTACTGTTCATCAGGCGGGGGTTTGGGTTTGACCTGGGTTCGATTCCAACCTTGGCCATCTTGTTTTTCCTTTTGATTTTTTTTTTTTGATTTTTGTTTTGTTTTGTTTTGTTTTGTTTTGTTTTGGGGTTTGATTGGTTCGAATCCTGCCCTCTGGCTCTTTTTTGAGTTTTTGTATTCTTTTAATATAAATTCAATTTTTTGATTTATTTAGAGTTTTAAAAATCGGGAAAAATTCTATTTAATTCTCTAAAATTGTTTAGACTTTATAAAAATTATTTCTACAATATTTTGATATATTTTGGAGTATTGAAAGAGGATTTTTACATTGAAGAACTTGATTTTATTGATTAAAGTGTGACTTTTGTTTAATTATAAGAAAGATGAAAATTTGGAATGCACTTAGATCTTTCTTAACGAGATTTTGTGGTTATTAACTTTTGATTATGAGATTATTTGAATTCTACACAATGTTATAAATGATTAAATTGATACAGAAGTTGAATTGAGTTACTTCATATTTTGAGATTATAAAGAAATGCTTCTCTTTGAGAAAGAGATGTGAATAAAAGAAATTGAAAAGCTATTTTGAGATTGAACGTAACATATTGTTGATCTCTAGAAAGAGATATTTGTTGGAATCTAGAGGCTAGGCGAGACCCTAGTGACCGACAGTTTTTATTAATGAATTTGAGAGCTAACCTGTGTGGGTTGAGCATCTCTTGAGAAGTAGCCAGTTGGACTGACTGTCACTTTTGTTCGGTTTAAGTCAGATAGGGTAAGCTAGCTCTAGGTTGTGATGATTTTTTTTAAAAACAAACTAAAAATATAAGGACTACACTATAGTTGAGATGTGATGAAAGTAAGAGAAAAAATACAAGTATGAGGGCCTCGGATCTACGGTGTGAGAGTATTCATAGATTGCCTGCTTGATGTATCATGTCATGGCGTGGATACATCTACGGAATTATCGGGACCGTGAAGATGCTTGTGGGGTGTTTGGTGACTACGTAGTGCCATCATTTCATGACGGAGGCGAATTGTCCATAGGCTCTGCATTATGTGTCATATCATGACGTGGGATTCCCGTCCAGGCTGTCTGAGTATGAGCTCGTAACTCATAGGATATCTAGGATACTTATCATAGTTACCGTAGTAGTTTAAATCATGGTGAGAGATTCAACCCTACAAGATGAAGAACGATTAAGGGCTTGCCCTCGGACCTATGTAGTATGGGATGCATAGAATCCGAACAAGTGCGACCTGGGTTTGATTCCGACCTTGGCCATTTTGTTTTTCCTTTTGAATTTTTTTTTTATTATTTTTTTTTTGTGTGTTTTGGGGTTTGATTGGTTCGAAGCTCGCCCTCTTGCTCTTTTTTGAGTTTTTGTATTCATTTAATATAAATTCGAATTTTTTGATTTATTTAGAGTTTTAAAAATCGGGAAAAATTCTATTTAATTCTCTAAAATTGTTTAGACTTTATAAAAATTATTTCTATAATATTTTGATATGTATTTGGAGTATTGAAAGAGGATTTTTATATTGAAGAACTTGATTTTATCGATTAAAGTGTGACTTTTGTTTAATTTAAGAAAGATGAAAATTTGAAATGCACTTAGATCTTTCTTAACGAGATTTTGTGGTTATTAACTTTTGATTATGAGATTATTTGAATTGTACACAATGTTATAAATAATTAAATTGATACAGAAGTTGAATTGAGTTACTTCATATTTTGAGATTATAAAGAAATGCTTCTCTTTGAGAAAGAGATTGTGAATAAAAGAAATTGAAATGCTATTTTGAGATTGAACGTAACATATTGTTGATCTCTAAAAAGAGATAGCTGTTGGAATCTAAAGGCTAGGTGAGATCCTAGTGAACGACAGTTTTTATTTATGAATTTGAGAGCTAACCAGTGTGGGTTGAGCATCTCTTGAGAAGTAGCCAGTTGGGCTAAATATCTCTTTTGTTTGGTTTAAGTCCGGTAGGGTAAGCTAGCTCTAGGTTGTGATGATTTTCTTCTAAAACAAATTAAAAATATAAGGACTACACTATAGTGGAGATGTGATGAAAGTAAGAGAAAAACAAAAGTATGAGGTCATCGGATCTACGATGTGAGAGTATTCATAGGTTTCCTTCTTGATGCGTCATGTCATGGGGCGGATACATCTCCGGAATTATCGAGACCGTGACAACGCTTATGAGGTGTTTGGTGACTACGTAGTGCCATTGTTTCATGATGGAGACGAATTGTCCATAGGCTCTACATGATGCGTCATGTCATGACGTGGGATTCACCTCCAGGCTGTCTAGGCATGGGCTCGTAACTCATAGGACATCTAGGATACTTACCGTAGTTACCGTAGTAGTTTAAATCATGGCGAGGGGTTCAACCCTACAAGATGAAGAACGATTAAGGGCTTGCCCTCGGACCTATGTAGTATGGGATGCATAAAATCCGAACAAGTGCCCATTAGTGTCATTAAATATAAATAAATGTATTAAGGATTAGGTGCACAACACCCACGACATCAATAGGAAAGTCCCTTTGTAGCTGTATTTTGTGATCAAGTTTGTATTTGTTAAAGTATTTAAGAATCGTTATACATTCGGCATAGCGAGGATGACCGTATATAATATTTCGTCGGTTGTAAGCAACTGACGTGCCCACAGTTTTATATGCAGGACTTGGAATCTACAAGAAGATAAAAAGATGCATTTGATGCTCATGATTACTTAAATGTTAAAATTATTACAATTGTACATTTATCATTGTTGTATTTTATTTATTCCGCTGCGTGTTGATGTAAAAGACTCTGTTGTAATAAAAATTTTAAATTCCCTGTAAAATTGTACGTTGTGAAGTGTAAAGATCCTGTGGAACTTTGAATTCAGGCTTATTTGGAATTCGGGGTGTTACAGTGTTATTTGGGCTGACGAGTTTAAGGCCCAATAAGCTGGATTTGTATTTATCTTTTAGGGTTTGCTTGAGGGCTATATATATGGTTGTAAACTTTATGGTTTGGATAACTAATTGGAGAGAATTGGTGAGCCGTTATCATTGTTCAACTTTAAGATTGGATTGTGCCAAATGTTTCAAAGGTGAGGGAGAGAGATTGAGAGTTGTAATATCTTTTGTAATCTTTGTATTTCTTGGGGAATAAGAAGTATTTGTTATCTCTGCATATTGATTGTGTTCTTGTGAGATCTTGCATATATCGTGGTAGCTTGTTCTTGGTTCATCTAAGTCTTAGTAGTTTCTATTGTTTGTGGTATACTTTCGCTATTAGCATTACGAGTTGTGGTAGTTTCTTCAACACTAATCTGGTTCGGACAAAGAAACTTCTCTCCTCAAAGAACTCAATGAGACTCTTGATGCTGAAGAAACCGTATTGGTAACAACGAGTTAAAGTGCAATGGCTTATAGCAGGCAACAGGAATACTAAATTTTTTCATAGTGTCAGCGACTAAGCGGCATGCACGCAACAAGATCATAGCTAGGGTTGCAATCGAGCTGAGCCGAGCCGAATACCTTCAGACTCGAGCTCGGCTCGTTTACGAAACAAGCTTAGTTTTTAACTCGAGTTCGGCTCGAGTTCGGTTCGAGCCGAGCTTTGACCGTATTCGAGCCGAATAGCTTGCGAGATTAGCCTTAAAAAAAATCCAAGCTCGAGCTCGGCTCGTTTACGAAACAAGCTCAGTTTTGAGCTCGAGCTCGGTTCGAGCCGAGCTTTGACCGAGCTCGAGCCGAATAGCTCGCGAATAGCTCGATTCATTTGGAGCCCTAATCATAGCTATCATGGACTATGCTGGCAAGCGGGTGTCTGACCAGCAGATTTTTTGAACTATTTTTGTTGACTAGTTTCGGAAGATTTTTACGGCTTCCAACCCACCCTTTATGCATTCGGACCAGCATTTCCTCCACTCTGTTCCCTCTGAACTCCATGAGGTTCTGCTAAAATTGCCGCAAGGTGCTGACGTCGAGGCAGTTATCAAGGTTATGGGACCCACGAAACTCCCTGGACCAGATGGTCTCTAGGCTCGATCTGTTCTTCCAATCAGGTTGGGATATCGTTAAAGATGACTTTGTGGCACTAATTCAGAAAATATTTCCCGAAGGTGCCTTTCGGCCCTTTCCTAATGACCTGAACCACTCCTCCATCTCTTTAATACCGAAATTCAAACACTGTACCACCCCCACTGATTTTAGACCCATAGCTTTGTGAAATGTCATTTACAAAATTGTTTCAAAGATTATTGCTAATAAGATACGTCTAGTGGTGGACTCTCTTATTTGTCAGAACCAATCAGCATTTGTACCGGGACATCAAAGCGCTGACAATATAATTATTGCCCAAGAAATTATTCACTGTATGCTTACAAATACAAGGAGTGGGAGAATCTTCGCCTTTAAAACTGACATGTCGAAAGCCTATGATTGTGTTGAATGGTCGTTCTTGAGAGAAGTCTTGCAATGTTTCCATTCCCCCACGGCTTTTATAAATTTGATCACGCACTACAACACAAAATGCACTTTCTGGCATTTTTTTTTCTTCCAATACCCCGGCATTTATAAACGCCGATTTTGTTTTATCATCCTAAGAATGGGTATGAGATGTTAATCTTTCAGTGCTTTCGTCGATTCAACAAGATTTAGTTGTCCCTTTGAACCTAGATCTTGGGATCTCCAATTCCTAGGTAGGGTTTCCATCAAGTATCCTCTTTCGTCATAGGCTTTAAACCCATTCCTCTTGATGATCTCACAACCTGCTCTCGCGACAGACCTTTAGTAAATGGATCTGCTAGGTTGTCGGCCGATTTTATATATTCTATAGAGATTACTCTATTTGAGAGCAGTTGTCTAATGGTTTTGTGTCGCCTTCTGATATGACGAGACTTACCATTATACATACAACTCAGTGCCCGTGCTATAGCCGATTGGCTGTCACAGTGTACACATAAGGCAGACACTGGTTTTTTCCACATTGGAATATCCTCTAAGAAGTTTCGAAGCCATTCTGCTTCCTCTGCCGCTTTGTCTAAAGCAATAAACTCAGATTTCATGGTGGATCTGGCCAATAGCGTTTGTTTAGAGGATTTCCATGACACAGCTGCACCACCAAGTGTGAAAACATATCCACTTGTGGATTTTGAGTTCTTTGAGTCCGATATCCAGTTGGCATCACTGTAGCCTTCCAGTACTGCTGGATATCTGGTGTAATGCAGCGCATAACTCTGAGTATGTCGCAAGTAGTTCAATACTCTAGTTATTCCTTTCCAGTGACTTCGTCCTGAATTACTCGTGTATCGGCTTAGTACATTTACCGAATGTGCTAGATCCGGTCTTGTACAATTTGTTAGGTACATCAGACTACCGATTACACGTGCATATTCTAGTTGTGATATGCTTTCTCCTGTGTTTTTGAACAAGTGAAAACTTGGATCGACGGGACTCTTTGCTGTCCCATTGGAGTAATTCTTAAATCTTTCAAGTACTTTCTCAGCATAATGAGCTTGAGACAAATTAATCCCCTCAGATGTCCTGAAAACTTTGATTCCTAGGATGACATCTGCAACTCCCAAATCTTTCATGTCAAACTTGCCACTAAGCATGCTCTTAGTTTGTTTGATAATATCGTTATTGCTTCCAATAATGAGCACGTCGTCTACGTATAGACAGACCAGAATGTATCTATTTGGAGTATCTTTGATGTAGATATATTTATCGCATTCATTTATTTTGAAACCATTTGACATCATAACATTGTCAAATTTTTCATGCCACTGCTTTGGAGCGTGTTTCAGGCCGTACAATGATTTTACAAACCTGCACACCTTGTTTTTCTATCCAGGAACTACGTAACCCTCAGGTTGTTTCATATATATTTTTTCTTCTAAGTCCTCATTTAGAAATGCAGTTTTAACATCCATTTGATGTATTTCCAGGTTACGTAGAGCTGCAATAGCTATCAACATTCTTATTGATGTTATTCTTGTAACTGGGGAATATGTATCGAAGAAATCTAGGCCTTCTTTTTGCCTAAATCCTTGTACCACAAGTCTAGCCTTATGCTTCTCTATTGAACCATCTGGTTTCATTTTTTGTTTGAAAATCCATTTGCATCCTAGAGCTTTACATCCAGAAGGCAAGTCGACTAACTCCCATGTATGATTTTGCATAATGGAGTCTATTTCACTTTTGATTGCTTCCTTCCACATAGGAGCATCAGGCATAGACATGGCTTCCTTGAACGTTCTGGGCTCATTCTCTAACAGAAAGGCCGTAACAAAGTCAGGACCGAATGGTTTTGATGTTCTAACCCGTTTACTTCGTCTAGGCTCATCAGTATCATGTTCTGGTTTATCAACTGAAGTGCTTGCATTTCCTTGTTCACGTGTACGTTTGGGGTACGTAGTATCCTTGCACGAAAACACGTGTTCAAAGAAGGAAGCATTCATTGATTTCATTATTGTATTCACATGGATATCCGGTATATCCGATTTGTATACCAAGAACCAATATGCACTACTGTTGTGTGCATAGCCTATGAATATGCAATCAATCGTCTTAGGTCCGATGGTGACCTGTTTCGGGTTAGGTACTGCCACTTTTGCTAGACACCCCTCATACTTTGAGGTATTTATACGAAAGTAAGTTACCTTTCCACAATTCATATGGTGTCTTGCCGGTTTTCTTGTGAGGTATTTTGTTGAGAATGTAGTTGGCAGTCAGCAACGCTTCCCCCCACATGTTTTGGGGTAAGCCAGAATTTAACAACAAGGCATTCATCATCACCTTTAGAGTTCGGTTTTTGCGCTCGGCAGTACCGTTTGATTCGGGTGAGTAGGGAGCAGTTGTCTGATGAACTATTCCATGTTCTGAGCAGAACATGTTAAATGGTGCACCATATTCTCCTCCTCTATCACTTCTAACGATTTTAATCATTTTGCCAAGTTGATTCTCAACCTCAAGTTTATATTCTTTGAATTTATCCAAAGCCTCATTTTTGCTATGTAACAAATATACATAACAGAATTTTGTGCAATCGTCTATGAAAGTCACAAAGTACTTTTTGCCACCTCTGGTCTGCACATATTTTAAGTCACACAGATCCGTGCGAATAAGACATAGAGTTTTTGTGTTTCTTTCTACAGAACGTGATGGAGTTTTAGTGAGTTTGGCCTCCGTGCAAACTTCACATTTTTCTGAGTTATCTACCTTAAATTTTGGTAGCAAATTCATGTTAACTAATCTACGCATAGAATTTACATTAACATGGCCTAGTCTTTCATGCCAAACAGAGGAAGACTCAACAACATATGCAATAGGAGTTATTTCATTAACTTTGGGAACAGCAGGAACAATAGTTTTAGGGATGACTGTCATTACATTAAACTTGAACAGTCCATCCTTTACATATCCTTTACCCAAGTATACCCCATTTTTAGACAGTACAAAATTAACAGAAACAAGTACAACTTTAAACCCATTCTTGCTTAGCAAAGAACCTGATATCAAGTTCTTTCTAATGTCTGGGACATGCAACACATTTGTGAGTGTTAGCTCTTTGCCTGAAGTCATTTTCAGCACTATCTTTCCTGTTCCTTCAATTTTGGAGGTGGAAGAGTTTCCCAGGAACAGCTTGTAGAACCCCTGTATTTTCAAATATTATTTTAAATATTTGAAAATGAATTAAAATGATTTTCTGGAGATTTAATGAATATTTTCTAAAAGATTTATCTTTTTACACGTGCAAAACACGTGCAAATACTTTTTGAGAAGTTTGAAAGTCAAGTTTTCTTCATGAAAAATCATTATTTAATATTTGGAATTTATTTATTATTTTTCCAGATTTTTCTGAAATTAATTGGACCTATTTGCAATTTTCGAGAAAAGAAGGGCCTTTTTGCAAATTTGACATTTTTAAGGGTTAAAATGCAATTTGTATTTTCTAGACGTTTTGAACAGTACCGGTTGGGATTTAGGATCATATTTTACTTTTAAATCCTAATTTTAATGAATTTTAGATGAATTTCCAAGAATATATATATATATATATATATATATATATATATATATATATATATATATATATAAATTGTATTTTGAAGGGATTGTTCTGTAAAAGTATTTGGAAACACTAAAACTTGATTCCCGGCCTATATAAAGAGAGTCGCAGCCGTCATTCACTGCATAACTCAAGTTTTATTATTTTATATTTTTGGTGATTGAAGAGGAAGATTTGGATCTCGCAAAAAGAAAGGCTTTTTCGTTGGATCTTTCAATTCTAAAGGTGAGTGATATTGTTTTGTTTTGTTTTGTTTTGTTATATGAACTTTGTTTTGTTAATTGATTTATGTGAATGATTGTGTGTTGTTTTGTTTCGATATTTTTGTATCTTGTATGTGATCGATGCAATAGTTGTTATTTATATTATGCATGTGAAATCCATGAATGTTTAGTAGATCTTGATTGGCAAATTCTTTATTGCTTGAAAACATGTTAAGATTTGAGTATGGTTATGATAATAAGGAATTGGATGGTTGAACATCTGGATCTTGTGATTACAAATCAGATTTAGTTTGAGTTGTGGAAGAGATTTAGTATTGAGAAATCCTAATGGAAGAATTAAGAGTTTAGAACGTGAGAATTTGAGATTTGAGAAATTGGTTGATTTGAGTAATGTATCCGAACTGGGGATTATCGAGACTGTCGTTTTATTGAAATACAAATTATTTTAGTAAACAATGTTTTCTTTTGGTAAACCCTAATTTTGATTATCATGAACAACCAAAACTATGCAGACTGTAGGCCGACAGCCGACTGGTAGACTTTTCAATCGACTGGTACGACCCAGCTGCTGTATCCTTAGTTTTCTTGAAAATCCGCTCTGGACAGTCGACTTAGACTTTTTTCAGTCGACTGGTACACTTAGAAATTATTTTTCAAAGTTATCGTAGATTTTTCTCTGGTAAGTCGACTTATGACCTTTTAAGTCGACTTATATTGTATTTTAAGTCGACTTATGACTTTACAAGTCGACTTATAACACTTAGAATATTTTCTTAAATATTTCTGGAATTTCTCTCTGGTAAGTCGACTTATGTTTTTATAAGTCGACTTATGTTCTTATAAGTCGACTTATGTCTCTCTTAAGTCGACTTATGTTTTTATAAGTCTACTTATGATCTGGTAAGTCAACTTATGATTTTTATAAGTCACCTTATATTGTTGGTAAGTCAACTTATGATTTTTATAAGTCACCTTATATTGTTGGTAAGTCAACTTATAATTTTTATAAGTCACCTTATATTGTTGGTAAATTACCTTATGATTTTTATAAGTCATCTTATATTGTTGGTAAGTCACCTTATGATTTTTATAAGTCATCTTATATTGTTGGTAAGTCAACTTATGATTTTAATAAGTCAACTTATAGTACTTGTTATAATCTTGGATATTGGTTCTCGGGGCAGTCGACTTACTATAGTATAAGTCGACTGGTGCTAATAAGTTTTTCATAATCTTGAATGTCCTTTCAAGTTGTTAGTGTTTATAGATGGATATATTCTGCGATATTGGGAGTCATTAAGCTCTGGGGTTGGGTATACTCTGCGGTGTTGGGAATCACTGTTAGTGGTTGATAACCGGGTATCCAATCTGCAGTGTTGTGAGTGACTGATAACCGGGTATCCGATCTACGGTATTGTTAGTGTTTATAGATGGATATATTCTGCGGTATTGGGAGTCATTGAGCTCTGGGGTTGGGTATACTCTGCGGTGTTGGGAATCACTGTTAGTGGTTGATAACTGGGTATCCAATCTGCAGTGTTGTGGGTGACTGATAACCGGGTATCCGATCTATGGTATTGTTAGTGTTTATAGATGGATATATTCTGCGGTATTGGGAGTCATTGAGCTCTGGGGTTGGGTATACTCTGCGGTGTTGGGAATCACTGTTAGTGGTTGATAACCGGGTATCCAATCTGCAGTGTTGTGAGTGACTGATAACCGGGTATCCGATCTATGGTATTGTTAGTGTTTGTAGATGGATATATTCTGCGGTATTGTGAGTCATTGAGCTCTGGGGTTGGGTATACTCTGCGGTGTTGGGAATCACTGTTAGTGGTTGATAACCGGTGTTACCGCTGATTTCGGTGTGGGGGTAAACAAATAGAATTTGTGAGTTCGAGAAAAACCTGAACAGTTGACTCAAGCCTTTTTGATCCTGCCGCAACCTGCAAGGAAGTGCGAAACACCGGGGTTGATTCCGGCGACGCACCCTCCGATGCTCTTGTCAGTAATCAGAAGAGATTAAGAAAGAGCTTAAAGTGGTGAAAAAGTGATTAACCTGGTCACAGTGGCAGGGGGGAGGTATTTATAGTCGCCAGGGGAGTGATTAGAGGTCTGGTTCCCTGTGTAACTGCCAGGAGAAAAATCCTCACAGTCTGTTTAGGAAACTAACCCCTTGATTCCCGGTGAGACAAATCAGGCCCGTTGACGGGGTCAAATCAGTGGTCCTGATTTGTCTCTTGCTGGTTTGGGCTCGCTTCGGGTCGGGACCCGTACCCAATTGGAGCGAACACATTCGTGGGTTATTGGATCTGTGAGAGGGAGATCCAGTACCCACTTTGGATCCGCCTGTATGTGAAATTACCGTTTTACCCCCGAGCTTCAAGATTCGTGCCCAATCTGGACGGTTCCGATTTAACCCCATTTTTAGCCATATCACGAGCCCCCCACTCCTAAAGACTGAGCGTGATCAGCCTTTGAGGAGTAGTTTGACTGTTTTGGTGGCTAGCGGAGTTGTATCGGAGTCCATATGGAGGACTTAGAATCTCGAAGGGGGTAGTGAGGTAACTTTTTGATGCCATGTGCTGTTTCCTGGCCATATCGAGTATTTGACGACCTTTATTTATTTTTTCGGATTATTTACTTAATTTTGCGATGTGTTTACTAATCGTTCGGGGGCCTTAACAGTGCATTCCAGGCAATAATTGTCCGTTCAGGGGCTCAAAAATATGCCCCCGAATTTTTAATTACTTCCTAGAATTTTTAGTTAATTTTCCCGAATTTTTAGCAATTTTTTCGCAATTTTTAAATAAATAAAACGATTTAAATAAATAAAAAATAATTTTTAATACCGATTTATGACGTGGCTCGATCTGAGCCGTTGATCATGGTCGAGCTCGAATTTCTGAGAGATCCATTGACTGTTATCGTTCGGAAGCTTTTTTCTCCGTTTACGAGCTCGGAAAGGCACTAGCTCGGCCGCCGACCGAAGACAGGGGGTCTCGACAGGCTGAGCGACGTGGCGCAATCTGAGCCGTCGGATGATGGTGTGAATTCTAAGAAAATGCTATCTTGTCTTTTAGTGCACGCGGCACAATCTGGACTGTTCATCATCAAGAGCACGAATTTCTGGGAGATCCAACGGTCGTAGTAGCTCGGTGTCTTTTTTCTGCGTTTGCGAGCTCGGAATGGCACTTGCTCGGCTGCCAACCGAAGACAGGGGGTCTCGGCAGGCCGAGTGACGTGGCGCAATCTGAGCCGTTGGATGACGACGCGCATCTCAAGATGGGCACATTTCTCAAGAAAACACTATCTTGTCGTTTAGTGTCCTCGGCGAGATCTGGGCGGTCTGATCGAGATCAGGCGCGATTTTTGAGGAGAAAGTGAGTTTTCTCCGTTTGCGAGCTCGGAAAGGCACTTGCTCGGCCGCCGACCGGAGAGAGGGGGTCTCGGCAAATCCGAGCGACGTGGCGCAATCTGAGCCGTCGGATGGCGACGCGCATCTCGAGATGGGCACATTCTTCAAGAAAACACTATCTTGTCGATTAGCGCAGGTGGCAAGATCTGAGCCGTTGACTGTAGGCACGAATCTCGAGGCGGCTCAGTTCCCAAGAAAACGCTATCTTGTCGTTTAGCGTCGGTGGCAAGATCTGAGCCGTCTGATCGAGATTATGCGCGAAAGTTGAGGAGGAAGTGAGTTTTCTCCGTTTGCGAGCTCGGAAAGGCACTTGCTCGGCATCCGACCGGAGACGTGGGGTCTCGGCCAGATTTCGCAATGTGGCGCAATCTGAGCCGTCGGATGATGGCGCGCATCTCGAGACGGGCGCATTTCCCAAGAAAACACTATCTTGTTGCCTAGTGTCCTCGGCAAGATCTGGGCCGTCTGATTGAGATCGTGCGCGAATGTTGAGGAGAAAGTGAGTTTTCTCCGTTTGCGAGCTCGGAAAGGCACTTGCTCAGTCGCCGAGCGGAGGCATGAAAGGGCGTTCCGAGAGGTAGTGGAGGAATGGACCTCGGTATGGCCCAATTTCCCAGGATAATAATGGTGTTCATGGATTCATGTGGCGTTTCGTTTTCCAATGGTCATTAATGTTGATCCCTTCAATTAATGTGCGGCGTTCCAACTTCCGAGGGTCATAATGGCTGGTTCTTGGAGGGTAGGCTATAAGTACTCCATTCCCCTTGTTATTTCAGTCGCAGCAATGTTGAGTTTTAGACCTCGGTGGTGTCTGCCTCTGGCGGACGCCAGTCTTGTGAAGTCTTAACCTTGATAGGTTCGGAGGGGTGGTCACTCTACTGCCTTCTTCTTCTCCCGTTCCTGACGGCCCCCATTGTGGGTGTCGGGGTCGAGGGAGAACGAGGCAGGAGTAGTGACGACTGTGATCCGAACCTGAGGTATGAGTCGCTCCGAGATGATGGGTGGTCGTTCTTCCACCAAGGTCTTCTGCCGACTCCGGCTGTCCCGAGGTGGGTGGCGGGGTCGGAGGAGATCATGGTGGAAGAGGTGACGATCCAAATTCGGACCCGGGGGCCAAGTTGCTTCGGAAGGTCGAGCGGCCGTTCTTCCGCCATGATCTTCTCCGGACTCTGACTGCCCCGACGTGGGCATCAGCGTCGGGGGAGATTATGGCTCGGACTTCCAGACCATCGGTGAGATTGAGGGGGGAGAAATAAAGGGCGTTCCGAGCTTGTTGTTTGCAACTGTGAAGGTTCTGTTGCCAGAGTCCTCTACCAGGCCGAACCTTCACAGTTACAATCAACTAGCTCGGAATGGTGCGCTTCTCCCGATCTCTGAGTGTTGATCTGCTTTCGACCGGGCCTCGTGGGTCGGCGGGAAGCCGACCGAGACATGGGGCCTGGGGGGCACGCCGAAGGCGGTGCCTTAAAACTTTGAATTAAAATTTTTTCTTGTTTCTTCAGACAGAAGTGGGGTATGGAGGAAGTGTAGGGCATCCGAGCAACCTGACGCAATCTGAACCGTTGGATGGCGTCTCGCATCTCGAGACGGGCACATTTCTCAAGAAAACACTATCTTGTCGTTTAGTGTCCTCGGCGAGATCTGGGCCATCTGATCGAGATCATGCACGAAAGTTGAGGAGAAAGTGCGTTTTCTCCGTTTGCAGGCTCGGAAAGGCACTTGCTCGGAGACCGACCGGAGTCTGTGCAATCTGGCTCGGATTGCGTGTAGCTCGGATTCAGATCCCATTGCGCCGAGCCAGTTGACTTGGTGAGGAAGGCAGTTGTGTTGGGCCTCCGCGACGTTTCGAGAGCAGCCCAAAAGTCGCACTTATTCGTTTGGAAGTCCAAGGGACGTTCCTTTTTTACTATAAATCTTCACCCCCCCCTTAGACCAAGTCTCATTTTTTGCTTTTACTCTCTCTCTTCAGTTCTTGCTCTTTGCCTTCGAAGTTTTTAGCTCCCTGGTGGTTGCTAGCTGACGTGGCAAGTCGTTTCTTGTTTCCGGCGAACTTTTCGACCGTACCTATCACTTCAAGGTCAGTCTCTTTCCCTTCTCTCTTAGAAAAATGGTTAAGGTTACGCTCTCGGATGAGACCCCCACCTCGGAGCAAGCAGCAGGCCGAGGGGGCGAAGGGAAGGAGGTAGTGGAGCCGAGCGATCGGAACGTCGTTCGTCCGGACAGAGAGGGCGAAGTGGCCGAGCTGCCTAAGGAGGTTGCGGCGGTGTCCCGGGAGGGTAAGGCCGTGGTCACGATCGTGGAGATGCTGAAGACGGCTGGAGCGTTCGGTCGGCAGCCCATTTCTCTGTCGAGCGTGGGAGGCGTACGGGACTACGCCGAGGACACCTTGGAGAGAGTGACCCAAGGCACGGCTAAGTTGGTGGAAGAGAACGAGCCGGGGGAGCTGTCCGAGGTGGACCATACCATCTCGTCTCTCACCGAGGGTGACCTTCACCTGATCCGAGAGGGCTTCCGGATCCCGGCCGACTATGGACTGCTCCTCCCCGGGCCGGGTTTCCGAGCCAACACAAAGTCCTCGTCGGACGTGTGCGTCTTTCCAGTCGACTCCCTTATTGCCGGACTCCGTTTTTCCCTCCACCCGTTCGTTGTCGAGGTCCTGACGTGGTACGGTTTGAGCCCCGCCCAGCTGATGCCGAACACATGGAGGCACGTCATGGCATTCGTCCTCCGATGCCAAGAGGTCGGCGCCAAGCCGAGTATGTTCCTCTTTCGGAGTCTCTACCGACCCTGTCAGCCAAGGCGAGACGAACAAAGGTTCTATCTTTCGTCCCGGACGGGTGTGAAGCTGATCGAGAATTCGGACTCGATCAAACATTGGAAGGAGAAGTATTTCCTCATCCGAGCCCCTGCGCCGTGGGTGATACCGACGGTTTGGGCAAAGGATGGTCTGCCCAAGCGGACCAAGAAGGAGGCGGCGCTGAGTGATGAGGAGGCGGAGGTCCAAAAGAAGCTCCTCACCCTGCCAGTGCTAAGCTGGAAAGAAATTACCGAGGAGGATCTGTTCCGAGGGGGTCTCAGTCCGATCGACCCTAGTATGCTTCTGGTATTTATACTCTCTGTTTAAAGTTCATGAAAATTTTTCTAAGTTTTTTCATTCGGTTTGTGCAGAGACGATGAAGCTGGATTACAAAGCTCTGGTGGCGAAGGGCCGGTCGGAGCAGGAGGCAAAGAAGAAGAGGCCTTCGGCAGGACCTCAGGAAGGCCGAGCTTCGAAGAAGTCTACGGTCGCGAAGGCTGCCGAACAGCCGAAGGTCATGGTCCTCGAGCAGGGGGAGGTCGTGGTCCTCGACCCCCCTGCTTCGGGTGCGCCGACTCCGACCCCGAAGGTGGATGCTCCCGGTACGTCGAGCGGTGCGTTCGGCATGAGGGAGGTGCTGTCCCTCCAAGTTCCGCCCCTCACTGCCAAGGCGGAGAAGATCTTGACCGAGCGTCACAAGCAGATCTTCGTCCCCGACTGGCAGGTGATGAACGTCGACGGCTTCTTGGGCGACGACAACATTTGCATGGAGGCGGTAAGGCACCTGCTGACCCCAAAGGATCGAGCGACCCTGAAGGCTGGGCTGGCAGGGGACGCCGTGATGCAGATTGCTCGGAATACTATGTCGGTAAGTAGGCCGAGCTCTCCCTCATCAAAATTTCTTTCTTAGAATTTTTCCAAGTCCTTGGGTTCGGATTTTAATGTACTGTTCTTTTTCAGACTCTCTGCCACTTCAATTTCCTGCTCGAGGAGTTTGCGAACAAGGAGCAGGAGAACGAACGGGAGAGGTCGGAGCGTGTCAAGGCCACGCAGCTGCTTGATGCCGAGCAGCTCCTCTCGGCGAAGAGGGGCGCCGAGGTGGCAGGGCTGGAGAAGCAGCTGGCTGACGCCATTCAGCTGTCGAAGGACGCGGTGGCCAAACTTGAGGCCTCGGAGAAGGAGGTTGCCGAGCTGAAGGAGGCGCTGGCCAACGCTCGGTCGGAAGCGGAGAAGGCTCGGAAGAGGGCCGAGAGGATCATGGCCAAACACCAGAAGAAGGTGAAGAAGGTGAGGAAGGCCGTGCAGGAGGAGGCCGCGCAGCACATGCTCCAGAACATGGATGATGCCTACGGTCGAGCCTTGCTCCACGTAGTCGCCAAGAACCCTGGCTTCGACACGTCCTCCTACCGTTTTTACGACCCCGTGGAAGGGGAGGAGGAGGTTCCCGAGGGGCTGCTCGACCCCGAGGGAGAAACGGAAGGTGTCGAAGGCCCAGGGGAGACCGAGGCCGAGGGCGAGGAGGAGGACGACTCCGAGGAGGAGAGCGGGAGCAAAGGCAAAGGCAAGGGTGATGGCGAGGGCAAGACCGGGGGGTTGACGGACCCGAGCGGCAAAAAGGTCGACCCCTGACTCGGTTGTCTATTTTTTTTTTGTTTTGTCTCTTTTTGTAAGCCTAACTGCGGACTGGCCACCGCTTTTGTAAAACTTTCTCCTCGGTTTTGAATGAAAACATTTTGTTTGGCCAAAATTTATCCAAGTGTTGAGCCTCGGATTTGTGTGTGACTAGTTGTAGATGTTTCCGTGTATTGCCCCATCGGATTTATCTCCGCTTTTCAGGTGAAGTTCGGTCCGATCACGGAGGTTGTATACCTTCGGAAGGAGCTGGCAAAAACGAAGGGTGAGCTTTTGAACAGCCGACAGAATCGGTTTCTCCTGCTCGGAAGGCTGGAGGAGACGAAGGCAGCTGTGCGGAGGTATTGTCGCGAGCTGTGGCAACTGCGGAAGTACCCCCAAGCTCCTTGTCCCGAAGGCGAAGTCGAGCGGCTCCACAGAGAGCTCACGGCCGCCGAGCAGAAGAATGACGACCTTTTGGCTGAGGTCTAACACTTGGAATTAGCGGAGAAAGAACGCTCGGCGGTGGAAGAGAAGCTGACTTCCGAGCTGGAGAAGGCGTTGGCTGAGCGCAAGAGGCTATTGGCCGAAGTCGACAGGCTCAGAAGGATCACGATAGATAGGGGGATCGAGGTCACCCACTTTCGACGGCTCGCGACCGATGGTGCCAACGTCTCCGGCTCATCAAGGCCTTCTCGTCCGAAGAAGTCGGCGAAGGACGACGCTTTGAGAGACAGAATTATTGAACTGGAGGAAGAGATCGCGTCGCTTAAGCCTGTACCGGAGAGGACTAACATCCGGAGTACGTCGTGCACTCGCGAAGAGAGCAAGAAAGGGATTTCTTTTTACGAACTCGCGACACGTTCACCTGCGGCTAGGTGGAGCCCTGCCGATGCTCAGAGTAGCGCAGCCGTCTCGTCGAGCGGTGCCTCGGCCGGCGCCACAATTAGGGTCGGCAGCGAAGGGGGTTCACGCTTCGTTGGTTTAGGATCGAGTTCGGAGGGCAGGCCTCGTGTCCTCGCCTTTCCCTAAACCGAAGCGTTCCCCTTTCGAAGAGGCCCTGATCATGTCGTTATATGTTCCTTCTGACTTGTTGTAAAACTTTGTAGTAGAGTCGGTCTTAATGTATATGAAGACAATATATATATGAGTTTGTAAGTTTGATTGGATAATTCTCCAAGTCTCGTGCCTCGGAAGTGTATTGAAAACTTGCAATTCGTTCTCCTTTCTTTTCAGCTCGAGGCGGCCGACCCTTATGCTGATTTCCACGGTTCGGATGGCGGATCTGAATCCGAGGCCACTTCTGGGACGGCAGCTCTGAGTCCCAGGAGCGTCGAGCTGGAGTTACGCCGAGCCGAGAGTGAGCGGGCCCACCTTTCGTCCGTCCTCGACCTTCGGGAAGCGGAGATCCAACGCCTGGAGAATAGGATCGCCGAGTTGAGCCCTGCAGGGGGGACGAAGATTCGCAAACCGCTTTCGGCAACGCTCTTCGGGTCAAGTGTATTCGGCACAACCAGTCGAAGATTATAGCCGAGCGGGACGATTTGCTCTCGGAGAATCGACACTTGCAGACTATGGTAGCGAAGCTCCAGAACGATGCAGGGGAGCTATCAGCCGAGGAGGACAAACAGGCGACCGAACAGTCTAGTGAAGATATTTCCATATGAGGGACAAGTGTAGTGGGTCGGCGGCGTGTATTTTGTTTGCCAACATTTTGTAACCATGGAAAAGATGTGCGTTGTATTATGGTTTGGTTGTTTAATAAAATATCTTTCGTTGCTCTGCATATTTATCTTGCTTATAACTGTGTTGGTCGCGCCGAGATCCTTGAACCGAGCGTGTTAGTTCCGTTGGCGAGAGTGTTGAACCGAACGGGTTCCTATGAGTACGGTATTTTGTCGTTTAGCGACTCTGACAAGGTACAGCACGAATTCCTAGGCGGCTCTGTCCCTAAGAAAGCGCTATCTTGTCGTTTAGCGTAAGTGGCAAGATCTGAGCCGTTGAACGTCGGCACGAATCTCGAGGCGGCTCAGTTCCCAAGAAAATGCTATCTTGTCGTTTAGCGTTGGTGGCAAGATCTGAGCCGTCTGATCGAGATCATGCACGAAAGTTGAGGAGAAAGTGAGTTTTCTCCGTTTGCGAGCTCGGGAAGGCACTTGCTCGGTGGCCGACCGAAGGCGTAGGGTTTCGGTCTTCGGCAGCTGGGCGAGACTGCTCGGATTATGTGGCCGGACGAAGCTCCGGTATCGACCCACTGGAGAAACTCGAAAGGACTGGGAGCCAAGTGTTGGACTCCGGGACCATCGGTGTAGTTCAACGGTTGTGGGAGCAATTCCGAATGGCAATCTACCCCTGGCTTGTCTGGAGGCGAGCCGAGGAGGTAAAGTCGAGCCGAGTGTTGGACTCCGAACCATCGGTGTAGTTCAACGGTTGTGGGAGCAATTCCGAACGGCGATCTACCCCTGGCTCGCCCGGAGGCGAGCCGAGGAGGTAAAGTCGAGCCGAGTGTTGGACTCCGAACCATCGGTGTAGTTCAACAGTTGTGGGAGCAATTCCGAACGGCGATCTACCCCTGGCTCGCTCGGAGGCGAGCCGAGGAGGTAAAGTCGAGCCGAGTGTTGGACTCCGAACCATCGGTTTAGTTCAACGGTTGTGGGAGCAATTCCGAACGGCGATCTATCCCTGGTTCATCCGAGGGCGAGCCGAGGAGGTAAAGTCGAGCCGAGTGTTGGACTCCGAACCATCGGTGTAGTTCAATGGTTGTGGGAGCAATTCCGAACGGCGATCTACCCCTGGCTCGCCCGGAGGCGAGCCCTGAGGAGGTAAAGTCGAGCCGAGTGTTGGACTCCGAACCATCGGTGTAGTTCAACAGTTGTGGGAGCAATTCCGAACGGCGATCTACTCCTGGCTCGCCCGGAGGCGAGGCGAGGAGGTAAAGTCGAGCCGAGTGTTGGACTCCGAACCATTGGTTGAAATCACAATTTAAAAAGCAGATGATAAGAGGGGAGAGAAACATGCGAATTCACAAATACGAAAGAGCTTTCTTTATTGATAATCGACGGCGAGCCGTTTTATATGGTACAATTTATGAAAATAGGTTGCAAGTCGGAGGACTGGAATGACTCGATATCCTATGATACTTAGAGTGGCGCCGGAGCGCTTTCTTGGTATTTTAGGAGGTGGTCGGCATTCTAGGTCCTCGGAAGCTCTCTGCCCTCTAGGTCTTCAAGACGATATGTTCCGGGCCGAACCACCCTTGTGATCCTGTACGGCCCTTCCCAGTTCGGAGCTAGCTTGCTCTTCTGACTGGGGAAGGATATGGCTAGCTTTCTCAAGACCAAATCTTCTTGTTTAAGGTTGGCGGGTCGGACCTTTTTGTTGTACGCCAGTTCAACCCTCCTTCGGTAATTCTGCTGCCGAATCGACGCCCTCTCCCTCAGTTCATCTATCAGGTCTAAGTCTGCTCTGAGGTCCCTGGCATTCTGTGCTTCGTCATAGGCTGTGAGCCGAGGGGAAGGTATTCCGACCTCGAGAGGTATCACGGACTCGGACCCATAGGTGAGGTTGAAAGGGGACTCGCCTGTGGGGGTCCGCTTGCTCGTGCGGTAGTTCCATAGGACGTTAGGGAGTTGGTCGACCCATAAGCCCTTGGAACTTTTGTCCAGCCTTTTCTTGATGCCTGCGAGGATCTGTCGATTAGCATTTTCTGCTTGTCCGTTCGACTGAGGGTGGGAGACGGACGAGAAGCGCTGCTGGATGGCCAGGTCGTCGCATAGAGCTCGGAATGCTGTGCCAGTGAACTGAGTCCCGTTGTCCGTCACGAGGACACGGGGGACGCCGAACCTACAGATGATGCTCTTCCAGAAGAACTGTAACACCTTGTTCTCGGTTATAGTGGCGAGGGGCTCGGCCTCGACCCACTTCGAGAAGTAGTCGATGGCTACGACCAAGAACTTGAACTGACCCGGAGCCGGAGGGAAAGGCCCTAGTAAATCCATCCCCCACATTGCGAAGGGGATGGGACTTGATAGGGATTTGAGGTTGGCCTGAGGGAGGCGACGGATGCTGGAGTGTCTCTGACAAGAGCTGCATTGCCGAACGTGTCGCTCGGCGTCTTGAAGGAGGGTCGGCCAGAAGTATCCATAATTCAGAGCTTTTCGGGCCAAGGACCTAAATCCTGAGTGTGCCCCTCCGATGCCTTCGTGGAGCTCTTGTAGGCATATTCGGCCTGCTCCGGAGAGAGGCACCTTAGGTATGGCCGGCCGTCTATTTGAGAGAAAAAGCGTTTGTATAAGATGCCCTCGATCAAGACATACCGCTCGGCCTGGGTTCTGACTCGGCGCGCCTCTTTGGGGTCTTCGGGAAGGAGCCCGTCCCTTAAGAACAACACTAAAGGCTTCATCCAATTATCTTGTAACATGACCGGCAACGATTCCGCCGAGCCAGGTGTCTCGTCTTCGATGCTCGGCTTAGAGAGGACATCGATCAGTACGGTCTGCTCGAGACCTTGCAGGGAGGACGAGGCCAATTTGGAGATGGCATCGGCCTGTGAGTTCTCTTCACGAGGGACCCGCTGGATGAGCGCCTCCTCGAACCGGCTCATGAGGGCTCGAACTTTAGCGAGGTACCTCGCCATTCGCTCGTCTCGGGCCTCGTACTCGCCCAAAACTTGGTTCACGACGAGCTGGGAATCGCTGTGGATTCGGAGGCACTGCGCCCCAGCACTTCGTGCAAGTCCGAGGCCAACAATGAGTGCTTCGTACTCTGCCTCATTGTTCGAGGACTTGAAGTTCATGCGGATCGCGTACTGGAGGATGAAATCATCAGGGCCGTTTAGAATGATGCCGGCGCCGCTTCCTTCATTACAGGAGGATCCGTCCACGAAGACTGTCCAAATGGGGGCTCCATTCGGGATGTGGCCGACCTCAGGGATAGTGGACTCTACGATGAAGTCGGCGAGTGCCTGCGCCTTAATTGCCGTCCGAGGCTGGTAAGAGATGTCATGTTGGCTCAGCTCTATGGACCACTTCATCAGCCGGCCCGAGGTCTCAGGCTTGTAGAAGATCTGCTTTAGGGGTTGGTCGGTGAGGACAACGATCGAGTGGGACTGAAAGTATGGCCGAAGCTTCCTCGCCGCCGTGACTAGGGCATAGGCCATCTTCTCTATCTTCGGATAGCGGAGCTCGGCGTCCCGAAGCACTTTGCTCACGTAGTAGATGGGCCTTTGGGACCGGTCTTCCTCTCTTACCAAGACAGCGCTCAAGGTCTGCTCGGAAGCAGCCAAGTAGACGAAGAGAGTCTCGCCCAGGACCGGTTTGCTGAGCAGAGGGGGGTTCACCAAGTAGGCCTTCAGTTGGTCGAACGAATCCTGTTGTGGTTGGCCCCATTCAAAGCCCTTAGCCCCCCTGAGTGCTTTGAAGAAGGGGAGGCACTTTTCCCCCGACTTCGAGAGGAACCGACCGATAGCAGCGAGCCGACCAGTAAGCTTCTGCACCTCCTTGATGTTCCGAGGCAGGGCCATGTCTAATATGGCCTTAATCTTCTCGGGATTAGCTTCGATTCCTCGTTGGCTTACCATGAAGCCGAGGAATTTTCCCGAGGAGACCCCGAACGCACACTTGTTCGGGTTCAGCCGCATGCTGTGCCTCCGCAACACGCCGAAGGCCTCCTGGAGGTCGGCAACGTGATCAGTGCCTCGGACGCTTTTGACGAGCATGTCGTCGACGTAGACCTCCATATTCCGACCTATCTGGTTCTGGAAGACCTTATTGACGAGGCACTAATAGGTGGCGCCCGCGTTCTTCAACCCGAACGGCATGACCCGATAGCAGTAGAGGCCCTGGTCGGTGATGAAGGAGGTCTTCGGAATGTCCGGAGGGAACATTCGGATTTGATTATAGCCTGAGAAGGCATCCATGAAGCTGAGGAGCTCATGGCCCGAGGTGGCATCAATGAGGGTGTCGATGTTTGGAAGGGGAAATGGGTCCTTCGGACACGCCTTATTCAGGTCGGTGAAGTCAATGCATATTCTCCAGGAGCCGTTTGACTTCTTGACCATTACAACATTAGAGAGCCACTCAGGGTAGTTTACCTCCTGTATGAACTTGGCCTTCAGCAGTTTATCCACCTCCTCCTTGATGGCCTGCTGTCGCTCGGGAGCGAACTTTCGCCTCTTCTGCTGAACCGGTTTGCACCCCGGTTCGACACTTAGGCGATGGACGAGCAGCTCCTCGGAAATGCCGGGCATGTCCGCGGCCGACCATGCAAACAAGTCAGGGTTATCCCTGATGCATTTAATCAGGTCCGAGCACAGCGCGGTCGGCAAGGACTTGCTGATGAGGAACTTCCGGCTCGGGTCCTCGTCCGAGAAGAGCACTTCTTCTAACTCGTCCGCCGGCTCGGACGTTGGCCGAGCTTTCGGCTCGGGGATTTCTAGTGTCTCGAGCGAGAGCACTGGTCTCCCGGTGGAAGTCATGTAGCACTTCCGGGCTGTTTCCTGGCTTCCCCTGACTTCCCCTACTCCCGACCGAGTGGGGAACTTCATTTTCAAATGGTACGCCGAGGGGACAGCTTCCAAGGCGGCTAGGCCGGGTCGGCCTAGAATGACATTATACGCTGCCGGGACGTCGACGACCATGAAATCCATCGGCTCGGTCCGGGTAGTAGGGGTGCTTCCCGCAGTAATGTCTAGGGTTATCACCCCCTCGACGGTTACCGGGACCCCCGTGAACCCGTGGAGTGTGTAACCGGCCGGCTTGAGACGGTCTCGGGACAGCTGCAGGCCTCGGAAGGCCGAGAGGAAGAGAATATTGACCGAACTCCCATTGTCTACTAAGATCCTCTGCACCTTGAAGTTGGCCATGCGGAGGTCGATGACGAGGGCGTCACAGTGTGGGGTTCGGACCCCTTCGAGGTCTGCGTCGGAGAAAGACACAGGGACGCCGAGACCTTTGGGAGGAGGGGCACTGTGAACCGAGTTGACCTCTCGGACGAAGGCCTTCCGAGAGGAATTAGAGGAGCCTCCCATGGGCCCTCCGTGGATCAGGTGCAGAATCCGCTCTTCCTCGAACTCGGGTGTCTCCTCGCGTCGCTCGGAGCGCTTGTTAGCCCCCCGAGGCGGAGGAGAGTTGCAATCCGCCCGATCGTTAGCCTTCACGAATTTGGCCAACTGCCCCCTCCGGATGAGGGCTTCTATCTCATTTCTTAATGCCCGACAGTCGTTCGTGTCGTGGCCGTGATCCCGATGGTAACGACACCACTTATCTTTGTTCCTCTTCTTCACCGGGGTGTGCATCCTCGGAGCTGGAGGGATGACTCCCTCCTTCTCCACTTCCATCAGGATGGTGGAGACGTTAGTGGTGAGGGGAGTGAACTTCTCAAATCTGGGGGGAGGGCGACGCTGACCGCCGTTGTCCTTCTGCGCCTTCTTGGACCCCTCTTCCCCCGTCGCCTTTCTCTTCGACCCTGAGGATGACCCCCCAAAGCTCGGGAGGGCCTCTGCCTCCTCTGCTCGGATATACTTCTCGCACCTCAGGAGGAGGTCGGCGAAGTCATGCGGTGGCTTCTTGGCTAGGGACGATCGGAGGTTGGCGTTGAGGACATTCGACTGGAATGCCACGGTCGCCACTGACTGGTCTAAGGAGGCAATAGACCTGACCTCTGCGGTGAATCTCTTCACATAGTCTCGCAGCTTCTCTTCCCTTTCCTGCCGCAGGTTCAGTAGGGAGAGGCTTGTCTTCTCGGCTCGCCTGCTACTCACGAAGTGAGTTATGAACAGTGTTTCAAACTGCTCGAACGAGAAGATGGAGGAGGGAGCGAGTCTGGAATACCATTCCCGAGCCGATCCCCTGAGGGTGGCGGGGAAGGTCCTGCAGAGCACGGCGTCGGAAGCTTGATGGATCAGCATCAGGGTCTTGAAGCTTTTGACGTGATCAAATGGATCGGATTCCCCTGAGTACGTTTCAAACTGCGGAGGTTTGAAACCCCTCGGTATGTGGGCTTCCATGATCGACCGAGAGAAAGGGGGTCTGCTGGGCCGGACCGTCCCTGCCCTGGACTCCTCCCCTCTGTCCATGCGACCAGTGCACCTCTCCACCTCATGGAGACGGTGGATGAGGGCGTCGTCCCTCCGCTGGTGATCATATGACCCCCCAGACTCCTCCTCATAGGAAGGGGAGCGCGGACTACGGTGCCGGTAGTCCTGGGATCGGCGAGGACTGTAGTGCTACTGCTGGCGGCTGGGAGCCGGGGAAGGACTTCGGGTTCAGCGACGAGGACTGGGATCCCTCGGGGGCGTTGGAGCCCTCTGGGCATTTTGGACGTTCTGCCGAAGGTTGAGAGCCTGCGGAACGGTGTCTTGGAATTGTAGGAACTCGGCACGGGTGATGGGTGCGTCATTGTTCCTGCGATGATGCCGATCCGCGGGGGACTATGGCCTCCTCCTTCGGCGGTCGGGCGATGCCGCTCGGCCCCTTCGGTTCGGAGACCGTCTGCCCTCTCGGCGGTGAGGCAACCGCTCACCATGATGCTGGCAGGAGGCTCCCTCTCGGGCCCGCCTCTCATCAAGGTGAGTGCGGAGGTCCTCCTCTTTCTGGCAGTTCAGGAGTGTGTTGCGGAGGTCGGGATGATGAGAAGCCATTGAGTCCGAGGACCCATTATGGACCGAGACATGGTCCGGGTTGAGGGGCTGCTTCTGCTTCCGACCGTTATGGCTGGAAGGGCCATTGTTGGGTTGCTGCTTAGGAAGAGGAGGTTGGCCCTGCTGGGCCGGCGGAGGAAGATCGGGCTGAGGAATAGGATTGAGAGGGGCTTCCTCTGTAGGGTCGGCGGGATTAGCCCCACGGTTTGACCCTCTAGATCTGACCTTCTTTGGAGGCATGGTTGGAGAGGACGACAGAGAAGGGGCTGAGGCTGTTTGTGTGGTTGTTTCCCACAGACGGCGCCAATCTGTTACCGCTGATTTCGGTGTAGGGGTAAACAGATAGAATTTGTGAGTTCGAGAAAAACCTGAACAGTTGACTCAAGCCTTCTTGCTCCTGCCGCAACCTGCAAGGAAGTGCGAAACACCGGGTTGATTCAGGCGA
Organism: Hemerocallis citrina; assembly: GCA_017893485.1. NCBI lineage: Eukaryota > Viridiplantae > Streptophyta > Magnoliopsida > Asparagales > Asphodelaceae > Hemerocallis > Hemerocallis citrina. The sequence goes on along the minus strand of CM030360.1, from coordinate 152,932,402 downwards.
CGCACCCTCCGACGCTCTTGTCAGTAATCAGAAGAGATTAAGAAAGAGCTTAAAGTGGTGAAAAAGTGATTAACCTGGTCACAGTGGCAGGGGGGAGGTATTTATAGTCGCCAGGGGAGTGATTAGAGGTCTGGTTCCCTGTGTAACTGCCAGGAGAAAAATCCTCACAGTCTGTTTAGGAAACTAACCCCTTGATTCCCGGTGAGACAAATCAGGCCCGTTGACGGGGTCAAATCAGTGGTCCTGATTTGTCTCTTGCTGGTTTGGGCTCGCTTCGGGTCGGGACCCGTACCCAATTGGAGTGGACACATTCGTGGGTTATTGGATCTGTGAGAGGGAGATCCAGTACCCGCTTTGGATCCGCCTGTATGTGAAATTACCATTTTACCCCCGAGCTTCAAGATTCGTGCCCAATCTGGACGGTTCCGATTTAACCCCATTTTTAGCCATATCAACCGGGTATCCAATCTGCAGTGTTGTGAGTGACTGATAACCGGGTATCCGATCTGTGGCATTGAGAATGACCGATAATCGAATATTGGCAGCGAACAGTCGACTGGTCCATTAAGCAGTCGACTGTACTGCACAGTTGAGCTGTAATTATTTGAGAAGGATTTTTCTGACACTTAGTTAAGCGATACCCGATGTTTTCATGTTTTCCTGTCATTTCTTACTTCACAATACATGTTTGGTTTATGTATCTTTGTTCAGTACATGTTGCTTAAGAAATCATGTTTATTGTTTATTTATGTTTGTTTGTTTATATCACTCACACCATTTATGGATGACCCCTTTAGTTTGGGGGTTAGGGATCATCTCTAGCCTCATATGTTGCAGGTTGCTGCTTAGAGTTTGGGGGTTTGTACGCTTGAGTTAGCTTTGGAGATTATAAGTAATGTAATAGAGCCTTGTGTAATTTTTGTAAAGAGAAGTGTTTTAAAAAGAATGTTTTCAATTCAAGGTGTTTGTATTTCCGCTGCATTTGAAAAAGGTTGTTGTAATAATAAAAAAAAAATTAGAATAAAATTATTTGTGTTTTGAGCTATGTGTACTATTACATTGAAGTGGATTCTGGGATTGTGCCACGTATTTTCAAATTTTTATATTAGAAATTCGGGGTGCTACACAGCTGTTCATCTTTGTTGCACTTCTGGTAGGAGGTGAACATTTCTTGTCCGAGCAGATATGCTTGGTGGCCCCAGTATCGTACCACCATTCACGAGGATTGCTCCCCACAAGATTGACCTCTGATACTACAGCACAGAGGTCCAGGTCAGAGAGACCAGTGGACAAGTTCTCAGCTATGTGTGCGTGGGATTTTTCATTCCCTTTTACATGTCCTGTTCCTGAACGGTTACTGTCCTTACTGCGGCACTCAGAAATTTTGTGCCCCAACTTACCACACTTAACTTCTTTGCAAGAGGTTTTTTGTTTGAGGCCCTGTGGCAGAAACTTCCTCTTCTTGCCCTTCTGTTCGTGCTCCACCACATTGGCCTTTTCTATGGACTGATTTCCATAGGAACTGTCAGCCTTGCGATTCTCTTCTTCGATCCGCAATCTGACAATTAGATCTTCAAGGGACATCTCCTTTCGCTTGTGTTTGAGGTAATTCTTGAAGTCTTTCCACCCAGGTGGAAGTTTTTCAATGAACGCTGCAACCTGGAATGGCTCGCACAGCGTCATACTCTCTGCAGCAATGTCGTGCATTATAACCTGCAGTTCTTGGACTTGACTCACCACAGTTTTGGAGTCAATCATCTTGTAGTCCAGAAATTTGCCGACAACAAATTTCTTGGACCCGGCGTCTTCTGTTTTGTACTTCTTTTCCAGGGACCCCCACAGGAGTTTGGACGTCTTAAAGACACAGTAGACGTTGTACAGGGAGTCTACCAAACCATTCAGGATGTAGTTCCTGCAGAGGTAGTCGCCCTGAGTCCATGCGTCAACTACAGCAATGGAGTGTGCATCCATTGGCACCAGCATCGGGGCAGATTCAGTGAGGAATCTGTCCAGCTTCAATGTGGTCAGGTAGAACTGCATCTTCCCTTGCCACTTTTTGAATCCAGTTCCATTGAACTTGTCCGGTTTTTCTCCCACGGTTATGTGCGTGGGCAGAACGACCGAATGTGCCGCAACCAATTGTGCAGTCACATTTTGGGTCACCGATGTTTCGGTACTGAGAAGCCCATTAGCAACGTCAGATGGTGTGTTCTCCATGTTCTTGTTTTTTCTGAAATTGTTCGAAACAGAAACTGTTAGTTGGTTTTTTCCGAACAGCACCTGTAAACAGACTTCACAAAACTGTTAGAATCTGTGAGGAAAAAATTCTGCTTTAAGATTGTTAGAACCTGAATATAAAATAATAAAGAATCCCAACAGAATTTGCGAAGAAATAAAAAAACAAGGAAGAAAACAGTAAGTAAAGAATTTGCATAGAGTCGAGATTTGTAATCTCTGTCCTTAAAGTAGAATTCGCCCATAGTGTGACGGTTACCGGCGAATTGCTTCACAGGATACAACTGTACCTTCTCTGAAGAATGCTCTTGCTTCAGAGACAACGAACTGTTGTCTGTGTTGTACTCTCAACTGACACTGACACAGAGGAGAAGATGAAGAAAACGAAAATGAAAAAATTCTCTATCTGCATGAAAGACTCTGTCTGGTTTTATAGAGGAAAAATTGAACTGGAGACTGTTCAGCTGCCATTACTCTGTAACAGCAGAGTAATGGGGACTCTTCAGATTCATAACTGGTGAGCCATTACTCTGCTGTTACAGAGTAATGGGCACCAGTTACTGAATCTGAAAAGCCTTTTCAGTTCAGTAGGGAAAGAGTTTTTTGTCCGGGCTAAAAAAAAATTTTAAGCCAGACCAGAACAGACCAAGCCGGAGCCGGAGCCAGAGCCGGGCGGGGCCGGGCTGGTGTGTTTGTCATTCTGGCTAAGTCCTCTCTCCACTACACGTTAGTGGTAACCCCCGGGCCACGCCCTTTAGTCCAGTTTTTTAGTATATATACTAGAAGAAATCATTTCCAATTTCCGATATGGGACTATCCATTTTTTCCAAGTTGCCAAGTTAGTACATTTCAAGTACCCAACTTTGGATCAACATTTCTCATTCATACGGAATTCGTTTTTGGCAAGTGAGTATACTACGGAATAGTACTCGTCGAGAGGATCGCAATCCACTCATTTTCCGGCGCCGCCGGTGGCCGGATCCTGCCGGAGTCCGGCCCGGAAAACTGCAAAAATTAATTCCAACAAATTTGATATTTATTTATTTTCATTCTCTACCCGGCGCTTTGGAAACGCCGGTGTAGATGCTTTTTAAAATTATTTATTGTTTTCGTATAATATCTACATTGGCGTTTCTAAAACGCCGCCGTAGTGTATTTAATATATAATTATTCAGATACCCCGGCTAAAACGCCGGCGTAAGGATTTTGTTTGAGACTTAAATTTAAATTCTATATCCCGGTGTTTCCCAAAAGCAGGGTAGCGTTTAAAAAAAATCCCTTTATTCATTTGAATTATAAAAAAAACAATAATATAATTCAATACAAAATATCATTTCAACCATCTGTGGTACAATTCACACTCAATTCCACAAATTTCAGGCTAATGTAGCATAATAATATAATTCACAACCAAATACAATAATTAAGCATAATAAAATAACATACATTCCATTAATTGTCCAATCATTCAACATATTTCAGAAATTGCATAATCTGCAAATAAACAGTTTCAAAACAAATATAATAGTACTTGTCACAACAAACTATATAATAACCCTAAGAGAATACTTCACCAGACCGCTACTACATACTCCTCGAGCTGCTTCTATTCTCATCGGTTGAATTTTTTTAATTTGATGGAATCATAGAGGCCGTCCTGTGCAAAAAAAAAAAAAAATTAACACATATCGAATTTGAACTGCCACTTTACCATATATTGGGGAAACTCAAGCTTCAAGTCAATTTACACACATTTTGATGTTGTCAACAGGGGAACTTATTACCCAGCCATCATAGCATGTGATAAACCGAAAAACAAAAAGCTTTAGAGCATCTGTAGTCGTTTGCAATTTATTCATAATATGCATTTTTGGCTAAAAAACCCGCTGCAGTCGTTTGCTATTTATCCATATTATCGATAAATCGCTACAGTAGATTGCTATATTTGAGAATCCGCATAAGTTATATGCATATATGAGTGACGGCACATCATGTGCCGTCCCACAAAAAAAATTAATATTTTTTTCGTCGGACGGCACATAATGTGCCATCCCATTCATAAACTAATTAGTTTATTCAATTAAAAATCCCAAAACGAATTAAAAAATCCCAAAAATTCCCCTCCTTGGACGGCACATGAAGTGCCGTCCCACGCCCCCCGGTTTTCTCGGACGGCACATGATGTGCCCGTCCCATGGGTTTTTTTTTTAAAAAAAAATTTTAAACATCATTTTATCGAGACACCAATCAACATCATTATCCATGGCATTTGATGCTATATATTTCAAACCAGACCCCATTACTGCTAATTATTATTATTATAATATCACTGTACTTTTAGATCATATTAATCCCATATCCTTATCTTCTGTTTTCTTTATAAGTATGCAAGAAATTTTTTTTTTAATTTTTTTTTTCCTGTTCGGACGGCACTTCATGTGCCGTCCCTCCTATAAAAAAAAATAATTTATTATTTTAGCGTTCGGACGGCACATGATGTGCCGTCCCACGTAATTTGTTATTTTTTTTAGTATTTTTTTATTCTCAGACGGCACTTAATGTGCCGTCGCTTATTTTTATATTATAGAAAGCTAAAATATAGCTTTAAACGACTGCAGCAAAACTAGGATTTCTATTTCTATTTATCCATATATCCATATTTTACCATTCAACGACTACAGATGCTCTTAGAGAGAGATCTAATTCATCATTGTCACAAACTTAACTTTTGTAACCATTTTAGAGAATCTTATACCTAATTGCAAAGCATAGTCCAATGTGTGGTTCAGTAGATCAGTAACTGGTAAACCAAATTTAAGTTGGTTCTACAAAATAAAATCATATATTCTCTCAAAAAGAAGTTTGCCTGCAACACATAAGGACCAAAAATGAAAAAAATTAGTTGATTTAGCTTTACTCATGACTCATGAGCATACCAGTTAGCTCAGATGTCGATAACACTGAAAACTCTACTGATATTTATACGCTGGACTTTAGACTCAGACCAAAAATCAATAGCTCGAGTCACATGGACTTACTTACCAGTCACTGACGATCGATTTCTTACACACATTGTCCCAGTGGACCTCTACGAGTGTTAGACAGAGAAGGCATTCCAGCAAAACCTGGAGATCTTCTTGTGGTAGATTGCATGTATTGGTGAATGGTGATAGAAACCATGATGTAGATTGGTGAATGGTGATAGAACCCAAGAAATGTTTAAAATCTAAATGATGTAGATTGCATGCATGCCCATAAAAAAAGAAAAAGAAAAAAATTAAACAATAATATCATAGGTTCATGGTTACAGTAACATATTTACTGACACATTTTTCAAAGCAAATCAGGGATCAAATGTGCGATAGTGTGATTCTTGGTATTTATGGTTACAGACTTACAGTTTCAGTTGTACAGAAATAAATGTATTTACAGTTCAAAGCAAATCAGTGATAATGCCTGCTTTCGCCAATAACATAAAAACATAGGAGTTTATTAACGAGTCAACAAAGTTATATTACTCTGTATTCTTGCAATAATTCTATTAAGAAGTTAATTGAATACTTGTGAGTGCTCGTATTTTAGCTAAGAAGGCAGGTTCAGTATCGACTCGTCTTCTTGTGCACAGCTGAGTTTTTGCATTATTCTATCCTCCTCTGAGTTGGCAGTCTAGTTTTTTGTCTTTTCGGTGATGTCTGTATTTTCATGAGCTGCTAGACCTGTTTCTTCTCATTTCGCCACGTCATTAGATTTTTTGTGGTGTGTCTTCTCTCCTCCTATCTTATCATTCTGTGTACGCATACACGTGAATGTTTGCATTCACTATTTCCTGAGCTTTTTAGTGGTGCGCTTGGTTTCCTGCGTTTTCTCTCTTTTCTTTTCTGTGCAGGTTGTGTTTTGTGCCTTCGTGTGGGGCTGTTTGCCTCCTGAGTCTTGGTTCTCTCATTCGGATTTGTTTCACAATTTTCGCTCATGTCATCAAGGTGTGCGTGTTCCTGGATCTGACTTCCTGATCGTTGCATTTCCTTTAGCCTTGCGGATGTTAGCCTTAGTGGGCATCTTCCCTCCTCTTTGGTGCGGCAGGGTGTTTAGCTCCTTTAGTTGCATTATTATTCTGGCTGTTTACTCCGTCGCCCTTCTCGGTGTTGTTCTTCATTTAGTTCGCAGATCTCTTATTTGAGAGCGACTCATCCAATTTTTGTACTCATTTTTGTAATTTACTTTCAGTTTTACAGCTTGTAAACTCTTGTATATATTTCTGTAACTCAACTGTTTTTATATATATACTAGATTTGCCCGTGGGCACGAGCCTACGACACGTCTTCGGAACGATACAAAACACGAAAAGCCATGTAAACAGTAAAACAATAATTATGTAGCTCAAGTTTGAATAGTATGACAATAATTAGTTATAAATAAAAGTCTATGTTTTCATTAGTGTATGTTGAAAAATAATTATAAATGGGAGTATAAAATCTAACTTCTTAGAACTTTAAGTGTGGAAAATAATGAAATTTAATTGTTGAAGAGATATTTGCTGTTAAAAATTCTGAAAATTTACATAACCGAAATCTTAAAATCTAATTTCTAAGTAAATAAAGAAAGAATGGGATAGAGATATATAGTGATAGAAAGAGAGAAATATGAAAAAATAAAGAGAGGAAAGATAGATAGTAATAAAGCAACGAGTTTTTTAGGAGGAAAAATTTGGTTTTTGGATTTGAAATTTTGGAGGAAAAATATGTTTTGTGAGGTTTGATATGGACCTTTGATTTTGGAGAAATTGATTGAGTGAGCCACTTGATAGCTTTCTTTGTAATTTATTATATAGATATTTTTTGATGGCCGGAGCCGTCTGGCTCTATCCGAAATATCAAAAAAAAAAGTTAATTGAATACTTCTGTTCATTATATGACCCTATCATCTCTACGACAGATAATACACCAATGTTCAGGCTTCCAGATTAAATCACATCCAATAAGTGAGAAACTTATGTATATGAAGAGACTAATTTCAACCCATAAAAAAAAGAAGAAAAAAAGAAGAGATGATTGATAACTATTCTCATTAATAATAAGAGTACAAATAATAAATGCATAATATAGGATAGCAATTTAGAAATTAATCATATAATTAACTAAATAAATGAACAATTCCCAAAACTGATCAAATCCTTATATCACATAATGAGTTATACTTTCAGGGTGTATCTGATGCCCAATAACTCAACTCAAATTACACCAAAATTTTGTCTTCCCAAACCAAACTCACATAAATGTTGGCCAATACTTTCATGCCGAAATGAAGATCGGCCAGCATATTCTGGATCTTAGGGTCAAAAAAAAAATTATTTGTTTTGAACAAAATCGGCTCAATGGTTTCCCTCCACAAGTAAATGTCAGCCAACAATCAGAGTACTTATAAAAGTATATCATCTACGCAATTATGTTTCAAATGTGTTGCCAAGGACAGACATATAAAGTATGCTGGAAAAGTTTAACTAAATGAATAATTTAGGTGGCATTGGTAGCTTGCAATTTTTGCCTTCAGTTTTGTAACTCTGTAAAATGTCAAGACAAGCCTGGAATTGCATTTTAAGTTGCAAATGCTCCTTGAATTGCAAACACCAAGTTACACAAAAAATGCACAGGTCTGACTTCGCAAGTGTCCTCCTCCCTCTTCCGCTCACCACAACATCCTGTCACAAATGTCTCTAGCCATCAATCACCCTCTGCCACTGTCACCTCGAGTACCTGCCACATATATCTCTGGCTACCAGCACTTCCATATGAAACTATAATCAAATGGTTGCAACTGTAATTGGTTGCAAGCCTTTAGATTACAGTTACAGTGCTTTTGCAGTTGCAAATTTTTTTTTTGCAGCCTTAGCAGAAAGGGACTACCTAAGGAGCTAAGGACATGAGACTTATATAGGGATAGGCACTACCTAAGGAGCTAAGGACATGAGACTTATATAGGGATGGCAAGTGGGCCGTGTCAACCGGCGACCCGCCCGTTGAATCCGGTCCGTGAAATAGTTTGGCAGGTTCGGGTAGAACATGTAAACAGTAACGGATCGCCCCGGGTCGTTAAAAACGCGAATCCAACCAGTCTAACCAGGTCCGCGAACCCGTTTAAAAATGCCAAACCCGCCGCCAACCCGCGGGTCGACCCGCGGGTTACGAACCGTTCGGACCCGTCACGGGTCGAACGTTCGACCCGTCACGGGTCGACCGTTGACCCGTGGGTCAACGGAACCGTTGGGAGCGGCACTGTACAACAGAGAGAGCCGTTTGGCTCTCATAGCTGTTGTTTTTGTTTTTTTTTGGTTTTTTTTGGTTTTTTAAAAATATTTTTAGCCTATAAATACCCTCTAAAACCCCATAAAAAAATCACACCTTACTCTCTTACTCTCTCTACTATTATAACTCATTTCTAAGGAATTTTTCAACAATTGAAGTATTCAACAAGCAAGTGTTCAAGGGATATACACGATCAAATTTCGATCGTATCGAAATAAAAATTCAACAACGTCTTCAACTCTTCAACTCTCGTCCAACTCCAAGTGATCAAGTCGTCAATTCTCCTTCAAGCTCTCATCAACTCTTCAATTCCGGAATCGCTTATTTCTAGTTCTACTTCTATTCTTATTTTCACGGTTTTTTTTATATACGCGTATCCACGGTGAACGGTATCAAAATTTCATACCTCTCTCGTTATTTTATTTTTGTGTTGTAGTTATAATTATTGTTGGTTTTTTGATCTTCTCTATCTCAACCCTCTTGTTTTTTAGATGTTTTTTTATAATTCACCGTTCCTACATTGTGTAGTTTTTTTTACATACATTACTACATTATGTCTAGATCACGCGGTAGCGGTCATAGCCAAAGTGGGCAAGATTCATCATCCTCTTCCCGTAGGCCACCAATTGTCTCAATTAGTGAGTCCGCCCAAGAGTATCATGATCCTCCTACCCAACAATGGAGTACACACGACGAGGTTGTTGGTGACATACAATTAGAAGAAGAAGAAGAAGAACAACCACTACAAGAAATTTGCCATATACCAACGGACACCTATAGTGACGGATCACTAAAACCGTGGGTACAGACATTGTATACCCACAGACGAATAGTAAACTGTGGGTATAGGTGGGTATATTCTATAATTCATTTTCCCCCCAACTTTTTCATTTTCCCCCCAAATCTCAAATATCCCCAATTTATAGAGTATGTCTCAGTCTCAAACCCATCTCTCTCTCTCTTTTCTATTTCTGCTCTCTCTCTCCCGCTCATGAACCCTAACCGCCATTCCCCGTCCCCGTTCCTGTCCCCGTCCTCGGTCGTCGTCGACCGCAGCCCAGCGTCGTCGTGATCTTCGTGCTGCCCCTACGTCGCCGTGCTCCGACCATCCTAGCCCCCACGTCTCTCTCTCACAAACCCTAACCCCGACCACCATACCTCCACGTTGCCGTCGCCCTTCCCGCGCCATCACTCTGGTCATCATCATCTTCCTCCCTCTCTAAAAAATTAGGGTTTGTGGAATTGGGGAAAACTCATTATACAAATTAATGTCTCTTTAATAATCTGAATTTCTTCTCTTGTTTTTTAGATTCGAGGTTCCATTCCACTTCTCTGGGAGCAGATTGTGGACTTGAGTTACAAGCCTCGATTTAACATAATTACCCATGAAGAGACGGTAAGAATCCTGCTCTGAATTGTTGCTATACAATTTGAACTGGTACTAAATTTCACAATTATAGTCAAAGGTTGTGGAGCGCCATTTTCATTACTTGTTACAAAGATATAGGGAGACAGTTATCTCTGCTGCACCTGGGATTATTGACGACGCTTTGGTCTGCTGATGATGATTTATCAACACCCCTTTATTTCAACTTATAGGCATTACTATCTTATTTAGTAGTCTGATACACAAAAGGATAATTTATCCAATAATGGAAGAGACTTCACAAGCACAATCTTTTTATTGTTGATCACAAATTAATACATAATTGTGGATGTAAATTATTGATCGGACTAAGATTTGTATTTTTAAAGTAGATTTCTCTCTCCTTTTTTTGGGCTAATGGTTTTTGTGCTTAGTACTTTGAGGGGTCAACAATCAACTTTATGTAAGAATTAATGTTAAGAGTCAGTTATGTGCTTTTCTTTTTTCACACGTCTAACGTGTTGCACCTTTTCAGGGGAAGGAATGTGTACATGCAGTTTTCTTCACATCAAGAACTTACAACAATGGAACAGAATCAACAAGGGAGGAAAGCTGATCAGGTTTGTAAAAAATATCCAAATAAGCCCATGATGGATTTATGATCTTAAATGCTTGTTTGATAGGAAAAACTATACTATGATGGTAAAAAAGCTGTCTCTTGTAAAATTTTGAAGTTTCAAGATTACAACATTGTAAATAATACAACTGCAGTCCGCAAATTTATTTTGTTTCTTTGTTTGTTGCAACTATTGAAATGACATGCACATGCGGTTTTATCTGACCTCACAGCTCTTTCAGTCATGGGAAACTCTCTAGTACATTCATTTTTTTGTTGAACTTGCTCATAGTTTAGTTGTTTACCTTCTTTAGTGTGGATGAACTGATGAAAGCCTCCAATCATTTGTAGTTCTTTTGAACTAGACTGAAAAGCACGAGAGAAAATTTCACCTCTACATACTCCATTGGGTTTAGTTTGCTTTCATGGTTAGGCATCACCAGTGTGCTGCCATATCTTGAAAGATATGCAGCTTTATTTTTGGATTTCCATATCAAGTAGTTATACATTTTTGCAGAGACACATATATATAAGAAAAAACATTTTCTTAACTAATCTGATGTACCCATTTCACCCTAGACATGCTAGTTAAGTGTTACCTCTTCTGGCTCATTGAGTGGTCATGTTCTTTGGCCATTGTCGTTTTCTTCCTCTAAGTCTCTGTTTGTTAACCACAAGGGAATTGATGAACACATTATTATTCACTTTTTAGAGCAATAATCTTAATATAACTAGACATTTAAAAGCTCTATATATGGTATTTAACTCTTATTCTCTCTTTTCCATAGGAAACAGCTTATAACAGCAAAACGAAGCAGATTCAGGACTTCAAGGACAATACACAGAGAACTGCAGAGGATAAGTCGACTGGTTCCTCAACCAGGCGACTGGACAGGAGAAGCTGATTTTCCACAACTATCGTCACAGTCGACTTATTCCCAAAGACAATCGACTGGTATGATCAAAGATGAAATCTTCAGAAGTCTCGACTCAGTCGACTGGTTCGAAGACAAGTCGACTGGTCTGCGGCGGAGTAAACAGATAAGATCTTCAAAGATATACCTGCATCTAAATTCAAATCTACTTGGATCAAGATTTTATACAGCGAATCAAATCTAAAGACAGGGTATTTTCCAAGTGGACGTGGTGAACAGATAAGGAAAGAAAGGAGAAAAGAGAAAGATATTAATCATCAAATCAAATAAAGAAGAATCTTCCTGAAAAAGTGGAAACCCTAATTCTCAGCCGTGTTCTATAAATATCAGAATACCATCTCTTGAAAGGGCTCCTCTCTCCAATCCACGACTCCATCAACGATCAGATATATCTCTGGGAAGCGACTCAATCACCAAGTTCCTGAACAAGCATCGAGAACATCACTCCATCAACATCGAAGAAGGAAAGAGAAGATCCAGCAACAAGAAGGCAGTCGACTGTGTGACAGCCAGTCGACCATATTGCCGGAATCCATTAGTTTATTTCTTCTTCTCTCTTTATTCTTTTTATGTTGATCATGTATTCAAACTTGTTAAGCAATAAAGTTATTATTATGTGGAACTAATTTTATAGTTGGGTAGATCGAAACCGTAGTTATGTAGTGCTATATTCTTCTGAGATCTTCTAATTACTTATTGATTGAATCTGGTTGAATTGACATAGATTAATGATCATCAAACTTGGATCTTGAAGTCTGAGAGCAGTCGACTGAGGTGAGAGTCAGTCGACTGACATACAGCACGTGAGAATATCAAGTTTATGTTATCATTTATCTAAATCTGTTATATGAAGCATATTGAGACGACCGAATCTCGTGCTCATAATTTGTAACAAAGGAATCTTTAGTTCTTGGTTCAATCAACTTAGAGGATCTAGATCTGATACCAATTTCTAGAACTTTAAGTGTTTGTTCGTTTCCACTGTTCTTATGTTTTCTCTAAGTATAACTTAGTAGATACCATGCTAAAATACTCAGGGAAAGAAACGAATTAGAGTAGATACCATGCCTAATTCTTGGCTTAGGGAAACAATACTTTAAGGAGTAGATACCATGCCCTTGAAGTGAACAACATGAGTAATTAGAAGCAAATTTAGAAGGCAAATTAGCATTACTAACTATTGGTGGAGATCAACAACCCAACTATTCAAGAGATATTTGTGATTCAACAATTCCTTCTTAGTTTTAATCTTTTTATTCCTTTTAGACTTTTAAAACAACTCCTTATGATTTTTATTATTTTCTATTGATTAGTTAGTTGAAATCTACAATCTCTGTGGGATCGACCCTTGCTATTACTACGATTCGATTCGTGCACTTGCGAGGTTTTATAATTTGTGTCTAGTTAGTCTATTTTAATTAGGTAGCTAGATTTCCAACAACAGGAATTCTCTTTCTTAATATATTTCGTCATTTGAGACTGATGCACTAGCAGCATCAGATTGCATACTGCTGACAGAACGACCAATCCTATAGTTTAATCAAAATTCAAGCATGATCATGATTGACAGTGTTTGTAATATCAGCTTGTCCTAGAATTACGCATAGGAATGATGATGGTTGATTCATTTTGGCATGTAGAGAACGGCGGAGAACTATAATGCATATTGCATAGTGGCCTTCTAATATTTCATGTGTGGTTTAATTAGTGCCATCCTAAAAAATATTCCATAGCGGCCTTCTAGTATTTCATGTGACTGAGTAGTTGAATTTTCGTGCCATCCTCAAAAAAACTTCTTCATGTTGAATTATGGTCCTTGATTTATTGCATGGTGTATGGAAAAAAATCAAGAAGTTTTCTATTGATCCAACTATAGGGTTTTTGAATATTTTGTGTTCTAGTAATAATTCATGTTTTGGTCGGATGGTGCATTAGTTATGATATTGTAAAACGAAAACACCTATACGTTGAACGTAGGCTATGAAATGTGAATTATATATATATGGAAACAAGTCCATGAGGAAATAATTGTTGGGCTGTGACAACTTTGAAATATGGTGCAGTTTGATGCAGTTCATCATCAAATTGGCCCTGAAGCTGATGTGCACTTCACAAAATTGTATAAGGTCGGCCTGTAGTGCTCATAGCACTTGGTTGGTTGTTAGAATAGGGCATTTACATGACATCAAAAGAAAACAGATCTATGATAGCTATATCTTGAATGATTGTTCCTTTATGTGCTTCTTTTCTTCTTTTCTCTATGCATTTCTCTTCTTATTTCTCTAACTGAATACCTTAGCTTTTCTCTTAGTCTTTCTTTCTTTCTTTCCTGCTAGTTATTCTTCTCTGTCTATTCTCTATTTATTCTTCTTTCTCTCTCTTCTGTCTATGTTCTGCTGTCGGGGGCACTCAGGACTCAGAACCCAATCGGATTCTCTTAGTTACAATTCATCAAATGCTGTATCCTATAACCGTGGAAGTGCTGCATCAAGTGTTTTCTCCTCACGGGTTTGTAGAGAAGATTGTCACATTTCAGAAGTCAGCTGGTCAGATTCTTCATGTCTTCTATTCTTTTACTAATATTGTGATTATAAAAGTTCTGGATGAACCTTATTTTTTGATCTTTAATTTGGCCATCTTGTCATACCGTTGTAAGCTGCCAATTTTTTAAACCTGTTGGCACTTAGTAAATTTTTATTTGGCCCTCATTATTTGGACAATCACCAGACAATTTTCATTATCAGTTTGGGTATAAAGGAAACAATTCAATAAGTTTGTTTCTTAATGTAGGTTTTCAAGCTCTTATACAATACCAGTCAACCCAATGTGCTGTGCAAGCAAGGAATAACCTGCAAGTATGTGCCGAGTTCTTCCTTCAAAACTGTTTGCAATTTAAAATTGTGTCTCATCATAAAATCTATATTTATAAAATTTATGATTCTTTTGCAGGGACGCAATATATATGATGCTTGCTGTCAGCTAGATATACAGTATTCCAAGTATGTTATTCTTCATGTTAATTTTTGCTTTCTCTTGTCTTTCATCTCTTTTATTGGATGGCTTACCAGCTTGCCTTCTCTGTTCACAATGCAGCCTCACTGAACTGCAAGTTAATTATAACAACGACCGTTCTAGGTATGTTACACACTATGCTCTAATCGACAATTGTATCATTTTTCTTATCTGGTTATACATTTCATGCTCCTAGAGTTTCTGAGCATACTGACTGAGGATTTGACATAAATACTCTAAATTGCCAACTATTCATGCTCCTTGGGAATTACAATAAATATTTAATGTCTAGCTATCTTCTCTATTCTTTTTTATATGTGACTAGTCAGCCAACACTTTTGTTTAATATCTGTATCTTCGTCCTCTCCTTACTGATTGCAAAATCTCTTCTTATTGCTTTGCTTTGGTATATTTGTTCAGAGATTTCACAAATCCATCTTTGCCTTCTGAACAAAGAGGTAGATCCTCACAAGTAAGTGACTTTCTTCTACTTATGGACCATTTACCATCCTTGTACGTTTCAAAATCATCAAATTGATGAAACATTATTTTGTGTGACAGCATGGATATGGAGATGGTGGAGGCCCGTATGCCCTCCCACCGGGAGCCAGATCAGGTGCTTGGCTACTTGTTAATGTTCTATCTTATTCATTTCTTATGTAGATTATCCATTTTGCTTATTCCTTTTGTTTTGTCTCTTTCTTTTTTCAGTTGCATTTTCTCATGTGAGTGTTTGCTTGGCCAGAAAAGATTCATTTGTCCCTTGTTGTTTTCAGATGCCAATATCTATTTCATTTGTCTATGTTCCTGAATTTGATTACATTTATTATACAAAAGTTGTTTCATTTGGCGATTCCACTTTTTTGCTAGATGGGCAATGCTGCTGCTGTGGCAGCTGCATTTGGTGGGGGCTTGCCTCCTGGGATAACTGGTACTAACATAGGCTGCACCATCATAGTGTCTAATTTGGATCCTGAAGTAAGTTCTACCTTTTTATTTTGATTGAATTATCTCAACATTTTGTAGTAGTTTCATAAAATTGATATCCTTTTGTAGTCTCCTACAGAAAATTGATGCTGACATGATCTTCAACCTGTTTTCCCAAAACAAATCATTTTTCTTCAACTTCTCTCTTCTTTTTAGTGTGCAGAATACAAATTTCAAAGTCTAGCATGATCACAAAATACATCAATCAATGTGGTAAAGTGACATTCACTTCATATGATAGAGCGATGTTCACTTCATTTAGCCAAAACATTCATCTAGTTACTTATGTACAGGTATCTTCTGATTTTGATTGTTAACAGATAAAAGAAACTTCATACACTCAGACTCTGCCAGACCAAGAAAATCTTGACAGTGAATGGACAATTTCTTGGACCAACTATTAAAGCTCGCAAAGGTGACACCATAATAATTACGGCTTACAACCAAGCACACTACAATATCACTCTTCACTGGTATGAACCTTGTACAGGGGGAAAAAAAGAAAATCATCCAACATGTTATACCAGAAAGGACTTTTTTGCTCTGAAGTAGATGCAGTCAATGTTTTTTTTTCCAGTCAATTGTGTAATTGTGTATCTTGGTTATTAACTATTTTGTAATTTGAGATGCTTGTAATACTTCATTAATTTTTAATATGATTGAAGTTTTATTTTATCTAATTTTGTTTCATAAACACATTTATCTATTTTATTGTGTATTTAGTTAATAATTGGATTAATATTATAAAAGAAAATATTAAATTATCATACGCGTAATTAATATATAAAAAATTGTATAGAGCGATGGGTATATATTCAAATAATTGGATGTGAAAACCATCGCTAAAACCTATAGCAATGGAGTTTCAACCGTGGGTATAGGAAAGCAAGTGATGTCCTTAAAACCTATACCAACGGTTACGAAACCGTGGGTATAACACCGATACCTATACCAACGGGTGAAAAAACCGTCGCTATAGGCTATAGTGACGGCATTTTGCCGTGGGGATAGCTAATTAAAAACGACGGAAAAATATGTCCGTTGGTATAGGTTTTACGGGCTATACCTACAGTTTTTTGCGCTATACCCACGGTTTTTTGCTGTCACTATATGTCAAATTCCTTGTAGTGAACCAACCGAAACCACACAACCCCGTAGTAGTAGGAAAAGTAGAGGAGAAAGTAGTGATTGACATAAGTTTTACGATTATATCCCGGACGAACAAACTCCGGGTATAGGTTTGAAAGTTTGTAAAACATGTTCTAAGGAATACAAATTCAAGAGGGGTGATGGCACCGGTATAATTAGCAGACACATCCAAAATAACCATAAAGACCTTCTTGCTGACCTACAAGGACAACAAAAAATTAACCCTAGGACCGGTCTAGTTGATAGCTATCCTTATGATCCCGATCTTGTTCGTCGGGAAATAGCCCGATTAGTCATAAAGGAAAAGTTACCATTTTCCTATCTCGAGAGTAGGGACTTGGAAAATTTTAATCAAACGGCCTTAAACCCTCATTTTAGAAGAATTCCGAGAAATACTTGCAAATCGGATTGTTTTAAAGTGTACAATGAAATGAAGGACGCTTTGATTGCAATTTTATAGAGTTTAACTTGTAGAGTTAGTTTAACTTCAGATTGTTGGATGGGTGTCAACAATATTCCAACGATGGGAATAACCTGTCATTGGATCGATAATGATTGAATTCTTCAAAAAAGAATCATATCACTTGCGGCGTTGCCGTATCCCCATAATGGCGCTGAAATAGCAAACCGTATTTTAGAAATTTATGATAGTTTTCATATTCGCGATAAAATTATGTGTATTAGTTTTGATAATGCATCTAACAACAATGTAGCAATTACTACTTTAAAATCCGTATTAAACCCTCCATCTGATAATATTTTTCATGTTAGATGTGCATGTCATATTATAAATTTATGTGTTCAAGATGCATTAAAAATAGCCGATCCATATATACTTAAAATTAGAAATTGTGTACATTTCATTGCATTAAGTCCCAGCATATTTCAAGAATGGAAAAATTAGTGTAGGCTTTCAAATGTACCTTTTAAAAGATTTCCAAAGGATGTTAAACACCGATGAAACTCTACTTTTGATTTACTACATGTTGTTACCGAATATAAAGCAGTTGTAAATGATTTTTGTATCGCAAAAAATATGCAAAATTTTGAAATGACTCCCACCGATCGGTTTTATGCCGAATCTTTGTTGAAATTTTTAGAACCTTTTAAAATCACAACTTTAAAATTTTCAAAAACATATGAATCTACTTCTGGTAGAATTTTTATTTCATTAGTTAGCATGATGCAAACATTTAACGAAATGTTAAATGATACTTTTGTTGGTGATATTGTAAAACCTGCATACAAAAAGTTTTGAAGTATTATTTTCCTCCTCCTATGTTGATTTGTGTTGTTACCGTTATGGATCCTCGTATCAAATTAGAAGGTACGAAGAGTTTGATTGAAATATTTTTTGCATTATTTTGAAAAAATATAGAAATAGTAATTGATTGCGCTACTTTTTTAGTTCAATTTGAATCTACATTAAATAACTTGTGTGATTATTACGATAGACGTTTTGCTTCTAGTAGTACAACTTTTGTAGGTAGTTCTTCTTCTGCTATTTCTAAAGGTAAGGGTAAGAGTAAATTTGATGATAGAATATTTAATTTACTTGCACAAATTCAATCAAAAAAATATAGGACTAATCAACCAAATGAATTAAATTGGTATAACCAACAAGATTCTGAGCCTTCTTCTTCTCCATTAGATATTTTACAATGATGGAAAGACCATGAACACACTTTTAGTATTCTGTCAATTATGGCTAAAGATTTACTAACTCCTCCTGTCTCTACAGTTGCCTCTGAAAGTGCATTTTCTTCAAGTGGCAGAGTTCTGACTGATTACAGGAATCGCTTGAAGTCTGACAGGTTAGAGATGCTCGTTTGCACAGAAGACTGGCTGAAGGCTGAAGATAGGATACAAGGAAAAGCATTATCAGCGTCCACAAGTGGGAGAAACTCGCCGGAAGAACATTAACAACAACAACAACAACAACAACAACAACAATAGCTTTGCTTGTAATAGCAACTAGCCTGACACGTTAGAAATTGTATTATATCTTTGCTTGTTATGTTAAATTAGAAAAATTGAAGTAAGTTAAAATTGTATATAAGAAATATGTTAGTGTATAAAACATATTTGTGAATTGAATTCTTCATTTCATTAGAAATTGTGAAACTTGTATAACATAAATTCAATTCATATGAATAATATTTCAATATTTTTTGCTAATTTTACTCTTTCAATCTTATTATTATTATTACGATTTTTAATATTTATTATTATTATTATTATTATTATTATTATTATTATTTTAAGTTAAAAAAATTAAAAAAAAAACTATCTATCTAAACGGGCCAACCCGCGGGTCGACCCGACCCGACCCGGGTTGGACCCGAAAGGGTTCACGGGTTGGGCGGGTCGCCTTAAACACCTTTCGGCCTGTTCCGGCCCGATACACAAGTTGATCTATTCAGATTAGATGACTAAACCCTAGAGTTTACGACCATATATATAGCCCCCAAGTAAACCCTAAAAGATAAACACAAATATAGCAATTGGGCCTTTAAACTCGTAAGCCCAAAACAATCAGTCGACATTGTCGATCGACCGCACCCCAAGTGTCGGTCGACTGCAACGTGTAGAACCAACCCAGAGCGCTGACCGGTCGACTGCACCCCCTAGGTCGGTCGACCGTCCCCTCCTCTGTTTGGACTTGTACACTCGAAGAACTCTCAGCCTAGGGTCGGTCGACCGCACCCCCAGGTCGGTCGACCGCAACCCTTCATACTACTTTTTCTACTTCACTGCTTGTCTTCTCTTGCTTCTTTGTCTCCTCCTCTTCTTCTCCAACTTCAAGTACCCCGTGCCTACGTGTATTTGAGGCCACAATTCCTAACAATCTCCCACTTGGACCAAATACACCACGCTTCAAAGTTATTGCAATCTCCCCTCGCATTATCTCTGCCATCTCCCACTTTCATGGAAGACCCAAGTACTCCCCACCCTCATGAAGAGCACCTCTGCCACCCCACCACATGGAGTGCACCAACCATCCCTCATCGCCTCATGAAGGATGTGCTCCACCAATCGCATAAAGCACGAATACCGGTGAAACAATCTCCCGTGTCGGATTCCGTATTATGAGACTCCCCACCTCGCAAGATCTCCATCAACACTGGACATGGTTCAAAACCTCTCAATGCACCATCTGCACTAGAAACCTCCATGGACGACACCTCCACAAACTCTGCAGACTGTTCAACCCCTACAGTCCCAATTCGGTTACCCTCATCGATATTACCCTGCATATCGATATCAGTGCTCTCTATCACACAAGAGCGACTTGAAGCTTCAACTGCCAATTCGCAAAGTACCCTCACCGCAGCAACATCTTGCCCTCTAGGATCACTTTCATGGCCAGCAGCTCCCACTAAATTAGTAACCTCCCCTCCACATTTGAAAGAACTCGGTTGCACCCCACACAACCTACTACTCGATTCCGGCTGAGAGTCAACTACAGGAGAAATGCCCCTCACATCTCTAAGCAAATATAGCGTTCCCTCACGCTTTCCTTTTGGAATCACCTTTGAACCTGCAGTTATACATCACTCCCCACTACAAACTGTAGTAGACAACCCTTCCTTGTCTAGCCTTCCAATCGAGATAAGATTTTTCTTCAAGTCTGGAACATGCCTTGTCTCCCACAAGATAACTTTGATCATCAATGGTGTTCACGCGAACAGTACCAACCCCATGTACAAGACACCGGTGACCATTCCCTACGATCAGAACTCCAAAAGAACCCTCCTCATAGTCATCAAATATATCTCTCCTCAGAGTGCAATGAAAAGAAGCTCCCGAATCGATACACCAATCTTGAGTGCCTAACTCCTCCCAAGCTGATAAGTATAACTCCTCAACAAGTCCTCCTTGAACTTCCTTTGGGTTATCTTTCTTCGGTTTCTCCTACTTCTTCATATAAGCCTTGCAACTGTGCACCATGTGACCCTTCTTGTGACAATACCAGCACTCAGGCCTATATCCCCCATCGCAGTCATCAGACCCACTCTCAGATGAACTACTCTGATCCTTTCTTCTTCGACTGCTCTTAGATTTTCCACGTCTCTTCACAATGTACATGGCAGAATCTCTAGAAGATAATGATGGATATCCCCCGTTTCTCACCCTTCTCACCTCCTCGTTCAGAATGCTACTCACCACATCCTGTAGAGTCGTCGAATCTGTCATAGTACCTGTAATAGTCTGTTCTACCATACCATAACTATTGGGTAAAGTACATAGAAGTAACAATGACTGCCCCCTCTCTGAAAACTTCAAACCTACAGCTTCCATCTGGTTGTAAACCATACGGTAATTGTTCACATGCTCTGCTACTGAACTCCATTCCCTCAATTTTGTATTAACCAAGTTCTTCAGATGAAGAATTTAATTAGATGCCGACGGTTTCTCATACATAACCGTGAGAATCTCCATAGCCTCCTTTGTGGTCTTTGCCTTCGAGATATGAAATAATGCATTCTTACTCAGCCCGAACTGAATCTGGCCCAGCACCTTCTGATCCAAACGATTCTACTCTACCAAGACCTTCACATCCTTGTCTGCACCTACCAGCTTCTCATCAAACAACGGACCATCAAGATCTTTCTGAAGAACATACGCTATCATCTGAATCTTCCACATCGCAAAGTCACTCCCATCAAATTTCTCGATCTTCATCTTGTTATCAGCCATCTCGAACAAACTGCTCTGATACCACTTGTCGGAGTAATCTACCTTCAACTCGTAGTGCTAATAGCAGAAACACACCACGAGCAATAGAAACTCTCAAGAAATAGATGAACCAAGAACAAGTCACCAGAATATGCAAGATCTCATAAGAATACAATCAATATGCAGAGATAACCAATACTTCTGTCACGCCCCGCTTCCCAAAAATACAGAATACGAGCACGTAACAAAAGCTTAGCGAATGATTTTTATCATCCATAAGCTGTTCAGGAATCTTTACAACATATCACAGGAATAATCAGAGTCGGACGCAAAGAAACAACCAGGCATGCATAATTGAAGCAAGATACCAACAGGAATTTACTTGAAACCAAAAATATACAAATCTCAAATAAATCAGAATCTGGACAAGTTAATAATATCCTGGGTCACATTGCCTAAATACATAATAAATATCCAAGTAATCAAGTATATTTTATTCAACTCAAGCAATAAATAATAATAATAAAGCAGGAAATCCAACACTAGTATCTCATATCTCCAATGCCATCGGGCAGCTGACCAAAGTTTTGGATCAAAATAATATATGTAGCACAAGTATCAAAATGATTTAGTCATCAAAATCACCAAGAAACGAAATCTGGAAAAGATCTACACCTCTGTAGTAAAATAGTCATATCTCACACATATGAAAACGAAATCGAGCAAGGTCAGAGGAGTTAGAAAGAAGACGAATTTCTCTACAAATCATATTTTATACTGAAATTAAGCATCTGACCTTAATATGGTCTAAATTACTGATCAAGACAGAATATCGGCAAAATACAAAATTTCCTCAAAAATCAAAATCAACATAGATTCAACGAAACTTGATCCAAACACCACCAAACATGAAATAGAGTCTACTAAGTGTCTAAAAAATATGGATTAGGGTATATAACATGTCCACAACAAGTATCTCACATAGGTCTCACAAGCACACGAGTTCTCATAATTGTTTTACATATACATCATATCAAGAACGGGCAAAACCTAGGGTTATTTCATGTCAAATTTTGTGTCGTGAGTCAACTATGGTCAAGCACTATAGAGAAAAACTCATCAAGAACATCATACACACGAGTTGTCTCTAGAACCAAACTACACTACAAGCGGTATTTAGGACTGGTATCATACAAATGAATTTGAGTAGAAGTTACTTGCCTGAGAGATGACGACGAGAAAGGCATACAAAGCAAGAATGACGGGAACAGATTTTCGGGGCACGATCTCAACCGAGCGTACAACCATAAACCACAACGAGCACACAAACGACCACAAACGAAGAACGACGAATCCTACGAACACAATAATGAGCCCGCAAACACACAAAACTCAATGAATACCACCATGAACCAACTCACGATCGCCACAAACCAAGCACACTTGCACACAAGCGCGGGGGAGAGACACGGCACGGTAGCGGGGAGCGGCAACGATGCTATCACCGTTTGTTACTACTGTAGGCTGTCGGAAGACAGCGACGGGGCCACGCTTGGCCGTGGCTGGCTGTAGTGGCCACTGGCATCAGAGAGAGAGGGAGGTGGCTCAACGGATGAGAGGAGAGGCACAAGAGGCTGGCGACTGTAGCATCGCGATGGAGCAGAGAGGGGTGTAGGGCGGCACAGGCGAGGGGGGGCAGGGCAGCGCAGGAGGGGTTTGGTCGTTGGCGCTGTTCGCGACAGGGGGGAGGACTAGGGAGAAGGGAGAGAGAGATAGGAGATGGTCGGGGTGTACACAGGGAGGGGGCAACGCCGGAGAGACGTCGCGAGGGGGGTAGGGGAGAGACGAGCGGGAGGAAAGCAGCAAGGTTTCGGAAGGTGAAGCGGCGGGGTTGAGAGAAGATGATGAACAGGGATGTGGGTAAATATATAGGGGATTAGGTATATAGGGTTAGGGTGTAAATCGGGTTGGTTTTAGAGTAGTTAGGTTTAATGGGTAATTAATGGACAGGGTAGGGGATATGGGGTAACGGGTCTGTGGGGAAAACATGAAATGGGTTTTAAAAATAGGTTATTGGGTTTATAAAAATCCAATAAGGAAAATACGGTTTATAAAATTCAATAAAAAATATAATATAACATTATTAGATAAATTAGAGTATGAAAAAAAAATAATGTAAATAATAACATTGACTAAAATAATACTGGTAAAATAATGATAGTAATAATGATAATAATAAGATTTGTATTTCAATATAAAATCATAGAAAATAGTTATAATAAAGTTATTGATCGAAAACATATTTTAATATGAGATCCAACAATACATTTGACAAAAGAATTTGAAAACCGAAAAAAATAATTTGCGAATTTTTTTAAATACAGACAATTCATAAAATATGTTTTTGGAAAAATAGGGGTTACAATTTCTTATTCCCAAAGAAATACAAAGATTACAAAGAGATTACAGCTCTCAATCTCTCTCTCTCTCACCTTTGAAACACTCGGCACAATCTCCTCTTGAAGTTGAACAATGATAACGACTCACCTCTTGATACACAAGTTGATCTATTCAGATTAGATGACTAAAACCTAGAGTTTACGGCCATATATATAGACCCCAAGTAAACCCTAAAAGATTAACACAAATATAACAATTGGGCCTTTAAACTCGTAAGCCCAAAACAATAAGTCGACGTTGTCGGTCGACCGCACCCCAAGTGTCGGTCGACTGCAATGTGTAGAACCAACCCAGAGCGCTGACAGGTCGACTGTACCCCCTAGGTCGGTCGACCGTCCCCTCCTCTGTTTGGACCTGTACACTCGAAGAACTCTCAGCCTAGGATCGGTCGGCCGCACCCTCAGATCGGTCGACCGCAACCCTCCAGACTACTTCTTCTACTTCACTGCTTGTCTTCTCTTGCTTCTTTGTCTCCTCCTCTTCTTCTCCAACTTCAAGCACCCCATGCCTACGTGTATTTGAGGCCACAATTCCTAACAATCGGAACGCGGGTTGAGTGGGTTGAGAATATAGTACCCCGTATTTTTAAATACTATTTTTGAGATCTGAAAATGGATTAAAATGATTTTTGGAGATTTAATAAGTATTTTTCTAAAGATTTATCTTTTTACACATGTTTTGCACTTGCAAATATTTTCTTGGGAAGTTCAAAAGGCAAAATCATTTTGTGGAAAATCATTATTTATTATTTGGGGTTTATTTGTAATTTTTTTAGATTTTTCTGATATTTATTGGACCTATTTACAAATATTACGAAAAGAATGATCTTTTTGTAAAATTATCATTTTGAGGGATGAAAGTGCAAAACTATTTTTTGGACTTTTCAAACAGTGCCGGCTGGAAATAAAGTGTTTATTTTGTTTTTAAATCTCAATTTAATTGGTTTTATCAAGTTTCCAAGTATAGGAATCTATTTATGTAAAGTTATACTTTAAAAGGATTATTTTGCAAATGTGTTCAAAACCCTAATTCTCTCAATTTCGGCCTATTTAAAAGGAGGAGTGCAGCCGTCATTCGCTGCACAACACAAAGATTTCATTGTTTTATTTTTCATGGAGATTTAAGGAGGAGATCTTGGATTTCGCAAAAGAAGGGCTTTTCTTATTCTTCATTAATTCGATTGGATTTCTTCATTGAGGTGAGTGACTTGTTTTGTTTTATTTGGTTTTATGTATGTTGTATGTGAGTGATATAATTTATTTTGTTTTGTTCTTTAAGTGTTGTATGTGGTGTTTCATCTATTAGAAAGCATGCTAGGATTTTGATATGAATACATATGGTGGATTGAATGACACTACAGCTAAATTACCCTACAGTGGCGATTTTTCCCCGGTGCTTTTAATAAATGCCGGGGACGAACGAATTTATTAATTTAAGCAAAAAAAAGCCTTGATTCACCGGCGTTTTCTATAAATCGCCGGGGTTGTCATATGTTCCCCGGCATTGTATAAGAGGTGCCGGGGAATCTCTCTAATTACTTTTAATTTTCCAATAACCAGAGTTTTATTCATTAATCTTTCGCCTCTTTTCTCTCCTGTTTACAGTGCGCGAAAGGTAAACCCTAGCACGTGCCCCATCCCCTCGTCTCCAAATCTCCTCCCAAATTCCCTTGCACGTCTCCAAATCTCCTCCCAAATCCCCTCGCGCGTCTCCAAATCTCCTCGCTAATCTCCATGCCGCTACCCAAATCCCCTCGTCTCCAAATCCCCGCGTCGCAATCCAAATCCCCTCGCTCGTCTCTCAAACCCTAGCGCTCGTCCCCTCCGCCGTGCGCCCCCCGCTCGTCTCCTCTACCGTGTTCGCCCTTTCATGCCATCGTTCTCCCCCTCTCTCTAGCTCTCAAACCCTCGCTCATCTCCGGTATGATTATTTTTAACTTTTAATAATTTTTTTATTTTTTAATGAAATTGTTTGGGATTTTGTGCTGAATAATCTGTGATTTAGGAGTATTTTGCGATTTGAGAATGTGTTGGGATTTGATAATATAGACTAATTAGGGTTTGTTGTATTTGTATGTTTATATATATGTTTATCTGTATGTATACATTTGAGAGATGTGTATATATATGTGTATTTTTCTAGGTCTATATGAATTATTAGTAAGTATTTTGGAGCAACTTTCTAGGTATATATATATGTGTATCTTTCTAGGTATATATATGTGTATCTTTCTAGGTCTATATGAATTATTGTTTGGGATTTTGTGCTCAATAATGATGATCTGCTAATTGTTTATAAATCATTTAATTATTTATACCAATCGATTTTTATGAAGGAGATGGAAAACAAACTAAATTGGTTTTCTATGTAAGGTATTTGCCAAAGTAAAGCTGTTATTTTGTCAAGTACTCAAGTGTGAGAAATGATTAGGTTGGCACCTTGTTTTACAGTCATATGATTAGGTTGGCACCAAACCCTAATTTTAGGGTGTTAATGCTAGCCAAAGGCACTGACATACCAAAATCCTATTTAGTTCCTCTGTTTGCGTTGCAAGCACCAGCAAGTATCATCTCTAGGATCAAGTAAGCTTTTGTAATGGACTGATTATTGTATTAAGTGCCCTCTAAATTTCCTATCTCATTTATATTAATTACAATTATTGGCCTTTTCTAAAAAAAAACACGGTCTAATTTCTTAATATAAACTTTATTTCTCAGGGGAGAGTACGGTACCTGGGCGACCTTTTTGGCACTTCTAGTCCGTTTATTTTACTACATTCCAGGTATATGCTACCCACTTTTTTTGAAATATCATTGATTAATAGTAATTGAATTTAAAACGATTGCCGTAAAGGGGCATATGAGAAAAAAGAATCCTATTTATTTCCTTTATCCTGATCATCTTCACTCTGTTATGTAATGTATGTGTTCTCGTAAACTTAAAGGTGGAGGTTCAACATTTCTATTCCGAGCTTAGTTTGAATTAATTGGGATGTTAGAAATTAGCATATTATATGATCTCAAAAAAAGAAATTAGCATATTATATGTCAATGACTACCAGTCAAAATAGTCTACTGTAAAGGAACGTTAATATGGTGTTTTTTTGTTAATATGATGTTTTTTGTTAGAAATTAGCATATTATATTAATATGATGTTTTTTGTTGTTAGTGAAAAATGCCGAGACGACCTACAAAAAGGGCTCCCTCGCCAACTCCAAGCACAGGGGATGTGCAGGGACAGTCTCCAGAAGAGACTGACACTCAGTTTGAGATCGGTGAGGGGAGTGCACCGGCAATAAAAAAATAGGGGACCGACAAGAATGAGAGACGTCTAGAAGCGTTAGCCGAAAGACAAAATTATGGTGACCGTAAACCATGCAAACCAACCCGTGGGCAAGGAAGCATCTACATTTGCTAATTTCATAGGGGTAATTGCAGGAAATGGTCAAATACTTCCATTGTCTTACGACAGATGGTCAAAAATTCCGGCGACGTCTAAGACAATTACCATGAATACAATCAAGGTATTTCCTTTTTGTTTATTTTATGCGAGTCTCATGAACTTGTTTCACCACTGTATAGAAATTAAAATTTTCTATTTTCTGATGTAAAATCTGTTTGAACATCACACACCTGTATAGGGGATAGAGTACTGATGTTGAATTGATGATGGTTTACATTATTTGAAGTTTTTTATTGTTTTGATAATTAGAATATCAATCCAAATTTCTAGTTGTGACTTTGAATATAACTGTGTAAGCGACAAGAAGTATTTATTTGAAGACCCTAATGAATGCCGTGGAAAGTTTCTATTGAGTGACTGGGTTTTATAGGATTCCATTCGACTGGGTTGCTTCCTCATGTAGGTGATATAATCATTTCACTAGCTAGAATTTTGTTTTACTTTGATAGACTTATGCTTTACCATTCTAGGCAAAAGAAAAGTATTATAGCATGGTGCATCTGTGCTAAGCCGATTATGTAGACTAAGCTGATTATGTAGACTAAAAAGATTATGCATCTGTGCTAAACTGATTAGTTAGAATATCAAACCTAAACTGATTGCATGATTAAGTGACACATTATTGGTTTACTCTATTCTAAATATCACAAATTATGTAGCAGGTTGTTTGTTAATGGTCAAACACCAATATGAATTTATAATATCAATTTTGAGTTTGAAAATCAGTATCATATAGGCTGGTTTGGAATTGAACTTTTGTACATGACAAATTGCATCACTATAGTACTAATAATGCATAATTAGAGATACATATATGTAAGATAAGTTTTCATCATATATATGCATTTGTTTCTAAAAGCATTCTCTAAATATTTAGCTAGTTTATGCGTATGTATAGGTTTATTTCTTTTTCTCATCTACTGCAATTCTAGCTCATAAAATTGAAGATTGTGTTCACTGCTTGTTATGTTTCTATCTATGTTGGATAAGAATATCGACTCTTATACATTTTGTTTGAGAATAAAGATGACATAGTCATTCGTTCCAGACTCTTATACATTCATGTGATACTACCTATGAACCGATGCAAATGTGTGTAGTTAGGATATCTTTTTGGTATAACTTTCCACAGATATATTTTTGAACTACGTACCTTTGTTCAGATGCAGATGTATATGGATAAGTTATGTGTTTTATGTTGAAACAAATGAGATCACAGTCACACTCACTGTAGATATTTAGGAACTTATGTTACTTGTTAAGTTTAACATCTATATGTTTTTCCTATATTACTTGTTCCTAATCCTATATATTTGCTAATCAATCATATTATACAGCAAAAATTTCAATACCCCGACAATCTTGATAAGAAATGGTTGAATAAGTCTATGGGAAAGAAGTGGAGAGACTGGAAATGTGAATTGAAAGTGGCATTTTTTGATGAAAATAAGTCCGCCTCCGAGAATGCAAGGGTTGTCCCCCCCAATGTTAATCCTTCCGATTGGCACTACCTTGTTCATTTTTGGAGTTCTCCAGAGGGAAAGGTATTCACATGATCTTATGAATTAGTTGAATTTTGAACCCAAGCTCTTAAGCAAACAATGAACTAATATTAACCAAAAGAAATATGTGGTCAGTACTTGCAATCAACTTAGTTTATTATTATGTAAAGCAAAGTTGTTGCTTGCTTGCCTGATTGATTAGAAAAGATAGTTCTTTCAGTGGAAGCATGTGGTAAGATAGTGAGTGATATTCTGACATTACAAGTAGCTCAGACACACCTAGGCAATAAAAACCCATTGATTGTAATTTGTTATATTCAAGTTCTTTTGAACTGCGAGGAATGGTCTCTTCGTAATTAAGAGACTTAATTAACATTAATGAATTTATCAGGAGAAATTAACAATGAATTTATCAGGAGAAATTAACATTAATGAAAAAAAGAAGTTAAAGGAATCATTTTAACTTGAGGATTCTAGTTGGGTGTCTCTCTGGAATCCTTACAACACTTCAAAGCCCGATTAAAGAAGAATATGACCCAGACACTGGGTGCATCAAGTTGGCCAACACACTTGCAAAGTACCACAATAGAAAGCTTAATCAGGAGGTGGATTAGTTTATTTGAGTTCATCTTCCCAAATCTCCAGTTTCTTTTTTAGTCCATGTTTATAGCTGTCCTTGATGAAATGAAAATAACTGTTTTAACTATTGAAGCATACCAAGCTAATGGCAATCTTTGATTAATGCATTTCATTGAATTTCTAGTAATGCATTTCACTGAAGCTGCTTGTAGGACCATTTGTAGCGCCCCGAATTTCTAATATAATATCTTAGAAAATACGTGGCATAATTCCCAGCATCAACTTCAAATGTAATATTAAACAAAGTCAACACCAATAAAATTTTCAACTTTCATTTCAATAATCATTTTCATAGCACAGCGGAATACAATACACATTAATCACAATTCTCTTTTCTTTACAACACTTACTTTTACAATTACATAAGTCATTACATCACTTGAATTCAAGCATCCAAACCCGAGCTATAAGAAATCACCTGTAAAATATGAGGCTAGAGATAACCCTAACTCCCAAAACTAAAGGGGTCAGCCATAAAGGTGTGAGTGACATAAAAACAAACAACATAAGTTAAGCTTAGATTCATAAACAACATGTAATAAACAAGAATACATAAAATGTGACGTAGTAAGGAAACATGAAAACATCAAGTGAAACTAACTAAGTGTCAAGTGTAGAAAACAGGAAACCACATGCATAAAACCAAGTCAAGAAAACACAAGTCTATATGCTGACTCTCTAATGCGTACTTGTCGGAGTCTATGCATCCCACTCTACATAGGTCCTGTGCAAGTCCTTAACATCTCAACATTATAGGGTTTAATTCCCCGCTATGCAAATAATCCTAACACGATGACTACTACGAGATAAAGATAAACTGTGAGTATTAGCCCATGCCCCGATAATTTCGGAGGTCAATCTCTTTCCACAGATAATTCCGGAGACTATTTCACTCACACCTGGGAATCTTCGAGAATACCCCACACCGCAAGTAATGACACCTCATCACACGAATACCACATGTGCATCGCCTCGACCCCGATAATTCCGAAGATCAATCCCATACCACAGGTAATTTCGGAGACTATTTCACTCACACCTGGATAATTCCGGGAATTATCTCACACCACAAGCCATACTGAGGTCCATAACCCATGTTCTCGTTCATCATATCACCACTAGTGCCTGTCCTTATCATTTTAGATTATTTAATTACTTGACGAATCTCCTAGAGTTGGTGTACCCTACCGGACTTAACTCAAACAACTGATCAACTAAATGCCTCAATAGGCCCAAACATAAATATCTCAACTACTGGTATACTAAGGTCACACGCACCCTCTAGAGACTCACACTCAAATATCCAAACCAATCTTCCAATATGAATTGCTCAGTCAAAACAACTTGAAAACATATGTTCAGTAGAAGATAAAGTATAGAATAGTAAGTTATAGATTAAAACATTTAGAGAATAAATCATTTAAAAGAACATTCCAAAATATAAAGATACATCAGTACCAGTCGACTATAGACAAGCGTAGGTCGACTGTCCAGAAAGAGAATTCCATGGTTTTTAAAGAAAATAATTCTAAGTATAGCAGTCGACTGTAAAGGGTATGGTCGACTGTCTAGAGAGAAAAATTACAATAACTTCGAGAAAATAATTCTAAGTGGTACCAGTCGACTGTAAAAGTCATCAGTCGACTGTTCAGAATGAGATTTCAAGAAAACTAGAGAACATTGCAGCTAGGTCGTGTCGGTCGGCTGTATAGTCATACCGGTCGACTGTCGACCTATAGACTGCATACTTTTAGTTGTGCACATTTCAACCGATATGTAGTTTTATTTTATGAAAATGATTTCTACGAAAAACTTATTTCTTATATGATCAAATACAACTTGTAGGACATATAATAGTCCATCAAAACTACTTGAATTTATAAAAATAGAGATTTTGTTGATTTCTTCCGATTAAAACATGGATTGTGCATATAGTCAAAATAGAGTTTCTAAAAAATTTATTGATCACTGAAATAGTTTCGTATTCAGATCCAAACCATATAAATATCAAAATCTCAAAGAAAATCCCCAATTTGGGTATATTTCCTCAACTTAACTAAATTTTCAGTTTCGATTTTCATGTCATGATCTCTTGATTCATACTTTTCCTTTCAAATTTCTCAAAACTGAATTACTACTACAACTCACAACTATAATCAATTCGTAACATCACTATATCAAATTTGTGTTCAACAAATACTCAAAAGTAATAAAAATCTCATCTTTATTAGGTTTATGCATAAAATCTACCATATTCAATCAATCTAACATTGATCCAAAAGAAATAGCCTACCAACATACAATTTTATTTACAAACAACTAGAGTTTTACAAGATCCAATTTTTCATCCATCCATCCAATTCGTCAAGTACATAATCATACTCAAACCCTAAACATGCTTTCTAGTAGATGAAATTCAACATCTAAGATCAATCAAAATATTCATATCATTCGCATATAGCATACACAAATCAAAAGAAAACCAACAAGTCACTCACATACAACATGAACAAAAGAAAATAAAACACAACAAATCACTCACCTCGAATGAAGAAAATCTGGTAAGAAACCTTTCTTTTGCGAAATCCAAGATCCCCTCCTTAAATCTCCAAAAATAATAAAACCCTTGTGTTGTGCAGCGAAAGACGGCTATACTTATTTTTAAATAAGCCGGAAATTGAGGATTTTAGGGGTTTTAAACGCATTTGCAAAATAACCCCTTGATAATATAACTTTACATAAATAGATCCCTATACTTGGAAACTTGATATAAACCACTTAAATTGAGATTTAAAAAGTAAATAGACACCTTATTTCCAGCTGGCACTGTTTGAAAAGTTCAGAAAATAATTTTGCACTTTCACCCCTCAAAATAACAATTTTGCAAAAAGATCCTTCTTTTTCTTAATAGATCCAATAAAATCAGAAAAATCTAGGAAAATTACAATTAAATCCCAAATAATAAATGATGATTTTCCATTAAGAAATTTTGGCTTTTGAACTTCGCAAGAAAATATTTGCACGTGTTTTGCACGTGTAAAAAAAAGATAATTCTTCAGAAAATATTTATTAAATCTCCCAAAAATTCATTTTAATTCATTTATAAACCCTTAAAATTATATTTAAAAATACAGGGTACTACACCATTAGCAATGCCTTAATTCATAGACCTTCTGCCATCCTGCCAATTAACCAGACTTGGCATATGGCCTATCTGTAATTGAACTATATGGATTGGTGTCTCTTCGGAGACAACTGAAGCAATTGGAACTACATGTAATGTGTTTTGAGTTAGAGTGCTTTTTTGTAATGTTATTAACATTTATGCGCATATAAATATATAATAGCTAGGATTCCGTCATTGGCCTTTTTTCTATACAACTTGTTTCTGATATATGGTGATAGTGTTATTGAACATTCTAAGGGAG
Organism: Hemerocallis citrina; assembly: GCA_017893485.1. Taxonomy (NCBI): domain Eukaryota; kingdom Viridiplantae; phylum Streptophyta; class Magnoliopsida; order Asparagales; family Asphodelaceae; genus Hemerocallis; species Hemerocallis citrina. Next base: position 152,899,631 of record CM030360.1, on the reverse strand, counting down.
ATAAGACTGCCCTCCTTGTGATGTTGTGTGTACAAGCGTTGTGTGAGTGTCTGTATGTATGTATGTATCTTTGCATACACTTATACACTTGTAAAGAAATTAACATTAATGTATACTGCATCCTGTGTGTGTGTAAGTGCAATCTCAGAAACTTTGCTGCAAGCTCTGAGTTGGTCTTCACTTTATTCCATATGATTTTCTGAACAATCTCACTTGAGAGATGAATTAAGAAAACTTTAATGGCTCTCATCAAAGATCAACTATAATTAATCAACATGGTCCCCTTCAATTTGGATCATTTTTTGTGGTCCTGATATTGTGGTCCTTCTAAATCACAAATAACCAAGGTCCAAAACACTGATCACGAAATGATAGATCATCCACTTCAATACTTGACATTGGAATGTATGCAAAAGTTATATATAAATGTAGTATATCTGTATACTTGCATGTTTATATTTGTAGTAAAGGGCATGCGGTACATTTACTTCTATCAAATAAAAGGAAACACAGAGAAAATTGTGCAGGATATAAGTGTAGGCTTTACATTATATTTGGAATGACGATTAAGACCATTTGCCCTTCTACAATGCATACCTAATAGCATGAGGATCCTATTTCTTTGTCTGTATATTGAAAGTTTGCTGCAAGCTCTGGATATGATTTTCTGAACAAGAATGTTGTGCAAATGCCATGACTATGTCTGGTAATGATGAGAACTTAGGGGTTTGATCTTATGAAAGTTTGATCTAGGTTATTTTGAAATCCTGTATACTGCATCCTGTGTGTGTGTAAGTGCAATCTCAGAAACTTAGCTAGTTGCTCTTTATTAGCTGCATCCTGGGTTTGATCTTATGTGCATCCTGTGTGTGTGTGTACTGCATCCTGGGTTTGCATCCTGTGTGTGTGTGTACTGCATCCTGGGTTTGCATCCTGTGTGTGTGTGTACTGCATCATGCTCTTTATTAGCTAGTTGCATCCTGTGTGTGTGTGTATTGCATTCTGGGTTTGCATCCTGTGTGTGTGTGTGTACTGCATCATGCTCTTTATTAGCTAGTTGCATCCTGTGTGTGTGTGTACTGCATCCTGGGTTTGATCTTATGTAGTGTTCTTTCTATACATACTCTTTATTAGCTAGTTGCTCTTTATCCCTGCAAATTATTACCTAATTTTTTTTTACAATGTGACTTACACAATTTCAGAATAGAGTTCCAACTAATTCAAGTCGGGCAAATCTAGAGAACCAAAGCGAGCATGATGGAAGCAACGACTTAAGGAGGCGTATCGATTAAGAAAATCTACTAATTGCAAGTCATTTTTTGTCTTTTTTGTGGTGAAATCATTTTGTATGATCAAACTTGTTAGAACTTTTTTGATGTAAACAGGGTATATGTAACTTGATACTTGTGTTATTGCCGTCGACGATTATGAATTTTACAGAACTTTAAACTTCTTAAGTTGTGTATGTTAATTAGTACAAAACATAATAAATTTTGTCGGTTAAATTTTTTATTGAAATTTGTTGGAACTTTGTACAAATTTTAGGTATACAAATTTGGACAGATTGTACTGGAAATTTGTACAAAATTTTTCCTGTCGTAAAATATATATATACAGATTTTCAATTGAAAAAGCTGCATATATTTTTTAATAAAAATACGCCGGCGTTTTACAAAATGCCGGTGTACATTTCGAAAATTTAATTATTTCAAATTTTAAAAAAGAATTATATTATTTAAAATATATATATCCCGGCGTTTCGGAATTGCCAGGGTAGGTTAAATTTTGTTTAAAAAAAAAACGATTATTCACCGACGCTTTTACAAGCACCGACCATTATACAATAACTACCGGTGTTTTAGAAAACACCGGGGATACCCGTCCACGAATGCCCGGCACGTGCACCGCCGGTGTTTGGTGCGGTGCTGTTCGACGCGCCGGTAGGGTATTCACCGGCGTTTATAAATGCCGGTGAAGCTATCAAAAAATGCTGGTGAATCCGTCGACGGTTGTAGTGTGAATTGATAAGTTAAAATTGGTTCTTTTGAGAAGAATCCTAGTTATTTGTGAGTAGAGTTGCATGTGGGTGATTTTAGATTATTGGAGAACCTAATATAAATTGTGAGTAGGCTATTTCTTTGGGGTTATTACTGATTTGATTGAGTATAGTGAAAGTTATGCATTAATTGATTAAAGATGAGATTTTTTGGACTATTGGTGAGTTGGATGAATGCAACTTAGCCATGTTAATGATAAATTTGTTTATGAATCAACTATTGAGAATAGTTGAGATTGAGTTTGAGGAATTTTGAGAAGGAGTAATGGATTAAAAGACCATGTCTTGAGGATATGAGTTGTGATGTCTAGATTTGGGTTTGATACATTTTGACTAAATTTGGGGATTCGTGATTTTGTGAAAGATATTACTTGAATTTGGATTTCTCAAACATTAAGATTAAATCTGAATATTTTGTTATTTTAATCTATGGATTTTTGAAGGTCTTTTGGTGCACAAGCGTAAACAAACGTTTTCATGAATATAGTGTTTTTGTTGTTTTAGAAGAAATTGAGTTTTTATGTGTTTTCAAAGAATTTGACTCTATCTCAACTTATTTTTGTATTGATATGGTTTGGAAGATAAAACCAAGTTATTTTGATGTATGACTGATTCTTAAAAACTCTAATTTTGATATATGCACACATTCATGTTTTATTTTGAAGAAATTCACCAAAAAGCTATTTTATCAATTCAAGTGGTTTGATTGGTTTTTTTTATGGATCTTTCTATATCCCATAAGTTGTATTTGATCATATCAGAAATATACTTTTTATAGATTTTATTTTTGTAAAGTAAATCTTCGTATCGGTTGAAATATGCACAACCTAAACTGCAGTCTATAGGTGTGACAGTCGACTGGAATCTTTCGACAGTCGACCGTCGCTACTTGGCTGCTGTGTTTTCTCGTTTTCTTGAAAATCTCGTGCGGAACAGTTGACTGACCCATTTCTCCAGTCGACTGTCCCTGCTCTGTTTTGATGTTTTCTGAAAGTTTTGGATTTTCACTCTGGACAGTTGACCGGTGACACTTTTACAGTCGACTGCTACTACTTAGATTTTTATTTCTTGAAGTGCTGATTTTTCGCTCTGGACAGTCGACTTATGAATTTTTTTACAATCGACTGTTACTGATGTCTTCATGAGTTATTCTGATGTTCTTTAAATGATTGATTCTTTAAATTTTTTTGGATCTAAAACTTAGTATTCTAAATATTATTCTTTCTACAGAACATATGTTTTCAAGATATTTTATTGTTGGAATTGGATCCTGGAATTTTATAAAGATTTGGGTTTGTTGATTGAAGAAGTTTCTTCATATGATCGTTTTGACGATGGATTTGTGAATTTTGGTCTTGATGATATCTCTAGGAGTTGAGTAGGAGTCCTGTGAACCGGCACTTGAGATTTGTTGAGTTAGACCTGGGGGGTCTTGGTTTAGTTGTTGTTGAGTATTTAAGTATGGCAGGATACACTTCTAGAGATGGGGATTTTGTGTTTTAATAATAACCAACTTAAGGACAGACACTAGTGGAGATGTGATGGAACGTGGAAAACGTAAGTATAGGCTCATGATTTTGTTAGTCCAATGGATACGTTCCAAGACTGTTTGTTGTGTTCTGTCTTGAGAGGACATTTGTATGTTCGCGTGTTGAGGGTCTGCAGGCCTATTTACAGAGCATGCAGGGTGAATTCGCGTGTCGAGGGTTGGCAGGCATATTCACGGAATGTACCTGGTGTATCTGCACGTCGAGGGCCTTGCAAGCCTATTCGTGGGGTACACAGCAGGAAGATGATTCTCCAGGTTTTTAAGCTATCTTACATGATGCTTGCGCATCGAGGGTTGTGGTGCCTATTCGCGAAGTATTCTGGATCTTGTTTTCCATCACCGTAGTAGGATTGGTTGCATAACGAGGGGTTATCCCTATAAAGTGGAGATCGTTAAGGGCTTGCACCGGATCTATGTACTTTAGAATGCATAGAATTCGACAAGTATGCATCAGAGAGTCAGCATATAGAGATTGTGTTTTCCTATTTTTCCTATACTTGACACTTAGTCTAAATTCACTTGATGTTTTCGTGTATTACTATTTACTATCTTATCTTCCCTGATGTTTTTTATGTTTTCATTGTTATTTCTCATTTCATTTATTCTTGTCTCTATGACATGTTGTTTATGATTCCATGTTTCATGTTTTATTTATGTTGCTTTTGTTTTTATGTCACTCATACCATTATGGCTGACTCCTGTAGTTTTGGGGATTAGAGTTATCTCTAGCCTCATTTTTTATAGGTAGGTGCTTGTAGCTTGGAATTTGGATGCTTGAGCTAGATTGAGATAATAGAGCTTGTGTAAATTGTAAAAGAAGTGTTGTAAAAAGAAAGTTTGTAATTCAAGGTGTTTTGTATTCTGCTGTGTTGTAAATGATTGTTGTAATAAAGTTGAAATAAAAATTATCTGTGTTTTTGGCTATGTTTACTATTGCAATTAAAGTTGATGCTGGAAATTGTGCCACGTATTTCTAAGATATCATATTGGAAATTCGGGGCGCTACAGAGATTGGTATCAGAGCATGCTTCAATAGTAATAATAGACATAGTCTGAAAACTAACCTAGGTGTGGACACTAGAGCGTGAGTACCTAGGTGTGGACATTAGAGTGTGAGTATCACATAGAGTTAGAACATGATGTTTTGGTTTGGGGTATGGTTGAGGTTTTTGTCATAGGGTGTTGATGTGAATATGAATGGTGTTGTGATGCTCTAACTTTACCCTCATTTTGCAGTATTCAGTAGAATGGCGGGACCCAGAACCAGGAATGGTAACAATGATGGAGCTGGAAGTTCCCAAGGGACAGGAGTTGATTTCGAGGCCGAATTTGCTAGGGTGTATCAGACTTTGAATGCACTAATGGCAGCTAATTTGGCACAGAATCAGAACCAGAATCAGAATCATGGGGCTGGACCAGTGTTTGTTAACGCTGATCCTATCAAGCAGATTGAGTCCTTCAAGAGGATGAGGCTGCCAGTGCTTGAGGGACAGTCTGATCCAAATGAGGCTGATGATTGGATTAGACGGATGGAGACAATCTTCGAGGTCTCGAAAACTTCGGCATCCAATAAGGTGAAGTTGGCCACTATGCAGTTGGAAAAGGACGCTGGTGTTTGGTGGCAATCGGTGAAGAGGACTTTGAGGGACTAGCAAATGACTTGGGAGGCTTTTCTGGAAGAATTCAGGGAGCGTTTCTTTCCTTTGGATATTTAGGAGAGGAAGGCAACAGAATTCTTGAATCTGTAGCAAGGCAGCATGACAGTGCGCGAGTATGAGACTAAGTTTGCTCAGCTGTCAAGGTATGCACCGGAGCTGATTGTTGATGAAGTTAAGAAGGCCAAGAAATTCGAGCAGAGCTTGAGGCCAAATTTGAGGTCGAGGATGATTCCTTTGGGCATAAGGAGGTTCAATAAGCTGGTCAGGAGAGCAGCTATGACAGAAGAGGATATGGACCAATTCCAGAAGAAGCAGGAGATCTGGAACAAGAACAAGAGGCTAGCAGATAGTCAGAGTGGGAAGGAATTCCCAGTGAAGTAGGGCAAGTTTCAGTGGGTCAGTACAGAAGGTGCCCGCAGTTCAAAGCGTGACTTGTTTCAACTGTGGAGAGACGGGTCATTATCAGGCAGCATGCACCAAGCCTCGAAAGGTGCAAGTTTGTTATCAGTGCGGTCGTGAAGGGCATATCCGACCAAACTGTCCACAACTGAAGAAAGATGGTGCAGGGGAAGGCAAGGTTCAGAGGCAATGGCGAGTGTTCGCATTGACTGAGGAGGATGTGAGTAACTCAGGGATGTGATCCAGGGTGTGCAAGAATTTTGAATTCATTCATTTATGTATTAAGTAAAACATTATTTGAGAATAAATTGGAGATTTGAGTATCGTTCTCCATGTAACAGAATTGTTTTGGGTTAATGGAATAAATACAAAAGTTTTATTTGATATTGTTTTCTTGCATACATTTGTGTCGCCCAAATTTTTTTTGCTAGTCTTAGGTGTGGAGCTTAAGGTGTTTCCAGGCAGGGTCCTGAGGTGGTTTTCCTTGGACATGTCCTTTCTAAGGAGGGAGTGACCACTGTCCTCGGAAGGTTGAAGCAGATTGTGGGAGGTCAGAGCTAGATGCAGGAGTTCAGAGGTTGTTTCAGCATGGTTTCCGATGGCAGGTTATCAGAGTTGTGCAGCGGAAGGTTTTTCCTGAACTTTTGTATGATTGTGTTCCTTATGTATGTTTGAATTTCTTTTGTTGGAATGAATTCTCTTGTGTGAATGTATTTCTTAAACTATGTTTCCATTTATGAGATTTCAATTTCTTTGTTTATTTTTGTTTGGACCCCCATTAGCAGTAGTTCTGAGGACAGAATTCTTCTAAGGAGGGAGTGATGTAGTATCCCATATTTTTAAATACTATTTTTGAGATCTGAAAATGGATTAAAATGACTTTTGGAGATTTAATAAGTATTTTTCTGAAGATTTATCTTTTTACACGTGTTTTGCACGTGCAAATATTTTCTTGGGAAGTTCAAAAGGCAAAATTATTTTGTGGAAAATCATTATTTATTATTTGAGATTTATTTGTAATTTTTCTAGATTTTTCTGATATTTATTGGACCTATTTGCAAATATTACGAAAAGAAGGATCTTTTTGCAAAATTGTCATTTTGAGGGATGAAAGTGCAAAACTATTTTTCTGGACTTTTCAAACAGTGCCGACTGGAAATAAAGTTTTTATTTTGTTTTTAAATCTCAATTTAATTGGTTTTATCAAGTTTCCAAGTATAGGGATTGATATGGCTAAAAATGGGGTTAAATCGGAACCGTTCAGATTGGGCGCGAATCTTGAAGCTCGGGGGTAAACGGTAATTTCATATACAAATGGGTCCGAAACGGGTACTGGATCTCCTCCTCACAGATCCAATAACCCACAAACGGATCCACTCCAATTGGGTGCGGGTCCCGACCCAAGGCGAACCCAGACCAACAAGAGGCAAATCAGGGTCACTGATTTGACCAAGTCAACGGGCCTGATTTGCTCTCACCGGGAATCAGGAATTAGTTTCCTAAACAGACTGTTAGGATTTTACTCCTGGCAGTTACACAGGAAATCAGGTCCCTAATCACTCCCCAGGCGACTATAAATACCTCCCCTCTACCACTGTGACCAGGTAATCACACTTTTTCCACCTTAAGCTCTTTCATAATCACCACTGGTTACTGACAAGAGCGTCGGAGGGTGCGTCGCCAGAATCAACCCCGGTGTATCGCACTTCCTTGCAGGCTGCGGCAGGAATCGGAAGGCTTGGATCCGCTGTTCAGGTTTTTCTCGAACTCACAAATCTCATCTGTTTACCCCCTACACCGAAATCAGCGGTAACAGATTGGCGCCGTCTGTGGGAAACACCACACGAACAGCCTCCGCCTCTTCCTTGTCGTCTAGCCCTTCTCCAACCATGCCTCCAAAGAAGGTCAGATCTAGAGGGTCCAACCGCGGACCCAATCCCGCCGATTAGCCAGAGGAAGTCCCTGTCAATCCTGCTCCACAGCCTGAACCTCCTCCCCCGGTCCAACAGGGCCAACCTCCTCTTCCCAAACAACAAACCCCCAATGGCCCTTCCGGCCATAACGGGCGGAGGCAGAAACAACCCCTACACCCAGACCATGTCACGGTTCATAATGCCTCCTCGGATTCAATGGCTTCTCATCACCCCGACCTCAGCAACACCGTTCTGAACCGCCAAAAGGATGAGGACCTTCGCACCCACCTAGATGAGAGGCGGGCCCGAGAGGGAGCCTCCCGCCAGCATCATGGTGACCGATCTCCTCATCGCCGAGACGGTAGGAGGTCTCCAGACCGATGGGGCCGAGCGGCATCTCCCGAGCGCCGTAGGAGGAGGCCACATTCCCCTGCGGATCGGCATCATCCGAGGAACAATGAGGCACCTATCACTCGCGCCGAGTTCCTACAATTTCAGGAGACCGTGCTGCAGGCCCTCAACCTTCGCCCCAACAACCAAAATGCCCAGAGGGTTCCAACACCCCCGTGGGTTCCCAGTCCTCGCCACCGATCCAGAAGTCCTCTCCCTGCTCCCAGTAGCCAGCAGCACCACTATAGTCCCCGCCGATCCCAGGGCTACCGGCGCCGCAGTCCCCGCTCCCCTTCCTATGAAGAAGAGTCCAGGGGATCGTTTGATTACCAGCGGAGGGACGAGGCCCTCAACCGCCGTCTCCATGAGGTGGAGAGGCGCACCGGTCGCATGGACAGAGAGGAGGAGTCTAGAGCAGGGACCGTCCATCCCAGCAGACCTCCTTTCTCTCGGACGATCATGGAGGCCCCCATACCGAGGGGTTTCAAACCTCCGCAGTTTGAAACGTACTCAGGGGAGTCCGACCCAGTTGATCACGTCGAAAGCTTCAAGACCTTAATGCTGATCCATCAAGCTTCCGACGCCATGCTCTGCAAGACCTTCCCCGCCACCCTCAGGGGGTCGGCTCGGGAATGGTACTCCAGGCTCGCTCCCTCTTCCATCTTCTCGTTCGAGTAGTTCGAAATGCTGTTCATAACTCACTTTGTGAGTAGCAGGCGAGCTGAGAAGACGAGCCACTCCCTACTCAACCTGCAGCAAGAAAGGGGAGAGAAGCTGAGGGACTATGTGAAGAGATTCACTGCAGAGGTCAGGTCTATCGCCTCCCTAGACCAGTCAGTGGCGACTGTTGCGTTCCAGTCGAACGTCCTCAACTCCAACCTCCGGTCGTCCCTCGCCAAGATGCCCCCGCACAACTTTGCCGATCTTCTCCTAAGGTGCGAGAAGTACATTCGGGCGGAAGAGGCCGAGTGCCTCCTGAACTTCGGAGGATCGGCCTCCGGATCGAAGAGGAAGGCGACAGAGGAGGAGGGGTCCAAGAAGATGCAGAAGGACAACGGCGGTCAGCGTCGTCCTCCCCCTAGGTTCGAGAAGTTCACTCCCCTCACCACCAACGTCTCCACCATCCTGATGGAAGTGGAGAAGGAGGGGGTCATACCTCCAGCTCCGAGGATGAAAACCCCGGCCAAGAGGAGGAACAAAGAAAAATGGTGCCATTACCACCGGGACCACAGCCACGACACCAACGACTGCCGGGCGTTGAAAAATGAGATAGAGGCCCTCATCCAGAGGGGGCAGTTGGCCAAATTTGTTAAGGCAAACGATCGGGCAGATCGCAACACTCCTCCGCCTCAGGGGGGCTAACAAGCGCTCCGAGCGGCGCGATGAGATCCCCCGAGTTCGAGGAAGAACGAGTTCTCCACCTCATCCACGGAGGTCCCATGGGGGGCTCCTCCAACTCCTCTCGGAAGGCCTTCATCCGAGAGGTAAACTCGGTTCACAGCGCCCCTCCTCCCAAAGGTCTCGGCGTCCCAGTGACTTTCTCCGATGAAGACCTCGAGGGGGTCCGAACCCCCCACTGCGACGCTCTCGTTATCGACCTTCGCATGGCAAACTTCAAGGTGCAGAGGGTCCTGGTCGACAACGGGAGCTCGGTGAACATCCTCTTCCTCTCGGCCTTCTGAGGGCTGCAGCTGTCTCGGGACCGTCTCAAACCGGCCGGTTACACGCTCCACGGGTTCACGGGGGTACCAGTAACTGTCGAGGGGGTTATAACCCTAGACGTAACTGCTGGGAAGACCCCTACTACCCGGACTGAGCCGATGGACTTTATGGTCATCGACGTCCCGGCCGCATATAATGTCATCCTAGGCCGACCCGGCCTCGCTGCCCTGGAAGCTGTCCCTTCAGCGTACCACCTTAAAATGAAGTTCCCCACTCGGTCGGGAGTGGGAGAAGTCAGGGGCAGCCAAAAGACGGCTCAGAAGTGCTACATGACTTCCACAGGGGGTCCGGTGCTCTCCCTCGAGACCCTAGGGATTCCCGAGCCAAACGTCCGAGCCGGCGGACGAATTGGAAGAAGTACTCTTTTCGGACGAGGACCCGAGCCGAAAGTTCCTCATCATCAAGTCCTTGCCGACTGCACTGTGTTCTGACTTGGTGCAGTGCATCCGGGACAACCGCGACTTGTTTGCCTGGTCAGCCGCAGATATGCCCGGGATTTCCGAGGAGCTGCTAGTCCACCGCCTAAGTGTCGAACCTGGGTGCAAACCGGTTCAGCAGAAGAGGCGAAAATTCGCTCTCGAGCGACAGCAGGCCATCAAGGATGAGGTGGATAAACTCTTGAAGGCTCGGTTCATACAGGAGGTGAACTACCCCGAGTGGCTCTCCAATGTTGTAATGGTCAAGAAGTCCAACGGTTCTTGGAGGATATGCATCGACTTCACTGACCTGAATAAGGCGTGTCCGAAGGATCCATTCCCTCTCCCAAATATCGACACCCTCATTGATGCCACCTCGGGCCATGAACTCCTCAGCTTCATGGATGCCTTCTCCGGCTATAATCAGATCCGAATGTTCCCCCCGGACATTCCGAAGACCTCCTTCATCACCGAACAGGGCCTCTACTGCTATAGAGTCATGCCCTTCGGATTGAAGAACGCTGGAGCCACCTACCAGCGCCTCGTCAACAAGGTCTTCCAGAGCCAGATAGGTCGCAACATGGAAGTGTACGTCGACGACATGCTCGTCAAGAGCATCCGAGGTACCGACCACGTGGCCGACCTCCAGGAGGCCTTCGGCGTTTTGAGGAGGCACAGCATGCGGCTGAACCCGAACAAGTTTGCGTTCGGGGTCTCGTCGGGAAAGTTCATCAGCTTCATGGTGAGCCAGCGAGGGATCGAAGCGAATCCCGAGAAGATCAAGGCCATACTAGGCATAGCCCCGCCCCGGAACGTCAAAGAAGTACAGAAGCTTACGGGTCGGCTCGCCGCTATTGGCCGGTTCCTTTCAAAGTCCAGGGAAAAGTGCCTCCCCTTCTTCAAGGCTCTCAGGGGGGCCAAGGGTTTCGAATGGGGCCAACCACAACAGGAATCGTTCGACCAACTAAAGGCTTACTTGGTCAATCCTCCCCTACTCAGCAAACCCGTTTCGGGGGAACCCCTCTTCATCTACTTAGCCGCCTCCGAGCAGATGCTAAGTGCTGTTTTGGTGAGAGAGGAAGACCGGGCTCAGAGGCCCATATACTACGTGAGCAAGGTGCTTCGGGACGCCAAGCTCCGTTATCCCAAGATAGAGAAGATGGCCTACGCCCTGATCATGGCGGCGAGGAAGCTCCGTCCGTACTTTCAGTCCCACTCGGTTGTGGTCCTCACCGACCAACCCTTGAAGCAGATCCTCCACAAGCTTGAAACCTCGGGTCGACTTATGAAGTGGTCCATAGAGCTAAGCCAACATGACATCTCCTACCAACCTCGGACTGCAATCAAGGCTCAGGCCCTTGCTGACTTCATCGTCGAGTCCACCATTCCCGAAGTCAGCCACGCCCCGAATGGACCTCCCATTTTGGACAGTTTTTGTGGACGGATCCTCCTGCAACGAGGGCAGCGGCGCCGGTATCATCTTGAACGGCCCTGATGATTTCGTCCTCCAGTATGCGATCCGTATGAACTTCAAGGCCTCGAACAATGAGGCGGAGTACGAGGCACTCATCGCAGGCCTCGGACTTGCCCGAAGTGCTGGGGCGCAGCGCCTCCGAATTCACAGTGACTCTCAGCTGGTTGTGAACCAGGTCTTGGGCGAATACGAGGCACGAGACGAGCGAATGGCGAAGTACTTCGCCAGGGTCCGAGCCCTCATGAGCTGGTTCAAAGAGGCACTCATCCAACGAGTCCCTCGAGAGGAGAATTCGCAGGCCGATGCCCTCTCCAAGCTGGCCTCATCCTCCCTCCAAGGTCTCGAGCAGACCGTTTTGATCGAGGTCCTCTCAAGGCCGAGCATAGAAGACGAGACATCCGGCTCGGTGGAGTCGTTGCCGGTCTTGCTGCAAGATAATTGGATGAAGCCGTTGGTGGAGTTCTTAAGGGACGGGCTCCTCCCCGAGGACTCCAAAGAAGCACGCCGAGTTAGAACCAAGCCGATCGGTATGTCTTGATCGAGGGGATCTTGTACAAACGCTCCTTCTCGCAAATTGACGGCCGAACATACTTAACGTGCCTCTCCCTGGAGCAGGCCGACTATGCCCTACAAGAGCTCCACGAAGGCATCGGCGGAGCGCATTCAGGATCTAGGTCCTTGGCCCGGAAAGCTGTGAACTATGGATACTTCTGGCCGACTCTCCTCCAAGATGCCGAGCGACACGTTCGGCAATGTGGCTCCTGTCAGAGACATTCCAATGTTCGTCGCCTCCCTCAAGCCAACCTTGCCTCCCTATCAAGTCCTATCCCCTTTGCAATGTGGGGAATGGATCTACTAGGGCCTTTTCCTCCAGCTCCGGGTCAGTTCAAATTCTTAGTCGTAGCCATCGACTACTTCTCGAAGTGGATTGAAACCGAACCCCTCGCCACTATCACCGAGAACAAAGTGCTTCAATTCTTCTGGAAGAGCGTCATCTGTCGGTTCGGCGTCCCCCGAGTCATCGTAACCGATAACGGAACTCAGTTTACCGTGGCTGCATTCTGAGCTCTGTGCGAGGATCTTACCATCCAGCAGCGCTTCTCTTCCGTCTCCCACCCGCAGTCGAACGGCCAAGCAGAAAACACCAATCGGCAAATCCTCTCTGGCATCAAGAAGAGATTGGACAAATGTTCCAAAGGCCTATGGGTCGACCAACACCCCAATATGCTGTGGAATTATCACACTAACAAGCGGACCCCCACCGGAGAGTCCCCGTTCAACCTCACCTACGGGTCCGAGGCGGTGATACCCCTCGAGGTCGGCATACCTTCCCCTCACCTCGCAGCCTACAATGAATAACAGAACGCCAGAGACCTCAGGGCAAACTTAGATCTGGTAGATGAGCTGAGGGAAAGAGCGTCAATTCGGCAACAGAATTACCGAAGAAGGGTCGAGTTGGCATACAACAAGATGGTCCGACCTACCAACCTTAAGCAAGGGGACTTAGTCTTGAGAAAACTGGCCATATCCTTCCCCAATCAGAAGAGCAAGCTGGCTCCGAACTGGGAAGGGCCTTACAAGATCACAAGGGTAGTTCGGCCCGGAGCATATCGTCTGGAAGATCTAGAGGGCAGAGAGATTCCGAGGACCTGGAATGCCGACCACCTCCTGAAATACCAAGAAGGCGCCCCGGCGCCTCTCTAAGTATTGTAGGATATCGAGCCATTCCTCTCCTCTGACTTGTAATCTATTTCATAAGTTGTAATATGTAAAAACGGTTCGCCGTCGATTATCAATGAAGAATGCTCTTTCATACTTATAAGTTTGCTTGCGTCTCTCCGCCTTTATCTTTTGTTTTTTAATTTGATTTCAACCAATGGTTCGGAGTCCAATGTCCGGCTCGACTTTACCTCCTCGGCCCGCCCCCGGATGAGCCAGAGGTAGATCGCCGTTCGGAACTGCTCCCACAACCGTTGAATTACACCGATGGTTCGGAGTCCAACACTCGGCTCGACTTTACCTCCTCGGCTCGCACCCGGACGAGCCAGAGGTAGATCGCCGTTTGGAACTGCTCCCACAACCGTTGAACTACACCGATGGTTCGGAGTCCAACACTCGGCTCGACTTTACCTCCTCGGCTCGCCCCCGGACGAGCCAGAGGTAGATCGCCGTTCAGAACTGCTCCCACAACCGTTGAACTACACCGATGGTTCGGAGTCCAACACTCAGCTCGACTTTGCTTCCTCGTCTCGTCTCCGGACGAGCCAGGAGTAGATCGCCGTTCGGAATTGCTCCCACAACCGTTGAACTACACGATGGTTCCGGAGTCCAACACTTGGTTCAATTCTACTCCCAAAGCTTGCCTCTCGGCAAGCTAGGAGTGGATCACCATTCGGAATTGCTCCCACAACCGTCAAACACTCGCTAAGACCGGCGAGCCTCACCATGGAAAAGAGCTCGGCTCACCCCTCGACTTCGCAAGAAGAGGGAGACCGAAGCACCGCTCGGTACCACGACCCGAGCCATCTTGTCATGGAGACGGAAGCCCCAAGAAGAAGGGTCAGACCCCGCTGCCTCCGATCGGATGCCGAGCAAGTGCCATTCCGAGCCTGCAAACGGAGAAAACTCACTTTCTCCTCAATTTTCGCGTAGGATCTCGATCAGATGGCCCAGATCTTGCCAGCAACGCTAGACGACAAGATAGCATTTTCTTGGGAACAGAGCCATCTCGAGATTCGTGCCAAAATCCAACGGCCCAGATCTTGTCAGCACCGCTAACGACAAGATAGCATTCCCATTGGAACTGGTTCGCCCCGAGATTCTTGCCGATGGCATTATGCGCTCAGCTTGTAAATCTTGGCATGACCAACACACTTACAAGCGAGATAAATATGCAGAGCAACAAAAGAAATTTTATTAATAATCGGGACATAATACAAAGCAATCTTTCCATGGTTACAAAGTATTAGAAAATGAAAATACAGCGCCGACCCACTACACTTGGCCTTCAAACGGAAATGTCTTCACTGATCCGTTCGGTTGCCAGCCCATCCACTTCGGCTGATAGCTCCTCCGCCTCCTTCCGAAGCTTCGCCTCCACGGTCTGCAAGTGATGGATCTCAGAGAGCAAATCGTCCCGCTCGGCTGATATTTTCGACTGGTTGTGCCGAATACACTGGACCCGAAGAGCGTTGCTAAAAGAAGTCTGCGAATCTTCGTCCTCTCCTACGGGGGTCGCCTCGGCGATCCTACTCTCCAGACGTTAGATCTCGGCATCTCGTTGGCCGAGGACGGACTAAAGGTGGGCCCGCTCGCTCTCAGCTCGGCGTAACTCCAGCTTGACGCCATAAAGCCGCTCTCGGCATCTCGACGAGCGCGACCTCGTCGCCCCTGAGGCTACCTCGGTTTCAGCATCATCGTCAGAGCTGTTGGAATCAGTGTATTGGGCTGCCACCACGAGCTGAAAAGGAGGGAAAACGAATAGCAAAATTTCAATATACTTCCGAAGTCCAACACTTGAAGAATTTTCCAATCAAACTTTCAGATTCGTATTCAGATATAATAGCTCTACATACAACAAGACCGACCCTACAATAGAGTTTTACAACAGCAAGAAGAAACATAAAATGACATGATCAGGGCCTCTTCGGAAGGGGAACGCTTCGGTTCAAGGAAACGCGAGGACGACGAGGCCTGACCTCCGAACTCGATCCCAAACCAACGAAGCGTGATCCCCCTTCGCTGCTGACCCTAACTGTGGCGCCGACTGAGGCACCACTAGACGAGACGGCTACACTACTCTGAGTGTCAGTAGGGCTCCGCCGAGCCACAGGCAAACGTGTGGCAAGCTCGTAGAAGGTGATCCCTCTCTCGCTCTCTTCGCGAGTGCACGATGTACTGCGGACGTTGGCCCTCTCCGGCAGAGGCTTGAGTGACGCGACCTCTTCCTCCAGTTCAATGATTCTATCTCTCAAAGTGTCGTCCTTCGCCAACTTCTTCAAACGAGGAGGCCTTGACGAGCCCAAGGCGTTGGAACTATCGGTTGCGAGCCGTCGGAAGTGGGTGACCTCGATCCCCCTATCTATCGTGATCCTCCTAAGCCTGTCGACGTCGGCCAACAACTTCTTGCGCTCGACCGATGCCTTCTCCAGCTCGGAAGCAAGCTTCTCTTCTTCCGCCGAGTGACCTTGCTCCGCTATCTCCATGTGTCGGATCTTAGCCGAGAGCTCGTCGTTCTTCCGCTCGGCGACGGCAAGCTCTCTACGAAGCCGCTCGACCTCACTTTCGGGACAAGGGGCTTGGGGTTGCTTCCGCAGTTGCTTCAACTCGTGACAATACCCCCTCACAGCTGCCTTTGTCTCCTCCAGCTTCAAGAACATGAGGAACCGCCTCTGTCGGCTATTCGAGAGCTCGCCCTTCGTTTTGGCCAGCTCCTTACGAAGGTGTGCAACCTCCGTGATCGGACCGAACTTCACCTGAAAGGCAGAGATAAATCCGAGACCCAACACTTGGAGAATTCTATGCCTAATCAAACACAAAATCCGAGACTCAACACTTGAATAAATTTTGGCCAAACAAACTGTTTTCATTCAAAACCGAGAAGAAAGTTTTACAAGAGCGGTGGCCAGTCCGCAGTTAGGCTTACAAAAAGAAATAAAACAACAAAAGACAAAAGGAGGCAACCGAGTCAGGGGTCGACCTTTTTGTCGTTCGGGTCCGTCGACCCCTCGGCCTTGTCCTCCCCTCGTCCTCGTCCTCGTCCTCGCTCCCACTCTCCTCCTCAGACTCGTCCTCCTCTTCATCCTCGGCCTCGGTCTTGCCCGGGCCTTCGACACCGTCCGTCTGTCCCTCGGGGCTGAGCATCCCCTGGGGAACCTCCTCCTCCCCCTCCACAGGGTCGTAGAAGCGGTAGGAGGACGTGTCGAACCCTAGGTTTCGAGTGGCGATATGCAGAAGAGCTCGGCCGTAGGCATCCTCCATGTTCTTGAACATGTGGTGCTCGGCCTCCTCCTGGACAGCCTTCTTCACCTTCGCCACCTTAGACCGATGCTTGGCCATGATCTTCTCGGCCCTCTTCCGAGCCCTCTCTGCCTTTGATCGAGCATTGGCCAGCTCCTCCTTCAGCTCGGCGTTCTCCTTCTCTGAGGCCTCGAGCTTGGCTGTCGTGTCCTTCGATAGCTGAATGGCGTCGGCCAACTGCTTCTCCAACCCCGCCACTTCGGCACCCCTTTTTGCCGAGAGGAGTTGCTCAGCATCGAGCAACTTCGTGGCTTTGATGCGCTCTGTTCTCTCCCGCTCATACTCCTGTTCCTTGCTCGCAAACTGCTCGAGCAGGAAGTTGAAGTGGCAGAGGGTCTGAAAAGAGAACAAACCGTTAAAGCCCGAACGCAGGAACTTAGAAAATCTCAGAAAAAGTTTCAATGAGAAAGAGTTCTGCCCACTTACCGACATTGTGTTCCGAGCGATCTGCATCGTGGCGTCCCCTGCCAGCCCGGCCTTTAGGGCCGCTCGATCCTTTGGGGTTGCAGGTGCCTCACCGCTTCCATGCAGATGTTGCCGTTGCCCAAGAAGCCGTCGACATTCATCACCTGCCAGTCAGGGACGAAGATCTGCTTGTGCCTCTCGGTCAAGATCTTCTCCGCTTCGGCAGTAAGGGGCAGAACTTGGAGAGACAGCACCTCGTTCACGCCGAATGCACTGCTCGACGACCCGGCTGCAGCCCCCTCCACCGTTGGTGCCGGCACACCGGAAACTGGAGGATCCGTAGTCGCGGACTTCTCCTGCTCGGGGCCGGCCCCCGGAACAATGGCCTTCTGTAGGTCGCTTGTCTTCCCGACCGACGGTATCTTCGGGGCTCAGCCGCCCTGAGGCCCCGCCGAAGGCCTCTTCTTCCTCGTCTCCTGCTCCGCCGCCCTGGCCTTCGCCATCAAAGCCCTATAGTCCATCTTCATCGTCTCTGCACAAGCCGAATGAAAAAACTTAGAAAAATTTTCATGAACTTTAAGCAAAGAGTATAAATACCAGAAGCGTACTAGTGTCGATCGGACTGAGACCCCCTCGGAACAAAGCCTCCTCGGTAATATCTTTCCAGCTTAGCGCTGGCAAGGCGAGGAGCTTCTTGAGGACCTCTGCTTCCTCGTCATTCAGCACCGGCTCTTTCTTGGCTCGCTTGGGCAGGCCATCCTTCGCCCAAACTATCGGGATCGCCCACAGGCGCGGGAGCTCGGATGATGAAATACTTCTCCTTCCAATGTTTGATCGAGTCCGGGTTCTCGATCAACTTCACGCCCCTCCGCGGCGAAAGATAGTACCTCTGTTCGTTTCGGTTTGGCTGGCAAGGGCGGTAGAGGCTCCGAAAGAGAAACATGCTCGGTACGGCACCGATCTCTTGGCACCGGAGAACAAACACCAGGACGTGCCTCCAGGTGTTCGGCATCAGCTGGGCGGGGCTCAAACCGTACCAATTCAAGACATCTACTATGAACGGATGAAGGGGAAAGCGGAGCCCGGCGCAGAGGGAGTCGAGAGGAAGGACGCACACGTCCGTTGAAGACTTTGTGTTGGCTCGGAAGCCCGGTCCGGGAAGGAGTAGCCCGTATTCGGCGGGAATCTGGAATCCCTTTCGGATCTGATGTAGATCGGCCTCCGTAAGAGACGAGATGGTATGGTCCACCACGGACAACTCTCTCAGTTCATTCTCCTCCACCGACTTGGCCGTGCCTTGGGTCACCTTCTCTAAGATTTCCTCGGCGTAGTCCCGAACGCCTCCCACGCTCGACAGAGCAATAGGCTGCCGACTGAACGCCCCTGCCGTCTTCGGCGTCTCGATGATCGTGACCACAACTTTACCCTTTTGAGACGCTGCCACGACCTCCTGAGGTGGCTCGGATACTTCGCCCTCTCTGTCCGGCCGAACGACGCTCTGATCGGTCGGCTCCACCACCTCCTTTCCTTTACCCTGCTCGGCCTACGGCTTGCTCCGAGGCAGGGGGTCTCATCCGAGGAAGTAATCTTAACCATTTTCTAAAGAGAGAGGAAGGAAACTGACCTTGAGGTGACAGCTACGGTCGGAAAAGCTCACTGGAGACAAAGAACGCCTTGCCGCGACAGCTAGCAGCGCCACCAAGGAGCTAAAAACTTCGAAGGTGAAAGTAAAAACTAGAGAGAGAGAGTAAAAGTGAATAATGAGACTTGGATTGAGTGGGGGTGAAGATTTATAGTAAAAAAGGAACGTCCCTTGGACTTCCAAACGTAAGGGCACGACTTTTGGGCCACTCTCGAAACGTCGCGAAGGCCCAACACGACTTTGTCCTTTCACCAAGTCAAGTAGCTCGGCACAACAGGATCTAAATCCGAATTACATGCAATCCGAGCCCAGCGGCAAAGGGCCCGGTCGACTAACTGAGTAAGTACCATTCCGAGCCTGCAAACGGAGAAAACTCACTTTCTCCTCAACTTTCGTGTATGATCTCGATCAGACGGCCTAGATCTTTTCAACGACGCTAAACGTCAAGATAGCGTTTTCTTGGGAACTGAGCCCGTCTCGAGATTCTCCACACCATCTGACGGCTCAGATTGCGCCACGTTGCTCGGACAACCGTGCCCTCAGACGTCCCACCTATGTCTGAAGAAGCCAGAAAAAATTTAGATTCAAAGTTTTAAGGCACCGCCCTCGGCGAGCCCCCCAGGCCCCAGGTCTCGGTCGGCATTCCTCTCACCCGTGAGCAAAACAAAGCCTCCGGCCTCGGAGCCGAAGCCACGAATTGCTCAGGAATTAGATAGAAACCGCCGACCCACGAGGCCCGGCCAAAAACAGATCGGCACGCCTCCTATCTCTAACTCCTCCGGGCTGACAACCATCAAAGCCATCAGCCCGGAAGGAAGACAGAGGTCAGAAGAGACACATCATTCCGAAGCTGCAATCCCTTGGATCCAGACTTAGGTCATCACCTCTT
Organism: Hemerocallis citrina; assembly: GCA_017893485.1. Taxonomy (NCBI): domain Eukaryota; kingdom Viridiplantae; phylum Streptophyta; class Magnoliopsida; order Asparagales; family Asphodelaceae; genus Hemerocallis; species Hemerocallis citrina. The sequence goes on along the minus strand of CM030360.1, from coordinate 152,880,099 downwards.
CTACCATGACCTTCCCCGACCCTGACACCCACATCAGGGCAGTCAGAATCGGGAGAAGATCACGGTGGAAGAACGACCACCCGTCCTTCCGAAGCAAACTCGTCCTCGGATCCGAACTTGGGTCATCACCTCTTCTACCATGATCTCCCCCGACCCTGACACCCACATCGGGGCAGTCAGAGTCGGGAGAAGATCATGGTGGAAGAACGACCACCCGTCCCTCCAAAGTAATTCGCCCCTCAGGTTCGGACTACGGTCGTCACCACTCCTACCATGTTCTCCCTCGACCCTGATGCCCGTATCGGGGCCGTCAGGATCGGGAGAAGAACAAGGCAAAAGAGTGACCACCTCTCCGAACTTCTCGAGGTTAAAATTTCACAAGGCAGGCATCCGCCTTGACTCCGGTCGTCACTACTTCTGCTATGATCTCCTCCGGCCATGACATCCGCATCGGGGCTGTCACAACCAGGAGAAGACCATAGCCGAAGAGCAACCACCCAAGGCAGATACCTCCGAGGTCAAAAACTCAACATTGTTGCGACTGAAATAACAAGGGGAATGGGGTACTTATAATCACCCTCCAAAAACTAGCCATTATGGCCCTCGGAAGTTGAAACGCCACGCATTAATTGGAGAGCGCCATTTCTTAATGACCCCGAGAAGTTGGAACGCCGCACGAATCCCGGAACGCCATTAATGCCCTTGAAAACTGAATCGTATCGAGATCCGTTCCCCCCTTTCTACGACCCGGAACGCTCTTCCACGCTCGGACTGCCGAAACCCCATGCCTTCGGTCGGCTGCCGAGCAAGTGCCTTTCCGATCCTGCAAATGGAGAAAACTCACTTTCTCCTCAACTTTCGTGTAAGATCTCGATCAGACGGCCCAGATCTTGCCGAGGACACTAAACGACAAGATAGTGTTTTCTTGAGAAATGTGCCCGTCTCGAGATGCGTGTCGTCATCCGACGGCTCAGATTGCGCCACGTCGCTCGGACTGCCGAAACCCCATGCATTCGATCGGCCGCCGAGCAAGTGCCTTTCCGAGCCTGCACTTGCTCCATGTCATCCGATGGCTCAGATTGCGCCACGTCACTCGGACTGCCGAAACCCCATACCTTCGGTCGGCTGCCGAGCAAGTGCCTTTCCAATCCTGCAAACGGAGAAAAAAAGCCACCGAGCAACTACGATCGTTGGATCTCTCAGAAATTCGTGCTTCTAATGATGGACGGTCCAGATTGCGCCACGTGTGCTAAACGACAAGATAGCATTTTTTTGGGAAACGCTCCCGTCTTGAGATTCGTGCCATAATCTGACGGCTCAGATTGTGCCACGTCGCTCGGACTGCCGAACTCCTGTGTCTCCGGTCGGTTGCCGAGCAAGTGCCCATCCGAGCTCGCAAACGAAGAAAAAGGCATCCGAGCGATAACAACCGCCAGATCTCTCAGAAATTCGTGCTCATCCATGATCGACGACCCAGATCGAGCCACGCCATAAATCAGTATTTAAAAGTTAATTTTTATTTATTTAAATCGTTTTATTTATTTAAAAATTGCGAAAAATTGCTAAAAATTCGGGAAAATTAACTAAAAATTCTAGAAAATAATTAAAAATTTGGGGGGATATTTTTGAGCCCCTGAACGAACAATTATTGCCTAGAATGTACTATTAAGGACCCCGAACGATTAGTTGACACATCGCAAAATTAAATAAATAGTCCGAAAAAATAGATAAAAGCCGTCAAATACTCGATATGGCTACAGAACAGCACATGGCATCAAAAAATTACCTCACTACCCCCCTCGAGATTCAAAATCCTCCATTCAGACTCCGATACAACTCTACTGGCCATTGAAACAGTTGAACTACTCCTCAAAAGCTGATCACACTCAGTCTTTAGGAGTGGGGGGCTCGTGATATGGCTAAAAATGGGGTTAAATCGGAACCGTCCAGATTGGGCGCGAATCTTGAAGCTCGGGGGTAAAACGGTAATTTCACATACAAATGGGTCCAAAACGGGTACTGGATCTCCTCCTTACAGATCCAATAACCCACAAACGGATCCACTCCAATTGGGTACGGGTTCCGACCCAAGGCGAACCTAGACCAACAAGAGGCAAATCAGGGTCACTGATTTGACCAAGTCAACGGGCCTGATTTGCTCTCACCGGAAATCAGGGATTACTTTCCTAAACAGACTGTGAGGATTTTACTCCTGGCAGTTACACAGGAAATCAGGTCCCTAATCACTCCCCAGGCGACTATAAATACCTCCCCTCTACCACTGTGACCAGGTAATCACTCTTTTTCCACCTTAAGCTCTTTCATAATCACCACTGGTTACTGACAAGAGCGTCGGAGGGTGCGTCGCCGGAATCAACCCCGGTGTATCGCACTTCCTTGCAGGTTGCGGCAGGAATCGGAAGGCTTGGATCCGCTGTTCAGGTTTTCTCGAACTCACAAATCTCATCTGTTTACCCCCACACCGAAATCAGCGGTAACAGGGATCTATTTATGTAAAGTTATATTTTAAAATAATTATTTTGCAAATGTGTTCAAATCCCTAATTCTCCCAATTCCGGCCTATTTAAAAGGTGGAGTGCAACCGTCGTTCGCTGCACAACACAAAAGTTTCATTGTTTTATTTTTCATGGAGATTTTAGGAGGAGATCTTGGAATTTCGCAAAAGAAGGGCTTTTCTTATTCTTCATTAATTCGATTGGATTTCCTCATTGAGGTGAATGACTTGTTTTGTTTTATTTGGTTTTGTGTATATTGTATGTGAGTGATATAATATATTTTGTTTTGTTCTTTAAATGTTGTATGTGGTGTTTCATCTATTAGAAAGCATGCTAGGGTTTTGATATGAATACATATGGTGGATTGAATGAATTGATAAGTTAAAATTGGATCTTTTGAGAAGAACCCTAGTTATTTGTGAGTAGAGTTGCATGTGGGTGATTTTAGATTGTTGGAGAACCTAATATAAATTGTGAGTAGGCTATTTCTTTCTGGTTATTACTGATTTGATTGAGTATGGTGAAAGTTATGCATTAATTGATTAAAGATGAGATTTTTTGGACTATTGGTGAGTTGGATGAATGCAACTTGGCCATGTTAATGATAAATTTGTTTATGAATCAACTATTGAGAATAGTTGAAATTGAGTTTGAGGAATTTTGAGAAGGAGTAATGGATTAAAAGACCATGTCTTGAGGATTTGAGTTATGATGGCTAGATTTGGATTTGATACATTTTGACTAAATTTGGAGATTCGTGATTTTGTGAAAGATATTACTTGAATTTGGATTTCTTAAACACTAAGATTAAATCTAAATATTTTTTTATTTTAATCTGTGGATTTGTGAAGTTCTTTTGGTGCATAAGCATGCACAAATGTTTTCATGAATATAGTATTTTTGTTGTTTTAGAAGAATTTGAGTTTTTATGTGTTTTCAAAGGATTTGACTATATCTCAACTTATTTTTGTATTAATATGGTTTGGAATATAAAACCAAGTTATTTTGATGTATGACTGATTCTTAAAAACTCTAATTTTGATATATGCACATATTAATGTTTTGTTTTGAAGAAATTCACCAAAAAGCTATTTTATCAATTCAAGTGGTTTGATTGGTTTTTTTTATGGATCTTTGTATATCCCATAAGTTGTATTTGATCATATCAGAAATATACTTTTTATAGATTTCGTTTTTGTAAAGTAAATCTTCGTATCGGTTGAAATTTGCACAATCCAAACTACAGTCTGTAGGTGTGACAGTCGACTGGAATCTTTCGACAGTCGACCGACGCTACTTGGCTGCTATGTTTTATCGTTTTCTTGAAAATCTCGTGCGAAACAGTCGACTGACCCATTTCTCCAGTCGACTGTCCCTGCTCTGTTTTGATGTTTTCTTAAAGTTTTGGATTTTCACTCTGGACAGTCGACCGGTAACTCTTTTACAGTCGACTGCTACTACTTAGATTTTTATTTCTTGAAGTGCTGGTTTTTCGCTCTGGTCAGTCGACTTATGACTTTTTTTACAGTCGACTGTTACTGATGTCTTCTTGAGTTATTCTGATGTTCCTTAAACGATTGATTCTTTAAATATTTTTGGATCTAAAACTTACTATTCTAAACATTATTCTTTCTACAGAACATATGTTTTCAAGATATTTTATTGTTGGAATTGGATCCTGGAATTTTATAAAGTTTGGGTTTGTTGATTGAAGAAGTTTCTTCATATGATTGTTTTGATGATGGATTGGTGAATTTTGGTCTTGATGATATCTGTAGGAGTTGAGTGGGAGTCCTGTGAACTGGCAGTTGAGATTTGTTGAGTTAGATCTGGGGGGTCTTGGTTTAGTTGTTATTGAGTATTTAAATCCGGCAGGATACACTAACTCTAGAGATGGGAATTTTGTGTTTTAATAATAACCAACTTAAGGACAGGCACTAGTGGAGATGTGATGGAACTTGGAAAACGTAAGTATAGGCTCATAGTTTTGTTAGTCCAACGGATGCGTTCCAGCACTGTTTGTTGTGTTCTGTCTCGAGATGACATTTGTATGTTTGCGTATTGAGGGTCTGCAGGCATATTCACGGAGCATGCAGGGTGCATTCGCGTATCGAGGGTCGGTAGGCCTATTCACGGAATGTACCTGGTGTATCTGCACGTCGAGGACCTTGCAAGCCTATTCGTGGGGTACACGGCAGGGAGATGATTCTCCAGTTTTTGAGCTATCTTACATGATGCTTGCACGTCGAGGGCTGTGGTGCCTATTCGCGGAGTATTCTGGATCTTATTTTCCATCACCATAGTAGGATTAGTTGCATAACGAGGGATTATCCTTATAAACTGGAGATCGTTAAGGGCTTGCACCGGATCTATGTACTATGGAATGCATAGAATCCGACAAGTATGCATCAGAGAGTCAGCATATAGAGATTGTGTTTTCTTGACTTGGTTTTATGCTTGTGTTTTCCGGTTTTTCCTACACTTGACATTTAGTCTAGATTCACTTGATATTTTCGTGTATTACTATTTACTATCTTATCTTCCCTGATGTTTTTTATGTTTTCATTGTTATTTCTCATTTCATTTATTCTTGTCTCTATGACATGTTGTTTATGATTCCATGTTTCATGTTTTATTTATATTGCTTTTGTTTTTATGTCACTCACACCGTTATGGCTGACCCCTGTAGTTTTGGGAGTTAGGGTTATCTCTAGCTTCATGTTTTACAGGTAGGTGCTTGTAGCTTGGGATTTAGATGCTTGAGCTAGATTGAGATAATAGAGCTTATGTAAATTGTAAAAGAAGTGTTGTAAAAAGAAAGTTTGTAATTCAAGGTATTTTGTATTCCGCTGTGTTGTAAATGATTGTTGTAATAAAAGTTGAAATAAGAATTATCTGTGTTTTTGGCTATGTTTACTATTGCAATTGAAGTTGATGCTGGGAATTGTGCCACGTATTTCTAAGATATCATATTGAAAATTCGGGGCGCTACAAAGATCCCAGTACCCAAACAAGTATTTATCTTATAAATACTGTCTTGCGATAGTAGTCTAGGTAATCCAATCTTGATACCTCGGGTAAATATCTCAAGCACCTTAGTCTAGGATATTAACCCTAACTTCTATTGTTGGTATCTCTCATAATCTCTAACAATCTGGAGATATTTAATTAAATTATTTTTGAGATTAAGAGAGATCAATGAAATCACCATTCGTCGGGATTTGATCTCAGCTGTTGTCGCCGCAAATCGCCACCGTCATCGGAGGTAGCCGTCGTAGCCACCACCATCACCGGCGACGATACCCACCGCTGCCGCCATCGCTGGTATTGCCTCAAGCCACCGCCGCGGCTACCCCACCCGTCACACTGCTACGACCTTCTTCTCCTATTCCTGAACAAACAGTGATCGGGAGATGCAATCTACTCAGATCCGAATCCTTCATTGGTGGTTTATGGTGTCCCGTGTTTGGGTTCGTGGAGAGGATCATATATGGACTCAGATATGAAGTTTGACTCAGATCTGGCTCTAAAAATGGTTACTCAGATTTGTGAGAGGGGATCAATGGTTACTCATATTTGTGAGAAGACGATCTTCGAGATACTGGCCCACCGTACGGCGTCACAGCGTGTCGATATACGGCAGATACGTACAGCGAGCCGCTGCATAATTTGCTTGACCAGGAATCTCCGGCAACTTCGAGAGAGCGGTACTTCTTTGGACTTTTGATCCATCTGAAAGAGATGCATTTTTGGCCACCAAGGCAGCAAAGAAGTAGGGCCCCAGCAACCTTGTGCTCATTGAGATAGCATGTGCAAGGAGTTCTGCTGAGCTGCTTGCAGCGAGAAAAGCATACCATGCCCGGCTCAAGAAATCACTTGATTATGGAGGCTGTTGTGGTGTTGATGAATCTTGTCTCTGTTGAGATTATGCTGGACTCAAATTCATTAAGGTGGAGGTGATGAAGGCCGACCAGCAAGAATCCTCATGAGTTTGCAAAGGAAATAGCACAAGAAGCAGAGCATTACATTGGGGTTCAAGAAAGATGTGATCTTGGTTCGATCCTGTGTGTGGCTTTACTTTCAGATCTAAATTAAAGATGAGTTCTTTAATTTTCTATACCTCATTAAAATTGTTAAATATTTTGCTATGTGCTGGAAGTTCAAAACATTTGTTTTAAGTCTATGTTTTGAATTATAGAATTACTATGATGCTAAGTGGTTAAGTTCAAGACTGTATTAATCCTTTGTTTAATTAAATACAAGTTGAACAGTTGTTTTGGCTATGTGCTAAAATCAAATATCTATTTTTGATAAGTTAAACTATATATTTTGACTATAAAGTTTGGATCTCCAATTAAATTGTTGCTATAATTAAACAATGCCAATAATTCGTTTAATTGGCTAATTTTTAACAATTTGATGAATATAGGAACTTCAAAGTTACTTACAAATTGTGTGTGTTGGAGACGATGGATATGCATCACGGATGAATAAGTCTGCACTACGTAGACTTCTCCATCAAATTTGAAAAACACTTCTAACTTGAAGTGTCGGTATGATCTACTCTAATCTTTCTTAGTATTTTTCATGTGATGAATGTGTTAACGTTTTGTGTATTTGATCACATGATTGAGAGTTTTAAATCATAGTTATTCTTGCTTTGAAAACTAGCATGTTTAGGATTGTTAAGTGCTTTATCATACTATGTGTATAGATATATTGACAAATTCATTGTTTGCAGTTTGTATGAGATTATATATTTGCTTCTCAAATAAAATAAAATATAAATTTTTGATGTATAAGATGTATAATAAATGTCTGTAACTTAGGAGAGAGCATCTCTTAATGTAGGATATGAATCCATTAGTTACGTTTTGTTCTTTCTCGTTCATTGTACTATGTGTGCAAAGTTAAATTATAACATGTTAGTCATTATCTCATTTAGCATTATGAAGATGATGAAGAACGAATAAAGGAAAGAACTCTTCGCTCAATGTGTTTGAGCAAGTGGACATTGTTAGAACTATTAGAAAAAGCAAACAATTTTGTAAAATGTGATAGAGTAATTTTGTATTAATTCTTATAATGTGCATATATTGTCAATCACATGTATAAGTAGAGTTTCACAAATAAGATAATTAATAACAATAGTTTTAATTGTGTATAGTTCCTGAACATAGCATAATTGGCTAGGATTTGAGAACTGTATATTAAATTATTTGTTCTTGTTAAAACTCATAACTCTGCTAAATGACAATCCATTAAATATGAAAAATATGAAAGTTGTGCTCAGATTATGATCACTAGAAAATCATTTAGTATGGTCTCTAGGAGCACACAACTTCTTGAGTCAATACATTCTGATATTTGTGATCTCAATAGCGGTGACGAGATAATTGTTGGTCAGAAGTATCTGATCACTTTTGTAGATGATTAGCATAAGTTTTTCATACATATGAAGAATGAAGCACTTGTCATTCTTAATGAAATATATATATATATATATATATATATATATATATATATATATATATATATATATATATAGTTAAATGCTAAAAATCAAGGGTTCAGATTTAATAGAGGTAGTGAATATGTTTCAATGATTTTAGAGAAGTTTGTATATGGCATAATCTCTACTACACTCTACTTACAACAGTCAAACTATATTGATAAAAGTTAGAATCAAACACTTAGTGAAATGTTGAATTCTGTAATATTGACCGTTGTTTGTCTTGTATAATTATGTGTGGTGTTGTATTGTTAATCATATCTCTAATGTGTTACTGCACTCTAAATTGAATACACCTTGTAGATCATGGCATGAAAACACAAATAATTTTGTTAAAGTGAAAATTTGTGTTGTGATACATTTGTTAGAGTACTAGAAGGCCTAAAGTAAGACCTACAACAAATATTTGTGTGTCTTTAGAAAGTGCAGAATGTAGTTCTGTGGACAAATATTAGATCTATCTAATTTGTGTTAGAAGAATCTAGACTTGCAGAGTTCTTTGAGGATGTGTTCATCAAAGATAAATGTATGAAATGATCTAGTCCTACAGTCACGGTCAATGATTCACAGTTGGCATCAAGAACCAGCCTTACCGACACTTAAAACTTCAATGGTAAATGAGCTAAGAAGAGTCTTTAGTAGACAATGAGATGAATTTGTGTCATACAATAATACTTTAAATTAGTTGATCTGCTGAAATGGGCTAAAACTATTGTAAGTGGTGTTTTGTAGAAGAAACTTAATTTTGATTGTTCAGTATCAATTTTAATGCATTTTTAGTAGCTAACAGATTGACTGAGAAAAATAGATAGATTTATTTGATGTCTACTCACATGTTTTTCATATTGCTACAATAAGTATTCTTCTTACCCTTACATCTATTGAAAATTTTGTTATTCATAAAGGATATTTAAACAGTTTTGTACTAAAAGTTTTGTACATGATGTTTTGTACTGAACAGTTTTGTACTGGAAAGTTTTGAACTAATATGTTTAGTGAACAAGATTTACAATTTAGTAAAACATTGTATGTTCTTAAAATATGTATAGCTGACGGATAAATAATTTGACAAATTTCTTAAAAGGTCTAGTATATGAATCAAGTAATTCAGATCAGTGCCTTTAACTTTGTGGTGTGTCAAATATAGTGATTATTATTTACTTGTTCTGTTGACATGCTTGTTCTTAGAAGTGACCTCTCTGTTACAAATGAAGTTAAAATTGTGCTATCCAAAGAATTCAATATGAAAAACCTAGGTATTGTGGACACCATAGGTATAAGGGTGAGTTTCGGTTGGAAAGGAATAACTCTTAGTCAAACTCATCAAATCATTAATGTGTTTCAAAAGTGGGGATAAAGTGATTGAAAGTGTGTTTTGAAACACCTTATGATTATGATAAAGGGTTGGCACCTAAAGATAGTGCAACTATGAGACAAGTAGATCATTTTAAAAGAATTGAAAGTCTCATGTATACAAAGATCTCACTAGAATAGACATAGTCTTTGAGGTAGGTATGATCAGCAGATTCACTAATAATCCTATACACGTTTGAGTGCCCTTAAGAGGCTAATGATATACCTGAGTGGTACTCAAGAGTTTGTTTTGTGCTACTCTTGTCATTCATCGAATGAATGGCTGATTTGATGCATTATGATTGTAACCCCTGTTTTACCAAAAATGTATTTTAGTATATATTCAGTATTTAAAATTTTCGCAAATTGTTTTCAGTTTTCAAATTCTGTTGTCAAAATGTATTATTAGATCTTCTTTTAAAACCTATTTTTAATCAATAGTTTATTTATAACTAGTTCCCAATGATATTTTTTTTTATAATACAAATATTTTTATTATGCTTTGGATTATTATGTTTATTATTATTATGTGTTGATTTTTCTATTATTAATATTATTTTTGTTATTCTTATCTTTTACTCTTGATTGTTGATTTAAAAATCTATTTCTATTGTTATTTGTATTTGTAGTATTTCAAATAATTTCTATCTTGTAGATCAATATATATTTTGATATATAATCCTACTTTTATTTATTACTTTATCTATTCGATTTGATCTTTTATTTAAATCCTATTTTAAAACCCTAATCCTATTCCCAATTCTGTTGTTGATCCCTAATAGTGTAATACCCTGATTTTTCATTTATGAAAATTATTATTTTGTATTATTAATTTGTACGTGCAATCTTGTGGTATAAATTTTTATAATTATTTTCATTACATAAACAAATGAGTATATATATATATATATATATATATATATATGTCTTTTCTATTTTTTTACTAAAGCCTATTTGTAAAAGAAAGCATAAGTATTCCTTTATTTTGAGCCCAATCTAATTTATTTTAAATATAAACTATTTTGGCCCACTAAATAAAAGTCCATCAATTTATTTTCTCTTTTAATTCTTAAAAGAGAAAATTTTATAGACTTGTAGTGTAGAAAATTTTATAGACTTTTTATAAAAAATAAATGTACAACTTTTAAACTAGGGGGCTTTTACGGACACGTGCATTGCACTAGCACGTGTTAGTGCTTGTTCTTTTTGAGGCCGGATAGGAATGGGAGGGAAAAAGAGAGTGGAGTTTGTGGGATGTGGTTTTGTGGTCATGGTTGGTTACTACAACTTCCCATTTAATCATAACTCTTGTTTCTTAACTCCTAGATAAATCCTAGCCTTCTATTTGCCCCAAATTTTTGTATAAATATCTCCCCCCCCCTGCCTAACTATCTTTACACTTCTCATTCATCAAACCTATAGTGAAAGAAATTAATCATTAGTAGTAGATTGTTGTATTGGTAGAGAGTGAGAATAAAAGATTGAGAGTTGAGTGTGCTTGCATTTCAAGGAGGCCGGCAACACATCAAGAAGGCTCGGTTTGCACTCAAGCAAGGAGGAGAAGTACTCTTTGGGCAAGCACAAGCTAGGAGGAGAAGGGCTCTTTCATTCTAGGAGTTGTTTTGTAGGTTTTCTCTCCAAATTAGGTGGGTGATTTTCCTTACTTCTAACTCTAGTCACCATGCTAGGAATGATGACCTAATTTGCATGAAAGAAACTAATAAGAGTACATTAAATTTGAAAAAGGACTTGTTAGATGATATGATTAATGCGTGGTAGATTGTATGTTAACTTGTGATGAATCTTAATGTTGTAGCACAAATTGCTTTGTAGTTATGGAAATGTTAAATTGGGATTATGATAATGTAGAAATTGAGTATGAATTGCTAGTGGATGAAATTATTGTTTTATGCACTAAATGAACTATTGTGATATTTGTTCTAATGAATAAAAATTGTCCTATGCATTGTGTTAATGAAAGAGGGAAAAACAGTGATTTATAATTATAATGTGATTTATAAATACCAAATTTGTGTTTGAGAATTGTCAAATTGAAATATGGAAAGAGTAGTATAGAATTTAAATTATTGTATGAAAAATGTATGTTTTATTAGTGAGAAAATTATTTAAAAATACTGGAGTGTTAATTTAAGATGAAATTAGTATTTTGGAGATTTACATGACATTTTGTGCAAGTAAAATGAAGATAAGAGCTTTTGAACATCGAAATTATTTAATGAAACAGAGAGTCGAGATGAATAGATTTCGAATTGTATTTGTGACAACTTGAGCCTATAGCTCAAGTGGTCGGTCGCTCTTGCGCTACTATAGCGTGGGCGTGTGGTTTCGAGGGTCGCTGGTTCGATACCCTGTGTCCACCTTCTTTTATGTGCGACATTAAAAAAATTTAACTAATACCGAACAGAGAGTATAACACTCTCTGATCCCTCTTCATATTGCTAGCGCGCATTCGGCCGAGTGGCTAGCGCGTGGGGTTGTCTTCTCTAAGGTTGCGGGTTCGATTCTGGTTATAGCCAGAATATATTTTTTTTAGAAATTGATTTTTTGGGGCTTTCTTGATGTATAGAAATTCCAAAAAAAAATACCTTAATTATTCTAAAATCATATACAACCTATGAAAATTTATTGGGAGTTATTGGACTAAAATAAAGTGTATTTTTGAGGTGAAATTGTATTCGAAACTATTCTTTTTTACCTTTATAATTTCATAAAAATGCGTGATTTCATGAGGTGGTTAATATAAATGTTAAAAAGAAAAATTGATGGAAGGAAAATATAATTATGACTTTGTATGGGCTATTTTGTCAAAAGATTAGCGTGACAATAGTGATTTTGTGAATATTCCCTTTGACAAGATAGTTTCGTAATATGATCTTAATGTGGGAATAAACGTTGATTATTGAAATACATGATTTACAGTTAAACTATATGTATGATAATCGATTCATGAAAAGAATGGAAATTGTTTAATTGGAAAAGAGAATTCTTCTTGAGCATGACAAACTCAATATGTGAATTGTGAATTGAAATTGAAAATTAGGGTATAGCCAAGACTCACACCGACAATTGAAAGAAATGAGATAGGATAATTGAATTGAAAAGACCAAGTTTGGGTCATTGTGAAATGAAACAAATAAGACCGGTGTTAGTGAGAGTGCTGACCCTAAGAGATTGATTTTGTTCATTATTTTATTAAATTAAGGATTAGTACATAGTGAATATGTGATGAAAGTAAGAAAAAAATACAAGTATGAGGGCCTCGAGTCTACGATGTGGGTGTGATTCACAGTTTGTCTTCACGATGCGTCGTGACATAACGTGGGCACTACTCCGGAATTATTGGGATCTTGGCGACGCTTGTAGGGGTGTTTGGTGACTGCGAGAGGATCGTGTGCCATGACGGAGGCTGAATTGTCCATAGGTTGTCTTCACGATGCATCGTGACATGACGTCGGATTCCCTTCCAGGTTGTCTGTATATGAGCTCGTTACTCATAGAATATCTAGGATACTTACAGTAGTTACAGTAGTAGATTAAGTCATGACGAGGGATTGAACCCTACAAGATGAAGAACGATTAAGGGCTTGCCCTCAGACCTATGTAGTATGGGATGCATAGAATCCGAACAAGTGCGCATTAGTGTCATATAATATAAATAACTGCATTAAGGACTAAGTACACAATCACAACACGACATCAGTAGGATATTCCCCTTAGTTTGATTTGTGAACAAGTTTGTGTTTGTTAAGTATGGAAAATCATTATACTGTTTCCGGCTAGAGAGGATGTCCGTGTATAATATTCTTCGGTTGAATAAACTGACGTGTCCACAGTTTTGTATGCAGGACAAATGGAATGATAAAGACTAAGGAAGATCTGATGCTTAGCGATTATTCAAATGTTGTTGTACTTTCATTCATGTAAATGTTGTAATTTTGCTTCCGCTGTAAAGTGTAAAGATTCATTTGTAACTCTGATATAAAGTAAAAGTTTTAAATTCCTTATAAAATTGTACGAAGTGAAGTAAAGATCCTGTGGAATCTCAAACTCTGTTGTATTTGGAATTCGGGGTGTTACAGAGTGGTATCAGAGCACGCTTCACAAGTAGTACAAATTTATGAGGAACGACACCCTAGAAGTGGACATTTAGCGTGTTGGGTATAGAGATTTAAATGTAAGTCACTTATATTTGTGTTGCTCTATGATTAACATTCTTCTCCTTCCCCTTTCTAAGATGGCTGATCACTTCGACCCTGCTGGAGATGACAATTGGCATATCATTGAGGAAGACTATTATCCTGGACAAGCAGATTCTGAGGAAGAGTACTACCCAGGGCAAGCAGACTCGGATGGAGAGGAATGGCCTGAGTCCCGAGAGACCACTCCACCTCCGGATTCATCTGATGATTCTTCTGACGAAGAGAAACCATTTCCGGGTAATCTCATTGTGTCTCTTCAGAGGCAGGTAGAGACTCTGTGGGAGAGAGTCAGGCTATTGGAGGCTCAGTTGGCGAAGCACATGGATGATTTTGTAGTTCCCAGTCATCGTGTATGGGAACTCGAGAAGAGAAAAACATGACCGATGTACTGAAGGAAGAAGTGGAGGAACTACGGGAAGAGCTTCGTGAAGCCAAGAGGAACCGTAGGAGTTAGACCGTTGTATCATCTACTGCTTTCATTTTGATGTCAGGAATATTTTAAATTCGAATGTATAAAGTTTGAAATTCAATGAAATGGAAATGTTGGCTTAAAAGTTCATGTTCTATACTTCAAATTTAATGGATCTTTTGTATCAGAATATGGCTGGAAGACGGGCTCGAAATGGTGAAGGTCTGGACTTGGAAACGGAGCTAGCGAGGGTCTATCAGTCACTCAATGCCATTGCCATGAATCAGAATCAGGGAAGGGTGCTTGCGAATCTAGTACCCGAAGTAATCAAACTCGTGGAATCATTTAAACGGATGAAACCACCGGTGTTTGAAGGAAATTCAGACTCTGACACGGCTGACAATTGGATCTGGCAAGTAGAGACTATCTTCGAAGTTTTGGAAACTTCGGAGGGCAGCAAGGTGAAGTTGGCGACTCTGTAGCTTGAGAAGGATGCGGTCGTGTGGTGGCAGTCGATGAAGTGGACGATGGGAGGCTTGGTTCTTGGCTGGGAGGAATTTTTGGAGGAATTCCCAGTCATCATTTTCCTTCAGACGTCCAGGAGAAGAAGGCCATGGAGTTCCTGTCACTGCAACAGGGTGGCATGTCAGTTAGGGAGTATGAGACCAAATTTACTCAGCTCTCAAGGTATGCTCCCGAATTGGTGATGGATGAGGCGAAGAAGGCTCGTAAGTTCGAGCATGGTTTGAGGCCAAGCCTGAGGTCCAGGATGATACCCCTCGGTATGAGGAGGTTTGACAAGCTGGTCAAACGAGTAGCAGCCACAGAGCCAGACATGGAGCAGTTTCATGTTGTTCAGAATCGAAGGAACAACTTGCAGGTTGGGAAGAGGCCTGCAAATTCTGAAAATTTCAAGGGACAACCATCGGCACAAAGGTTCAAACCGACAGGGGCGAACGCTATCAGTGTGGCTGAAGGACCTGAAAATAATTTTGTGAGACCTCCTGTAGTAAATTGCTACAACTGCAATGAGACGGGACATTACCAATCTCAATGCCCTAAATCGCGAAATGTTAACCGCAATGGACCAACGCAGCAGACTGGGAAGAAGTCGTACCAGCAAGGGCGAGTATTTGCCTTGACTGAAGCTGATGCCGATGAGGTGGATCATGTCATCACTGGTACGAGGGCAGATGTTTAGAGGTTCTTGTTGTTTCTTTTCCTGCTTATTTAGTGAACTGTTACTTAATGAGAGTGTGTTATGTAATAGGAGAACTCTATTGGAATGGAATGAAAGCTGTTGTTTTGTTCGATACTGGATCCTCTCATAATTTTGTGTCTCCTAAATTTGCTAAAGTGTTGGGAGTTGAACCAAAGATTTTTCCAGGCAAGATCTTTGCAGTAGCTACTCCATTAGGGGAGATTTTAACCACTGATCGGTACTATGCGGATTGCAAGATTGTGATTGGGGACAGAATCTTCGGGATTGATCCAATCGAGCTGACTATCTTGGGGGTCGATGTTATCATTGGCATTGATTGGATGTCAGTGTACAGTGCAAGCATCGAGTGCAAGACCAAGAAAGTAACAGTGAAGGCTCCAGGTGGACCTGAAGTCACTTTCCAAGGGAAGAAGAAGTGTTCCAGGCTGGTGGCAACTATCCGCAAGGAAGAGATTCCTGTGGAAGTGCAAAGGATTCCTGTGGTTCGGGACTATCCGACTGTGTTCTTGGATGATTTGCCTGGGTTACCCTCGCAACGTGATGTAGAGTTCAGCATCACTATTCAACCGGGAAGTGCACCCATTTCTAAGGCACCATATAGGATGGCTCCTGTGGAGCAGGATGAGGTGAAACGGCAGATTGAGGAACTGTTGGAGAAAGGCTTTATTCAACCTAGTGCGTCACCTTGGGGAGCACCAATGCTCTTGGTAAAGATGAAGGATGGATCGATGAGGATGCGTATCGATTACCGAGAGCTGAATAAGGTCACTATTCAGAATAAGTATCCTATTTCCCAAATTGATGACTTGTTCGATCGTCTACAAGGAGCAGCTATTTTCTCCAAAATAGATCTTCGATCAGGATATCATCAAGTTCGAGTGAAAGCTGAAGATGTGCACAAAACTGCATTTAGAACTCGATATGGGCATTACGAATTCTTAGTTATTCCATTTGGAGTGACGAATGCACCTGCAATCTTCATGGACATGATGAACAGAGTTCTGAGGCCGTTCATTGATTCTTTCGTCGTGGTGTTTATCGACGATATTCTCGTGTACTCCAAGTCTGAGGAGGAGCACACTGAATATCTGGTAGTAGTTTTAAGGAAGCTGGAAGAGCAGGAGTTGTATGCCAAGTTGTCCAAGTAAGATTTCTGAAAATCTGAAGTGGCATTCCTAGGTCACATCCTTTCTAAGGAGGGAGTGGTAACTGATCCTCAGAAGGTAGAGGCAGTGAGAGATTGGGCAAGACCTACTATAGTGAAGGAAATCAGGAGTTTCCTTGGGCTAACTGGATATTACAAGAGATTTATCCAGGGCTACGCTCAGATAGGCTTACTGGTCTGACCAAGAATAATGTGAAATTCAAGTGGACCGAGCAATGTGAGGCAAGCTTTCAGGAGTTGAAAGAGAGACTGACTACTGCACCCATTTTGGCTTTGCCTAGAGCAGGTGTTGAATATAATGTCTACAGCGATGCTTCATATCGTGGGCTTGGTTGTGTCTTGATGCAAGAACGAAAAGTGATCGCTTATGGGTCTAGGCAACTAAGACCGCATGAGAAAAATTATCCGACTCATGATCTAGAGTTGGCTGCGATTATCTTTGCCTTGAAGCAATGGAGACACTACGTGTACGGTGAGAAATTGAACATGTACATAGACCACAAAAGCTTGAAGTACATATACCAGCAGAATGATCTGAATTTGAGGCAAAGGAAATGGCTGGAGGTACTTGAGGACATTCGTCCAGAGATTAAGTATCATCCTGGGAAGGCTAATGTTGTTGCTGATGCACTTAGCCGCAAGAGTAGTCTGGCGAGTTTGATTACAACTCAAAGGCAGTTGGTAGAGGAGTTGGATTGGGCTGGTATTGAAGTTGTTCTGCAAGGATTGGGAGCATCTTTAGCTCAGTTAAGGCTTCAACCTACTTTGTATGGAAGGATTATTGCAATTCAGGAGGTTGATGCTGATATCTTGGAGATGAAGGAGTAGGTTGGTGCTGGCAGGTTGCCCGGATTTCAAATCAGGGATGGAGTGCTGTGGTTCGGAGATAGACTGTGTGTTCTGGATCAGTCGGACGTGAAAGAGAGTATTCTTCAGAAGGCACATACTACTCTTTTGTCTGTATATCCTGGGAGTACCAAGATGTATAAGGACATTAAGCAGCATTTCTGGTGGTCGGGTTTGAAGCGGGATGTGGCTAAATTTGTGGCGAAGTGTGAGATTTGTCAGTAAGTCAAAGCCGAGAATCAGAGCCCCAGAGGTCTATTACAGCCGTTACCTATTCCGGAATGGAAGTGAGATAGCATCAGTATGGATTTCATTACGGGGATTGCCCAAGAGTCCTAAGGGCAATGATGTGATTTGGGTCATAGTCGATCGACTGACCAAATCCGCTTACTTCTTGGAGATTAAACTCACTGCTTCGATGGACAAGTTAGCTGAGTTGTATGTTGGCGAGATCGACAGGCTCCATGGTGTTCTGTCAACTATTGTGTCTGATCGAGATGCGCGGTTTACTTCGTATTTCTGGAGGAGTCTTCAGACAGTTTTGGGTACCAAGACAGATTTCAGCACTGCTTTTCATCCGCAAAACAATGGGCAGACCAAGAGAGTCAACCGTATTCTTAAGGATATACTTCGGTGTTGTATACTTGACTTTGGAGGCAGTTAGGAAAAGCATTTGGTAGAGTTTGCCTACAACAATAGTTTTCAAACCAGTATTGGGATGGCATCGTACGAAGCTTTGTATGGCAGGAAGTGCAGGACACCTGTCTGTTGTTTTGAAGCTGGGGAGCGTCAGCTGTTTGGGCCTGAGCTTGTGCAGCAAACCTCTGAAAAGAATGATCTGATCAGAACGAGGTTGGCAGAGGCTCAGAGCAGGCAGAAGAGCTATGAAGATAACCGGAGAAGGGACCTTGAGTTTAAGGAAGGTGACTTCGTCTTTCTAAAAGTATCGCCCATCAAAGGTGCGATTCGATTTGGCAAGAGCGGGAAGTTAGCCCCGAGATTTATAGGCCCGTATAAGATATTGAAAAGGATCGGGAAAACTGCTTACCAGCTTGAGTTACCGGAAGAGTTATCTCAGGTGCACAATGTCGTTCATGTGTCTACGCTAAGAGGTTATATTCCAGATCCGAGTCATCATTTGCCTGAAGCGCCGGAAGGTTTGAAATTGGATCTCAATTACATCGAGTCTCCTGTTGAGATTGTTGATCGTCAAGAGAAAGTCTTGAGGAATAAGACGATACCGTTGGTCAAGGTAGTCTGGAGAAACCATTTGGTTGAAGAGGCTACTTGGGAGTCTGAGGAGAGGATGTTGAGGGATTATCCTCAGCTCTTTGTTTGATTTGTATTTGTCTCTTTCTCTTCTGCTTGTAGTGTGTTTTTTTTTGTTTCTCGTTCTTGACTGTAGTTCCGGGGACGAAACTATTCCAAGGAGGGAGTGTTGTAATACCCTGATTTTTCATTTATGAAAATTATTATTTTGTATTATTAATTTGTATGTGCAATCTTGTGGTATAAATTTTTATAATTATTTTCATTACATAAACAAATGAGTATACATATATATATATACTAGATTTGCCCGTGGACACGTGCCTACGACACGTCTTCGGAACGATACAAAACACGAAAAGCCTATAAGCAGTAAAACAACAATTATGTAGCTCAAGTTTGAATAGTATGACAATAATTAGTTGTAAATAAAAGTCCATGTTTCTATTAGTGTATGTTGAAAAATAATTATAAATGGGGGTATAAAATTTTACTTCTTAGAACTTTAAGTGTGGAGTTGAAGGGATATTTACTATTTTTAATATAACATGTGCAAAAAAAAACATTAAAATTATGAAAATCTAAATTTCTAAGTAAATATAGAAAGAATGAGAGAGAGAGATTGGGAGAGAGAGAAAGAGAGAAAGAGAGAAATATGAAAAAGTGATGAGAGAAGAGAGAGATAGTAATAAGTAATAAGTTTTTTAGTTTTGGGGGGAAAATTTGGTTTTGGGGTTTGAAATTTTGGAGGAAAAATATGTTTTGTGAGATTTGATTTAGGCATTTGATTATAGGTGGGATTAATTGTGAGCCACTTGATAGCTTTCTTTGTAATTTATTATATAGATGTCTTTTCTATTTTTTTACTAAAGCCTATTTGTAAAAGAAAGCATAAGTATTCATTTATTTTGAGCCCAATCTAATTTATTTTAAATATAAACTATTTTGGCCCACTAAATAAAAGCCCATCAATTTATTTTTTCTTTTAATTCTTACAACTGGTAGTGTAGACAATTTTATAGACTTTTTATAAAAAATAAATGTACAACTTTTTAAACTAGGGGGGCTTTTAGGGACACGTGCATTGCACTAGCACGTGTTAGTGCTTGTTCTTTTTGAGGCCGGATAGGAATGGGAGGGAAAAAGAGAGTGGAGTTTGCGGGAAGTGGTTTTGTGGTCATGGTTGGTTACTATAACTTTCCATTTAATCCTAGATCTTGTTTCTTAACTCCTAGATCAATCCTAGCCTTCTATTTGTCCCAAATTCTTGTATAAATACCCCCCCCCCCTCCCCCAGCCTAACTATCCTTACACTTCTCATTCATCAAACCTATAGTGAAAGAAATTAATCATTAGTAGTAGATTGTTGTATTGGTAGAGAGTGAGAATAAAAGATTGAGAGTTGAGTGTGCTTGCATTTCAAGGAGGCCGGCAACACATCAAGAAGGCTCGGTTTGCACTCAAGCAAGGAGAAGTACTCTTTGGGCAAGCACAAGCTAGGAGGAGAAGGGCTCTTTCATTCTAGGAGTTGTTTTGTAGGTTTTTTCTCCAAATTAGGTGGGTGATTTTCCTTACTTCTAACTCTAGTCACCATGCTAGGAATGATGACCTAATTTGCATGAAAGAAACTAATAAGAGTACATTAAATTTGAAAAAGAACTTGTTAGATGATATGATTAATGCTCGGTAGATTGTATGTTAACTTGTCATGAATCTTAATGTTGTAGCACAAATTGCTTTGTAGTTATGAAAATGTTAAATTGGGATTATGATAATGTAGAAATTGAGTATGAATTGCTAGTGGATGAAATTATTGTTTTATGCACTAAATGAACTATTGTGATATTTGTTCTAATGAATAAAAATTGTCCTATGCATTGTGTTAATGAAAGAGGGAAAAACAGTGATTTATAATTATAATGTGATTTATAAATACCAAATTTGTGTTTGAGAATTGTCAAATTGAAATATGGAAAGAGTAGTATAGAATTTAAATTATTGTATGAAAAATGTATGTTTTATTAGTGAGAAAATTATTTAAAAATACTGGAGTGTTAATTTAAGATGAAATTAGTATTTTGGAGATTTACATGACATTTTGTGCAAGTAAAATGAAGATAAGAGCTTTTGAACATCGAAATTATTTAATGAAACAGAGAGTCGAGATGAATAGATTTCGAATTGTATTTGTGACAACCTGAGCCTATAGCTCAAGTGGTCGGTCGCTCTTGCGCTACTATAGCATGGGCATGTGGTTTCGAGGGTCGCTGGTTCGATACCCTGTGTCTACCTTCTTTTATGTGCGACATTAAAAAAAATTAACCAATACCGAACAGAGAGTAGAACACTCTGATCCCTTTTCATATCGCTTGCGCGCATTCGGCCGAGTGGCTAGCGCGTGGGGCTGTCTTCTCCAAGGTTGCGGGTTCGATTCTGGTTATAGCCAGAATATTTTTTTTTTACAAATTGATTTTTTGGGGCTTTCTTGATGTATAAAAATTCCGAAAAAAAAATACCTTTATTATTCTAAAATCATATACAACCTATGAAAATTTATTGGGAGTTATTGGACTAAAATAAAGTGTATTTTTGAGGTGAAATTGTATTCGAAACTAGTGTTTCTTACCTTTATAATTTCATAAAAATGCGTGATTTCATGAGGTGGTTAATATAAATGTTAAAAAGAAAAATTGATGGAAGGAAAATATAATTATGACTTTGTATGGGTTATTTTGTCAAAAGAGTAGCGTGACAATAGTAATTTTGTGAATATTCCCTTTGACTAGATAGTTTCGTAATATGATCTTAATGTGGGAATAAATGTTGGTTATTGAAATGAATGATTTACAATTGAACTATATGTATGATAATCGATACATGAAAAGATTGGAAATTGTTTAATTGGAAAAGAGAATTCTTCTTGAGCATGACAAACTCAATATGTGAATTGTGAATTGAAATTGAAAATTAGGGTATAGCTAAGACTCACACCGGAAATTGAAAGAAATGAGATATGATAATTGAATTGAAAAGACCAAGTTTGGGTCATTGTGAAATGAAAGAAATAAGACCGGTGTTAGTGAGAGTGCTGACCCTAAGAGATTGATTTTGTTCATGATTTCATTAAATTAAGGATTAGTACATAGTGAAGATGTGATCAAAGTAAGAAAAAAACACAAGTATGAGGGCCTTGAGTCTACGATGTGGGTGTGATTCACAGTTTGTCTTCACGATGCGTCGTGACATGACGTGGGCACTACTCCGGAATTATTGGGATCTTGGCGACGCTTGTGAGGTGTTTGGTGACTGCGAGAGGATCGTGTGACATGGCGTGGGCACTACTCCAGAATTATTGGGATCTTGGCGACGCTTGTGAGGTGTTTGGTAACTACGAGAGGATCGTGTGCCATGACGGAGGCTGAATTGTCCATATGTTGTCTTCACGATGCGTCGTGACATGACGTGGGATTCCCCTCCAGGTTGTCTGTACATGAGCTCGTTACTCATAGAATATCTAGGATACTTACTGTAGTTACAGTAGTAGATTAAGTCATGACGAGGGATTGAACCCTACAAGATGAAGAACGATTAAGGGCTTGCCCTCGGACCTATGTAGTATGGGATGCATAGAATCCGAACAAGTGCGCATTAGTGTCATATAATATAAATTACTGTATTAAGGACTAAGTGCACAATCACAACACGACATCAGTAGGATATTCCCCTTAGTTTGATTTGTGAACAAGTTTGTGTTTGTTAAGTATGGAAAATCATTATACTATTTTCGGCATAGAGAGGATGGCCGTGTATAATATTCGTCGGTTGAATAAACTGACGTGCCCACAGTCTTGTATGCAGGACAAATGGCATGATAAAGATTAAGGAAGATCTGATACTTAGAGATTATTCAAATGTTGTTGTACTTTCATTCATGCAAATGTTGTAATTTTGCTTCCGCTGAAAAGTATAAAGATTCATTTGTAACTCTGATGTAAAGTAAAAGTTTTAAATTTCTTGTAAAATTGTACGAAGTGAAGTAAAGATCCTGTGGAATCTCGAATTCAGTTGTATTTGGAATTCGGGGTGTTACAAATAGATTTACCAAAGCTAAATTAAACCTAATCCTATTTTAAATCCTATGCCATTAACCCATATCATTACCCATTAAACAATCCTATTACTACTCCTAATCTACCCACAACTCAATTACCCAATAACCCTAATCCTCTATATATATATTTATATCTCTCCCCACAAACCCTACACTCTAGCACCCTGCCTACCCTCTCTCTCTCGCTCCCCCTTGGCGGCGCTGTGCACACACCCGATGCCCAGCCCCTAGGCCGAGCCTCTCTCCGGTCTGCACTCCAACCCGCACACCCCCAGGCCGATCATCCCCCTTATCCCGAGACCCCCCTTTGGCCGCAATCCATCCGTTCATCCACCCGACCACCATCCCTCTCCTCATCCATCCAACGACTCTCTCCCCGTTCCCTCCCTCCGGTGCCGTCGACTTGCAGCCAGGCCAGGCCGCACCCCTCCGTCGTCATCTCTCGCTCTTTTGATCTCTCTCGCTTTGTGGAGTTTTGCTCGTGTGGTGATTTTTGCATGAGTTTGCTTGGATTCGTTGTTTCGTGAATTTTTGTTGGTGGGTTTTGTTCGTTGTCGGGATCCGCTCCCGTCATTCTTGGTGTTCTTAGTTTTCGTCTTCGGTTAAGGCAAGTAACTTGTACTCTAATTCTTTTGTTTGATACAAGTCAAAAATACAACCTATAGTGTAGTTAGGTCTAGAGACGACTCTTGTGTGTTATCCTTGATGAGTTTTGTCTCTATTGTGAAAACTTGACCATAGTTGCCTTGTGACACAATATGGACATGAATTAACTTAGGTTTTACCCGTTCTTGATTTGATCATGTATCTGAGACTTTTGTGAGAATTCATGATTTGTGGAGAACCATGTGATAGATTTGTTTTAGATATGTTAATATCCCAAATTCATGATGTTTGGACACTTAATAGACTCGATTTCATGTTTGGTTGTGTTTGGAACAAGTTTTGTATGATATATGTTAAGCTGTCGTTAAAGGGAAAAATCTGTATTTTGTCGCTGATCTATTTTGTTTGCTGTTTTGGACTGTCTTGAAGTCAGTAAGTTAATTTCGGTATAAAACATGAAGTATTAGTGCTGGGTCTTGTTATGATTATTCTCTGTAGTTGCTTGAACAATAATTGTATTCATGTATTTGGATTTATTCTTATATTTGGGCAATGTGACCCAGGATTTATTGTGTATTTCAGATCATGACTATTTGAGATTAATATATTTTATTTCAAGTGTTCTTGTTGGTATTTGGTTCATATGTGCATGTGGTTGA